>CM045735.1:35334748-35754748 GCA_024760905.1 Plotosus lineatus
ATGGTCACCCCAAACAATTCCTATGAAATAAATGTAATTTAAGTATTTCTGTCATTTTTACAGGAGTTTACAAAGTTCATCAGAGTATATAGGAACATTTAATTAGTAATTCATCACTTCCTGTTTCCCTGGGGTACACATATGATGTCACACAGAAGCCATTTCTCTTATCCTCTCTTCAACATGGTAAAGACAAAGAAACTCACTCTTCAAGTAAGGCAGATATGTGTCGATTTTTCCAAGTCAGGCAATGGCTACAAGAAAATCGCCCCTCGCCTGCACCTCCGATAGCGACTGTCAGAGGAATCATTAAGAAGTTTAAAACAACCGGAACAGTGGTAAACAATTTTACCACCACACACTGTGAGGAGGATGGTAAAAGACATAAAAAGTTTTCCAAAGCTCACTGTTAAAGAATTGCAACAAATGATGCCATCTCGGGGTCACAAAGTCTCCAAAACAACCATCAAGCCTGAAATATAGGCCAACAAGCTCTTTTGGAGGCGTGCAGGGAAAAACTTTACTGAATCACAATCAGAAATGCAAACATCTGGAATTTGCTAAGCTGTACTGGGAGTTCAACTGAGACTGTGTGCTTTGGTCAGATAAGACCAAGATAGAGCTTTTTGGCATCAAACACTCTAAGTGGGTCTAACGGAACACAAAAATTATGATGATTTCCTTTTGGCAGGGGACAGGGGTCGCCACAGTGAATGATTCGCACATTTGATTTGGCATAGGTTATGTCGAATGCCCTTCCTGACACAACCCTTTAGCAAGGGACAGAAACACGCTGATGGCTTTGCAGCCTACACAAAAGATGAATATGCAGAAAAGCACCTCATGCCCACTGTGAAGTATGTGTGAGCATCGGTGCTGTGGGCCTGTTTCCCTTCCAGAGGCCCTGGGAATCTTGTTAGGGTGCATGTCATCATGAAAGCTTTAAAATACCAGGACAATTTAAATCAAAATCTGGTAGCCTCTGCCCAAAAGCTGAAGATGGCACATCACTGGGTCTTTCAGCAAGATAATGACCCTAAACATGTGGCCAAATCGACACAGAAATGGTTCGCTAGATACTGAATCAAGCTCCTCCCCTAGTCATCTCAGTCCCAGACCTCAACCCCATTGAAAACCTGTGGAATGACCTGAACAGGACAGTACAGAGGAGAGGACCCAGGTTCAGAGCAGGGGTGTCAAACTCTTGCCACAAAGGGTCATGTGGCTGCAGGTTTTTGTTTCAACCATGCAGCAGCACACCTGACTTGGCTCATTTCTTCTTCTATCCTTTCAGCTTTTCCCTTTCTCAGGGGTCGCCACAGTGAATCATCTGATTCGCACATTTGATTTGGCATAGGTTTTTACGTTGGATGCCCTTACTGACACAACCCTTTTAACAAGGGACAGAAACACGCTGACGGCTTTGCAGCCTACTCTTTACAAAAGTCAGCAATGGTTCTTTTACATGTCTCTCACTATAGACAGTGAGAGACATGGCCGGCCTTTGATAACCCAGTTAGCTGCACTGGGGGACTTGGCTCATTTAAAAATTGATTTGAATCTTCAGACAGTTGATTGGTCAATCTGTGTGCTTGGTGCAGAGACTGACCAATCAACTGCCAGAAGACTCAAATCAGTTGTTTAAATGAGCCAAATCAGGTGTGCTGCTGCTTGATTGAAACAAAGACCTGCAGCCATATGGCCCTTTATGAGTTTGACACCTGTCGTAAGGTTTAGAGACATTGTGCAGATACAGATGGTTCAAGATCCTTCTATCTGTATTCTCCCATGTGTGCAGCATGATAGGAGAAGATTAGGTGTTGTTTTGTTGGTAAAAGGGGGTTGTACAAAGTATTAACATCAGGGGTGCTAATAATTGTGGCACACATGATTTGGCGTAAAATAATTATTTTTTACTGTGAGATTTTTTCCCAATTGAATAAATGCCCTTGAATTAAAGGTTGAATTTTCTTTTTTGTTCATTGTGGTCCTTTATTAGTTCGTATAAAAAATAAAAAATAAAAAAAAAAGAATTAGAAGCTAAAGAACATATTTTAACCAGAGGTGCCAATAATTATGGAGGGCAATATGTGTGTATATACAGTACACACATATCTTTCTTTCTCTCTCTCTCTCTCTCTCTACATCCATCTATCTCTTTTATTTGCTAAACTGCTTATGCCTATTGAGAAGGCTGTGCCTATTTCAGCCGGCACTGGGCAAAGGTGGAGTACATCTTGAACAGCTTGCAAGACCATTCCAGGGCCAACACACACACACACACAAAAACATTCATATTTACACTCATACCATGGGGCAATTTGGAACAGCCTATTAGCCTAAGGTGCATGTTTTAGGATTTTGTATATGGGTGTGGGGGTGAGGTAACATGCAAACTTCACACAAAAACTTCCAAGCCTGGGACTCGAAATCAGGAGATGCGAGATGAACATGCTAGCTACTATGTCATGGAACTTTGTTCTGGAATATTTCAAAAACTAACCATAAAAAAGTCTCATCTCAAATGCCACTGAATTGAACATTGACAAGAGGTGTGATTATCAACCTGGAGCTCATTCGTTTGAATCCAGGTTTATGCTGCAGCCAGATTGGCAGAGCTTTCACAGGCAGGAGGGATAGCATACCCTGTCACTCACAGCAGTTACCAGACAATCCATGGATGTCTGTGAGCTGTTTGTTACAAAAGTGGCAGATAACGCTTTGCCTTTGAGTGAGTTAGCTCAAATGCGCATGGGCAGCAATTTGTAAAAGAGGTGGGTGTAAGCATTAAATTTCACGGATGGGGAACATGAATGTTTATGCCTCTACCTGATTGATGGTGGTCATGTGTGATAGGAAAGTAGCACTTGGTGGATGAAAATTGTATGACCAAAATGAGTGGAGGAAAAAAGAGAAAAAACTCATCTCATTTCTGTTTCTAAACCACTTTATCCTTTATTAGTGTCTGAAAACAAAAGTGGGTTGGGGATTAGCTATTTACCAGCCGACCATTGGCAAAGGTGGAGTACACCCTGAGCAGCTCACCAGACCATAACAGGCCCAATATAATTAGGAAAAAAATGAAATAAATGATTTTTTTCAAGAAAATGTGAACGTTATTGCATGCTGGTGCAAGAAAAAAATGGATGGATGTAGATCAGGTAAGTCTATGCTATGAAAACCAAGTTTGGAGGTTCTGTGACAAATAATGATCAAAGAGAAGCACCTGATCCCAAAATCCATTTATTTTAATGGGACCAAAAATGAATTGAAGTTAATGGGTGGGAAGCGATGGGCAAAAAGCAAGAAAAAGAAAAACGCAGGTCAAAGCTTATTTCCTGGATGTGTCGGGTGACTTACCCTGAAGTGTCATAACAAGTTTGATGGCTCTCTGATGAAGCTTGGCCATGCAGAAAGGCTTTGATTTTAAAGCTCTATTTATTTCATAGCAAGAGAAAGCAAGAGAGAGAGAGAGAGAGAGAGAGAGAGAGAGAGAGAGAGAGTAATAATGCATTTAAATACATTTTTATTAATTACTCTGTAATGGTAGTTTATTTTTATTTTTTATTTTATAGATTACATTTTAGATGAAGAAGAAGCTTGGAAAAGAAGATGCCATGATTGTGTCTCTATTGAGTGAACAGTATAATCCATTTAGCCTGCTTCCTACAAATGTTGTAATAGACAGGAAACCACCGAAGAAACCACTGTTGTCTGTTTTTCTTACAACTGTGCAAATCAAAACATAAATGAGAAAGAATTAAGAGGAATTAAAGTTGCCTGAAATAGAAATTAAATTGGTAGGAATTAAAGTTAGGAGCATGGAACCGAAAAAATGTTGGCCCACATTCCCACACTGGCCTGAGAATCATTTCCGCTAGCTATTTGCTTTTGTTTGATTACTTTGGGTTTTTTTAGCCAGTAACAAATAGTGAGCATATTATTGAGAAAATGTGGCTTATTTTTATCGTTGCATAGGCTGGACATGTCTGGAATAACACACATAACCACAGAAAATGAGCAATGACAAACAAAAACATTGTGGTTCACTAGGTGAAAGTAGGACACATGTACCTGTTGAGAATTTGTATTGCTAGCTCTTTAAAGATGTATGATCAGCAGTTCAGTCAGGCAATGTCAGTCCTTGCTTTTTGTCAATTACATTCGAGTGCAGCCACACTACTATTACTACTATGCGTGCACAACATGTTGCCTTCTTCGTTAGCTATAGTGAATTAAATTTGTTGTTTTGTCTTATTGGCTGGGCTGTGTGCAGGAGACATCAATCTAAGATAACATGTTTTCGGACAGTATGTCACCAGGAAAATAGAGGAATGCAAAGCATATGGCCAGACAAACAACAAGGGCAGAAATCACGGGCAAACATAACGTAAGACTGGGCACAAGGTCTTACTTTCAAAGCATTTCCTTTCAGACACAATTCAGTGTTCTGTGAAGGGCACTTCAACCTGACTTGCTGTCAGCGTGACCTCCAGGCGGAGCTACTTGGCACAGGGCCCAAGCTTTCACGTCTAAAACCGAACGATGTTTCCATGGGATTCTTTCATAAAAAGTCATAGGATGACAACGGACAGGAACGGCGCCCCGCCAAAAGAAACCAGTAAAAGGTAAGAGCCTTTAGCAGTGATAATTTTACAATTCATACTCTGCAAGTCCATGGGACTCCCTTGTCAAAAAAAGTGTGAGTCCCATGATGCATGCAATATGTCGTGAAACATAATCTGAAAAAATTCTTTATCAAAACTGAAAGTGCATATGACAACAATAACCATAATTTACATTTAACGCCTTTATTTCACAATTGACAAAGTGTACGCCATGCATGTTGACAGTTGTATGTATTAAATTGAAAAAAAATATATATGAAAAGTTCATAGATACACATAAAATATAAAGGTAAGTTAATCTTTGAGTTCATACAGTCTCCTCTGTTTGGTTTCCTTCCAAACATTCAGTGTGTTTTCAAAATCTACACTTGCTGCCAACTGCACAGTCATAAGTTTGTGTTGTGTTTGGACTTGCAGCCTGTTTCTTTTTTTTGTGAGGATTTTGTTTTGTGTTGAGAATCCTCTCCCATCCTGCTGTGTGCACTGCTGATGTCAAGGCAAGTTGTGCTAATCTGATCAGATTTGGAAACTCTGCCTTATGATACTGGTTGATCAGGCCCCATAGATGGCTCAGCTTGTCTCTTGGGTATCTTTCTGCAAGAACCACCTTCTTCAATAGTCTCCACTCTTTCTTTGTTGCTGCTGGTGAGATGATTGCTTCAGATGTCTTTGACTTACTGCTGTCATCATCCTCCACCCATGATGAAGTCTTTGAAGAGCCAAAATGTGTGCACAGCATTTCAATTTCATCTTTGCCATACTCTTCAACATCTTTGGTTTGGAAGAAAGACAGTGGTCTCATCCCCAGAACAGAGAAGGCATGGAGGATACTATCTTGAGGGAAGCGCTTTTTAATGTTTCCAATCACTTCGTCAATAAAGTCATTGATGGTTTTGTTCAGTGTGAATGGTGATTTGGAGAGATTGTGATATTCTTTGAACACACCATCCACCATATCTTCTTTCAGCTTCATTAGGTGTGGACTTTCCATCTCCTTAATTTGTTCCAGGTCACTGATGCACTGTTCCAGTTTCACCCCGACTAGCGCTACATCTATGTTCTCTGTCTGGAAAAACTGAGAAAGAGCAGTAATGGGTGCCATAGCATCCATCATAACATAAGTCAGTGCAACAAATTTCTCTGTTGCAATTTTTCTTCTAAGTCCTTCAGCCCTTGGATCCTTTGTGTAGTCAATATCCCTGAAATAAATCAGCAAACTCTGAAGAGTCCTATAGACTGATGTGAGAGCATTAAAGTAGCTCAACCATCTAACAGAATTTACTTCCTTGATCTTGAGCACAGGATCATCAATGATCATTTGGATGACCTGCAAGGATGATTGTCTTTTACTGCTTCCTTTGAAATAGTAGAAGAGATCTGTCAGTGTTTCTTGGTGTTTTTTTAATGCCGGGATAGTTTCAGCAGCTTGAGAGGTGCAGAGAGCAATTTTATGTGCGATGCAGTGTACGTTGATCATGTGGGGGCTATCGCTCTTCAGGATTGCAGCAACGCCATTTTTGTGGCCAGTCATGACTGATGCACCATCGCTCCCAAAGCTCATAACCTTATCCATTGGAACATTTCTTGCCTCAAGTTCTTTCTTTATGGATGTGGCAATTCCTTTTCCAGTTGAATCTGTACATTCCACATTTGAGATGTAGTGAGTGGAAGGTTGCATGGCATCGTCGAGGATTTGTGCATACAGAACGAGACGTTTGGTATTTGATGAGTCTGTAGATTCATCTGCTAGAATAGTCATCACAGGGGAATTTTGTAATAGCATTTGTTTTTCATCCTCGATTACTTTAGCTATGCTATCCAACAAATCATGGGCAGTGAAATAAGAGTCGTAGTTCAGTTTGTATTTCTTCAAAATATCCAGGTCAGAAACACCAAGTTCATGCATTAAGTGAATCATGCTGCTGAATTTGCTGAATGGCAAATCCTCCACAGACATCCAGTGAATAATTTTTAACAACGCAGTAACGACTTTATCTTTCGTTTCCGACGCCTTGTACTTGATTTTTCTCTTGTTATTGCGTAATGTAGGAATTTCCAGCGCGAGTTTATGTCCTGGGATCTGCACGTGTCTATCCAGGGTGCTTTTTTGGAAATTTGTGCATTTTGCTGCTTGAATCATACCATTAACTTGTTTGTTGTCCGTGCATGCCGAACAATACATAAAATCTCCTTCCTCGTCAGATCGCAACCACGCGAACAATCCCAGCCAATGCTTCTGAAATGTCCGAACTTTACTACGCTTTCACTTCAGGTTCGTCCGCTTTATCCAAGCCTTTCGCTTGTTATTTACACTGCTTTTGACAGAGAAAAAACTATCCAGGTTTTGTTGCTTTTTCTGAGACATAACTTTGGAATATTCGGCCTTATTATACTTATTAAATTTAATACTTTTTTATACTTATTTAATTAATACTTATTAAATCGTCTGCTTACCACGAGGTGAAGGTCGCTCTCGTCTCGTGAGAAAAATTTCGTCTGCTATCAGCCGGTCTCGTCACGCGAGGTTTAGTCGCGAGATCAAAACAAAGATGGCGACGATTGTCAAGCGCAGCGAACGGCGATGTTTATGTTATTAATAATTTGTCTGCCGTGTAATTTTTTTTGCCATCGGGAGAAAATTGCTTGCGTCCCAAAAACGCACATTGTTTGAAACTGTGCGTCTGGAGGAAAAATCGTGCATCTAGGACGCCGGACGCAAAGTTAACGAGATGACTGCTTTAGTATACATGGAGCTTTATGACCTCAAATGTCGCTCACTGCTGGTTTACGACCCAACGAGGAAAAGAAATAGTTGTTCTGCATTGGTTCAGCCGTCGCAAGTCATCTACAGGATAAAATAAAGGATTCTATCTGCTAGAACTATTAATAAGGAGGAACCGATTGGAGAGAATTTGCCAAAACATGGGAACTAATTACTAGAATAAAACTGAAGGCTCCCAATGGGAGAATCGCACCAACCTCTATCCAGCAATTATAAACAACTAGGGCAATTTTGCTGATTTTGAACTTTGGCCATTACTTGACTTCTTCAGCTTTGGTACCAAGTTTCTTCCCTGAAAATTTGACCTTGATAGAGCAAGCAATTCTTAAGATAAAGGTACGTGCATGTAACAGATAAATAAACAAAAATTTATAATACAAAAGCACAATCGAACAGAAGTTTAAACAGTTCAGCTACTGCGGCTGGTAATCATGACTAACTACGGTTATTAGAATGTAATAGTCAAGTAAAACCATCATCATCATCATCATCTTCTACTCAGTCCAGGGTCGGGTCGCGGGGGCAGCAACCTTAGCAAAGAGGTCCAGACATTCCTCTCCCCAGCCACTTCCTCCAACTCTCCCGGGGGGACACTGAGGCGGTCCCAGACAAGCCGAGAGACATAGTCCCTCCAGCGTGTTCTTGGTCGACCCCGGGGTCTCTTCCCGGTTGGACATGCCCGAAACACCACACCAGGGAGGCGTCCGGGAGGCATTCTGACTAGATGCCCGAGCCACCTCAACTGGCCCCTCTCAATGCGGAGGAGCAGCGGATCTACTCTGAGCTCTCCACGGATGGTAGAACTTCTCACCTTATCTCTAAGGGAGAACCCCACCACCCGACGAAGGAAGCTCATTTCAGCCGCTTGTATCAGTGATCTTGTTCTTTCGGTCACTACCCAAAGCTCGTGACCATAGGTGAGGGTTGGAACGTAGATCGACTGGTAAATTGAGAGCTTCGCCTTGCGACTCAGCTCCTTCTTCACAACGACGGACCGGTACAGGCTCCACTTAACAGCAGAGGCTGTAGCGATCTGTCTGTCGATCTCTCGCTCTATCCTTCCCTCACTCATGAACAAGACCCCAAGATACTTAAACTCCTCCACTTGGGGCAGGACCTCATTCCCGACCCGGAGGGTACATTCCACCCTTGTCCGACTGAGAACCATGGCCTCAGACTTGGAGGTACTGATTCTCATCCCGGTTGCTTCGCACTCAGCTGCGAATCGTTCCAATGAGAGCTGGAGGTCCCAACTTAATGAAGCCAAAAGGACAACATCATCCGCAAAAAGCGGAGACGAGATTCGATGGCCACCAAACCAGAACCCCTCAACGCTTTGACTGCGCCTAGAAATTCTGTCCATAAAAATTATGAACAGAATTGGTGACAAAGGACAGCCTTGGCGGACTCCAACTCCCACCGGAAATGAATTTGACCTGTTATTGCCAATACGGACCAAACTCTGGCTCCGGTGATACAGCGACCAAATGGCTTGTAGCAACGGGTCCGGAACGCCGTACTCTCAGAGCATGCCCCACAAGATCGTTCGAGGGACACGGTCGAAAGCCTTCTCCAAATCCACAAAGCACATGTGGACAGATCGGGCAAACTCCCATGCCCCCACCAAAATCCTGTGGAGCGTATAGAGTTGGTCAAGAGTACTACGGCCAGGATGAAAACCACATTGTTCCTCCTGAATCCGAGGTTTGACTATTGGTCAGATCCTCCTCTCTAGTAACCCTGCATAGACTTTCCCAGGTAGACTGAGGAGTGTAATTCCCCGATAATTGGAACACACCCTCCGGTCCCCCTTCTTAAAAATCGGGACCACCACCCCAGTTTGCCAATCCAGAGGTACAGCCCCCAATGACCAAGCGATGTTGCAGAGACGTGTCAACCAAGACATTCCTACAGCATCCAGAGCCCTGAGATATTCCGGACGGATCTCGTCCAACCCCAGGGGCTCGACCGCTGAGGAGCTTTTTGACAACCTCAGTGACCTCCACTCCAGTGATGGGCGGACCCCCACCCTAATCCCCAGGGTCTTCCTCTTCCACAGAGGGCGTGTTGGTGGGAGGTCCTCAAAGTATTCCCTCCACCTCTCGACGACATCCCCAGTCGAGGTAAGCAACTCCATACCTCCACTGTAAACAGTGTTTGTGGAGAACTGCTTCCTCCTCCGAAGGAGTCAGATGGCGGTCCAGAACCTTTTTGAGGCCAACCGATAGTCACTCTCCAGGCCCTCACCGAACTCCTCCCATGCCCGAGATTTTGCATCTGCGACAGCCTTGGCTGCAGCACGTTTGGCCTGCCAGTACCTGTTTGCTGCCTCGAGAGTCCCACAGGCTAATAAAACCCAATAGGCCTCCTTCTTCAACTGGACGGCCCCCTTCACCTCTGCCAAACATTCCCAGCAGACCCTGATTACACGCTTGGGCCTGCCAGGTCTGGAAGGCAACCTCCCCCACCAACGAAGCCAACTCACCACCAGGTCGTGATCGGTAGACAGCTCAGCTCCTCTCTTCACCCGAGTGTCCAGAACATATGGTCGCAAGTCCATTGACACGACCATAAAGTCAATCATCGAATTGCGACCTAGGGTGTCCTGGTGCCAAGTGCATTTATGGGCACACTTATGTTCGAACATGGTGTTCGTGATAGACAAACTGTGATGAGCACAGAAGTCCAACAACGAAACACCATTCGAGATCAGACTGGAGAGGCCGTACCCACCGATCACACCCTTCCAGGTCACACTATCGTTGCCCACATGGGCGTTGAAGTCTCCCAAGACAACAAGTGAGTCTCCTGAGGGAGCGTTCTCCAACACACACCCCAAAGACTCCAAAAAGGGTGGGTACCCTGAACTGTCATTTGGTGCATAAGCACAAATAACAGTCAGGACCCGTCCCCCCGCCCGAAGACGGAGGGAAGCTACCCTTTCGTCAACCGGGGAGAAGCCCAACATTTGGCCAATGAGACGGGAGCAACAAGAATACCCACACCGGCTCGCCGCCTCTCCCCATGAGGAACTCCAGAATAGAATAATGTCCAGCCTCTCTCGAGATTTTCCAGAGCCCAAGCTATGCATTGAGGTGAGCCTGACTATATCTAGTCGGTATCTCTCCACCTCACGCACCAAATCAGGCTCCTTCCCCGCCAGAGAGGTGACATTCCATGTCCCGAGGGTCAGAGTAAGTACCCGAGGATCGATCCGACAGAACCCATGCCTTCGGTTGCCACCCAACTCACACTGCACCCAACCCCTAAAACTCCTCCCACGGGTGGTGGGTCCATGGGAGGGCAGACCCATGTCTCCTTTTCGGGCTAGGCCCGGCCAGGCTCCATGGGCAGAAGCCCGACCACCAGGTGCTCGCCTTCGAACCCCTCCCCGGGCCTGGCTCCAGGAGGGAACCCCGGTGACCAGCATCTGGGCAAGGGAAACTGCTTCCTTTGATCTCTCTGAGATGTCATAGGGGTCTTCTGAATCGCACTTCATCTGTACCTTCACCAAGGGCCTGTTTGCCTTGGGTGACCCTACCAGGGGCATGATGCCCCCGACAACATAGCTCCTAGGATCATTAGGTCACGCAAACCCCTCCACCACGATAAGGTGGCGAGTCAGGGAGGGGCAAGTGAAACCAGTCCTGCCCATATAAATATTGACCTGATGCACACCCAAAAAGGAATTTTATTAAAAATTTCTGACATCACTGCCTTTCCTGCCAGACTGTGGGGTTTTTTTTTGTTTATTTTTGTCTGGCCTGTTATCTGCCCGACATCTATCGAATTCTGGTATGGTGAGCTTATAAAATACATAAACAAGCATATTAGAAAAATAACTGTAAATATATGTCACCAAAGAGTAAAGACAATGGCGTGTAGTCATCTCAGATTAATATGAAGTTTAATTATATTCCGACAACAGCGTGTCCTGAAAGGATCAGTTCATCTTACACGAGAGAAAAAAAGTTCTTGATTTTAAAGTTAATAAGACAGAAATGCATCTTGTTACTAAGAAAATGCCTACTGTTGATTCAAGGAAACACTGGAAACTATCTCAGCTGAAACTGGGAAAAGGAAGGGTAAAACCTGCCAGACCAACGCAGGGCCAATACACACACCCAACCACTTAAACTTCAACTCCAACTAAGGGGCACTTTGGAACAGCCAGTAAACCTAATGTCCATGTATTTGGACTATCAGGAGTAAACAGAAGTACTCAGAAGAAACCCATGCAAGCATGGGGAGAAAACACAAACTTCACATAGTAACATTCAGGCACTCAATCCCAGGACCTTCTTGCTGTTAAGTGGATATCCTAACCACTACCCACCATGCTGCCCAAAATATCAACTGCCATTTATGGGGAAAATCCAAACATTTTAAATGTTTTAATAAAAACCTTGCAAAACAAGAGTCGGAGTTAAAGAAAATCAATCAGCAGGTATATATACTTCCCATTCAATCAGTAAATTAATTCCTTCGGTGTTGGCTTTATGTTATTAAGCTATAATACTAAATGTACAATATATTGCCAGGGCGGCAGGGTGATGTACTGGTTAGCACATCCACCTCACAGCAAGAAAGTCCAGGGATAGGGCATTTCGGTGTGGACGTTGTATGTTTTCGCCGTATTGGTATAGCTTTCCTCCTACACACTGAAGACTTGAACATTTGAATGGCATAAAACCACTGAAGGAGCGGAATGAAAAAGTATCTGAACCTTTTAGAATTTCTCACATTTCTGCATAAAATCACCATCAAATGTGAGCTGATCTTTGTCAAAATCACACAGATGAAAAAACAGTGTCTGCTTTAACTAAAACCACCCAAACATTTATAGGTTTTCATATTTTAATGAGGATAGCATGCAAATAATGACAGAAGGGGGAGGAATAAGTAACTGAACCATCACATTTAATATTTTGTGGCCCCCCACCTTTGGCAGCAATAACTTCAACCAGACGCTTCCTGTAGCTGCAGATCAGTCTGGCACATTGATCAGCCCATTCTTCTTTACAAAACTGCGGTAGTTCAGTCAGATTCCTGGGATGTCTGGCATGAATCGCTGTCTTGAGGTCATGCCACAGCATCTCAATGGGGTTCAAGTTGGACTTTGACTTGGCCACTCCAGAACGTGTATTTTTTTCTGCTGAAACCATTCTGAAGTTGATTTACTTCTGTGTTTTGGATCATTGTCTTGTTGCAGCATCCATCCTCTTTTTAGCTTCAACTGTCTGACAGACGGCCTCAGGTTCAGTTACTTATTCCTCCCCCTTTTGTCATTGTTTGCATGCTATCCTCATTAAAATATGAAAACCTATAAATGTTTGGGTGGTTTTAGTTAAAGCAGACACTGTTTTTTCATCTGTGTGATTTTGACAAAGATCAGATAACATTTGATGGTGATTTTATGCAGAAATGTGAGAAATTCCAAAAGGTTCAGATAATTTTTCATACCACTGTAGTTGTGACTGTGAATGGTTGAGTGAATGTGTGTATTTGTACTGGCCCTGCAAAGGCATGGAAGGCTGTTGGGGGTGTACCTCACTTTCCCCCAGTGCTGGCTGAGATAGGCTTCAGCCTCTATCCACAACCCTAGTAAGATTAAACGGTTTGGCAAATAAGTGAAATAGAATATATAACCAGATCTTGACATGTTTTGCCTCTATTCCTCTCCCTTGACTTTTTTAAACCATTAAAGTCATATACTTTTGAGAATTTCAATGACATATGGAAATCCTGTGTAAATGAAGAGACCAGAGCAAAGTTCAACCACTAAATGGGGCACGAACTGATAGAATAAACTGCCATCCATTCATTACAGCATACAAAAGAGCATTATTATTTTATTTAGCGAGACGAGTAAATAATTAAATACTATAATAATATTACTGCCCCACTTTACTCCAGGCATACTTTTATCAGTCTAGTTACTGAACAATGCTTTGGAATAGTTGAAATCGCCCCAAGTCCATTGATGCTAACATTTAAAATAACCAGAAAGTCTAGAAAACAAGTGAAGACAGCATGTGCAAATTTATGAAGAGTTCCTTCGAACTTTAAAGGAGTAAAATAATTTACCATTGAATACCAAAATGTTTCCATCCATTATCAGTTCATTTTTGCAAAATACAAAAATTTCCTGGTAAAATGTCCCCAGCTCACGAGCTTAGCATCCCTTATCCACCTGTTTACCTCTTGGTTTTGTTCTGTGTAAACTAGAAGCACACACAGAGTGCAAGCCTCCATCAAGGATGGAAGGACCTTCTTGGTGGAGGTAAACTAAAGCGCTATTTGTTCCTTGACCTAATCTCCCTCCCTGACAATTTCACAATTTTTCGTATTTCGTATCAGTTGATAAACAATCATACACACAAATGCTGGCAAAAAAACATCCTCGTTGACAGAGGTAACATTAAGAGCATGATCCAGAAAATCTTGCGCTTGGCAGGGCAGCACCAATTTGTCGAAAAAAGAAAAGTCTAATATGAACTGCATAGAAACAGAAGAAGGAATATGATTTCAAAAGGAAGAAAAAACAATGGCTATATTTCCTAATATCATAGTGACTATTGCAGGGATCACTGATACACATGTACAGGAGTAAGCAAATGGTTTCAGAAAGATGTTGTGGAACATTCCATTTAATTTCTAAGTGAGAATGTTGTATTTAATGTCTATTTATTATACCTGATGAGAGAATGGGCCCCTTTTAAAAGGTCCCTTATGTGAGATCTCTTGTGTAATGAAGTCACTGTCAGGTCAGGTCAGGTATGAGGGCATGCGCCGGGACAGCACTTCGCTGCGTCCACCAGCCGCCTCCACTCATCTGGCCATCTCCTGGCAATCGATCAGGCCTGCACAGGGCCCATACCCCCCGGCAGGGAAGCCCTCAGCTGCGACAACCACGCCACACGCGGCCGTCCCCGCGATCGGCTTCAGCCCATAGGATCCCGAACGGACAGGTTCCGTTGTCACACTGTCACAATGTTATTCTAGGCCTCAATGCAGAATTCAAAGATGGGAAATCAAAGAGCATGTGAAAGGTGTTTTAGGCTAAAGTCCTTGGCATAAGAAAGAAACTCAGACAACATTAAATAAAACAAAAAAAGATAGAATGTAAAACAGAAATAAGGGTATACTTAAAGCACAGAGAGAAAAGAGGGAAGGAAGGAGGGTCGAATGATCAAGAAGAGTTCACATGAGAACCATAACAACTTCCAATTCATGCACAGAACCACAAAATCTACATAAACAACTAAGAGGCTGTAGGAGAGTGTGTGTGTGTGTGTGTGTGTGTGTGTGTGTGTGTGTGTGTGTGTGTGTGTGTGTGAATGGTCTGGCAAGCTGTTCAGGGTGTACTCCACCTTTGAGTCAGCTGGGATAGACTATAGCCTTGCAGTGACCCAAGTAAGATTCAGGAAATCTGCAAATTAATGAACTTCATCACATTTTTCTTATTGGTTACTATGTTGAAAACAAACTGGCTGTTGATAAATAATTTCCCATTGTTTGACTAGTTCCTTTAAAAAAGCCTCTAAACTCTCCAGTCATAATCTCACTCATTTGTCGGATGGCCTGCTCCATTCAATCAGTTCATTTTCTGTAACTGCTTAATCCTAATGAGGGTCGCGCAGAGGCTGGCGCCCATCCCAGCCAAATCTGGGCGAGGGCAGAGTACACCCTGGACAGCTCACCAGGCCATCGCAGGGCGGAAACACGCTGATGGCTTTGCAGCCTACTCTTGTCGAAAGTCAGCAATGGTTCTGTTACATGCCTCACACCTTGATACACTGATAACCCAGTTAGCTGCACTGGGGGGCAGTGACAACCTTGTGGAGACTGGGACTCGAACCCCCAACCTTAGGATCAGCGAGCCAATACCTATACCACTAGGCCACCACTGCCCTGGCCTGCTCCATCTTTGGACTAATCTGACTGGTTGTCTGCTTTTGATTATTTTTTAAACTGTTTTATTTTTGTTGTCATGGTATATTTTTAATCCTGGAAAAAAAAGAAAATAATTATTAACAGAAAGCAGACAACAAGCTGTTCAGGGTGAACTCTACCTTCGCCAAAAGTCAGCTGAGATAGGCTCTGGCCTTGCCGTGGCCCTCATAGGATTAAGCAGTTCATGTAAAGTGAAGCATCAATAATTCAAGATGTAAGTTTGAGAAAAAAAACAAAGAAAGCTATCCAACATTAAATGTTTATAATTGTTTAGCTTGGATAATTCGTCGGCAGAACAGATAAATACTGGAGTTGCTGGATGATATGTGCAGTCAAGCATGAGAAAATAGATGCAACACTCTTTTATCCTCTAACCTCCCACAGGTTACTTCAGAACCTATAGAGGTGACTTGGAAGCAAATGAATCACCTGCTCGATGTACATGAAGACCCCACAAGGACCAGATGGCATCAGTCCCAGGCTGCTGAGGACCTGCGCAGACCAGCTCTGTGAGGTACTATGCTACCTGTACAACCTGAGCCTCAGCCTGGAGAAGGTTCCCGTCCTGTGGAAGACCTCCTGTGTGGTTCCGGTTCCCAAAACAGCTCAAGCGAAGGAACTGGCCCCTCTACAGACCTGTCGCCCTGACCTCCCACCTTATGAAGACCATGGAAAGGCTCCTCCTCGAACACCTCCGCTCTATGGTGAATACCACCCTAGACCCGCTGCAGTTTGCCTACAGGCCCAACATTGGGGTAGAAGACACCGTCATCTACCTTCTCACCCACCTGGAGATCGCTGGCAGCACTGTGAGGGTCATGTTCTTCGACTTCTCCAGCGCCTTCAACACCATCAGGCCAGCGCTTCTGCAGGGGAAGCTGGAGGACGTTGGAGTGGACGGGCATCTTGCTGCCTGGATTATCGACTACCTCACTAACCGTCCACAGTACATGCGGCTGCGCGGCTGTCAAAGGTGGCAGTCTGCAGCACGGGGGCACCGTCCTCTCACCCTTCCTTTTCAACATTTATACCTCGGACTTCATCTATAGCACAGACAGCTGCCACCGCCAGAAGTTCTCGGACGACTCCGCCATCGTGGGCCGTGTGTCAGAGGGGAACGAGCAGGAGTACTGGTCGGTCATCGTTGACTTCGTGGACTGGTGTGAGCGCAACCACCTGTGCTTGAACACTAGGAAGACGAAGGAGATGGTGGTCGACTTCAGAAGAAGCACTCTAACACACACACACTCACTAGTGAAAGTCCAGCGACAGGACATTGAGACAGTGGACAGTTTCAAATACCTGGGCGTTCACCTTAACAATAAACTGGACTGGTCCCACATCACCAACGCCCTGTACAAGAAGGGCCAGAGTCGTCTCCACCTTCTGAGGAGACTTAGGTCCTTCGGAGTATGCAGACCTCTGCTCAGGACTTTTTATGACTCTGTGGTAGCCTCTGCAATCCTCTACGCTGCCATCTGCTGGGCCCCAGGCAGCACAGAGCGGGACAGAAAGAGACTGAACAAGCTGGTCAGGAGGGCCAGCTCTGTCCCAGGCTGCCCACTGGACTCTGTGGAGGAGGTGAGTGAGAGGAGGATGGTAGCAAAGCTCACATCCATCATGAACAACAGCTCTCACCCACTGCACCAGACTGTAGAGAAGCTGAGTAGCTCCTTCAGTGGACGACTGAGACATCCTCAGTGCAGGAAGGAGCGCTACCGCAGGTCGTTCATTCCCACCGCTGTCAGACTGTACAACGCCACTTTGTAACTGTCTGTGAAAATACCGGTTATGTGCAATAAAAACCCCGTGCACTTTAATCAACCACATCTACCCCACTGACTGTGAACCATATCAACCCATCTACTCTGCCCTCAGATACATTGTACACTTGAATATAGGCCAGTCTACAAAGTTGTTACCTTCTTTTCTTTTATTGTTTTTTGATTTATACTATTTATGTATCTATTTATTTATTTACTTATATAATATATATGTATGTGTGTATGTTTGTATATGTATCTATTTTTGCACCCCCGACTGATGGTACCTCAAGAGCCTGTAACAGTGAATTTCTCCATTGTGAGATTAATAAAGCTGTATCTTATCTTATCTTATCTACAAACATACAGGAAGGAAAACACGTCATCCTGCTCATGGGTAATTTTTTCCAGACTACCAAGCACACCGAATCTCTACATGCAATTAATTTAAACAAAAGGCTTTATCTTCACTCTCATAGCTTTTCTTTTCGCAGCTGTGTATTCTTTTCTTTCCACACCACCTACAGACAGTCTCGAGGGAAAATCAGTGGAATGAGTGATGAATTCACAGCTTTAGATATACGAACACAAACAAACTTGGACTACAAAGAGCTGAAACATCAAACATTGCCCCTTTATAAGTCATAATATTCATTCATTCATTTTCTGAAATGCTTAAATTGGGGTCCAAATTGGGGTCGCAGGAACGCTGACCCCATCTCAGCCAACATTGGAGGAGGGCAAAGTACACCCTAGAAAGCTCATCAGGCCATCGCAGGGCGTAAGTCACCACATACGGTTTTCTACACCAAATTGGGTGGTTTTAAACAACGATTCAAAAACGTACATGCACCATTGGTTTCCTTTCCATACAAACCATGTGTTTAACCATTACACTGTTATGAACATTCCTAACAACCCCTGTCTCTCAATGTCTCTCTCTCTCTCTCTCTGTTTTTGTTGAAGTACAGCAGCTACTTCGGTGACACCAGTGATCCTGATCCTTCTGATTTTGGAATCCTGTGATCTGTCTTGATATGCTACTACTGGTTGGTGCTCTCATCATAGAGGCCACTTGCTCCTGTTGATGATCATCCATCCGGGTCTAAAGTATACACTCAAACTGTGAAGCTGACTTTCAACTTTAAAAATGTTAAAAAATATAGTGAAGTTTCTGCTGCATGGTTGGGATTTTTATGTTTCCACCCAAATATGGCTGAATTTCCCTTTTGAGTCAGGTTCCTCTCAGGGTTTCTTCCCCATGCTGTTTGAGGGAGGTTTCCTTGCCATGTATAGGATTTACAGAGAAATGTTTGTTTTTACTGTATAAAGCTTGTTTTGTGACAATGGGTTATACAAATTATTGTCCCTTTTCCAATGCCCGAGTTCTTTTTACTAGTTTTAGGTATGGTGATAAGGTAGCGTAGTGGTTCGCATGTTCGTCTTACAACATGAAGATCCTAGGTTTGAGACCTGGGCTCTACAATAGTGTTTCAGTGTGGGGACTGCATGTTTTCTATGTGTATAAGCTGCCTCAGGGTACTGTGGTTTCCTCCCACAGTCATGCACATAAAGCTAAGTTAGAAATTGAAGCTAAGTGTGAATCTGAGTGCAAATAGTTCTGTGTATTGGCCTTGTAATTGTCTGGTGAACTGTTCAGGATGAACCCTCCTTTTACAAGTGTTGGCTGAGATAGACTTCGGCATCCCCGTATCCCTAATAGGATGAAGTGGATAAGGAAATGAGTGCATGAGTGAGAGTTTCAGGTCTGTTTGTGCAGGTTCTCAGAAGAACACAGGTGTGTACATTTTGCTGAGACATGGCAACCCTGCACATAAATATGCAATGAGTCATGCTTTATACAGTTATATATTAATGCACAGCTTTTCTACTCAGAAGCTGAAATGGATAGCACAATACAGTAGTTGCGTCATCTTAAATTTGGTGTAGTGGTTACTCTCACAGCAAGAAGGTTCTGGGTTCTAATTCCTAGGCTCAGGTGTTTCTGTGTGGAGTTTGTAGATTCTCCCTATGCTTGTAGGGATAATTGGTTCAGTGAATGAGTGAAATGAATATAGTAGAAGAGTACTCTGCATCTTTACCTTTGTCTGCCACAGAGAGCATGCTGCTGACATATTGCTCCTCAACCACCCATGAAGTGTCGTTCATCTTGCTGGAGATGCCACAAGAGCCCACGCAGTTCACCTTGATGGCTGAAAAGAAGAGAAAATAACATAGTCAGTCACTAACCAAATTCAGTATCCTTAATAACAATTCATCAACAATATTGACTAGTTGTCACATGGCACTATCCTGTAGCTGATTATTTTCCCATAATTGTGTTTTATGTCTTACTCATAAGGATAATTTTCGTTAGCGGAGCCATTACAGCCATTATGACCATTCCGGCTCTGTTGAATAACTTGATACCTCATCTGGAAGCTTGTTATACTTCATTGCAACATTACTGTTTGCTGCTCAGCTCTCGTAAAGGGCTCCGTTTGGCCACTGAGGTTATATCACTTCCCAGTGAATTATTTTAGTACTCGTCATAAAAGCCAACTGTTCAAACTGAACAACATGGAGAATAAATAAAATGTACGGGAGGAAAACCTCTTTATTAATTTATTTTCTCGGCTGCTTAATCCTAAATAGGGTTGCAGGCACCTAGCTCAGCCGACTCTGGGCAAGAGCGGGGTAGACCCTGAGCAGCTCGCCAAAGCAACTGCTGAAACAACACACATACACAGATGCACATTCATTCACACACCTAGCGGTGATTTGAAACAGCCAATTAACCTACTGTACATGTTTTTCTTTTACTTTGTGAGGAAACAGGTGTGCCTGGAGGAAAACCCATGCAAGCACGGGAGAACATGCAAACTCTACACAGTAGCACCCGAGCCCTGGAATCGAATCCAGGCCTCTTTGCAGTGAGACAAACATGCTAATCACTACTGTAATGTTCTTCTCGGACTCACTTGCTCTTACTCATTTGCTGAAGCACTTCGTCCTATGAGGGCCATGGGCAGGCTGGAGTCTATCTCAGCTCGCCAGACCACTTCGGGGCCAATACGCACAAAAATAGTCACACCCACATGTTTTTAGTATTGGGATTGTATCTGAATCACATGTTCAATCTGGATCTGCTTCTGAAAGAAGCCCCATTTAAATCTTCATTCAAAATCAAGGGCGGCGTTTCGTTTTCAGCTGTTATCTGAATTCAGCTGAAGTAATCACATGTTTTTTTTCGCTATGACATATAGCCATCCATCTACGGAATTAAAGTGTCACATTCTTACGGCAGGAAAATTACAGCTAGCTAGAGAGGTAGAGAGGACATCGCAATCAGAATTGACTCTTTTTACCACTACAATAGAGAACATTTTTCTTTTTGTTTTGAGGGAGGTGTCCTGAGGTTTTTTTTTTTAAGGTGAGGTGTCAATTTCGGAAGAAAAAGTTCTTCTTGTTGTGCTTGTTTACCAAAATTCAGCTTCAACAATGTCTGATGGGTTTTCCCAGACAGCAACACAAATATGCACATGCACAACTATCCCACAATGATGAATGATAAAAGTATGACGCATTCTTGAATAAACCACAAGGTTGTTTTTTCCCCTCACTGAATGGTTTGCAAATGCTTCTCTTTATTTCATTTGAAAAAGAAACAAAAATACAGATTGCCTATAAATACGAAAGACAGACAGCTGAGGTTACTATTGGACAGTTAAAAGTCAACAGAAAAGCCTTTTTGAGCAAAAAGAGACTTCTCTGATTGCTGGGAGTACTGTATGGATGAGGTCAAGCCTAATCACCTCATGGTTGTAGCACTTAGACAGTAGAAGTCCTTGCTTACAAACACACCTGGATAGCTTTGCAAACCCCCCCTTCCTGTAACATTCCCAGAGTGTCATGTTTCACACCCACAGACACAAAGAAGGACTGAACTACCCAGAGAAAGCAGAGAGATTTCCACATTCACAGGTGCCTTACGTCCTGCTTTCTTAGTGAAATTAAAGCTCTTTTGGTTTCACTCCACATGCGGCATGTATTTAAAACGCGCGGAAGACGGAACAGGATGCATTCCGGAGTTTCTTGTTTTTCAAGGCAGAGAACCGCAAATGTCCAACAACACAAATTCAATCCATCATGCGGCTGTGGAATTATAAGACTTGTGGGGCGGTATTAGCATGGGGCAAAAACAATATCCTGTTGAAACTACACTATACACAAACACCAGTAGCAGATGGCAGCACTTTCTGGCACTGAGGCCTCTTCCAGCTCAGCTCGCCAAGAATAATTGAGGAATGCTTTAAAGGTGAAAAACAGGAGAGGGTCCTCGAAGTTTCAGGTAGCTTGGGGTAGATACACTCATTCATTTTCTGAACCGATTAATCCTATTTAGAGTCGTGGGGAGCCTGGCGCCCTTCTTAGCTGATTCTGGGCAGGGTACACCCCAAGCCGAGTGGTAGGATTCGGGATAACTGGTCCCACAATCAGGACTTCAAGCTCAAGTTCAGCTAACTGGGTGATCAAAGGCCAGCAGCCATATCTCTCATTGTCTATGGTGAGAGGCTGTAAAAGAACCATGTCTGACTTTCGTAAAGAGTAGCAGCATAGCCATCAGCGTATTTCTGTTGCCGTCCAGCGTTGGCCGAGATGGGTGTCGGTCTTCCTGTGACCCTAATTAGGATTAAGTGATTCAGAAAATGAATGAATGAAAAGGTTTGGATTTGGGCAAGTAGAACCTCTGTTAGATTTTTGGAGATAGTGCTTGGTACTAGTTTTGATCGTACTTGGATTGTGTGATAGGACAGTAGTTTTGGTTCGTATGCCTCTGGGTACAATCCAAGTTCTCTTTTAAGTTTATTTATTGGCATCTTTTATTTGAGGGGGGGGGGGGGCATCCTGATTTTCTCTGAATCACATAATTACCAGCAAAACAGGGAGGGCCAAATGTTCCACTGGAGAACATTACAGTAGTTGCTTTTTTGGAACTGCTATTCGTGCATATTCAGGAACGGCGTAACGCACTAGGAGGAAAGCGCTGTCCACCTTCTTGTCTGCATAAACTCACGGATGCCCCTATTTAACTAGTGATCACCTAACATGACAGGATAGCAAACATCTCTGCTGCCTTTTTGAGAGCTTGGCTCTCACAGGCTACTGGCCATGAATGGCTGCGTGCATCTAACCTGGTTCAAACTCGCAAACTGTTGATAGTGGTGCACCTTGCCACTGCACCACTTAAGATCCCTTATTTTTCAATTGTTCTATTATTTTATTTTTATTGTCTGTTGATTTGTTTGTTTATTATTTTAAATGTACATCTGTGCATTTATTTCTCTGTCACTCTGTGTTCATGTTTATTTGTCTTTTTTGTTTGTTCATTTATCTATTTGTGGTTCATGTTTGTTTGCTTCTGTTTAGCTGTTTATGCATCTGTTTTTCTGTGTTTTCATTTCACTCTTTGTTTATATGTTCTCCTGCTTATCCTACTTGTTAATTTGTGGGGATTTTAGTGTCACCGCATGAAAACTAGATGAGTTGGTCATAAATTTCTTCTTGTTCCTTTTTTTTTTACATTCTCCAGAAAAGATTTGCCATTTTTCATGCCAAAACATTTTTTAGTAGAATCCTATTTGAAGTAAGCACTTTAAATAGGTCATTTCACAACAAACCAGACACAGTTTATGTATCATATTTCTAATTTTACCTTCAAAAAAATTTTAGCTTCATCACACGAAACACTCCCTTTTGCGAAGGTATGGTATGAGGAAGGCTAGTTGTACAGCCTGACCGTGTGACCATAATCAGACCTTCCTTTCAAGATAAGCAAAAACAGAGTCACATCTGTAGGGAGGGAGAATAAACACTTTTTGGAGCATCCCTGGTGTCTGTTATTTATACTACAACCCGAACACAGGAAGAATAAAAGACTTAGTAATGTGCAACAAATATTACTACAAACCAACACTTAAATAGTATGAAGCCTCTTATAGTAATAAAATAAAAAAATACAATGCAATTATAGACTTCCTTGCCTTTCTCACTGAAAGTCTGAATTAACCAAGTCTGACACGTGAAAGTCAAGTGCAAACAAAACTCTGACAATCCACTCTATTCTGTACTCTCACGAGTTTCCTTGATGTATTTCCCTTCACAGGTCTCCACTTTTTTTGCTCCATTGTGTTTGTGTTGCACAAAAATAGTCACATCAAGCAGGCCCCAAAATGATGAGTAAATGTATGTGCTGTTCTCCATGGATAACAACCTCCATGACAATCTTAAAGCAAAAACCACAGAGTAAACCAAAACTGATCACCTTCATGACAGATTTTTTTTTGGAAAAATTTCCCCCAATTTTCTCCTTAATTTTAGTTGTATCCCATTCTGATCCATCAATCTGGTCTTCCATATCACCACCACCAACCAAGGAGGGGTGAAAGCATGCACATGGCCCCACCGTGGCATGCAATGCTAGCCACCTGCCATTTTTGGAATTGTGGCACGTTCGTATTTAGGGGCGGTCTAACACACTTGTGCTCGCCGCCCCTTCACACGGATGAGCTCACAGACGCCCGTGATTGGTGCTGGTGATAGCTGTTAGTGACAGGGAAGTGAACATATGCCATCCCTTCCTCCCGTGAGAACGCAGCCAGTTAGCTCCCATGGACTCCTGGCAACAGACGGCTGTAGCATTAATCCAGATTAGTATTTATTATATATATATATATATATATATATATATATATATATATATATATATATATATATATATATATTACTTGTGATCTCTGGGTTCACAGTCATGCACCTTGTTGATGCACCACTTGAGAGTCCAGAAACATCTATTCGGAAGATTCATATTTAAGAAATAAAACCAGATGCAAAGTGCTGCTAATGAAAAAATTGTGACATGAGACTCAATTACCACCATGTATTTCAATTTCTTCTCCTACAACAGAACACAGGGCCTCGTGCTTTGGTCAGCGTGTCCAGCTCACTGCAAAGAGATCCTGGGTTCAAGTACTGGGTTCAGCGAGGGAATCCCCATGAGGGGTTTACATATTCTCTTCGTGCTTGCATGGGAAACGGGTTTACTCTGGATACTCTGGTTTCCTCTCACAACCCAAAGAAATGCACATTAGGTTAATTGATTTTTCCAATTTGCCCCTAGGTGTGAGTGTTGGCTCTATGATGGACTGGCGAGCTATTCAAGATGTATATTATCCCTTCTTTTCAACAACACTTAGCTGAGATAAGTGGAGCTAAGGAGTATTATGGCCACAAACTTTTGGACTCTCTCACACACACACACACACATACATTACACATACATACATACATTTTATATATATATATATATATATATATATATATATATATATATATAGGTTATTGTGATATGAAATTCTGTGTACTATGTCACATTACCACCTTGACTGTAGACTCCTTATAGCTCAATAAACCTTTTCTCAGACAAACCCTGAAAGTTGTTGCTATAGAAACAAGAATGGTTTTATCACATTAATATGCACATTATTTTATGCCTTACAGCAAAATCTTGTCCAAGCCATGTTGTTAAAATTCATTATAACATCAACTCAACAGCATCTCGTTTAATCTGCATCAGTCGTTCAATGGTATATTGTCCGAGTTGTGCAGTACGCCCCCGGAGGACTGCCATTAGCCAAATTTCTGTAAGAAAATCCTAAACAAAAGAAGAGCAGTTGGAATCTCCCTGGCAACTAGCAGCCATTCTGCAGCCAATCAGATGTCTGATGTAAAGCCACTAAGACAGAATTTGACCCCTGTGATTCAAACGCCATTCAACAATGAGTCTGCATGAAGGCAAGACCAGATCTGGTTTAGGGTGATGTGAATATCTCCTTGTTCACTGACTCGCCAAGAAACGTTTTCTAAAGACAAAGTAAAACAGGAGCTAGAGTATAAGTATAATATGGGTGTATCCAAAATTAAAAGGGAACATAGATAGCTCTATATTCAAGCCAAAAAAAAAAAGAGGAGGCAGAGGTCCAATAAAACAATAAGAAAACTGTTCACCCTGTTCACTGTAAGCACAATGTATTAGCTGAAGTGGCACAAGAGATGTGTGGTGGGAGGAAAAAGAATCTCCCTTTACTCTCAACTGTTCTGACATCAACAGCAGGCATAAAAGTGCATTACTACCCATGTGCAATGAGGCTATACAAGATTCGGGTTCCTTCCAACTCATTTCTTTTGTAAGCTGCAAATCATGAAACAGCTAAATAGGAATGTCTCTATATTTGACTTTAAACTACAGATTTATTTCAGAATATGATTACTAAGAATATCAGTACATCGCAAATTAAAATCTGTACCTCTTCAGATCTTTTTCCATTTCAGACACCAGTAAATCACCAAAGTATGATTTCTGTTAATTAAAAAGACCTCTCTTCATAGTTCTTCAGTAAGCTGTGTTCCCACCACCCTGTTTGGCTTCCTCATCCCATTTATGGTCTTTCTGTTCTCTGTGCTTACTTGGCTCCGATCGATCGCCGACAGCAGGGGTCGGGAGCCTATGGCTCGCGAGCCAGATGTGGCTCTTTTGATGACTGTATCTGGCTCTCAGATAAATCAGGTGGCCTTTCTTAACAGAATAACGAATACATAATTTCACTGTCATTTAAATAAAAATACAGTAAAATCCATCAAATAAAACAAAAACAGATGAATAAATCTTGGCATTGAAAATAGATGTATAGATTTAAATGTACATGTCACTGTGGCGCGTAGCGGAGAGCCGATCGTTTCTGTACGCCAGTATGCGGGCGGGTCTGATACCTTGAAACTCTAATTTTATTGGATTATAACAACAGCCACAGACTGCGTGAGTTGTTTTTGAGTAAAGAGGTAAATTTCCTTTTTAATCAGTTCATTTGCACGAACCCAACCACAGCTGGCAAGCAAACACAAATGGACAGACATGGAAAAACTTCAACCCGTAGACCAGTTGATTGCCAAAACTTGGAACGCGCTTCCTGTCATATAAACACTGCAGCATGTGAGTCTTGCCATATTGACCATGTTTGGCATGCGAGCAGTCCTTCTCACCTGAAAAACATCAAGACCAACCTACATGAAGCTGAACCTCAGCACGTATCAACCAGAATGTTAAGCTATCAGCAAAACCATGCATTAATAGTAAGAAGTGCTTTTCTTATTAATAAATAACTTAATTATGACAATGTTGTTTAAAATGAATTAAACAATTTCAGAGTCTTATTATTCTCAAAAATTGTTTGTCGTCTTTTTTTTTTTTTTTTATTTAGTTGTACAGTATGGGGGCAGTATGGAAAGGCCAGCTAATCAGAAGACCCATCACAACATGATGAAAAGCCAATTTAAAAAGCCCAGACAAAAAATTAAGCAAATGTTGGAACTATGCAAAGAAAAGGTAGAGAGCTGGCTGACATAATGCAGAGGAGGAAGGTGGACATACTGTGTGTTCAGGAGACCAGGTGGAAAGGTAGCAAAGCTAAAAGCTTAGGAGCAGGGTTTAAGCTATTTTATCACGGTGTGGATGGAAAGAGAAATGGAGTAGGAGTCATCCTGAAGGAGGAGTTTGTCAGGAATGTTCTAAAAGTGAAAAGAGTGTCAGACAGAGTGATGAGTCTCAAGTTAGAAATTGAAGGTGTAATGCTCAATGTTGTTAGTGCTTATGCCCCACAGGCAGTATGTGAGCTAGAAGAGAAGGAGAGATTCTGGAGTGACTTAGATGAAGTGATGCAGAGTACCGCCAGAGGTGAAAGAGTGGTCATTGGTGCAGACTTCAATGGACATGTTGGTGCAGGCAACAGAGGGGACGAGGAAGTGATGGGCAGGTTTGGTATCCAGGACAGGAACGCAGAAGGACAGATGTTGATAGATTTTGCAAAAAGGATGGAAATGGCTGTGGTGAATACTTTCTTCCAGAAGAAACAGGAGCATAGGGTGACTTATAAAAGCGGAGGTAGGAGCACACAGGTAGACTACATCTTGTGTAGGCGATGTAATTTGAAGGAAGTCAGTGACTGCAAAGTCATAGTGGGTGAGAGTGTTGCCAAACAGCATAGGATGGTGGTGTGCAGGATGACTCTGATGGTGAGAAAGGTGAAAAAGGCAAAGGCAGAGCAGAAGACAAAGTGGTGGAAGCTGAAAAAGGAAGAGTGTCGTGTTGTCTTCAAGGAGGAGTTGAAACAGGCTTTGGGTGGCCAGGAAGTGCTTCCAAATGACTGGACAACCACAGCAAATGTGATCAGGGAGACCGGTAGGAGAGTACTTGGTGTGTCCTCTGGAAGGAAAGTAGATAAGGAGACTTGGTGGTGGAATGAGGAAGTGCAGGAGTGTGTACAAAGGAAGAGGTTAGCTAAGAAAAAGTGGGACATTGAGAGGACCGAAGAGAGTAAACAGGAGTACAGGGAGACACGGCGCAAGGCGAAAGTAGCAGTGGCTAAGGCCAAACAGAGGGCATATGATGACTTGTATGATAGGTTGGATAGTAAAGAGGGAGAAAATGATCTATACAGGTTGGCACAGCAGAGAAATAGAGATGGGAAGGACGTGCAGCAAGTTAGAATGATAAAGGACAGAGAGGGAAATGTATTGACTGATGACAGAAGTGTGCTGGGAAGATGGAAAGAGTACTTTGAAGAGCTGATGAATGAGGAAAATGAGAGAGAAAAGAGTAGAAGAGGTGACCATTGAGGAGCAGGATGTAGCAAAGATCAGTAAGGGTGAAGTGAGAAGGGCATTGAAGAGGATGAAGAATGGAAAGGCAGTTGGTCCTGATGATATACCTGTGGAGGTATGGAAGTGTCTAGGAGAGGTAGCAGTAGATTTTCTGACAAGAACATTCAACAAGGTACTAGAGAGTGAGCAGATGCCGGAGGAGTGGAGGAGAAGTGTGCTGGTGCCAATTTTTAAGAACAGGGGAGACGTGCAGAGTTGCGGCAACTACAGAGGGATAAAGTTGATGAGCCATACGATGAAGTTATGGGAAAGAATAGTGGAAGCTAGACTAAGGGCAGAGGTCAGCATTTGTGAACAACAGTTTGGTTTCATGCCAAGAAAGAGCACCACAGATGCAATGTTTGCGTTGAGGATGTTAATAGAGAAGTACAGAGAAGGTCAGAGAGAGCTACATTGTGCCTTTGCGGATCTGGAAAAAGCATATGACAGGGTGCCAAGAGAAGAACTGTGGTATTGCATGAGGAAGTCTGGAGTGGCAGAGAAGTATGTTAGAGTGGTGCAGGACATGTATGAGAGATGTAAGACAGTGGTGAGGTGTGCTGTCGGTGTGACCAACGAATTCAAGGTGGAGCCTTGGTCAGCTCTGAGCCCCTTCTTGTTTGCTATGGTGATGGACAGGCTGACAGACGAGGTTAGACAAGAATCTCCATGGACTATGATGTTTGCAGATGACATTGTGATCTGTAGTGAGAGCAGAGAACAAGTGCAGGAAAATTTAGAGAGGTGGAGGTATGCCCTGGAAAGGAGAGGAATGAAGGTTAGCCTCAGAAAATCAGAATACATGTGTGTGAATGAGAAGGACCCAGGGGGAACGGTGATGTTACAGGGAGCAGAGATAACGAAGGTGGAGGATTTTAAGTACTTAGGCTCAACAATCCAGAGCAATGGAGAGTGTGGAAAAAGAGGTGAAGAAGCGTGTGCAGGCAGGCTGGAATGGTTGGAGAAAAGTGTCCGGTGTGATGCGCGATAGGAGAGTGTCAGCAAGAATGAAGGGAAAAGTGTACAAGACGGTGGTGAGGCCAGCGATGTTGTATGGCTTAGAAACAGTGGCACTGAGGAAAAGGCAGAAGGCAGAGCTGGAGGTAGCAGAGATGAAAATGTTGAGGTTCTCTTTGGGAGTAACGAGGATGGATAGGATCAGAAATGAGTATATCAGAGGGACAGCCCACGTAAGATGTTTTGGAGACAAAGTCAGAGAGGCTAGATTGAGATGGTTTGGACATGTACAGAGGAGGGATAGTGAGTATATTGGCAGTAGGATGCTGAGGTTGGAACTACCAGGCAGAAGGCCTCAAGGAAGACCAAAGAAGAGATTTATGGATGTGGTGAAGGAAGACATGAAGGTCGTTGGAGCCAGAAAAGAAGATGCGGAGGACAGGGTGAGGTGGATGCGGATGATTTGCTGTGGCGACCCCTGAAGGGAGCAGCCGAAAGTAAAAGAAGAAGACAAAAAATTAAGCAGGCACTAATCTCGTTATATCACACTCTGGCAACACCTAATGGCTATTCAAACACTGTCACAACATTTATGATTCAAAAAACTGCAAGAAGCAAATACCTCACATTTAATTATATTTTATTAGAGCTGCTGTTACTAGTCGACGATATGATATAATCAATGATATCAACACTGAAAATGTTTGTGTTTAGAGCTTGCATGTTTTCTGGTGGTTTCCTTGCAGGTACTCTGGTTTCCTCCCACAGACTAATGCTCATTAGTTCAACTGGCTACTTTAAATCATCCCTTGATGTGAATGTAAGCATAAATGGATGGGAATATATTGTTCAGAGGGCATATATTACAGCAAACCTTGAAAGTAGCCTAATGCACCCTGAGGCATGGAACGTGATAACTTGTGCTAGATAGATATGAATTTACCTTTGTGATTCCTAAAACATTTAAATTTAAATAAATGTTTTGGGGCAGTGTTGGCCTGGTGGTAAGGTGCTACATCACTGATCCTAAGGTTGGGTGTTCGAGCCCCACTCTTAACAGGTTGTCAATGTCCCCCCCGATGCAGCTAACTGGGTTATCAAAGGCCAGCCAAGTCTCTCACTGTCACTGTTGAGTGGCAAGAAAAAGAACCACTGCTGACTTTCATCAAGAGTAGCTACATAGAAGTCAGTGTGTTTCTGCCCTGCAGTGGCCTGTCCAGGGTGTACTGTGCCCTCACCCAGAGTTGGCTGAGCTGGGCACCAGCCTCCCCGCAACCCTAATTAGGACTAATCGGTTCAGAAAATGAATGAATGAATAATGAACGTTTTTCCTTAATGCCATATGTACGTGACATTAGTAACGCCTCAGTCAGTTGGCCGGCGGTAATCAACACTCCAATTGAAAAACTCCCCGGAAGAGGTAAAAAAAAAAACCTGGAATATTTTAGATCAGGCGAAAATAAAACAGTGGTTTGTACATGGCACAAGCTTCCATTCGCACACCACAGCCGCATTAGCACGCTGCACAAGCACCAAAACAGGAAACGGGATGGAAAACCCCAAACCACTGTACAGTACAGCATTTCTTGTTGATTCTTGTTTATTTAATTAACTTAGCATTTTTAATCTCTTGTCTACGTAAAAGTACTAGAGTCACTTATAAGCCTGATTGTTTTTTCTTGTGCATGGGCAGAAGGGTTATTTTCTAGGTTTAATGCCAGAATTTCTGAGAAAACCTCAGAAATGATGTAGATATTTTTTATTGAATCAGACTTTGAGAAAGCCCTAAACCTAATCTGCGTTTATTCTCTACTGATTGATCGTCTCTGTATGTATGTATGTATGTGTTAGGGAGCATTGGGCTTTATGGAGCATGTAATATTTTTGGATGGTTGTGTTTTGCCTTGAATGTGTTAGCAAAAAGTTAGGTGCAGATTTTCATGAAATGTTTTATCAGAATTGGGATGTTGGACAAGGAAGACAGTGAGATTTTGGAGCCAATCTAGATCAAATTCTGGTTTCAGGAAACTGTTTAACATTGTAAGATATGAAAGTTTTTCTCATTTTTTCCATATGGAGGGGTCGTTATTGCTTATTTGATGGAGTTTGCACTCTCCATGTGCTTTTGTTTGAATTATTATGGTTATTGTAATAAATTATCTTATATTCAAGTTACAATCTCCTGTGCTTTGAGTATGTGCCATCAAACTACACTAAACCATAAAATCCTAAAATAACAGCAACAATAATAATAGTAATAATAATAATTATATTGACATATGATGTCCATGGTGACCTGTTCCACATTTTCTTTTTTCTTTTTATTGCAGCACATTGCAGGTTATTTCTGCCTCCTTGCTGTATCACGCAATGTTAAAAAAAATCTTTCAAAACTGTCCTGGATCTGGATCGGGTTCCGGTTCATAACCAAAATTTAATCAGTTTTTCATTGGCCCAGGACCCACATTTGGTTAAAACTTCACAGAAATCAGTCCACTATTTTTTGAGCTATCCTGGTCACAGACACACAACAGACAGACACACATAGCCAAACTTACTTAAATCAATTTGTCTGTACTTAAATAATAACATTGAGTTGTACTATTTTACTGTGTGGTTCATGGTGAACTGTTCCAAACATTTAGTATTCTCAGAAACTGAGTCTGTGACAAAAGTATGCCCCCAGAACTAGGTTCAGAGCTACCAAAACATTTAGCAGATTGTATCGCACCGGCTAGAAATTTTCAGCTGAAACAGAGATGGAAGTCTTCCACAAGAGACTTCACTACTTTTGTCTCATAAACTACTGATCCTTGTGACTTAAAACGGGATTAGTAAATTAGTTTTTTTCTCTTCACAAACTATAATGATCTGAACCATCATCTGAACTACCTCAGCAGCCTGAATTATTTCCATTGTTGAAAAATCTGCCTTGTCTTATTTATTAATCTTGCAGACAGCAGGATACTGCACCTCCCAACTGGCAAGGTCCTTTAAGGTCACCAAACACTGGGAGATACAATTGAGCTCACAGGGCTACACTGTGACTGTCTGTCTATCTTTCAATAAAAAACATCTAATTACTTACTGTTAACCATTTTGAATTTTGGTCATTTTTGGAGTTAAAGACATTACCACCAGTAAAAGTGATAACATAGAAAAATACACAGAACTGTACAAATTTGTAAGATTATTGCTTTTAAGATTCGCTTTAGCATTTCTGCTCTTCGAAGGAAACATGGAATTAACCCAGTCTGGCAGAAACCCAAAACATTATTACCAAACCACCCTTGAGAACTTGTTATACAATTATAAAGAACCATTTAAATGTTTCAATTTCGGCTTTTTTTCCCTTTTCCTCGGGATTCGCAACAGCGAATCATTTTATTCGCACGTTTGATTTGGCAGAGGTTTTTACGTCGGATGCCCTTCCTGTCACAACCCTTTTTAGCAAGGGACAGAAACACGCTGACGACTTTGCAGCCTACTCTTTACGAAAGTCAGCAATGGTTCTTTTACATGCCTCTCACCATAGACAGTGAGAGACATGGCCCGCCTTTGATAACCCAGTTAGCTGCACTGGGGGGACAGTGACAACCTTGTGAAGAGTGGGACTTGAACCCCCAACCTTTGGATCAGCGATCCAGCGCCCTATACCACTAGACCACCACTTGCCCCTATAGATTTAATAGATTTATTCAAGGTATAAAGCTCAATTAACTGGTATAATAACAGCCATCATTGGTCACAAAAGAATTACGAGGTACTGCACTATGGATGGTGGAGGCAAAACAAAACCAGAAGCTGTGGTTTCAATTCCAGAGGGGGGAAAAAAAAAAAAAAAAAAAAAAAAATCACCAAAATAAATTACAGGACCTGCTGCTTTTCACACGGCCATCAGACTCAATTGGAATTAAGATTCAGAAGCAGTTACTTGGCTATCAAATTTTCAAAGAGTCAAAGTTTTTGCAAGGTTTCTTTTCATAACCTTCAGTATACAAATGAAGCCATTGGATTTTTACAGACAGACTATTAGATAGACAAAACACACCAATCGCAATTCACTTTCACTTTCAGTAATTACTTTACGATTAGAAACAATTATCGTTGTTTTATACCTAAAAAAAAAATTATGCACAATAATAAAATAGGACCTTCCCAGTATATTTACTGTTACTTATTTATTCTGCTGGGTGAACATACCCCATGGTGAGGGTCTAACACAGATTCAAACCTGCAACCTCTCGATCATGAACCCCGCACTCTAACCACTACACCATCAGTTTATGATTCCACTCATAACATGAACCTTTCTGAAAAAACTCAAACAATACCATTTCAATTATTCTATTTATAACTATATACTTATTTGCCAAACTGATTAGTTATTTTAGAGTTGCAGAGCAGCTGGAGCCTATCTCAGCTGATACTGGATGAAGGCAGGCTACACCCTGGACAGCCTCACCAGACCATCTCAGGCCAAACACACACAACCATTTCCACAGACATTCACACCTATTGGTAATTATTACATTTAATTAGCCTAATATATATGCCTTTGGCTTGTAGGAGGAAACCAGAGTGCCCGGTGAATATCCACACAAACTCCACACAGAAATGTCTGAGCCCGGGACTCAGAACCAGGACCTTCTTGCTGTGACTGTGGGAAGAAACTGGAGAACCCAAAGGAAATTTACAAAACAGGGTGAATATGAAAACTCCCTACCAGGCACAAGACTCGAACCCAGGACCTTCTTACTGAGCGGCAGAAGCACCGGGTCGCCAGGTTACAAACTTTGTTAAAAATGAATCTGACTTTCCTTGCCTATCTTATTCTTCTTTTCCTTTCAGCTTTTCCCTTCAGGGGTCGCCACAGCAAATCATCTGCCTCCATCTCACCCTATCCTTTGCATCTTCTTCTCTTACACCAACGACCTTCATGTCCTCCTTCACCACATCCATGAATCGTCTCTTTGGTCTTCCTCCAGGCCTTCTGCCAGGTAGTTCCAGCCTCAGCATCCTATTACCAATATACTCACTATCCCTCCTCTGTACATGTCCAAACCATCTCAATCTAGCCTCTCTGACTTTGTCTCCAAAACATCTTACATGTGCTGTCCCTCTGATGTGCTCATTCCTAATCCTATCCATTCTCGTTACTCCCAAAGAGAACCTCAACATTTTTTCCTTGCCTATAAATATTTAAATTCCATTTTCTACTTTCATTAATTGAGAAATTCATTCATTTTCTGAACCGCTTAATCCTAATTAGAGTTGTGGGGAGGCTGGTGCCCACCTCAGCGGACTCTGGGTGAGGGCAGGGTACAGACCATCGCAGGGCCGACACTCACACAAATATTTATACTCACCCTCACACCGAGGGCGATTTGGAACAGCCAATTAACCTACTCTGCATGTTTTTGGTCTGTGGGAGGAAACCGGAGTACCTGGAGGAAACCCATGCAAGCATGAGGTGAGCATGCAAACTCCACAGAGAAACATCTGAGCTAGGAATCGAACCCAGGACCATCTTGTTGTGAGTCAGACATGCTAACCACTACACCTCCATGCTGCCCTAATTGAGAAGTTGTGCTGGTAATGTTATATGCATCAATTACTCAGTTTATCGCTTCAGTCACTTTGTCAAAAGAGTAATTATTTACAGACTTTGACAAATTTTACGCGTGTGAATGAGTCCCAGAACAGCTTCAGAAACAGACCAGTTCTTTATCAACCAAACTGTAATCACTCAGGTTGTGCAAGAGTTGTCGACAGAATATAAAACAGTAGATTTCATGCAGAACTCATCTACCACTCTAATCTGAATAAGGCATGACAATTCTGTTCTTGTACATCCATGCTACATCCTGTTATGCTTCATGTCCTTGTAGTTCGATTGCCTCCTTTTTCCCTGTGGTTTCTGTGTCTGGATCCAGTCATATACATATAGGTATTGTGCTGTGTTCTTACTTCCAGATTCCTGTTTGCATCATATTTCACATTAGGCTAAATGGCCGATCCAAATTGCCCCTAGGTGTGAACGTGAATGGGTTTGTGTGTGTGTGTGTGTTTGTGTGTGTGTTTGTGTATTAGCCCTGCAATAGTCTGGCCAATTGGTGAGATAGCATGAAAGCTTTCGAAGCTTATCTATTTGAGCTGGGTGTGTAGAAAAGAAGGTGAGGAAGACAAAAGAAGAGTGCACCAACTTACTGAGAAACGATATTAAACTAAGTAACATCTACTCAGAAGTTGATGACAGACAAATTGACGATGGAGCATAATTGAAAGCATTCAACGCACTGGAAGAATGCCAATGGTGAAGGTGGTTGACCAAGAAATGTGTGACATTCCGTCCTCAAACTCTTCTTTATCATTCTCTGTCTAGTTCTCAGCTTTCATCGTCAAGAAAGATCAAACAGACATCAAAAATATGTACAGCACGTACAATATTGAGAAGACCATGCACAAACGATTGACAATTATCTGGACACTTTCACACGCATTCTTGTTGTAGCGCCTGATAGTCAATGCAGTATGTTAGAGAAATTCCAGGCATCAACAAATTACAAGCCTGGGATCCATGAACAAGTAGACAGCCCTTCCAGATTATCAGTCTCTTTAGTCATAGTCTATATAGAGATAAATTAGGTGGCATAGTCGTTAGTAAATTCGCCTTACAGCAAGCACACTTGTGTGTGATGTGGTCTCACTGTGCTCGAGTGGGTTTCCTCTGTGTACTCCAGTTTCCTCTCGTAGTTCAAAGACATGCACAATTGGATGTCTCATAATGCCCCTAGGTGTGAGTTTGAATGTCTGGTGAAGGAATGGCAAGCTGTTCAGGGTGTATCTTGCGTTTACCAGTGTGGGCAAAAATAGGCTCCAGCCTCTGTGAACCTCGATAGGATTAAGAGGTTTGCCAAATGAATGAATGGACAAAGTTAATTAGGCTATACAGACGCTCCCCGACTTACGTTTATTTGTTTTTTACGTATTTTTCGATTTTACGTTCTTTTTTTTTTTTTTAATTATGTCAAATCTTGAGTTTAGCGTGCCCTCTGTAGTACGAGACGTAATATGCTACTTCCGCATGACGCTGCGTCTATTGTTTACAAACAACAGACTTCACGTGCCCCTTCTTCTTCCCAGTTCACTGCGTGTTACCCTTGTGTTAAGACGTCGTCTCTCTGATCTTTGTGTTTACACTGTTTTGCAGACTTTTGTAACCCTAAGCCAAATATGGTTGGTCAGAAGCGTAAGCCTACTTATGATAGTGGTAATCAGAAAAAGCGGCAAGCCATCTCGTTAGAAACGAAGATGGCTATTATAAAGAAAATCGATGCTGGTGAAAAACATGTGAATGTTGCACGTTTCTTCCAAATGTCTTCGTCGACCATCGGAACCATTTACAAGCAGAAAGATCGCATCACAGAGCATGTTAAAGGTTATATTTGAGACTGTATTTGATATTTGATTAGTGAATTTAATGAAAATTTATCTATTTGAAATTATTTTGCTTGAATTTATTTGAAATTAATGTTGATATTATTTGATATTATTTTACAATGTTATGTTTATAATAATTGATTTAGGGGTGTTTCATGAGATACGGTCATGGTATTTATGGATGTATAGTACAGTGTGAATGTCATACCTCACTGGAACATACAGTAACAACTTACGTTTTTTTTCACCTTACGTTCGGCCGTCCGGAACCTAACTAAAATGTAAGTTGGGGAGCGTCTGTATTCATACAGCCAGCATTTTCTCTCTCTCTCTCTCTCTCTCTCTCTCTCTCTCTCACATCACACGAAAGAAATAAATTAACTTTTTCAAATATGTCACAAATAAATGTTTTACATATGCTCTGGTAGCATGGCAAATTAAAAGCACAAACTGCATCCTAAACTACACACACTACACACGGGCGCTTGGTTAGCAGTGGAAGGTTAGCACTTCTGGGTTATATCGCTTGAAAATGTTCAGTCAAACAAGATGGACCAGCTTCATGCTTGGATTGCAGCGCAGAGGGATCTACAGGACTGCTCCATGCCGAGTTTCTGTGAAACATGGCTCAAGGAGACTACACCCTTCAGAGAGGATCGGAGCGCAGCGGCTAGCAGCAAGAACCTCGGCGGAAGAATGGCGGATTCTCGTTAAATAAACCTGGTGTACTGACTGACTATAGATTATCACTAAACCTTGCTCTGAGAATGGAGAACATCTAACTTTGAAGTTGCGGCCATTTTGTTTACCCAGATAACTGTATTTTTTTCCGAACAAAACAATGGGCATAGTGCAATATAAATATAAATATAATTATAATATAATATAGTGCAATTTCGTTATTGCGGTTATCTACTGATTTATTTATTGTATTATTACTATTATTATGATGATGATCATCATCATTATCCTTTTCTGTATGTAACTTGACTCCTTGAACCACACAAGTCATCCTATGTGTGTAAAAAACACAAATGGCTATTTAAAAATCCTGAATCCTGACTGCTGACATTAATTAAGGATGAATCCTGGACATTGTTTGTAGCTATTATTATCCTCTAACCATTATCAAACAGACTTCTTTTCAATGAATCACTAACTCACAGGGATTTGAAAACAATGTAACTCAGCAAAATACAGAACAACACAAAACTGTTGAACACATCTACTAATAATAGTGTACCTAATGCACCTAGTTTATTTTCCATTGAGATAAAATTGCATTAAGCAATATAACAATTCTAGATATCCCAAACAGCAACACACTGGTGTGGGTTTCCTCCCAAAGTCATTAGACTAATTGGCTATTAATTTATTAATTAATAATACAATTAATTAAACACCCAAAAATTTATTACTTTAGGACTTGTTTTTAACTAACTCCCTGTGGGTCCCAGAGTAGGGGTCTGTAAAGTGTGCTCATGGGTATATAATGTCTTGCCACCATCATCGGTGATGTCTTTATTATTGAGGGGGTTTTGAGGGTGGGATTTTGGCTATTTGTTTAATACAAACATTAAACAGATTGTATTTATAAATATCTAAATACCGTTCGAGATAAAAAATTCCAAAACACTATCCAAAGTGGATAATGCTCGAACAGGGCACAGACAGGACACACATTGTTTGTTCGGGTCACTTGGACAAGGCTTAGATTTCATTATCATGCTTTAAAATGGGAAAATAAACCATAAAAAATATATTTTGAGTTTACTTTTCTTGTGTTTTTGTGTAGTATATACTGAAACTATGAATAAGTCTAAAAAGATTCTGTTACCCTCACAGTGCTTATACCATGTACACAGAACACACCTGACCTGCCACGGTAATGATTAAAGTATGTATATATAAAAAAAAAAAAAAAAAAAAAATTATATATATATATAAAACAGAAATCTCAATTTACTTTTTTACTTAATTTACTTTGCTTTTCTTTCTTTTTATATGTAGTATATACTAAAGTAACTAATTGCTTCTGTTAGATGTCTCTTAATTGAACTCTGAGACTACCAAGTGATGTTTACCTTGCCATTAAAAAAAAATAACGATTAATTGTAGTGAAAGTGTACCTGGCTGCAAATGCTATATGAAAGCATGCTCTATTTAGTAATCAAAATAAACCCTCAAGAACTTTTAATAGATCGACAAATGTTTAAGAGTTGAATGGCTTGTTTTAACCTGTTTTGGGAGCACAAACCACAGCTGTTTCTCATCATGACTAAGAAGACAGGCATCAAAATAATCATGTATCCACCCACAGTCTCTGGCAGACGATCACCAAGACAAAGCCATAGACAGCGAGAGTGAAAGAAAAGCAGTGTGTAGGAGTCTGGGCATTCTGCCAGGCCTGTAGCACCATGCTGAAATCCCCCACAGAGGGCAGCTGGTGGATTAGCAGAGCTGCCAGGAGGCACAGTGCAGTAAAGTTAGGGTCAAAAAGTGCCAGCACCTTGGGCATGAGCCTGTACAGACCCCAAGCTGATGCACAGATATGATGACTATTGCAATACAAGTCGTCTGCTAGACGAGACAAGGATAAGTTTAATGTTTCAATCTGATGACAATATGACTGTAATCCAGTCAAGAGATCTAAAAGTTTATCTTTAAATTTGGGATAATACCCCAAAAAACTCACAAAAACACTCCTTTGTGAAACTACCATCCTTCCCTTGTGATCTATGTTGTTTTGTGGTAACTTAATAGATCGGTTACTACATCATCTTCTGTTGATTGTACTTAGCGAGCTAACTGTCCTGCTAAAGTAAGCACTTGGCTGTCTTTTTGTGTCTTTTTTGTTTTATTTTCTGATTCTTCTTCTTTTCCTTTTGGTTATTCCCTTTTCTCAGGGCTTGTCACAGCGAATCTATGATTCGCATGTTTGATTTAGCAGAGGGTTTTTTACGTCGGATGCCCTTCCTGACACAACCCTTTAGCAAGGGGTAGGAACATGCTGACCGCTATGCAGCTACTCTGGTCAAAAGTTAGCAATGGTTCTTTTACATGCCTCTCACCATAGACAATGAGAGATATTGGCCGGCCTTTGATAACCCAGTTAGCTGCACTGGGGGGGGACAGCGACAGCCCTGTGGAGAGTGGGACTCGAACCTCCAACCTTCGGATCAAGGATCCAGCACCTTTTACCACCAGGCCACCACTGCCCTTTGTTTCGTTTTCTGTATTCAATATTCATTATTGTCCAACTTGCCCCTAGGTGTGTATGTAAGTGAGAATGATTGTGTATGTTGGCCCGGCGATGGTCTGGTGAGCTATTCAGGGTATGCCTTGGTTTAACCCAGTGTTGGCTGAGAAGGCGTCCAACATTTCCATGGTTTCGCAAATGAGTAAGAGAGTCAGTGAGTAGTCACAATATGAACAGATGAACAGTATAAGTTGAAAGTTAACTTTTTTCTTCACTATTGAACTGTTTTGGGGGTGTTTGTAAAATAGCATTGAGGGATTCCCTGTTACCAACATTACCAGCATATTATGTTTTATTTTGGGGTTGGTTTGCTGGGCTAGTATGGGACACTGGGATGCTGGTCTAGCATTCATTCTTCAGCATCTCATGCTAGACTAGCAAACCAACACCAAAACACAACACAAAATGCTGGTAGACCAGCTTCATGAGCTGGTGGACCAGCACCAAACCAGCATAGACCAGTCTGGTTTTCACGCTGGTTTTTGTGGCAGGGTAACCTGGCTAATAATGTCAGTTAATCTCATGAAGTTGAAAACTGTATTTTCTGATGTAAAGCCAGTATTTCCTGAGATATAAATTGTATTTCCTGAGGTCAAACAACAATAACAACAACAAGTAAATACTACTAATACCTACAATTACAATTATAGACTGTAAAACAGCACCTAAAGTGGTAAAAAAAACAAAAAAAACATTTAAAGCTCTAAATGTCAAGTTCTATGCTATCTTATTATGTTACTGGAAAAAGATTTTATTTCTGAAGATTTTGTTGTTTTTTTTTGAACCACATCCATTTTGTATGGCAAAAGTTTACGTGGTAGTTATGATATGATGACAGACAAAATCCTGTAATGCTAGTAGCTCATGGGGCAACAAATGCTGAAAAAATTTCAATTTTTGGTTTTTGCAAGGTTTCACCTCTGTCATTAGCGACAGTTAGCACAAGTAGCAGCATTCATGCAAATGTCTGCAAGAGAGATTGTGAAAATCATTCACTGTTAACACCAATGTTTGTGAAGATTAGCAGCTATTTACCCTTTGGAACTTTTTGCCAACTCCTGAACTACTATCTGGGTGCCACTCCTATCAGAGGACCCTACCCTATAAAACGGGTGAGCAAATCCTCCAACACAACCCCAAAACACAAATCAGCAAACAGCACTGAGAATCTTATGGGGATGTCTGACGTGAAGGACACTTGTATAAAACTTCCTGTCTCTCTCTATTTTTGCTGAGTCATATTCAAACTGCTTCTGTATATTTCTTATCCCCAGCACTGTGTTCACTACTTGGCGAACCAAAAATAACTTAGTCGACCCATTTTACAACTCATTCATTCATTAATTTTCTGTAACCACTTAATCCTAATTAGGGTCGTGGGGAAGCTGGCGCCCATCCCAGCCGACTCCGGGCGATGGCAGAGTACACACTGGACAGCTCACCAGGTCATTGCAGGGCGGAAACACGCTGACAGCTATGCAGCCTACTCTTGTCGAACGTCAGCAAAGACATGGCTGGCCTTTGATAACCCAGTTAGCTGCACTGGGAGGGGACAGTGACAACCTGTTGACAGTGGGGCTTGAACCCCTAACCTTGGGATCAATGATCCAGCACCTTTACCACCAGGCCACCACTGCCCTCATTTTACAACTGTGTTCATAATGTCTTTGTGACAAGAAAAACTGTTTGTGGATTGCAAAATTTTTACAAATCCTGACATGACTCAAAATACATTACGGTTGTCAGCATCCACCGCTTGATGAGATACTGTGCTAGTATAACCGATTCTGAAAACCCTCCAGAAATAGGCTCGTAAATGTAAATTTTAAGCAATCACATCAAGTCTCAGGCTGCAGCCAACAGCATTCTCTGACACAAGTGTATCACGGTACTGTATAGGGATCGAGCTGTATATTGCTGATGATGAACATCGTTGAACAGATGTAGCTCAGCACTGCAAATAAATGTGATGACACCCTTGATTCATCATTTACTGCAGTGGTAGCTGAAGCTCTGGGCAGCACTGCAGCATCAGCATCAATATCAAGCTTAACAAAGTCTATCAAATCTATATTGCCATCATAATCCTAAACACAAAATCATTTATAATGCATATACTCAAATGATGACTTTTCTAATGCAGCCGTGAGGGGGGGGCACAAACCAGTGTCTCTCCCTCACGCCGGTCCCAAGCCCGGATAAATGCAGAGGGTTGCGTCAGGAAGGGCATCCGGCGTAAAACAAATGCCAAATAAACTATGCGAATCACAAGAAAGAATGACATACCGGATCGGTCGAGGCCCGGGTTAACAACGACCGCCATCAGTGCCGTCAACCAACAGGGTGCTGATGGAAATTGGACTACTGTTGGTCGAAGACGTCGAAGAAGGAGAGGCGGGAGGCGTGTCCGTTGCCAGAGAGAGAAGAGGAAAGGCATGAGTCTAGGACTGAAAGTAGGGACTTTGAATATTGGAACTATGACAGGAAAAGGTAGAGAGCTGGCTGACATGATGCAGAGGAGGAAGGTGGACATACTGTGTGTTCAGGAGACCAGGTGGAAAGGTCGCAAGGCTAGAAGCATAGGAGCAGGGTTTAAGCTGTTTTATCACGGTGTGGATGGGAAGAGAAATGGAGTCGGAGTCATCTTGAAGGAGGAGTTTGCCAGGAATGTTCTAGAAGTGAAAAGAGTGTCAGACAGAGTGATGAGTCTCAAGTTAGAAATTAAAGGTGTGATGGTCAATGTTGTTAGTGCTTATGCCCCACAGACAGGATGTGAGCGAGAAGAGAAGGAGAGATTCTGGAGGGAGTTAGATGAAGTGATGCAGAGTACCCCAGAGGTGAAAGAGTGGTCATTGGGGCAGACTTCAATGGACATGTTGGTGCAGGAAACAGAGGGGACGAGGAAGTGATGGGTAGGTTTGGTATCCAGGACAGGAGCATGAAGGACAGATGTTGGTAGATTTTGCAAAAGGATGGAAATGGCTGTGGTGAATACTTTCTTCCAGAAGAGAGAGGAGCATAGGGTGACTTATAAAAGCGGAGGTAGGAGCACACAGGTAGACTACATCTTGTGCAGGCGATGTAATTTAAAGGAAGTCAGTGACTGCAAAGTAGTAGCGGGTGAGAATGTTGCCAAACAGCATAGGATGGTGGTGTGCAGGATGATGCTGATGGTGAGGAAGGTGAAGAAGGCAAAGGCAGAGCAGAAGACAAAGTGGTGGAAGTTGAAAAAGGAAGAGTGTCGGGTTGTCTTCAAGGAGGAGTTGAAACAGGCTTTGGGTGGTCAGGAAGTGCTTCCAGATGACTGGACAACTACAGCGAATGTGATCAGGGAGACAGGTAGGAGAATATTTGGTGTGTCATCTGGAAGAAAAGTAGATAAGGAGACTTGGTGGTGGAATGAGGAAGTGCAGGAGTGTGTACAAAGGAAGAGATTAGCTAAGAAGAAGTGGGACATTGAGAAAACCGAAGAGAGTAAACAGGAGTACAGGGAGACACAGCGTAAGGCAAAGGTAGCAGTGTCAAAGGCCAAACAGAGTGCGTTTGATGACTTGTATGCTCGGCTGGAAAGTAAGGAGGGAGAAAATGATTTATACAGGTTGGCACAGCAGAGAAATAGAGATGGGAAGGACGTGCAGCAAGTTAGATTGATAAAGGACAGAGAGGGAAATGTATTGACTGATGACAGAAGTGTGCTGGGAAGATGGAAAGAGTACTTTGAAGAGCTGATGAATGAGGAAAATGAGAGAGAAAAAGAGTAGAAGAGGTGACTGTTGAGGACCAGGAAGTAGCAAAGATTAGTAAGGGTGAAGTGAGGAGGGCATTGAAGAGGATGAAGAATGGAAAGGCAGTTGGTCCTGATGACATACCGGTGGAGGTATGGAAGTGTCTAGGAGAGGTAGCAGTAGATTTTCTGACAAGAACATTTAACAAGGTCTTAGAGAGTGAGAGGATGCCAGAGGAATGGAGGAGAAGTGTGCTGGTGCCCATTTTTAAGAACAAGGGAGACGTGCAGAGTTGTGGCAACTACAGAGGGATAAAGTTGATGAGCCATACGATCAAGTTATGGGAAAGAATAGTGGAAGCTAGACTAAGGGCAGAAGTCAGCATTTGTGAACAACAGTTTGGTTTCATGCCCAGAAAGAGCACCACAGATGCAGTGTTTGCCTTGAGGATGTTAATGGAGAAGTACAGAGAAGGTCAGACGGAGCTGCATTGTGCCTTTGTGGATCTGGAGAAAGCATATGACAGGGTGCCGAGAGAAGAACTGTGGTATTGCATGAGGAAGTCTGGAGTGGCAGAGAAGTATGTTAGAGTGGTGCAGGACATGTATGAGAGATGTAAGACAGTGGTGAGGTGTGCTGTCGGTGTGACAGAAGAGTTCAAGGTGGAGGTGGGACTGCATCAAGGGTCAGCTCTCAGCCCCTTCTTGTTCGCTATGGTGATGGACAGGCTGACAGACGAGGTTAGACAAGATTCCCCATGGACTATGATGTTTGCAGATGACATTGTAATCTGTAGTGAGAGCAGAGAACAAGTGCAGGAAAATCTAGAGAGGTGGAGGTATGCCCTGGAAAGGAGGGGAATGAAGATTAGCCTCAGTAAGACAGAGTACATGTGCATGAATGCCAAGGACCAAAGAGGAACGGTGAGATTACAGGGAGCAGAGATAAGAAAGGTGGAGGATTTTAAGTACTTAGGCTCAACAATCCAGAGCAATGGCGAGTGTGGAAAAGAGGTCAAGAAGCGTGTGCAGACAGGTTGGAATGGTTGGAGAAAAGTGTCTGGTGTGATGTGTGATAGGAGGGTATCGGCAAAAATGAAAGGAAAAGTGTACAAAACGGTGTTGAGGCCAACGATGCTGTATGGGTTAGAAACAGTGGCCCTGGGGAAAAGACAGGAGGCAGAGTTGGAGGTAGCAGAGATGAAAATGTTGAGGTTCTCTTTGGGAGTAACGAGGATGGATAGGATTAGGAATGAGTACGTCAGAGGGACAGCACATGTAAGACGTTTTGGAGACAAAGTCAGAGAGGCTAGATTGAGATGGTTTGGACATGTACAGAGGAGGGATAGTGAGTATATTGGTAATAGGATGCTGAGGCTGGAACTACCAGGCAAAAGGCCTAGAGGAAGACCAAAGAGACGATTCATGGATGTGGTAAAGGAGGACATGAAGGTCGTTGGTGTAAGAGAAGAAGATGCAAAGGATAGGGTGAGATGGAGGCAGATGATTCGCTGTGGCGACCCCTGAAGGGAAAAGCCGAAAGGAAAAGAAGAAGATACTCAAATGATGACTTTTCTCTATAATGTTCAAATTTGCAAGTACAACTCAGCCAAAAAAGGATAAAAAGACTGAATCCCAGCATCACAGAGCTTACATACAGCTGAAGCACATGTCTGGCAACAGTAAAAATGGTGCCACCTTTCACGACCAATCCTCCTGGGATAGTAGCAAATGAAAAGAAAGGCTCAATTTAATAGAGAACAACAAACAGTCCCATAGGCTTTCCACTTCTTACTTAACACTGTCTGTACATGGATAGAGTAGCCCCCCGTTATTTGCGGGGGTTGCGTTCTGGCCCTTCTGACGGATCCTAAAAATCCGCGAGTTATTGACGTGGTTTTAAAACCCTATGTATGATATTGCATATGCTAAAATATGCTTCTTGAACACTTTCTATAGACAATCTTACTCATTAATACAGTAATAATGAAGTAAAATGTAGTAATTGTGGTAAGTAAAAACTTTTTAATTTTGTACTGTGATAATATTTATGAATGAATAAAGTGCTTAGGCTCCTTACCAAGAAGCTACAGAAGATGCAGGGTGTTTGAACGGCATCATAGGGCTTAAATAACAATTAAAAACACACTAAAAAAACGTGCATTCACAATTCAAGCACTCACGTTGATGACATGCCCGCGAAGGAGAAAAAAAGAAGTGTACACATCATCTGCAACTAATCAGCAGGCGGGAGAAAGAAAAGCTCTCGGCCATTTGCTAAATTTGAATCACGTGCCAGTAACTTTCAGGGCCACGACCAGTGAACCGCGAATGGGCGGGGGACTAATGTATTATCAAAAATTGCAAAGTAACCCCCCATCTCAACCATCACATCTTATAATACGCTTATTATCCACAGTAAAAAAAAACAGATTGACAAAAACAGTTTTGTTGGTTTTTATAAACATAATTTGATGCCTTGATATTATGAAATTATGAATGTATTTAGGGCAGCTCGGTGATAGAGAAGTTAGCACGTCCAGCTCACAGCAAGCAGGCCTGGGTTCGATTCCCAGTTCAGGTATTTCTGTGTGGACTTTGCATGTTCTTCGCGTGCTTCCGTGGGTTTCCTCCCACAGTCCAAAAACAAGTACAATAGGCTAATTCGCTGTTCCAAATCTCCCCTAGGCGTGATAGTGAGTGTGAATGGTGGTGTGAGTGTTAGCCCTGTGATGGCTTGGTGAGCTGTTCAGGGTGTACTCTGCCCTTACCTAGAATCGGCTGAGATGGGCACCAGCCAAGCCATAACCCTAATTAGGATTAATTGGTTCAGAAAATAAATGAATATGCACAGATATATCCCGGCAGGTGTGAGTGCAAATGGTTGCCCATGTGTTGGCCCTGATATGTTTTGGAGAGCTGTCCACGGGGGACCCCTGCCTTCGCCCTGTGTCGACTGGGAGGCTACAGCCTCCTCACAACAATAATAGAATTAAGCAGTTCTGAAGGTAAGTGAGTGAGCAAGTGAATTTCCATATTTTCTGGGCTATAAGGTGCACTGGATTATAAGGCACAATATCAGTGGGGCAGTGGTGGTTTAGTGGTATAGGGTTCTGGATCGCTGATCCTAAGGTTGGGGATTCGAGTCCCACTCTCCACAAGGTTGTCACGGTCTCCCCAATGCAGCTAACTGGATTATCAAAAACCGGCCATGTCTCTCACTGTCTATGGTGTGAGGTTCATTGCTGACTTTCATAAAGAGTAGACTGCAAAGCCATCAGCATGTTTCTGTCCCTTGCTAAAGTCAGGAAGGGCATCCGACGTGTAAAAAAAAAAAAAAAAAAACCTATGCCAAATCATTCACTGTGGCGACCCCTGAAAAAGGGAAAAAGCCGAAAGGAAATCTCTCTCATCAATGAAGGATGATCGAACGGCCTCTGTTAATACATAAGGTGCACCGGATTATAAGGGGCATTGAGCAAAACAAATGTCAGAAAAGTCAAACTTGAATCAACTCTCACAATAACTCATTGTTCAGTTGTAACAATATAAAATAATAAACTCACTTTTCAGTTCATTCCTCTTCCACAAATCCATCAAATTCTTCATCTTCTGTGTCTAAGATTAACAGTTGCAAGAGTTGGACATAAGGCTTGGAACCCGCTATTATTTTTTATTATATCATTTTTATTATACTTTATTATCTATTATCCCCCCCCCCCCCGCCCCGCCCCGCCCCGCACATGGAGTCAGATCAATAGAGATGGAGATTAGAAGTCATCCTGGGTAAAGACCTAAACTTCTCTTGGCCACACCCCCTTAAAGAGACAGCACATTAGTATTGTGTTTAGTACATAACGGAGGTCATGCAGTGTAACATTAAATTCAAGAAGGTTCATCCGAGGTCTCAGGAGGACACCTGTAGCAGTGCTTCATCCTGGTGATGAACATAAGACTCTGATTAACCCAACTGAGTGCCGGTATTTGGATATAAAGCCCAGATCCCTCTAACTTATAACCTGTTGACACCAATATCTAGTGGTTGGAGTTACAGATACAGATACAGCTTTATTAATCTCACAATGGAGAAATTCACTGTTACAGGCTCTTGAGGTACCATCAGTAGGGGGTGCAAAAATAGATACAAGTACAAACATACACACATACATATATATTATATAAGTAAATAAATAAATAGATACATAAATAGTATAAATTAATAAACAATAAAAGAAAAGAAGGGAACGACTTTATAGACTGGCCTATATTCAAGTGTAATGTATCTGAGTGCAGAGTAGATGGGTTGATGTTCACAGTCAGTGGGGTAGATGTGGCTGATTAAAGTGCGTGGGGTTTTTATTGCACATAACCGGTATTTTCACAGACAGTTACAAAGTGGCGTTGTACAGTCTGACAGCGGTGGGAATGAATGACCTGCGGTAGCGCTCCTTCCTGCACTGAGGATGTCTCAGTCGTCCACTGAAGGAGCTACTCAGCTTCTCTACAGTCTGGTGCTGTGGGTGAGAGCTGTTGTTCATGATGGATGTGAGCTTTGCTACCATCCTCCTCTCACTCACCTCCTCCACAGAGTCCAGTGGGCAGCCTGGGACAGAGCTGGCCCTCCTGACCAGCTTGTTCAGTCTTTTTCTGTCCCGCTCTGTGCTGCCCGGGGCCCAGCAGATGGCAGCGTAGAGGATTGCAGAGGCTACCACAGAGTCATAAAAGGTCCTGAGCAGAGGTCTGCATACTCCAAAGGACCCGAGTCTCCTCAGAAGGTGGAGGCGACTCTGGCCCTTCTTGTACAGGGCGTTGGTGATGTGGGACCAGTCCAGTTTATTGTTAAGGTGAACACCCAGGTATTTGAAACTGTTCACTATCTCAATGTTCTGTCCCTGGACGTTCACTAGTGATTGTGTGTGTGTGTGTGTGTGTGTTAGTGTTCCTCTTCTGAAGTCGACCACCATCTCCTTTGTCTTCCTGATGTTCAAGCACAAGTGGTTGCGCTCACACCAGTCCACGAAGTCAACGATGACCGACCGGTACTCCAGCTCGTTCCCCTCTGACACACGGCCCACGATGGCGGAGTCGTCCGAAAACTTCTGGACGTGGCAGCTGTCTGTGCTATAACTAAAGTCCGAGGTATAAATGCTGAAAAGGAAGGGTGAGAGGACGGTGCCCTGCGGTGCCCCCGTGCTGCAGACTGCCACCTTTGACTTACAGCCGCGCAGCCGTACGTACTGTGGACGGTTAGTAAGGTAGTCGGTGATCCAGGCAGTAAGATGCCCGTCCACTCCCACATCCTCCAGCTTTCCCCGCAGAAGCGCTGGCCTGATGGTGTTGAAGGCGCTGGAGAAGTCAAAGAACATGACCCTCACAGTGCTGCCAGCGATTTCCAGGTGGGTGAGTGCCCGCTGCAGAAGGTAGATGACGGCGTCTTCTACTCCGATGTTGGGCCTGTAGGCAAACTGCAGCGGATCTAGGGTGGGGCTCACCATAGAGCGGAGGTGTATGAGGAGGAGCCTTTCCATGGTCTTCATAAGGTGGGAGGTCAGGGCAACAGGTCTGTAGTGGGCCGGTTCCTTCGCTTGTGCTGTTTTGGGAACCGGAACCACACAGGAGGTCTTCCACAGGACGGGAACCTTCTCCAGGCTGAGGCTCAGGTTGTACAGGTAGCATAGTACCTCACAGAGCTGGTCTGCGCAGGTCCTCAGCAGCCTGGGGCTGATGCCATTTGGTCCTTCAGAGTTCCTCTGATTTAGTCGCCTCAGCTTTCTCCTCACCTGGTCTGATGTGAGGGAGAGGGGGGGCTGGGGTGGGCTGCAGAGGGAGGGGGATGTGTCTGTCGGGCTGTAGCAGTCAAGTGAAGTTGGCCTGGGGAGGGGGGAGGTGTCTGCTGGTCTAGAGACGTGTGAAGAGAGGGGGGGAACGGGGAGGGGGGGCAGAGGGGGAGGGGGAGAATCAAACCTGTTGAAGTAACAGTTTAGTTCATCCGCCCAGCGCTGGTCACCATCAGCTGTCCCTCTGACACCCTGCCAAATCCAGACATGGTCTTTAGTCCTCTCCAGACATCCCGCACGTTGTTCTGAGCCAGCTTCTCCTCCAGCTTCTTCCCATAGTCCTTCTTTGCCCTCCTGATCCTCCACTGGAGCTCACGCTGGACCTTCTTCTGCTCCTCTCTATCCCCTGAGATGAAAGCCCTCTTTTTCTGGTTCAGGAGGACTTTAAGCTCAGGGGTGACCCACGGATGATTGTTGGAGAAGCACCGTACCCTCCGTGTTGGCACAGTGCTGTCCACGCAGAAGTTCATGTAATCAGTGATAGAGTGTGTGAGGCCGTCGATGTCATCACCAAAGGAGTGACAGAGCATGCTCCAGTCTGTGGTCTGGAAACAGTCCCTAAGCCTCTCATTTGTCTCCTCGGTCCACACTTTCACAAACCTCTTCTGCACAGGTTCCTTTCGCACCCTGGGTGTGTATTGGGGGAGCAGATAGACCAGGTTGTGGTCTGATCGTCCCAGTGGGGGTAGGGGGGAGGAGCTGTAAGCGTCCTCCACATTTGCATACAGCAAGTCCAGTGTTTTATTGTCTCTTGTGGCGCACTTCACGTATTGCCGGAAGAGAGGCGGAGAGAGGGGCGTGGTTAAAGTCCCCGCTGATCAGAATCATGGCACGCGGGTTAACGAGTCTGTGTCTGATTAACGGCGCTGTGTAGACGCTCACACGCGGCCGCCGCATCAGCCGAGGGCGGAATGTACACGCAAAACACAATCACGTGTGAAAACTCCCTCGGTAGATAATATGGCCGCGCGCTCACCGCGAGCAGTTCCAGGTCCCGCGTGCATAGCTGCTCCTTCACGTGCACGTTGGCCGGGTGGCACCATCGTTCATTCACATAGACCGGTCATAGACCAGCTCCTCCGTCTTGTTGGCGATCGCTCGGACATTTCCCATGATGATAGAGGGAACACATGTCCTCCGCGTCTTTCGTCCCCCTCTGCAGCCTCTCCTTTTCCTCCGTATTTCCACAGGAACAACAGGCTTTTCCGCAAGAAGGAGGGCGGGGGCGCGCAGGCCGAGGAGGGTCTCACGTGTGTAAGACCTGCGTTGCTCAGAGCCGTCGGTGAATGAGTTTCCTGACGCCGATCCAAAAAGTGAGAGTAAATGTACACAGAAAAACAAAAGCATCATAAAAGTGGGTTTCCCAGATGCAGTATTGAAGAAAGAAAAAGAAAATTTGAAAAAAGATAAAGAAACACGCCTATATACAATAGAAAAAAGAAAAAAAATGGAAATAAACTGAAGAGCTCCTGTAACTGGCTGCAGGTCACCCGGCGCCATCTTGGGGAAAAAAAAAAAAAAAAAAAAAGTTTTAAAGTTTTAAAGAGTTCTTTGGTTAATCCATGGGGATGATGGCAACCGTTGAATTATAGTGATCCCTTGCGACTTCGTGGTTCGGTTTCTGTGGCTTCAGTGCATCGTGGATTTTTCAAAAATATTCATCAAAAAATAAAAAAATAAGAAAATTATGGAAAATAGGGAACAGTTAAGGAATCCATGAAACAAGGCCAATTATGCAAAAAAAAAAAAAAAAAAAAAAAACAACCCCCCAACAAAACTACTTACATTTTTATGTGAGGTGCGCATCTGTGTGTGTGCGTGCATGTCTGTATGTGTGTGTATTTATATTTTATTTACATCTTATGTGTTATTTTTGAATGTTTAATTGTTATTATAAGCATTTGGAGCATTGAATATGTATTTATTGATATTATATACACATATACATGTAACATATACATGCCAGTCAGGGGGTTGATCCTACTTCACGGAAATCGGAAGTCGCAGGGGTTCTTAGTCCCTATTAACCATGGAAATTGAGGGTTCCCTGTAGTTTGCTTTACTTGGGTTTTGACGGTGTCAGTGAGCTAGAGTCACACGGATTCATTAAAAGACGGAGTCGCGTGGCTTCATAAGGCGCATTGGATTATAAGGTGCACCGTCAAATTTTTTGAGAATTAAAGGCTTTTAAGTGTGCTGTATGGTTCGAAAAATACGGTAACTTCTAACTGGGGCACGATGCCCACGATCTCCGTGATTTCAGAGAATTGTGAAGAGAGGGGGTCGCAGGATTGAATCAGGATGATCTTGAGGGAACTTGGTTGATGCTTGATGATTGCGCTGATCAATTTTTGCAATGCATTATGATTTGATACAAATTGTTATGGAGTCTGGGCATCGAAGTACCGCATAGTAGAGATTAACTGACCTTAATAAGAGTGTAAAAGACCTTTAATACACCATTATAGTGGATCTTGATGAACTTAGAAACAATCCTTTCAAGTTTCATTTCTTGAATTCACCCTGCCTCTTTTTTGTACCTGAATCATGCTCCAAGTATGCTCATAAATCGTTTAGCTCAATGCATTTTTAATCACCCAGTACAAACCCAAGGTAAGCACGATTGCAACTGCACTCGACCAGTTGGTAATAGTTTGACATTTTCTCATTGAAGATCTTTATTGTTTCAGTGACTGGCAGAAGGATATGAGGTCCAGCCCTGAGAGATAGTTATGGCTCACGAGTTAATGTTCTGGGTTTCTGATGGGAAGGTTGGGGTCAAGCCCCAGTAACCTCAAGCTGCCACTGTTAGGTCCTCGAAGAATGGCCATAACCTTCAACTGCCGAGTTGTAGAATAATTTTTTTAAATATAAGTCACATCTACCAAGTGCCATAAATGTAAATTGAGAGGGGTCCCAAGATTGATATTGAGAAGATGTGCAGTTGGGACCACTGAAGAGTTCTGGCTCTGACTATTAAACAGTGACATATTTTTATGGAAAATCTACCTCGTTTTCACAAACACACTATATAGTAGTGTATATCTATATAGTAGTGTGTGTATGTGTGTGTATATATATATATATATATATATATATATATATATATATATATATATATATACACACACACACACACACACACACACACACACACACACACACACACACACACACACACATACACACTAGTATATATACATATACACACATACATTTATACCTAGTGAAGTGTTTTCTGAATAATGCTTTATCTTGAAGCAAATGGAAACATCATACAGAGCTTGTGGTAATATAACTGTCTCTGATTGACTGAAAAAGGCACCGTCTCATTAATAATGAACCACAGTGTACCTCAAAGGTCTAAGGCTGGCTGGGCTCATTTCACTCTGTGGCTTTAGTTAGTCTAGTAAGTTGATCCACTGCCTTTCTGTCTAGTGTCCTGTAAATACATGGCCACTTCTCAACAAACGAGCGCCACTGCATACAGCCAGGACGAGACACTGAAAAGAAGGCAAATGGACTCACTCACAGAAAAAACATCCTCAGAGACTCAACAAAGCTGACAGAATATTAATACATGCTCTTTAGATGTAAATTGTGCAGATGGTTAGTATTGCACAGTAAAAATAACAACATAAAAATCAGAAAAAATTCTGGGCAGCTGAGAGGCTGGTGCCTATTGCGGCCAACACTGAGTGAAGATGAGGTGTACCCTGAACAACTCACCTGACCACCACAAGTGAGCACATACAAGCATTCACAATCATTAACAGGTTAGGGGTGATTTTGAACAACTAATTGTCCTAATGTGCATGATTTTTGGACTGTGGGAGGAAACTGTACTACCCGGATAAAACCTAAGCAACAACAAGAGGAGCATGCAGACTCCACACAGAACTCAAACCCAGGACCTTCTTGCTGTGAGGCAGACATGTTAAACACTACACCAGCATGCTGCTATTGCACGAAACTTAGCTACTTAATTCTTAATTGATGTAATAAGTTGTGGAAACCTTTAATTTGGACACTCAAAATCCATCCAGGATTTTTGTTCTCAATACAAAAAAAGCACAAGTATTATTTAAAGTATGGGAAAGGAGAACAACAATGTTACATTTGTTTATTCAACATGTATAAAAGCATGCAGGTATGATAATGTTAATGGCTTTGTTGCTTATACTGTTGTAAGCAGTGCCAGAACGTGTGTGTGCATTTAAGCACATAAGCTGATATTATTATCGTTCGCATATATGGTAGCCAAGACTGTGTTTTCAAACAAGATTAGTGAACAGGAAATAATTCCTCTGTTTGTTTACAAAGGCCAGGCAACATACACACATTAACACAAACTATTGAGTCCTATTATAAAAATGACCCTTTTAGATTTACCTGGCACCTACCAACCCATATCTAAATAAAAAATAATATTCCAATATTAATGATATCATACTGCTAGTGGTCTACACAGGCTAAACTCGCACTATTTTATAATCAGAATGCCAAAAGAGAGAGAAAGCGGCAACATGACTCACACTTTTTCAGATACCATTGCATAATTGCATTGGTCGGAAGCATTTTTCACTCCACCCAGTACCATCTGTTCCAGATGTCTTTTCACAACTTATAACATCTGGACTTTTAGAGGATTTAGAAATGTAGATAAGACTTATTTTTTCATTTTTATGGTGACTGTTGTACAATGAACATAACACTGGGTTTAAAAAGACAGAAAGAAAGAAAATGGGGACGTGAGAAAAATAAGGAAAGAAAAAGCAACGAAAGAAGTTCTGATTTCAACTGAATCATGTGCTCATTGTTCCATATGTTTGTTTCCATAAGTAACAATAATAATTCTACAGTAACTCAAAAGAATACATTATTTACTCTAAGCAATAAGCAGATTAAAAAGAAACAAGGAAACAAAAGAAAGAAATGAAACAAAAAAAACTAATGGATAAAATGAAATGAATTGAAAGAAATGAAAGTCACAGAAAAAAAGTAAAACAAAAGAAAAACAAAACAAACAAAAGAAACAGAAAAGATGAAAGAAGCAAAATGAACATATGTAAATAAAGAAAAAAAGAAACAGAAACAGACAGAAACAAACAAAAGAAAAGAAAGAAAAAGAAAGAAAAACAGAATAAAAAAAGGAAGAAGTTCTAACAACATCTGAATTTTTTTTTTTAACGCACTTGTTTTTCCATACATTATCGTTTCCATAGTAACAATAATAACTCTACAGCAGGGGTCACCAACCTTTTTGAAACCAAGAGCGACTATTTGGGTACCAATTAATGCAAAGGGCTGCCAGATCGATACACACTTCTGAAATAAAAATTTTGCTCAATTTACCTTTAATCATGTTATTATTAATAATTAATGATATTCATCTATGTGATGATAATAATTTCATCTTAAAAAAATAGGAAAAATATTAGATGCAGCTCAATGGAGAGTGGTGCTATAGAGCCGCTGGCCTGTTCTAAAAATCTCATGACCTTGAGGATGGTGTCCCCTGCTCTACAGTACCTGAATCCAAATGCCGTATTCGACGTGATAAGCGCCCAGGGCGCTTTAAAAATTGGAGTGGGTGGGCGCTTATTAAAATGCTTACCAGCGGAGTGGAACTTTAAGTGCTTATTACCATTGAGGTGGAAAACATGAATAATAACAGAACGATAAAAGAGTTTTATTGGTATTTGTGTTATTCATTTTGTATTATCAATAAAATTACTTGCACGAAAACTGAAAATAAACAGAAAACAGCATAAATTAAAAAAAAAAGACCCTTTAATTTTCCCTCCCCGTGCTGTTCCTTTAAATATTTTTCCCCAGATGTGAAATCGAGCCAGTCAACATGAATGTCAACTTTATCATATGGCACATTGAACCAATCAACACTTAGCACATGGCACATTGAACCAATCAACACAAACAAGCACATGGCCAGGAATGTCTTTAAATTTATGAAGTTAGTGAGCTGGAGAATCGGGTGAAAAATACTCGTCATCACTTTCTGATAGGTCCATATCTGGCTCATCACTTCATTCATTTAGAGCATCCAATAGTTTTGCTTTAACAGTTTCTAATGGTTCATCGGTTGTTGGACATTTTGCCAAGAGAACACAGCAAAATATTTTCCTGTTTTTTTAAAGCACAGTTGAACAATCAAATGTGTTGTTACTGATGAACATTATAGACATTCCCCAGTGGCAGGGAGTCTTGAAATACCGTGTAAACTCACTTTAACTTTCACATTTTTACAGAGACTGATCGAATAAAATTGGTAAGTTTGATCTATGATTTTGCTCCCAGTACACATGGGCGGTGATTAGACGTAAGATCAGAAACACTGGGGGTGGGCTGTGTGTGCACTTATTTCGTTGTATACGGTAATAAAAAGACTAATATAAAAAATATTAATTATATTACATAAATAATTAATCTGGAAAGAAAGAAGAAAGAAAGAAAGAAAGAAAGAAAAGGAAAAACTGTTCATTTTTAAAAACTTTTCTTTTTGAAGGAGTCTCCATTGTCAACACTTCTGTAAAGTCCGTAAACATTTCAAATCCTCAAGACAGACAACCCTGCACTTCCTGTTTACTTTGTAGAAAGTCTTATAAGCTTCAAGAATGAAAGCAGAGACAGACTGGTAAAGGACCAGTGTCTTTGGTTTGCTCTTTCAGATTTCATACAATCCCAGATAAAGGTACCTTAAACACTTAATCTGTTTAAGTGAACTTCAAACATTTGTGATATTTTAGATTCAAATAGAAGCAGAGCAGAAACAAAGCCTGCACAAAACAGCAAGAAGTTTATGTACAAGTTAGCAGAATTAAATGGTGCCACTCAATCACTCGTTTTCCAACCAATTTAATTCACTCAGGATCATGGGGAGACTAGAACCTATCTCAGCCAACATTAGGCAAAAAAGGGGTACACCCTGAACGACTCACCATATCATCACAGAGCAATACACAAACAACCATTCATATTCACACAGCGTCAATTTGAAACAGCCAATGTACCGGTCTAATGTGCATGCCTTTGGACTGTAAGAAGAAACCAAAATACCCAAAGAAAACCCACATAAGCAAGATGAGAGCATGTAGACTCTACACAGAAACAACCGAACCCAGGACATTCTTGCTGTGAGACAAAAGTGCGAACCACAACAGCACAGTGCTGCCCAAACTAACAGTAGGATAAGAGTTCTCAATGCCCAGATTATATCGGCCAGTGTTATAAATTTCATGAATTTGTTTTTTTTTTTTAATTATTCCAAACTGTTTACTTTGCCACGAGAAGCTAAATATATTCAGAAAGCAGACACGTTTTTTTTGACCAAACACTAAAGATTACACATTTCATTCAGATCTAAAACAAATACTGTTATAAACTTATTTTAAAGTAAAGAAAGGCTTCTACATTCGGCCCTCTACTTAAGAAATTAATCCGTTCCAGAGCCTTTTTCATAGCCTGGAGTTTTCGTAAGTAGAGGCGCATTTTACATGTAAAACACGTGATTCGTTCCAAGGCTCTCAAGTCTACCCCATAAACCCTTTAAAAATTATAAAAGTACACCAATTTTGTATGAAATATATATGAAATATGTGTTAAAAGTAAAATAAAATTATTTATTAAACCATTTAAACATTTTATGAACTTATTACAGTAAACCATTTTATTGACATTTATTAATGAAACCATTATTAAACATTTTTTATTAATGCACATACACACACACAACACTGTCTCTCTCTCTCTCTCTCTCTCTCTCTCTGTTTCACACACACACACACACACATATATACACACACATACACACACACATACACACACACACACACACATACACACACACACATACACACACACACATACACACACTTGTGGCGGGCTCTGCCCACACAAAGGATGGCGGACCATTTTCAGACGGGGAATTCAAAGCGCACTCCCTGCTTGACAGACGAGCCTCGTTTGCTCACATTCGGCGGAGCTCACCACATTTATGAAACATTGACTGAATTAAACAACTTAAAAAACGAAAAATAAGCTGCAATGTGCTCTCTCAAAAGAGAAGATTTAAAAATGCCTCCTTTCATCTCTGACTGACTCTGTACACCGTCTGTCTTTCTCTCTCTCTCTCTCTCTCTCTCTCTCTCTCTCACACACACCCACACACACTCTCTCTCTGCCTGTCTCTGTCTCTCTCTCTCTCACACACACCCACACCCACACACCCACACACACCCACAAAACTCTGGTGTATTTTGCCAAATGTGGGCTCTGCCCACACACAACGCGCAACCGATGGAGCAATTCTATTTAAATGTTTATATGTATTTAAAGCAGAATTACAGTACCTGTTTGAAAGATCAGAGGTCCTGATTCAATATTAACTTGCTTCCTTGCGAGATCAGAGGTCTTGTCCCACGGAACACTGTTTTCATGCTCTTTCTGCTTCAATATTGTGCCGAAATAATTGCCTCCGTCACTGTATTTCCACTTTAAGGGCTCCTTCTGCTTCAATATCATCCCAATTGTAGAGGGGTTTTGGCGATAACGAAATATAATGCTGCATGATCAATCTCAAAACAAGCCAACAGTCAACTCTCCTTCACGCATGTGACAAACAGAAATATTGGTACAGGAAGTCATCTGCGTCATCCCTCCTAGCCAATGGGGGGCCAGCAGGGCGGGATGTTAGGAGACAGCCAAAGAGAGAGCAACTCGCGCATTGTGTGAAATTTTGATTGGCGCATTTGAATTTTGAATGGCACATTTCGTAAGAGGAGGTTGTTTTCGTATCCCGGGGACGAAAACTTCAGAAAATGTTTTTCGTGACCCGGGATTTTCGTACCCAGGGGGTTTCGTAAGTAGGAGGCTGACTGTACTGGATTTTTTGTATGTATGTATGAAAGTATATACATACACACACACACGTTAATTATATATTTCAATATCATGTATATATATATATATATATATATATATATATATATATACACATATATATATATATATTTTCTGTATGTATATATGAAAGTATATACATACACACACACATTAATTATATATATATATATATATATATATATATATATATATATATGATTAGCATATCTACCACCTCATGGAAGAAAATCCTGGGTCCACTTCCCAGGCTCAGCATTTTTGTGTGGAGTTTCTACATTCTGGCCATGCTTGCGTGAGTTTCCTCAGGGTACTCTTGTTTCCTCTCACAGTCCATAGATATGCATATGAAACTAATTGTCTATTCCAAATTGACCCTAAACGTGAGTGTGTTGCTAATGATTGTGTGTGTTACCCTGCTATGGTCTGGCGAGTTGTTTCCGGTGTACCCCGCCTTTGTCCAATATTGGCTGAGGTAGGCGCCATCTTCCTTGTAACCCTAGTTGTACATATACACATATATAAGTAGCCTTGTACTTCTACCTTCTAGGGATGATCACTGAAATACTGCGGTCCTTAGCCCCTTCCCCGAACCATAACAAAAATATACCTAACTGTAAACCTTACCAGAACCTTCACCTGAATGGGGCTCCTGAGTGTTGCATCAACAAGGTCGATCGCAAGTTAGAATCCGGGTTAATGCCACAGTCATCCATTTCTGGGAATCCGTGGGAGCTAATTGGTTGAACTCTCACAAGGGAGGGATGGCATACCCTCACTTCCCTGTCACTCACAGTGATCGCCAGCCAATCATTGGCTTCTGTGAGCTCATTCATATGAGGGGGCAGATAGCACTTTCCCTTTGAGTGTGTGAGAACGTCCTCAAATACGCATGCACCACAGTTTGAAAAGAGACGGATCACGGAGAGGGCATGTACATGTTTTCGCCGTTCCCTGGTCGGTGGTGGTCGTGTGATAAGGAAGGCAATACCTGATGGTAGGAATTGGATATGACTAAATTAGGGAGAATAATAAGAAAAAATAAGGAAAGAAATACACAAAAAAGTTTCAATGAACCCTAAAACCTTGTGTTAACCCTCAAAAAGCCTATCCAAAATGTCCCCAATATGTAGCAAATGCAAAGCATGCTCACACACACACACACACACACACACACACACACACACACACACACACACAGAAAGAGAGAACGAGAGAGAGAGAGAGAGACTTCCTCTTGAGCAACTCTCTGCAGCTGCTGCCGAGCCCACAGTCAGTGAGTGTAACTGAGAAGTACATACATCATTATGAACAAGATCATTTCAGGTCATGAGTTTGTTACATGTAAAGGTTATGATACCCAGAGAAGGGAGTGTTAATGTTTTAGAACAGCCATGGCACAGCATCAGAGAAAGCTTTTCCACTGGAAAATTTCTACCCCCTTTCTCTTATCTTTGGATTACACACTCACTCGCTGCAGAAAAGGTGAATTAGAACCCACTGACTAGTATCTGAGGACAAAGAAATACTGCACGTTTGCTATTCTAAGCAGTGACACATTTCCAGTGTTGCATGATTGACAACCCTTCCTGGTGATGTAAAAAAAAAGAATCAGCTGAAATACTGGGTTCGATGATTAAAAGACAAAGAGGACCGAGAACATATCCGGTGCCATATTCAGGAAGAATTCATATTCAGCTCTGTTTATTTTACCTCCAGTCATTGTTCTCTTTAACAGGAACTCTTTCTCCAGCCTGAAACAGGAGATATCCTGCTGTCTTTCATGATCTTATCTCTTGTGAGTTCTAGAAACTGGAGGTCAAGAACCAATTTAAATAAACACTTAATAAATTTATATCTGTAAAGGCAGCACCTCACAGAAAGTTCCTGGGTTCGAGTCGCAGGCTTGGAGATGGTGTTTCTGTGTGACGTGTGCACCTTTTTCCCTGTGCTTGTATGGGTTTCCTTCATCTTTCATTTGATTTTTTTTAATAAACAACATTTTCCTCCTTCACGTTGTAATTTTTTTCCTTGGTCCTCCATTTGAATAACTTAATGTTTAAATAAATCATGTGAGCGACTAGCAAACGGTAGTAGCTCGAAGTAAATAATGCTCGCAATGCAAGATAAAGTCTGTTGGGTTTTTACACCCGAGCCTCATGGCTCATCAGGCCGGTGCTTATCCCCGGGTTCCATAGCATGAAGCGACCAGGAGTTCAACTCCCCCTGGATGGGATGCTCGCCCATCACAGGTTACCTTCCCAGTATATTTTTACTGGTACCCATCTATACTGCTGGGTGAACAGAGGCACACTTGTGGTTGAGATTTTGCCCAGGGGTCTTAGCACAGTGAGGGTCTCAGTGGGTTTTGAACTCACAACCTCCCGACCATGAGTGCAGCACCCTAACCACTACGCCACCGGCCCCACATAAGCAATGCTAGTACTGTATATATAAAAGCTAACTTAGTATATTTTAACATGACACCAAGTCCCAAAATATTTACTCCCTTTAAACCAAAGCAAATGACCAACAATTATTAACAGGAGCATGCTGGACATTTTTGTTTTCAAGTATGTTTGTGCCAAGTCAAGTTTGTATCAAGTTAAATAAATGTTTTGACACAACACTGCTGTTTTTAATAAAAAATAATAATAAACAACACGCACTGAACAATCAGAAATTAAAAACGTTGTGGTATGCTTCGATCTAAAGCTACTTAAGATAGCGCGTTATGTGCAAGTTCACGCCTGTTGAGAGTCTGCACGGAATATTTAGATCTGATTACAGCACGCCATTTACACCAAGCGCCTGAAGCAAAACAAATGAAGCACAAAAACTTCTTGTAACCGACTGTGTCTTGAAGTGAAACAGTAGAGCAGTGATAACACTATGTACAGGACTCGTTGAAAGTTAATCTCAATCTAAGCTCTATAATATAATCCGGTTCTGTGTGTGGCCTGATAGCTGCGATTTGAATTATTTTTATTGGGCAGTTACTTGAAAACCGAATCTTAGAACAATGACATCATCAATATCCAAGTTAACACAGAAATATGAAGATAACTTCTTGATAATGATCATTTCATGAAGTTAACTATATTAATCCTGGTGCGCGCGCGCGCACACACACACACACACACACACGCGCGCATACATACACTGCGATGGCCTGGCAAGCTGTCCAGTTTGTACTTTGCCCTCACCTAGAGTTGGCTGAGATTGGCGTCAGCCTGCCTGTGACCCTTATTAGGATTAAACAGTTCAGAAAATGAATGAATAAATGAATGAAATATGGGACTTAAATGATTCACAAATTGATCACATACAAATTCCTTGAAAAGACAGTCATACGATACAGCACAATGCTACTAAAACTGCGGGAAAATATGTAAAAACAATGGTATAAATAATGCATGCTGTCATAAAGTAATACGACAAAAATAATAAAAACTTTTTCATGAAATTTTGTATTTGATCTGTAAGCAATTTGTTCAAGTTGGGCGGCCTTCTCTTTTAAAAGACAGTCTATAGCAAAAACAATAAACATTCCAGGCACCATTGAATTAAAAGAGGACACCAATCACAACTGGAGTGTTACAACATTAAAAAAAATGTTACATTTTAGTTAAACCTGCTGCTCCTTTTTTGGTATATAGTTAAATATGCATATACAGTTGTGTTCAAAACAATCGCAGTCAGATATCACTAACCTTATCAATCAGTGTTTTGGTTGAAATTATATTTCTACATGGCAAATAATTTACTATCAGGTGTAGTGGAGAATTAGAATCCAACAAAGCCAACAGTCTTTTGCTGATTCTTCGTGACTGAATCAGTCATTGAAAGGGGTGTGTTTAAAATAATAGCAATGTGGAGTTCAATTAGTGACGTTATTCATTCTTTGAAATAGGGCAGTGATGGTAGAGGGCGCTGGATCGCTGATCCTAAGGTTGGGGGTTCGAGTCCCACTCTCTACAAGGTTGTCACTGTCCCCCCAGTGCAGCTAACTGGGTTATCAATGGCCGGCCATGTCTCTCACTGTCTGTGGTGAGAAACATGTAAAAGAACCATTGCTGACTTTCGTAAAGAGTAGCTGCAAAGCCGTCAGCATGTTTCTGTCCCTTGCTAAAGGGTTGTGACAGGAAGGGCATCCGACGTAAAAACCTATGCCAAATCAAATGTGCGAATAATTCGCTTTGGCGACCCCTGAAAAAGGGAAAAAGCCGAAAGGAAATCTCTTTCATTCTTTGAAAAACAGGTTCAATTGTCCTTATTTAAAGAAGGAAGGCAGCAAATGTAGAACATTTCTCTCTGAAAAGAAAATGAGTCGTTCCAGATATTGTTCAGAAGAACAGCGTACCTTGATTAAAAGGTTGATTGGAGAGAGGGAAACATTTAAAGATGTGCAGAAAATGGAGGGCTGCTCAGCTAAAATGATCACAAAAGCTTTAAAATGGGGACCAAAACTTGAACGATGTGAAAGAAACCGAAAAAAATACCATTCGGATGGCTGGAAGAAGAGCCAAAATGGCAAGGACTCAGACAACAATCAGCTCCAGGAAGATCAAAGAAGGTCTGAAGTTACCTGTGAGTCCTGTTACAATTAGAAAACGCCCATGTGAAGCCGAGCTATCAGCAAGAAGCCCCTGCAAGTCCCATTGCTGAAAAAAAAAAAAGACGTACTAAAGAGGTTACAATTTGCCAAAGATTGCCTGAAGAAAAACAGATCAACATTTTGAAGACTGACGAAAGTACGGTTGTTCTTTTTGGGTCTCGTGGCCCACCTAGATGAGCCTCAAACACTGAATTCAGGCCACAGTACACTGTGGAGAGAGTGAAGCCTGGTGACACAAGCATCATATGGGTATATTTCTCATACTACGGGGTCTGGCCTATTTATAGCATACCAGGGATCATGGATCAGTTCAAATACATCAGAATACTTGAAGAGGTCATGCTACGTTATGCTGAAGAGGAAATGGCCTGGAAATGGGTGTTCCAACAAGACCACAACCCCAAAAACACCAGTAAATGGGAAACATCTTAGTTCCTGATGAATAGAATTGATATTATGAAGCAGCAGGCACAATCCCCAGACTCTCATCCAATAGAAAACTTGTGGGGTGACCTTGGTTGACTCCATGCAACACAGATGAGCAGCAGTTCTCCACAACAGTGGTTCAGTTCACTTTCTGTATTCCGTATAATCCTAATTAGGGTCACTGAGACTGACGCCCATCCCAGCCAACTCAGGGCGAGGGCAGATTACACCCTGGACAGCTCGCCAGGCCATCACAGGGTAGAAACACGCTGACGGCTTTGCAGCCAACTCTTGTCAAACGTCAGCAATGGTTATTTTACATGCCTCACACCATATAGAGAGTGAGAGACATGGTCAGCCTTTGATAACCCAATTAGCTGCACTGTGGGGATAGTGACAACCTTGTGGAGAGTGGGACTCAAAACCCCAACCTTAGGATCAGCGATCCAGCACCCTATACCATTAGGCCACCACTGCCCTCGAAACAGTGTTATACAACTAAATATTAGTTCAGTGATTCAAAGGAAAACAAAATGTTTCCGTTTGTTTTGTGAATATTTCAGTTTGTAAAGAAGAAAGCAGACTTCATCGATTTCTTTAAAGAAATAACAAATTTGATACATTTTTCTTCATGTTCTGGTTTGGAATGGAATGTGTCATGTTCCCAGTGCATTTGTTTGTATGGAAATAAAAGCTATTATGAAGATTTTGAGCTTTATTCACTTGCTTAAACACACGGTGTTTATTTTGAACACAACTGTATTTGATTTGCTGACAAAAAGAGCCGCACATGAACAATCCCATGGTTGGTCAGGCTGGTACTATTTCCCTATTTTCAAAAAGTTCACCATCTTGAACAAAGGCTTGGTGAAGCAGGGTGTGCATTCATGCAAAATATGCACTAAACTGGCTGAAGTTTATTATAAGTACTTCCAGTTATGTTGTACAATACACATAGAAAAAGCCTGAGATCTTAGCAGCCCTGTTGTTTCATGGTAATCTCCTTGAGCAGGAAATGGTGAAATCTACCAGTTCTTTTAAATCAACAATCTATGCTGTAATCTAAGACGGTATCTCGTAACTGCACAATAATTCTATTTAAACAAATACACCAACACGGTGAGGAACTTAAAGTTGGTGCGGTAGAGAAAATAGATTATTGATTCAAAAGAACTAATGGTTTCACCTCTTCCTGTTTGTGGTTTGAAGACGGTTAATATATACCCATCGCAAAGTTTTCTTCACTCACCTCACTAGCCAAAAATTGAAAGAAGGTATTAACATTGCTTTGTATCTTGCTTTTAATTCAAATGTTTTTTTTTCACATTTCTGACATTTATATCAATGTTATGTTTCTCTAATATGTTTGTTCCTAAATAAATTAATAAACGTATTTATGCTAAACTGTGAGCTCATTGTGAGAACACTGGGACACTAGTATAGCAATTGGTTAACCCTACAAACTGAAGTCCAAAGTAAACAGTGCAACAAGCTAACACTAAATTTATGTGACAAATACATCAGACACTTGTATTTTGTGTACATTATACATATTTATATATAACTTGTAACACTGCTAGCGCAAAGCAAACAATATTAACGGCAAGCTAACTCAAAGAAAAAAAAAATGAACAAGAGCCTAACACTGCTCGCTTCAAGTAAACAACAATAAAAAACTGGATCTTCTTTTCCTTTCGGCTGTTCCCTACAGGGGTCGCCACAGCGAATCATCTGCCTCCATCTCACCCTATCCTCTGCATCTTCTTGTTTTACACCAACTGCCTTCATGTCCTCCTTCACCACGTCCATGAATCGTCTCTTTGGTCTTCCTCTAGGCCTTCTGCCTGGTAGTTCCAACCTCAGCATCCTACTACCAATAGACTTACGATCCCTCCTCTATACATGTCCAAACCATCTCAATCTAGCCTCTCTGACTTTGTCTCCAAAACGTCTTACATGTGCTGTCCCTCTGATGTGCTCATTTCCGATCCTATCCATCCTCATTACTCCCAAAGAGAACCTCAACATTTTCATCTCTGCTACCTCCAGCTCTGCCTCCTGTCTTTTCCCCAGGGCCACTGTTTCTAAACCATACAACATCGCTGGCCTTAACACTGTCGTGTACACTTTTCCTTTCATTCTTGCCGATACCTTCCTATCACACATCACACCGGACACTTTTCTCCAACCATTCCAATCAGCCTGCACACGCTTCTTCACCTCTTTTCCACACTCTCCATTGCTCTGGATTGTTGAGCCTAAGTACTTAAAATCATCCACCTTCCTTATCTCTTCTCCCTGTAACCTCACCGTTCCTCTTGGGTCCTTGTCGTTCACACACATGTGATCTGTCTTAATGAGGCTAACCTTCATTCCCCTCCTTTCCAAGACATACCTCCACCTCTAGATTTTCCTGCACTTGTTCTCTGCTCTAACTGCCGATCACAAAGTCATCTGCAAACATCATAGTCCATGGGGAATCTTGTCGAACCTCGTCTGTCAGCCTGTTCATCACCATAGCAAACAAGAAGAGGCTCAGAGCTGACCCTTGACGCAGTCCCACCCCCACCTTGAACTCTTCTGTCACACCGACAGCACACCTCACCACTGTCTTACATCTCTCATACATGTCTTGAACCACTCTAACATACTTCTCTGCCACTCCAGGCTTCCTCATGCAATACCACAGTTCCTCTCTTGGCACCCGATCCACAAAGGAACAATGCAGCTCCTTCTGACCTTCTCTGTACTTCTCTAGTAACATCCTCAAGGCAAACACTGCATTTGTGGTTCTCTTTCTTGGCATGAAACCAAAGTGTTGATTACAAATGCTGACCTCTGCCCTTAGTCTAGCTTCCACTATTCTTTCCAATAACTTCATCGTACGGCTCATCAACTTTATCCCTCTGTAGTTGCCACAACTCTGCACATCTCCCTTGTTCTTGAAAATGGGCACCATCACACTTCTCCTCCATTCCTCTGGCATCCTCTCACTCTCTAAGACCGTGTTGAATGTTCATGTCAGGAAATCTACTGCTCCCTCTCCTAGACACTTCCATACCTCCACCGGTATGTCATCAGGACCAACTGCCTTTCCATTTTCATCCTCTTCAAAGCCCTCCTCACTTCACCCTTACTAATCTTTGCTACTTCCTGGTCCTCAACGGTCACCTCTTCTACTCTTTTTTCTCTCTCATTTTCCTTATTCATCAGCTCTTCAAAGTACTCTTTCCATCTTCCCAGCACACTTCTGTCATCAGTCAATACATATCCCTCTCTGTCTTTAATCGCTCTAACTTGCTGCATGCGCTTCCCATCTCTATTTCTGTACTGTGCCAACCTATATAAATCATTTTCTCCCTCTTTACTTTCCAACCGAGCATACAAGTTATCATATGCCCTCTGTTTGGCCTTTGACACCGCCAGCTTCGCCTTACACTGTGTCTCCCTGTACTCCTGTTTACTCTCTTCAGTACTTTCTATGCCCCACTTCTTAGCTAGCCCCTTCCTTTGTACACACTCCTGCACTTCCTCATTCCACCACCAAGTCTCCTTATCTCCTCTCCTTCCAGATGACACACCAAGTATTCTCCTACCTGTCTCCCTGATCACATTAGCTGTAGTTGTCCCCGTCCCCTCTGTTTCCTGCACCAACATGTCCATTCAAGTCTGCCCTGCCCCAATGACCACTCTTTCACCTCTGGGGGTATTCTGCATCACTTCATCTAACTCACTCCAGGATCTCTCCTTCTCTTCTAGCTCACATCCTGCCTGTGTTGCATAAGAACTAACAACATTGAACATCACACCTTCAATTTCTAACTTGAAACTCATCACTCTGTCTGACACTCTTTTCACTTCGAGTACATTCCTGACAAACCCCTCCTTCAAGATGACTCCCACTCCATTTTTCTTCCCATCCTTCTTCTTCTTCTTCTTTTACTTTCGGCTGCTCCCTTCAGGGGTCGCCACAGCAAATCATCCGCCTCCACCTCACCCTGTCCTCCGCATCTTCTTTTCTGACTCCAACGACCTTCATGTCTTCCTTCACCACATCCATAAATCTCTTCTTCGGTCTTCCTCGAGGCCTTCTGCCTGGTAGTTCCAACCTCAGCATCCTACTGCCAATATACTCACTATCCCTCCTCTGTACATGTCCAAACCATCTCAATCTAGCCTCTCTGACTTTGTCTCCAAAACATCTTACGTGGGCTGTCCCTCTGATATACTCATTTCTGATCCTATCCATCCTCGTTACTCCCAGGGAGAACCTCAACATTTTCATCTCCGCTACCTCCAGCTCTGCCTCCTGCCTTTTCCTCAGCGCCACTGTTTCTAAGCCATACAACATCGCTGGCCTCACCACCATCTTGTACACTTTTCCCTTCATTCTTGCTGACACTCTCCTATCGCACATCACACCGGATACTTTTCTCCAACCATTCCCATCCACACCATGAAAAAACAGCTTAAGGCCTGCTCCTAAGCTTCTAGCCTTGCTACCTTTCCACCTGGTCTCCTGAACACACAGTATGTCCACCTTCCTCCTCTGCATCATGTCAGCCAGCTCTCTACCTTTTCCTGTCATAGTTCCAACATTCAAAGTACCTACTTTCAGTCCTAGACTCATGCCTTTCCTCTTCTCTCTCTGCCTACAGACACGCCTCGTGCCTCTCATTCTTCGACGTCTTCGACCAACAGTAGTCCAATTTCCACCAGCACCCTGTTGATTAACAGCACTGATGGTGGTCGTTGTTAACCCGGGCCTCGACCGATCCGGTATGAAATTTTTTGTTGTAACTTGCATTTTTTATTTGCCATTTGTTTTATGCCGGATGCCCTTCCTGACCCAATCCTCTGCATTTATCTGGGCTTGGGACCGGCGTGAGGGAGAGACACTGGCTTGTGCCCCTCCCTCACGGCTGCATTAAAAAAACTGGATAACACTGCTAACTCAAAGAAAACAACATTAGCAACAGGCTAATACAGACACTCCCCGCTTTGCGTTCATTCATTTTACTTATTTTTCGATTTTACGTTTAAAAAAAAAAGTCACATTTTGAGTTTAGCGTGCTCTCTGTAGTACGAGACATACCACGCTGACGTAATACACTACTTCCACATGACCCTGCGTCCATTGTTTACAAACGACAGACTGAACATGCCCTGCTTCTTCCCAGTTCACTGCGTGTTACCCTTGTGTTAAGACGTCGTCTCTGTGATCTTTGTTTTTACACCGTTTTGCGCACTTTTGTCACAAAGCAAATATGGTTGTTCAGAAGCGTAAGCCTACTAGTGATAGTGGTCATCAGAAAAAGTGACAAGCGATAAGCGTTAGAAACGAAGATGGCTATTATCAAGAAAATCGATGCTGGTGAAAAACATGTGAATGTTGCATGTTTCTTCAAAATGGCTCTGTCAACCATCGGAACCATTTTACAAGCAGAAAGATTGCATCCGAGAGAATGTTAAAGGTTATATTTGAGACTGTATTTGATATGTGAATTTGATTAAAATTTATCTATTTGAAATTATTTTTTTTTAATTTAATTTATTTAAAATTAATGTTGATATTATTTGATACATTTGATATTATTTTACAATGTTATGTTCATAATAATTGATTTAGAGAGGTTTTATGAGATATGGTAATGGTATTTATGGATGTATAGTACAGTAGGAACATCAGGGAGCGTCTGTATTGTACTACTAAATCAATGCAAACAACATTAACAACAGAATAATGCCACTATGTCAAAGCAAACATAACCTCAGTGGTAATGTTGCTAACAGTAATAAAGTAAATAATGTTAAAACTAGACAACACTAATTCCATCTCTAATGAAAAGCTAACACCTTGACTACATGTAAAAGAAAGCAGCACAACTGACTAATGCAAACAACTCAAAATAATCAAAACTAACAATGAACAATTAAGCTAGCTCATTTATCATCTTGGGTAGTTCAAAGATTAAATCATTCTGTCCCCGAGTTGTCTCCACTAATTTATTTATCACCAATTCCACTCATCAATTAGCACCTCCCTATCACACAATCACTACTAAGCAAGTGTACTTGCCTTGACATGTAATACTGCCACCCACATCTTTACAACCTTCTGCTCATGCACATTCAGTGATGGCCTGACACACTCAGAGGGAAAGCACAATACACTCTTATGTACATGTGCGTTCATAGATGTCCATGATCGCTGTAAGCTCGGCCAATTAGCTCGTACAGAGTCCGAGCAACAGGTGGCTCGAATCAAAAACTCAGGATTGAAACTCATTCGGGTGAGAACTATGTAATCATTACAGATTATTTAATCAGGTTTATACAAGTCATAACAAACACGTCAGGGTTCAAGATCTGCAGAATGGAAAACACTGAGTTTCTGTTCGAAGTCTGCGGTTATAAATTCCTAGCCTGATGAGTGGCGGCATGGTGGCGTAGTGGTTAGCACGTCTGCCTCACAGCCTTCTTGCCATTGCAATTGAAGGGCCATGGCTTGGTGATCTGACCAGAGTGTACCTCGCCCTCACCTGAAGTTTGCTGAGAATGGGCATCAGCCTCCCTGTGACCCTAATTATGAATAAGCAGTTCAGAAAATTAAAAAATGAGCCTGATGGGTCACAGGATGTGATAATTTTAGTGTGTTCTGGTCTCTCTCTCAAAAGAGTTGCACGTTGAAATGCGCGTTGGAGAGGGGCATGGCTCTCCGAAGCCAGTGGAGTGCTAAACACACACACACCTAACCCCATTTAATCATGGGCTATAAAGACTAGCAGTGCCACTCCCGGTGCTAGAAGATTGTCCCATTTCCCCGTGATCTTTCTGGCTCTCAGCTCTGTGCTCCACCAGATCCCACTTTAGTTTGATTTCCGTGTTTCTAGTGCTCTAGTGCCCGTGCTCTAGTGCCTTACCTGTGATCAATAAAGTGCAACCGTTTTCATAGATGAAACGGGAAAATCATAGTCACTAATATAGATGCAGAGAAACACAGAAATCAAACTAAAGCAGGAACTGGTGGAGCACAGAGCTGAGAGCCAGAGAGGGACAGTTTTCTAGCACCAGGAATGACGCTGGTAGTCATTATCGTGCATTTCTCGAGTTCGACTTCCAGTTTTTGTTCGGTTTCCCGGATGAAAGAACTCACGGATTTTTTTGTTCGGATTCCAATTTGTTCGGACTCTAGAGCGTTCAGATTCCGCGGCTCCACTGTATATGATCATTTTTGATAATGGCACTTCTAAGTGCTGAAGTGTGGTGACGACTGTAAGTGAACAATCACATCTTAATCATTATAACGTGTTGGCTGGACTCTGGATGAAGGCAGGGTACACCTCGAGCAGCTTGCCAATCCAGCACAGGGCCAAAAGGCAAGTCTTTGGACTGTTGAAGAAAACCAGAGTTCAGGAGCAAACCATGAGCACAGGGGAAAACATGCAAAAACTAACTTATCCACTTAGTAAGAGACCGACATGCTAATCGCTATATCTTGTTTTTGCATTCATTCATTTTCTGAACTGCGTTATGCTAATTAAGGTCCTAGGGAGGCTGGCACCCATCTCAGCCAACTCTGGGTGAAAGCAGAATGCATGCTGGACAGCTCGCCAGGCCATCGGAGGGCAGAAACATACTGATGGCTATGTAGCTACTCTTGACAAAAGTCAGCAATGGTTCTTATACAGCCTCTCACCACAGACAGTGAGAGACATGGCTGACCGTTGATAACACAGTTAATTGCTGTTAGGGGCAGCAGTGAAAATTGTTGAGAGTGGGGCTTGGAACCTCAACCCTCAGGTCAGTCATTCAGCACCTTACTACTTGGCCACCGCTATCATGTCTTGTTTTTATCTTATTAATTTTAAAACAGAGAAAATAAATAAATAAATAAATACTGTTGAGCGTAAACACAGGGCAGTGGTGGTCTCGTGGTATAGGGTGCTGGATCGCTGATCCAAAGGTTGGAGGTTCGAGTCCCACTTTCCACAAGGTTATCAAAGGCCGGCCATGTCTCTCACTGTCTATGGTGTGAGGCATGTAAAAGAACCATTGCTGACTTTCGACAAGAGTAGGCTGCAAAGCTGTCAGTGTGTTTTCACCCTGCAATGGCCTGGCGAGCTGTCCAGGGTGTACTCTGCCTTTGCCCAGAGTTGGCTGAGATGGGCACCAGCCTCCCCGCGACCCTAATTAGGATTAAGCGGTTACAGAAAATGAACTGAACTAAACACAGCCGTACTAAGAGGAACGACCTCCTTTCGCAAATGTCCCGAACTAGTAACCATGACTAAGTTGGATTCAATCAATAAAAAGTGACATGATGTTTATTAATAAACTAGTAATCTTTGACAAATTGCCATGGGAGGAATAAAAATGCTTCATGGGGTGCTGGCATTGCAAAACTGGAGATTAATCAGCTTTGGGATGGTACAAGGAACTGCGCATTGGGTCAGGCTGTATCAGAACAGCCTATCTTGGATTGTTTTACAAGTACAGCATGCCGTGGACAGTTTTCTTCATCACAAACCCACAAGACTTCCTTTCATGACTCAGAAGATAGAAGTGGCATCAGGAAATAAAACGGTGGCTCAAAGCCAGACCCTGTCCCTGACAAAACACAAGGAAACGGGTTCCCCCCACCCCCTGGTACACACGGGAATCAGTGGACCATCCGTGGATCAGTAGTGAATTTAATGAGTTAAATGAAAATGATCATGAGATTAAAGCTCAGAATACACGCCATGGTGGTGTAATATTCCAGAAACAGCGTTTAAAACACATATATTGTGCCAATAAAACAGTAAAAGGTATAAATTTCCTCCTAAACCCCTCCACCCTGAGATCTCCCTCACGGTCCTCGGTGACCGTCTAATCCCTGAGTCGCGAGCGCACGAACGGAGCCTCTCACCCTTGTACTGCAGCGAACTGGCAGTGACGATCCTCAGCGTCCCTGAAATGGTCTCTCCCGGGCTGTACACCACTTTATTGTGGCTGAAAGTAATGTCGAATTCCTGCAGCTTGCCCATGGTTGTGAGTGCCGCTCAGTTTGCGAGGCGAAGCGCGTGAGATTCGGCTTTGATCTGTGCGGATTGACTGTGGCGTCTCCTGTGACGTCGCACCTGCAGAGTTCCCACCTCTCTCTCTCTCTCTCTCGTCAGTGGTCTCTCCCTCCACCCTGAGCTTGAAGGACTAGGGCATGACGTCATCACCGATTACACAGGGAGGCGCGTGCAGTGCAGTGTTTCGTTGCTTATGCTTATGCAGCAGTATATATTCATGTCGCTCTGGTGCTTTTAATCTTAATCAGATATATTGAAATTATCTCAAGCAAATATTTTACAGGATTATTAAACAGGCACGGTGGCATAGTAGTTAGCACGTCCTCCTCTCAGCAAGAAGGTCCTGGGTTCAAGCTTCCTGGGTGCAGTCTGTATGGGTTTCCCCCTGGGTGCTCGGAGTTCCTCTTACTGTCCAATGACATGCACCCGAGGCTAACTGGCTGCTTCGAATACACCCGTGTGTGTGTGTGTGTGTGTGTGTGTGTAAGGGGGGGGGGTATTTGGCCCTGCAATGGACTGCTGAACTAGTTTAGGGTGCCTTCATCTAGTGTTGGCTCTGATAAGCACCAGCCTACCCGTCACCTGCATAGGATTGCTCGAGGGGTGTCATTGAAAACCTATTATTGGTATCGATATATTGATAAAAAAAAAAATTCCGATGTATCGATACATTAGAATATTGCTGTACTGTTCCATGAATACATTAAATAGAACAGACGAAGATATATTACAGTAGTTTGTATAATGCATTTAATATTTTATAATAAACTGACCAATTACTAAAGCCAAATCTGAAATAAAAGGCAGGAAATAGTTTTCCACCAACAAGATTTTAATGAACACCTTTTTGTATTTAACAAATCTATGAACACTTGTTTACTAGTTAATTTCAAGCAAATTGTTTCTATTCTACAAACACTTGTCAACTGAAAAGTTGAAAAGATGTGCATTTTTACAATTTATAATTATGATGCAAGAAGATGCACATATTTGCATTATCCGGTGATAAGTGTCTCTTCTTGTTCAAAATGTTCCGTGTTGTTGAGAACACGCGCTCTGACGGCACACTAGAAGCAGGGACCATAAGGTATTTTTGTTGTCAGTGAAAACTATCAGTGGCCTTGAACCCCATACAGAGAGGCGGGACGTACCATTTACTACAGACGCTGTCATGAACACAGGAAGCTTGGACTAACACTCGGCCACTCTCAGCAATCCTAGTTTTTTGTTAGCATATTTAATAATACCGAAGTTGAGGCCGAAGACTGTGCGGCATTACACTAAGCTGGTTTTCGACTGAAACTATATAACGTGTTTTCATACATTATTTTATTTATTAAAAGATATCGCTTGCTCTAGTGTTATTTAAATTAAAACAGCTTGTATGAAATTTAATATAAGATGAATTTTATATAATGTTCGATGTATGGATATCCCTTTCATAGGTACCGATTATAGATCGACATTCCGATACGTCGATATTTCGATTGTCAATGACATCCCTAGATTGCTCCGTTTAGGTGAATGAGTCAGAACACGATAATGAGAGAATGTTATGCATAAAACAACATGCCGAGATCAAATGTTTGTATCCTACTTGGTTTCTCAATTAAATGCGCTTCTGCTTTTCATAAATAAATAAATATTCCTTCATTTTCTAAGCCGCTTAGTCCTAATTAGGGTTGCAGAGGAGCTAGTGCCTATCTCAGCCAACTCTGGACAAAGGCAGGGTACACACGGGACAGCTCTCTAGACCATTACAAGACAACGCACGTACAACTATTCACACTGATTCTCACATCTAGGGCTAAATTGGAACAGCCAGTTACTTGACTGTGCATGTTTTTGGACTGGAGGAGGAAACCAAGATGAAACCCATGCAAGCACAGAGAGAACATGCAAACTCCACACAGAAATGCCTGAGCTTGGGAATCGAACCCAGGTCTTCTTGTTGTGAGCCAAACGTGGCAACCACTGCTGCACAATGAATGCACACACACACACACACACACACACACACACACACACACACACACACACACACACACACACACACACACACACACACACACACCGATATGTATATATTACCAAACTGCCTTATTCTACTGGGGTCACATGGAGGCTGGAGCCTATCTCAGCTGACTGTGGGTGAAGGGAGGGTATAGCCTAAACAGCTACCAGTCCATCATAGGGCCAACACAGACACACAACTATTGACACTCGCTCACATTCCCACCGATGGGCAATATGCATATCCTTGGACTATTGGAGGAAACCAGCATATCTGGAGGAATCCCACACAAGCATAAGGAGAACATTCAAATTCCACACACAAAAAACCTCACCAGGCCTGAACCTCAAACCCAGGGCCTTTTTGCTGTGAGGTTGACGTCCTTATATCTATGTCACTGTGTCACCCTGCCAGTCATTAATCTTTTGTTTTGAGTTTACAAACCTTTTGCACTCATAAATTGTAGTGCAGACATCATCCCACTGTATTTATGCTAGAATTCCGTTGATCCTGTCAGCACATTTTTCCCAGCTATTGAAGTATCCATCCTTTTTCTATATCTATGTAAATGTCAGAGGGGAAGCTGGAGCCAATTATATCAGACTGCAGGCAAGAGGTGGGGTACATCCTGAACAGACGATTGCATGGCTAACCCAGTCGCAAACAACCAGTCACACTCACATACACTTCTGTTTCGCAGTTTGGAGTAGCCAGTTGACCTAATATGTATGTTTGAACTGTAGGAGGAAACTGTAGCATCGAGAGGAAACCCATGTTATCAAGGGAGAAATTGCATTCCACACAGAAAAGGCCCTTGAGTGAGATTCAAACACTAGATCTACTTGATGTGAGGTGACCATGTTTACCTCTGAGCCACTGTTCCACCAACTATTAAAACATCCCAAAAAACTTAAAGCAAGAAGGACCCGGGTTCAAGTTTTGGGCTTGATGAGGGTGTTCCTGTATGAAGTTTATATATTCTCCCAGTCCTTGTGTGGGTTTCCTCTGGGTACCCCAGTTTTCTCCCACAGTCTAGAAACATGACTACCCCGCCTTTGCCCAGAGTCAGCCGGGATAGACACCAGCCTTCTGGTGACCCTTAGTACAGTTTGACAAATGAGCGAGTGCAGAAATTTCAGTTCTCAAACAAATAGGCAAACACAGTAAATCCAGTAAGTTGGTGTAGCAGGTACCTCTGTCCCCTTGGAACCTGTACAGTATATGATTTGGATGTCCTCCTGATGCTTGCATGGGTTTCCTCTCAGTTTCAAACCCTAACCTTTTGGTCCTAAAGCCACTTCTCTAACCATTAGGCTACAGCTGCCTCCAAGGCTGGCTGTCTCTTTGTGCTAGACTAGCAAGCTGTTCAGGGAGAAGCTCTCCTCTTAACCAACAGGGATTGGTTCCATCTCACCCACAACCTGCGGTGCAGAAGCAGTATAGATAATAAACGAATGAATGAATAACTACCAATTTGTGATTTCTTCCTTTGCATTAAAATAAAAGAATACACTGAGAGCGAGTGTTCATTTTTTTGAAACAGAATAATAATGTCATAAGTTAATTATCAAATAAAATGTAATTGAATACTTCTACTCATGTGCAAAGACAGCACAACCCTACACTCTGAATGTCAGGATTACAATTAATTGAAATGATGATCATGATGGAGTTTTAACTCTCAGCCATATTATTAAAAAAACACTCTTCAGTCCCCTTGTATCATGCTGACAGATAATTATATCTGCAGCAGGCCTGGCTTCATTCACAGCGTGGACAAATATTATTAATGATGGCTTTAATCTGTAGCATTCAGCCCAAATTCCTAAACTAACTCTGAAATTGGATTTTCACAAATATGTAATAAGCACATTTAAGTTTTATAGTATTAGTATTACTACTATAGGATTATCTTATTAAGATTATAGGCAGAGCAGCATGGTGCCGAAGTGGTTGTCATGTCCGCCTCACACCACTGGCCGTTGGCTGTACCTGTAAGAGGTTTATTATAAAATTAAATAATGTTTATTATGTTAATTTTGGGGGGTAGAACGCACATCCAACTCACAACATGAAGGCCTGGGTTCGATTCCGAGCTTGGCATTTCTGTGTGGAGTTTGCATGTTTTCCCGTGCTTGTTTGGGTTGCCTCTGGATGCTCTGGTTTCCTTCCTCAGGTCAAAATCATGCACATTAAGCAAATTGGCTGTTCCAAATGAATGTGAGTGCGAATGGTCGTGTGAATGTTGGCCTTTCAGTGGCCTGGAGAGCTGTCCAGGGAGGACCTCGCCCTCGACCAGAGTTGGTTGAGATGGATGCCAGCCTCCCCATGACCATAATTATGATTAAGCGGTTTAGAAAAGGAATCATGAATGTTAGTTGTAAGGGCAGCACTGCAGAGTAGTAATTCGCACATCTGCTTCCCAGCAAGAATCTCCTGGGTTGTGATGCCCAGGCTCCCTGCAGCCCTAATTGGATGAAGTGGTTTGTAAAAAGAGTGAGTGTGTGGGTGATGTTAATTATAAATTTAATAGACCAGTCAAATCCTCATGTCAATAGTGTGACAGGAGCTCATATTACAGCACAAACAGCACCTAGATTTGACTTATCAACAGGGACTCCATATTACAATCCTTAATTTTCTGACTGGGCCAGTGATGGCCTGGTGGTAAAAGGCACTGGATTGCTGATCCTAATTTTGGGGGTTCAAGTCCCACTCACCACAAGGTTGTCACTGTCCCCCCAGTGCAGCTAACTGGGTTATCAAAGGCCATGTCTCTCGCTGTCTATGGTGAGAGGTATGTAAAAGAACCACTGTTGACTTTCGTAAAGAGTAGTTGCAAAGCCGACAATGTGTTTCTGCCCCTTGCTAAAGGGCTGTGTCAGGAAGGGCATCCGACATAAAAATCTATTCCAAATCAAACATGCAAATCAGATGATTCGCTGTGGCGACCCCTGAGAAAGAAAAAGCCGAAGAGAAAAGAAGAATCATTAATTCTCTGACTCAGAATCCTCAAGATATAGTGCTTGTGTCTGCTGCCCCCTTGTGTCAATTACTATGAAATGAAGTGATGAATTTATACACACACAATTCTGCAATTTCGAATTAACTTTTAAATATTAAATAATCTGCTGTCCTGGTGTTTCTAACTGCATGATTAGTTATGGTATATATATATATATATATATATATATATATATATATATATATATATATATATATATAGAGAATGCAGCCATGAGGCGGGGGCACTAACCAGTGTCTCTCCCCTTATGCCGGTCCCAAGCCCGGATAAATGCAGAGGGTTGCGACAGGAAGGGCATCCGGCGTAAAACTTCTGCCACATTTAAAAATGCAAATGATCAAAACAAAATTCATACCGGATCGGTCGAGGCCGGGTTAACAACGACCGCCATCAGTGCTGTCAACCAACAGGGTGCTGATGGAAATTGGACTACTGTTGGTCGAAGACGTCGAAGAAGGAGAGGCGGGAGGCGTGTCCGTAGGCAGAGAGAGAAGAGGAAATGCGTGAGCCTCGGACTGAGAGTAGGGACTTTGAATGTTGGAACTATGCAAGGAAAAGATAGGGAGCTGGCTGACATGATGCAGAGGAGGAAGGTGGACATACTGTGTGTTCAGGAGACAAGGTGGAAAGGTAGAAAGGCTAAAAGCTTAGGAGCAGGGTTTAAACTGTTTTATAATGGTGTGGATGGGAAGAGAAATGGAGTAGGAGTCATCTTGAAGGAGGGGTTTGTCAGGAATGTTCTAGAAGTGAAAAGAGTGTCAGACAGAGTGATGAGTCTCAAGTTAGAAATTGAAGGCGTGATAGTCAATGTTGTTAGTGCTTATGCCCCACAAGCAGGATGTAAGCTAGAAGAGAAGGAGAGATTCTGGAGTGAGTTAGATGAAGTGATGCAGAGTACCCCCAGAGGTGAAAGAGTGGTCATTGGAGCAGACTTCAATGGACATGTTGGTGCAGGCAACAGAGGGGACGAGGAAGTGATGGGCAGGTTTGGTATCCAGGACAGGAACACAGAAGGACAGATGTTGATCGATTTTGCAAAAAGGATGGAAATGGCTGTGGTGAATACTTTCTTCCAGAAGAAACAGAAGCATAGGGTGACTTATGAAAGCGGAGGTAAGAGCACACAGGTAGACTACATCTTGTGTAGGCGATGTAATTTGAAGGAAGTCAGTGACTGCAAAGTAGTAGTGGGTGAGAGTGTTGCCAAACAGCATAGGATGGTGGTGTGCAGGATGACACTGATGGTGAGAAAGGTGAAAAAGGCAAAGGTAGAGCAGAAGACAAAGTGGTGGAAGCTGAAAAGGAAGAGTGTCGTGTTGTCTTCAAGGAGGAGTTGAAACAGGCTTTGGGTAGTCAGGAAGTGCTTCCAGAGGACTGGACAACCACAGCCAATGTGATCAGGAGACCGGTAGGAGAGTATTTGGTGTGTCCTCTGGAAGGAAAGTAGATAAGGAAACTTGGTGGTGGAATGAGGAAGTGCAGGAGTGTGTACAAAAGAAGAGGTTAGCCAAGAAGAAGTGGGACATTGAGAGGACCGAAGAGAGTAAACAGGAGTACAGGGAGACACAGCGAACGCCGAAGGTAGCAGTGTCAAAGGCCAAACAGAGGGCGTATGATGACTTGTATGATAGGTTGAACAGTAAGGAGGGAGAAAATGATCTATACAGGTTAGCACAGCAGAGAAATAGAGATGGGAAAGACGTGCAGCAAGTTAGAGTGATAAAGGACAGAGAGGGAAATGTATTGACTGATGACAGAAGTGTGCTGGGAAGATGGAAAGAGTACTTTGAAGAGCTGATGAATGAGGAAAATGAGAGAGAAAAAGAGTAGAAGGGGTGACCGTTGAGGAGCAGGAAGTAGCAAAGATTAGTAAGGGAGAAGTGAGGAGGGCATTGAAGAGGATGAAGAGTGGAAAGGCAGTTGGCCTCTGATGACATACCAGTTGAGGTATGGAAGTGTCTAGGGAGGTAGCAGTAGATTTTCTGACAAGAATATTCAACAAGGTCTTAGAAAGTGAGCAGATGCCAGAGGAATGGAGGAGAAGTGTGCTTGTGCCCATTTTTAAGAACAAGGGCGATGCACAGAGTTGTGGCAACTACAGAGGGATAAAGTTGATGAGCCATACAATGAAGCTATGGGAAAGAATAGTGGAAGCAAGACTAAGGGCAGAGGTCAGCATTTGTGAACAACAGTTTGGTTTCATGCCAAGAAAGAGCACCACAGATGCAGTGTTTGCTTTGAGGATGTTAATAGAGAAGTACAGAGAAGGTCAGAAGGAGCTGCATTGTGCCTTTGTGGATCTGGAGAAAGCATATGACAGGGTGCCGAGAGAAGAACTGTGGTATTGTATGAGGAAGTCTGGAGTGACAGAGAAGTATGTTAGAGTGGTGCAGGACATGTATGATAGATGTAAGACAGTGGTGAGGTGTGCTGTCGGTGTGACAGAAGAGTTCAAGGTGGAGGTGGGACTGCATCAAGGGTCAGCTCTCAGCCCCTTCTTGTTTGCTATGGTGATGGACAGGCTAACAGATGAGGTTAGACAAGAATCTCCATGGACTATGATGTTTGCAGATGACATTGTGATCTGTAGTGAGAGCAGAGACCAAGTGGAGGAAAATCTAGAGAGGTGGAGGTATGCCCTGGAAAGGAGGGGATTGAAGGTTAGTCTTAGTAAGACAGAATACATGTGTGTGAACGACAAGGACCCAAGAGGAACTTTGAGGTTACAGGGGCAGAGATAAAGAAGGTGGAGGATTTTAAGTACTTAGGCTCAACAATCCAGAGCAATGGAGAGTGTGGAAAAGAGGTGAAGAAGCGCGTGCAGGCAGGTTGGAATGGATGGAGAAAAGTGTCCGTGTGATGTGTGATAGGAGAGTATCGGCAAGAATGAAGGGAAAAGTGTACAAGACGGTGATGAGGCCAGCAATGTTGTATGGTTTAGAGACAGTGGCCCTGGGGAAAAGACAGGAGTCAGAGTTGGAGGTAGCAGAGATGAAAATGTTGAGGTTCTCTTTGGGAGTAACGAGGATGGATAGGATCAGGAATGAGTACATCAGAGAGACAGCACATGTTAGATGTTTTGGAGACAAAGTCAGAGAGGCTAGATTGAGATGGTTTGGACATGTACAGAGGAGGGATAGTGAGTATATTGGTCGTAGGATGCTGAGGTTGGAACTACCAGGCAAAAGGCCCAGAGGAAGACCAAAGAGAAGATTTATGGATGCAGTGAAGGCGGACATGAAGGTCGTTGGAGTAAGAGTAGAAGATGCAGAGGATAGGGAGAGATGGAGGCAGATCATTTGCTGTGGCGACCCCTGAAGGGAACAGCCGAAAGGAAAAGAAGAAGAAGATATATATATATAGAGAGAGAGAGAGAGAGACTCGGATTTCATATATACTAGTATGTATATATGTGTGTATACTGTATATGTGTGTGTGTATATATATATATATATATATATATATATATATATATATATATATATATATATATATATATATATATATATATATGTATAAGGGCTTCTGCTCTTCCATTTGGATACTTCTAGTGGTGCAGAGAGAGGGGGACTTGCTGCTTTGGTAACAGCCTCTCCTCCATACGTACTTCCTACCCAGGCTCTGCGCACTGGAGTATCACCAGCCAGAACGCAGCTCCATAGTCCTTCAAGACTAACAGAGGCCTACTAAATCCTAATTAGGGTCGCTGGGAGGCTGGTGCCCCTCCCAGCTGACTCTTGGAGAAAGCAGAGCACACCCTGGACAGCTCACCAGGCCATCGCAGGGCGGAAACACGCTGACAGCTTTGCAGCTTACTCTTGTTGAAAGTCAGCAATGGTTCTTTTACATGCCTCATACCATAGACATTGAGAGACATGGCCTGCCTTTGATAACCCAGTTAGCTGCAATAGGGGAACAGTGACAACCTGTGGTGAGTGGGGCTTGAACCCCCAACCTTATGATCAGTGATCCAGCACCTATACTTCTAGGCCACCACTGCCAAATCAATCAAAATGTGTGGAAACTAAACATTCATCATTCATTTGTGAAACTATTATAACTTCCAGGAAGAAATTTTGGGTAGTTATGAAATTATCTGGCAACGTATCCATACAATTTCCTTTATACATTCTTTTCTCCAGTTCTCTGTTAAGTCTGTTGGGCTTTTCATACCTGAGCCAAGTGGCTCATCCTTGCTGGTACTTATCATGGTTTTTGCAACGTGAAGCTGCCAGCACTAGTCCATCACAGGTTACCTTCTCAATATTTGTAGTAGTACACATTTAAACTAAAGATGCTAGGTGGACAGATACATACATGTGGTTAAGACTTACGGAGGGGTGTTAACACGGTTGGAGGACCAATGAGCATTCGAACCCACAACCTGTCAATCATGAGGCTATCACCATAACTGCTGCCTAACCCACAGTTCTGAGGTAGGTTGATGTAAATTAAATACTGTATTGCCTTCCCTTTAGACTCATATCAGAGTCAGTGAACTAGAATAAGCTTCAACTAAGTCATAAAGTTTAGTTATGCTATTCAGAGCAACACAATTTATTAGGCTAAAGATACAGCAAAGCCACACCTGTGTTATAACAGTTAATTACTACAAATCATTAGATAGTTCAACTTGTGATTTAAACAGCATGAATTTGTATAATTAATACATCATATCCTAGGAACCCATTTACTGGTGGTATTGGAAATATGATTATTCCAAGTCATTAATATTCAGATCATTTAGGCTGTTTTCATCCCCGTCCTCCATTAGGCAGGTCCTAGCAATAGCACCAGTCACGGCATATGGGTCACAGTTGGAGGCAGGCCGGCGATCTTCTAAATATCCCCGCTTGTTCTGGCTGACATGCAGAGGTATACGGATGCTAGCGCCACGATTAGCCACGGCAGCCGAGAACTCCTCAATGTTGGAGGTTTCGTTAAAGCCCGTGAGTCTTCTCTGGTTGTCTTGACCACCATGAGCATCCGAGACTCTAATGTGCTGGGTGTGGCGCTCACGTAATTTTTCGATGACCTTCTTGAGATGCCTTATTACATAGTGAATGGGAAGAAGGACAAGGAGATTCCTTAAGACATATCTGTGAATGTTTGCATATCTGTGTAGAAACATGTACTCACTCAAGCCCGCCTTCTGCTCTAGTAGCCTCAGTACTGAAGTTCGTGTGGCAGCCAGATCCATTCCAGTCCCCTGGGATGGGTTTGGGGTCCAAACTGGCAATTACACCAAAGTCCTCACACACCCTGTGCAATAGGAAGCGCGCCATCCACAGGTGATCTGCTGCACCGATTCCTTCACAGGGACCCACCTGGAACTCCCACTGTATCAAGACAAATTATAATGCTCAACAATGTTCACTTTCGCATATTTAGAAGAGCATATTCAGACTTGTGGAGTATATTTTTTTCAGGAAGTATATTGTTATATGAATATTATGTTTATCTGTGGGATGCCACATGAAAAATGTGGGTCAAGCTCCATGCCCCTCTGTCCCTTTTTCACAAAGGCATTGCAAGTGTCTCTTGACCTACACATACTGTGACATCATCAACTACTGATTGATCCTCAAACTCTATAGTGATGTCACATTAAGGGGTATTACCAACCAGATACATATTTTTCTATTTTAACATGCTATATTAAATTCTACTGGTTGGCACAGCAGAGAAATAGAGATGGGAAGGACGTACAGCAAGTTAGAGTGATAAAGGACAGAGTGAAGAACGTGTTGACTGATGACAGAAGTGTGCTGGGACAATGGAAAGAGTACTTTGAAGAGCTGATGAATGAGGAAAATGAGAGAGAAAAAGAGTAGAAGAGGTGTCCGTTGAGGACCAGGAAGTAGCAAAGATTAGTAAGGGTTCACCTACTAGGTCTCGGAGAGGTAGCAGTAGATTTTCTGACAAAGACATTCAACAAGGTCTTCGAGAGTGAGCAGATGCCGGAGGAATGGAGGAGAAGTGCGCTCGTGCCCATTTTTAAGAACAAGGGAGATGTGCAGAGTTGTTGCAACTACAGAGGGGTAAAGTTGATGAGCCATACAATGAAGTTATGGGAAAGAATAGTGGAAGCAAGACGAAGGGAACAACAGTTTGGTTTCATGCCAAGAAAGAGCACCACAGATGCAGTGTTTGCCTTGAGGATGTTAATAGAGAAATACAGAGAAGGCCAGAGGGGGCTGCATTGTGCCTTTGTGGATCAGGAGAAAGCATATGACAGGGTGCCGAGAGAGGAACTGTGGTACTGCATGAGGAAGTCTGGAGTGGCAGAGAAGTATGTTAGAGTGGTGCAGGACATGTATGAGAGATGTAAGACAGTGGTGAGGTGGGACTGCATCAAGGATCAGCTCTGAACCTAGTCTCTTCTTGTTTGCTATGGTGATGAACAGGCTGACAGACGAGGTTAGACAAGAATCTCTGGACTGTGATGTTTGCAGATGACATCGTGATCTGAGGTGAGAGCAGAGAACAAGTGCAGGAAAATCTAGAGAGGTGGAGGTATGCCCTGGAAAGGAAAGGAATGAAGGTTAGCCTCAGTAAAACAGAATACTTGTGTGTGAACAAAAAGGACCCAAGAGGTGAGGTTACAGGGAGCAGAGATAAGGAAGGTGGAGGATTTTAAGTACTGAGGCTCAAAAGTCCAGAGCAGTGGAGAGTGTGGAAGAGAGGTGAAGAAGCGTGTGCAGGCAGGTTGGAATGGTTGGAGAAATGTGTCCGGTGTAATGTGTGACAGGAAGGTATCGGCAAGAATGAAAGGAAACGTGTATAAGAGTGTTGAGGTTAGTGATGTTGTATGGTTTAGAAACAGTGGCCCTGGGGAAAAGACAGGAGGCAGAGCTGGAGGTAGCAAGGATGAAAATGTTGAGGTTCTCTTTGAGAGTAATGAGGATGGATAGGATCAGGAATGAGTACATCAGAAGGACAGTACATGTAAGAGGTTTTGGAGACAAAGTCAGAGGCTAGATTGAGATGGTTTGGACATGTACAGAGGAGGGACAGTGAGTATATTGGTAGTAGGATGCTGAGGTTGGAATTACCAGGCAGATGGCCTAGAGGAAGACCAAAGAGAAGATTTATGGATGTGGTGAAGGAGGACATGAAGGTAGTTAGTGTAAGAGTAGAAGATGCAGAGGATAGGTTGAGATGGAGGCAGATGATTCGTTGTGGCGACCCCTGAAGGGAAAATCCAAAAGGAAAAGAAGAAGGAGAAGATTAAATTCTGCTCTGAGCACACCCACTTGGAGCAGTGTGCAACCACATTGTGATGCCCGGATACCTGTTTGAGGTTCAGTCCCTTGCTCAAGGGCACTTCAGCCAGTGGCAGGTCGATTCAGGGGAATGTGCTGCTGATTACCCCACCACCACACATTTTCTCAGGAATTTCCCCAGCGTTTTAGTCCCAAACCCACTTTGTTAACAATCAGGCCATGGTTGTCATACGTCATCTTACCTGCAGGGGTTTCCGCACTGCTTCTAGTTAGGCAATAAAACACCATTTGATCCAGCACATAAAGCTATCCCTTATTCCATGTTAAAATCATTCAAGAAAATATATTCAGAATTATATCCAATTGGCTTCCAAGTGGAGATCGTAAGTACAAATCCAGGTTGCTGCCGCAGTCATCTGCAACAGCAAGTCCACGGGAGCTAACTGGCAGAGCTCTCACTGGAGGTTGGAACGGCATACACTCCCCTGTCACTCACTGCAATCAGCAGCCAGTTTACAGAGGTGTCTGTGAGGTTGTTCGTTCCAAAGGGACAAGTTTGCCGAACTGAGACGTGTATCTGTTTTATGCAGCGTGAGGCCCACAAACCCAACTCGAACGAGTTCTGGCAAAAATTCAACACTTACATCTCGAATTATATCGATTGAATTAACAATGACCTGTGCAGTAGTACAGTATTATGAAATCCTCACTACAAATCTGAATGTGAGCTATAATAAATAATGAATTGAAGTTTACCTGCGAGGGCATCACCTCTGCATTGGTACCAAAGATTTTGATGCCTGCATAAATACATGCTTTATAGTGACACTCAACAATGGCTCTGCCATAGGCCCTATCTGCACCCACACTGCAATAATATGGACCTGATAAATAGATAAGAAATACACAGTAAGATGTCTGCATGTGATATTTATATATACAGTACAGTGCATATATAGGGATGGTCACACGCAGCTTCAAAAATATACTTTGCACCTCACCCTGTGGCTTGGGGTAACCGTTTGCTGGCCAGGCATAAGGATGTCCATCAACACCCATAAGAGTATACTCCTGCTCCATCCCAAACCATGGGTAGAGATCCTTCACCTTCTCCATGATGTTATTACAGATATGACGTTTATTAGTGTCTACATAAAACAAAAATCAAAAGCCATTATATAGAAAGTAGATAATAATAAACAACACATAATCTATAAAATAACATATAAGCATTAATAATAAACTGTCAATCAAAAGGATTGTTGTAGATTATACCTGCAGGTTTGCGGTTGGACTTGAGCACCTCACAGAGCACCAGTTTGTTGGGATCCAGAATGAAAGGGTCTCTAAATAAACATACTGGGGCCAGGATCATATCGCTGTCGGAAATGTGAGCCTGGTTTGTACTAGAACCATCAAAGTTCCACTCTGGAATATCTACAAAAAATTGAAAACTCTGAAATTAGAAAAAAATCCTGAAGTACAAGAAAGAATCCCCAAAATAACTTTTCTTGAAGAAATAAAGGTGACATTCTATTGTATATTACGGCCTTATGTACAATCAGTACAAAGAGGATTAAGTAAGTAGTATATACAATACTACTTAATATATTAAGTAATTAGTATATACAATACTAGCAGAGCTCCAGAGAAAGCTAGTGCAAAGATACGTCTGGCACCCAAATTTCAGAACGATTGGGCAATTATTATATGGACATTAAAGTTTTTCAGCATAAAATTTGTTTTATAGTGAATTTGGACTTTTTTAAGAGCCAAAGATGACAGTACCAAACACCGTCGACTCATTTGCTTTACTCCTATTAAGGGCATGGGGTCACTCAGCTGAGTCGAAGCAAGGGTGGTGGGGGGTACATCTGATCAGCTTGTCAGACTATTGCAGGGAAAAATACAGAATCAGTCACAAATATACCTGTACCAAGAGGCAGTAAGGTGGCATAGCAGTTAGCACGTCTGCCTCACAGCAAGAAGGTCCTGGGTTCTATTCCTGGCTCAATGGAGTTTATATGTTCATCCTGTGTCTGCTTGGGTTTCCTCCGGGTTCTCTGGTTTCCTCCCAAAGTCCAAAAAGCATGCACAGTAGATTAATTGGCCGTCCAAAATCACCCCAAGGTGTGAGTGTGAGTATGAATGGTTGTGTGAATCTTGGCTCTGTGATGGGCTGGCAAGCTGTTCACGCTCATCTAGAGTCTACTGAGATAGGTGCAAGCTTCCCCACGACCCTAATTAGAATTAAGCAGTTCATAAAATGAATGAATGACCTATACCAAGGAGCAATATGAAATAGCCTCATGTGCAAGTTTTTATACTGTGGAGGAAATAAATGAAATTACACAATAAGCACAGGAATGGGACTCAAGCTCAGGAATTTTTTTCTTTGATGTATGTGCTAACCACTACACCACCATCCAGTAAACACAGAATAGTATGAAGAATTGTGGCTGGTACTGATTTCTTTCTAGTTCAGGCTGTAATTTTATGCAGCCTATCATTGACCTTCTTTTCTGACATTTTCCCATGGATTAAATGCATAGACTAAACAGTAATTGTCGAACAAGCATAATTTATTTTTTCTATATAGAACCTATAATAGATTAGGGATGAATTTCAGACTAGGTTCTTCTGATACCGTCGATGCTGCTGGGTTCTGACTCCAAGGTTCGAGTTTTACTCCGAAGCACCTCCCCAGAGCCGTCGATCCAAACATAGGTGACTTGACAAAGGGCATCCTGAGGAAGGCTGAGGTAGGTGGAGCGCAGCACTTTGTTTAGCTGGGAGCTCACAGACAAGGATGACAACATGGCAATACTTATGGCAGTTGAGGTACTGTATATGTAAAACCAGGATAGCACAGACAATCTATAAAAATAGGACAGAGAATAGGAACCCTAAGTAAGGAAATTAATGCAGGTCAGTGTCACAGATCCTTCATGTTTTTCTGAAAAAATACAAGTTTTTAGAAACCCATAAGAAAATAACACCTGGTGCCATGATGTTGGTCCAATGAACAACATAGATATCGTCATATACTATAAATACTCAGAAGTTCAGTTGGACGATAAGCTTAATTGGAGGACAAACACCAACACCGTTTACAAAAAGGCCATGAACTGCCTCTATTTCCTAAGGAGGCTCCGGTCCTTCAACATCTGCAGTAAGATTCTCCACATGTTTTGCCAGTTTGTTATTGCCAGTGCAGTAAGCTGCCAGTGTCAAAGCTAAGGGTGTTCACAGACTGAACAAATTAATCAATAGAGTCATCTCTGTGTGGGCTGACTCAAACTAGCCATCCTAGAGGAGGTAGTAGAAGACAGAATCACAGCCAAACTAACAACCATGGACAATGCCTTGTACACCCTCGATCACGTTTTAAGCATTGATAAAATATTAAAATAAACCCATTAATATAAACATCAATATCTTCTAACAAATCTTCAAGAAATCAAGTGCTGGGTCATCTTATCATACAAAATAGTTGTTAATAAATGTTTAAAAGTGCTGGAAAATAATGAGATAAAGTATACAGCAAACATACAGCCTAGAACAAACAAAAAATATGTGGTACTGTATATAATTGAGTATATAATAATAGTAATAATAATAATAATAATAATAATAATAATAATCGAAACAAACTAACAGCAAGAATAAAAAACATTAACAATATTAACAACAACAATTATAATAATAATGAAATAAGAGCCACAACAATAATGAAGAGGATAATAATAGTAATAATAATAATAATAATAATAATAATAATAGTAATAATAATAATAATAATAATAATAATAATAATAATATACAAAGGAGACTTACTTTAAGAGGATAAAGTTTGTTTGGGATTCTTCCCCTTGTGAACTTGCTGTCCTCAAATGAATCACCAGAACTTTGTAAAGATCCTGGTTCATCCTTTTAAATCTTGTGTGTGATGGAAAAAACAGGCCACACCTACATCTGGTTCATTGCTGCTTACTAAAATGACTTAAACAGCTAATTCAACCAATTTAAACTTTTCCGTGGTCGTAAACTTCATATGCCTCACTTCCCTCTTTTACCAAAATTACATCACCTGCTTTGTCTAATATGGTGGCTCATTTAAAAAACCTATGACACCTTGATATAAGACAAACATTAACGGTTCGCAGGTCACCAAGAATCAATCCATCTGGGGAACTACAATCACTGATGCATGATCGTCAGCTAAAATATAAATTACTCTAATTTGCTGAGGCGAGTTATCCATCTTACTGAAGTCACAATTACATGTTATACCAGGAGCAACTGAGAGTGATGACAGGGTTTTTATTCTTGCAGAGCGAAGCATGGACACCAAGCAAGGCAGCAGTGGGACAGAGCTGTTCATTAAACTAAGTCTCGTTTCAATTCCCAAATAAACAAGAGTATAATCTGTAAGAACTGCTGAGATGTGAGCCATGGTTAAGCCAACAGTGCCAGCAATCTTTTAAAATCATCACTTAATATAAAACTAAATCGATTTGTATGACTGATATATAAATCATTGTCAATTTTCCGTACTGAATTTTTATATCATTTTTATTTTTAATTTTCTGATACTGTAAACCGAACAGAATTAAATGATTCAGCAAATGAGTGATTGATGACTATTTCTTCTTTTCCTTTTGGCGATTCCCGTCAGGGGTCGCCACAGCGAATCATCTGCCTCCATCTCACCCTATCCTCTGAATCTTCTTCTCGTACACCAACTGCCTTCATGTCCTCCTTCACCACGTCCATGAATCTTCTCTTTGGTCTTCCTCTCGGGCTTCTGCCTGGTAGTTCCAACCTCAGCATCCTACTACCAATATACTCACTATCCGTCCTCTGTACATGTCCAAACCATCTCAATCTAGCCTCTCTGACATTGTCTCCAAAACGTCTTACATGTGCTGTCCCTCTGATGTGCTCATTCCTGATCCTATCCATCCTCGTTACTCCCAAAGAGAACCTCAACATTTTCATCTCTGCTACCTCCAACTCTGCCTCCTGTCTTTTCCCCAGGGTCACTGTTTCTAAACCATACAACATCACTGGCCTCAAGACTGTCTTGTACACTTTTTTCATTCTTGCCGATACCTTCCTATCACACATCACACCTGACACTTTTCTCCAACCATTCCAACCTGCCTGCACACGCTTCTTCACCTCTTTTCCACACTGTCCATTGCTCTGGATTGTTGAGCCTAAGTAATTAAAATCCTCTACCTTCCTGAACTCTACTCTCTGTAACCTCACCGTTCTTCTTGGGTCCTTGTCATTCACACACATGTATTCTGTCTTACTGAGGCGAACCTTCATTCCCCTCCTTTCCAGGGCATACCTCCACCTCTCCAGATTTTCCTGCACTTGTTCTTTGCTCTCACTACAGATCACAATGTTGTCTGCAAACATCACAGTCCATTGAGATTCTTGCCTAACCTCGTCTGTCAGCCTGTCCATCACCATAGCAAACAAGAAGGGGCTGAGAGCTGACCCTTGATGCAGTCCCACCTCCACCTTGAACTCTTCTGTCACACCGACAGCACACCTCACCACTGTCTTACATCTCTCATACATGTCCTGCACCACTCTAACATACTTCTCTGCCACTCCAGACTTCCTCATGCAGTACCACAGTTCCTCTCTCGGTACCCTGTCATATGCTTTCTCCAGCTTCCCAAAGGCACAATGCAGCTCCATCTGACCTTCTCTGTACTTCTCTTTTAACATCCTCAAGGCAAACACTGCATTTGTGGTGCTCTTTCTTGGCATGAAACCAAACTGTTGTTTACAAATTCCGACCTCTGCCCTTAGTCTAGCTTCCCATAACTTCATTGTACGGCTCATCAACTTTATTCCTCTGTCGCTGCCACAACTCTGCACGTCTCCCTTGTTCTTAAAAATGGGCACCATCACACTTCTCCTCCATTCCTCTGGCATCCTCTCACTCTCTAAGGCCTTGTTGAATGTTCTTGTCAGGAAATCTACTGCTCCCTCTCCTAGACACTTCCATACCTCCACCGGTATGTCATCAGGACCAACTGCCTTTCCATTCTTCATCCTCTTCAATGCCCTCCTCACTTCACCCTTACTAATCTTTGCTACTTCCTGCTCCTCAACAGTCACCTTTTCTACTTTTTTCTCTCTCATTTTCCTCATTCATCGGCTCTTCAAAGTACTCTTTCCATCTTCCTAGCACACTTCTGTCATCAGTCAATACATATTCCTCTCTGTCTTTAATCACTCTAACTTGCTGCATGTCCTTCCCATCTCTATTTCTGTGCTGTGCCAACCTGTATAAATCATTTTCTCCCTCTTTACTTTCCAACCGAGCATACAAGTCATCATACGCCCTCTGTTTGGCCTTTGACACCGCTACCTTCGCCTTACACTGTGTCTGCCTGTACTCCTGTTTACTCTCTTCAGTCCTCTCTATGTCCCACTTCTTCTTAGCTAGCCTCTTCCTTTGTACACACTCCTCCACTTCCTCATTCCACCACCAAGTCTCCTTATCTCCTCTCCTTCCAGATGACACACCAAGTATTCTCCTACCTGTCTCCCTGATCACATTAGCTGTAGTTGTCCTGTCATCTGGAAGCACTTTTGACTACCCAAAGCCATTTTCAACTCTTCCTTGAAGACCTCACGACACTCTTCCTTTTTCAGCTTCCACCACTTTGTCTTCTGCTCTGCCTTTGCCTTCTTCACCTTCCTCACCATCAGCGTCATGCTGCACACCACCATCCTATGCTGTTTGGCAACACTCTCACCCACTACTATTTTGCAGTCACTGACTTCCTTCAAATTACATCGCCTGCACAAGATGTAGTCTTCCTGTGAGCTCCTACCTCCGCTTTTATCAGTCACCGTATGCTCCTGTCTCTTCTAGAAGAAAGTATTCACCACAGCCATTTCCATCCTTTTTGCAAAATGTACCAACATCTCTCCCTCTGCGTTCCTGTCCTGGATACCAAACCTGCCCATCACTTCCCCGTCCCCTCTGTTTCCTGCACCAACATGTCCATTGAAGTCTGCCCCAATGACCACTCTTTCACCTCTGGGGGTATTCTGCATCACTTCATCTAACTCACTCCAGAATCTCTCCTTCTCTTCTCGCTCACATCCTGCTTGTGGGGCATAAGAACTAACAACATTGAACATCACACCTTCAATTTCTAACTTGAGACTCATCACTCTGTCTGACACTCTTTTCACTTCTAGAACATTCCTGACAAACCCCTCCTTCAAGATGACTCCTACTCCATTTTTCTTCCCATCCACACCATGACAAAACAGCTTAAAGCCTGCTCCTAAGCTTCTAGCCTTGCTACTTTTCCACCTGGTCTCCTGAACACACAGTATGTCCACCCTCCTCTGCATCATGTCAGCAAGCTCTCTACCTTTTCCTGTCATAGTTCCAACATTCAAAGTCCCTAGTTTCAGTCCTAGACTCATGCATTTCCTCTTCTCTCTCTGCCTCCAGACACGCCTCCCGCCTCTCCTTTCTCGACGCCTTCGACCAACAGTAGTCCAATTTCCACCAGCACCCTGTTGGTTAACAGCACTGATGGCGGTCATTGTTAACCCGGGCCTCGACTGATCCGGTATGAAATATTTTGTTGTGACTCGCATTTTTTATTTGGCATTTGTTTTACGCCGGATGCCCTTCTTGACCCAACCCTCTGCATTTATCTGGGCCTGGGACCAGAGTGAGGGAGAGACACTGGCTTGTGCCCCTCCCTCAAGGCTGCATTGAGTGATGACTTTTTAACTGTAAATTATATTTAAATAATAAATCACAAATTAATTAACACTTCAAATATTCAGTCATTTTCCAAACTCCTTAATAGTAATAGGGTCAAGGGGAGGGTGAAGCCTCTGTCAGCCAACTCTGGGCGAAGGCGGTGTACACACTGAACAGCTCGTCAACCTAGCACACACACAAAGCCATTCACACTCACACTTACACGTAAACTGGAATAGCCAATTAGTCTAATAGGCATGTCTCTTGACTGTATGAGGACCCGGGACAACCCATAAGAAACTCATGCAAATAAGGAAAGAACACGCAAACTCCACACTAAATTGCCTGGGACTTGAACCCAGATCCTCCTTTCTGTGAGGCAGATGTGCTATCCATTCATCATTCATTCATTTTCTGAACTGCTTTATCCTAATTACAGTCGTAGGAGGGTTGGTGCACATCTCAGGTAACTCTTGGCGAGGGCAGAGTATATCCTGGACGGTTACGCTAACGGCTATGCAGCTACTCTTGATGAAAGTCAGCAATAGTTTTTTTACATGAACCTCTCACCATAGACAGTGAGATAAATGGCCGACCTTTGGTAACCCAGTTAGCTGCACTGGGGATGTGCTAACCACTATATCACCATTCCGTGTAGTTTAACAGCCTTTAAAATATTTCAAATTCTTACAAGTGTTAAAATTATGTGTGCTGTGAAAAGCATTTCGAATCTGTGTCTTACAATGGGTCACATAATCTTCATGAACTTCTTGGAAGTCAAGCCACACTTGGTATAAATATACACAGTACTTTTAAAATGACAAAAGATGGTATATTGGGAAAGAATATATATAAATGACAATAGCACAGGACACCATTTATTACTGGCAGTTTGAATATTTTTATTTTATTATTCCAAGTCGTTAATATCAATGTCACGTAAGCTATCTTCCTCCCCGTCCTCCATTAGGCAGGTCCTAGCAATAGCACCAGTCACGGCATATGGGTCACAGTTGGAGGCAGGCCGGCGATCTTCTAAATATCCCCGCTTGTTCTGGCTGACATGCAGAGGTATGCGAATGCTCGTGCCACGATTAGCCACTGCAGCGGAGAACTCATTGACGTTGGAGGTTTCATTAAAGCCCGTGAGTCTTCTCTGGTTGTCCCGACCACCATGAGCATCTGAGACTCTGATATGCTGGATGTGATGTGCTCGTAATTTTTCAATGAACTTCTCAAGATGCCTAATGTAAAGGAAACACAAGGAAATGCCTTAAGACAGGGGTTCCCTACCGCCGGACCGGTATCGGTCCACGGCTCAATTGGTACCGGTTCGCAGAAGAAATAATTAATTATTTCCATTTTATTTATTATCTGAGTCTGAGCAATCTTTATTTTTGAAAAATCTTTCATTTTGAAAAATGACCGGATTCTCTCGGTTAAATGTCGGTCATTTGAGCGCTAAAATGCAACCCAAAATGGGATGGCACATGAACAAAGGCGAGTTGGACATGTTTCAAACAATAGCGGGGATTTTGGGTGAGACTGAGCCTGAGCCTTCATTCTCCCAGCTGGTGCATGATCACCTGTGTTTTTTTTTTTAGAAAAGTTCAAACTGTACTTCACAACCAACTTTATTTCAGCTGTTGAAAAATAACATTTATGGAGTGCTCATTATTATTATTATTATTATTATTATTATTATTATTAGTATTATTATTATTATTATTATTATTATTCACCCCCCCTCGCCGGTCCGTGGTAAAATTGTTGAGTGTTGACCAGTCCGTGGTGATAAAAAGGTTGGAGACCCCTGCCTTAAGACATATCTGTGAATGTTTGCATATCTGTGTAGAAACATGTACTCACTCAAGCCCGCCTTCTGCTCTAGTAGCCTCAGTACTGAAGTTCGTGTGGCAGCCAGATCCATTCCAGTCCCCTGGGATGGGTTTGGGGTCCAAACTGGCAATTACACCAAAGTCCTCACACACCCTGTGCAATAGGAAGCGCGCCATCCACAGGTGATCTGCTGCACCAATTCCTTCACAGGGACCCACCTGGAACTCCCACTGTATCGAGACAAATTATAATGCTCAGCAACATTCATCTTTTGCATATTAAGAAGAGCATATCCAGATATGGTGAGCATATATTTTTTCAGGAAGTATATTGCTATATGAAAGTTATGTTTTTCATGTGAGATGCCACATGAAAAATGTGGGTCAAACTCCATGTCCCTCTGTCCCCTTTTCACCAATGCATCACAAGTGTCTCAACCTACACACACTGTGACATTATCAACTACTGATTGACCCACAAACTCTATAGTAAAATATATATAAGGGCACTTCAGCCAGTAGCAGGTGGATTACGCTGATGTCATTAATGTCGTCATATCAATGTATATTTTGGATTTTTTTCAGTGTAAAAGTTAACTTTATATAGAAATAACAAAATAAATTTGAAGATTATTTCAAACATCCTAAAGGTCCTTAATGTTGACAATCATCAGTGGGTTAGTGTGCTGTTCAGTGTGTACCCTGCCTTCACCCAGAATCTGCTGAGAGAGGCTCCAACCTCCCCACAACTTGATGTTTACTCTACTCCTGTTTACTGGATTAAAGTCATGACTTAACCATTCTAAAATAATAAATTTATTGTTTCGTTCACCTTTCTTTTGTACAATATCTAAAAGGTCATTATCTGTAATTACATATGAGGTCTGGATATCAACCTGTGTAACTGGTATTACATTCTCACTTCAAATGAATCCATAATGAATGGAATGAATGAAAGTTGGAATTTACCTGAGAGGGCATTGACTCAGCATTGGAACCAAAAATTCTGATGCCTGCATAAATGCATGCTTTATAGTGACACTCCACAATGTCTCTCCCATAGGCACAATCTGCACCAACACCACAAGTATATGGACCTAATTAAAAGACAACAATGTGTGTGTAATATTGACCATATACTGTACTTTAAGGAAAGACATTACTCACAATTTTAGATTCAAAGGCTATAATACACTGCATCTCAACCTTTCCATTTTAAGCCATAAAATGTCTTCATAGCTGTTATAGTTAGGATAAACATGATCTTTTTCCCCCAAGTATCTCATTAATTTCTTACCCTGTGGTCTTGGGTAACCGTTTGCTGGCCAGGAGAAAGGATGTCCATCTATATTCAAAAGAACATACTCCTGTTCTATCCCAAACCAGGGGTGGAAGTCCTGTACCTTCTCCATAATCTTCTTACAGACATGCCGCTGGTTAAAGTCTACACGTGAATATAAAAAAGAACTGAGGGTTAAGGATGATGCTCAAGGGCACAACACTGGCAGCTTGGTGGTACCAGGGCTTGTAATCTTGACCTTTGGATCAATAATCCAGCACTTTATCCACTGAACCACTGCCACAGTTGTAGCCAAGACCCACCTATTTTATACCCTCTTTATTATATGACCACCCCCAGCCAAAGAGGGGCAAAAACAAACGTGTGTGCTTTCTGACACATGCTGCACCTACCCACATCTTTACAAACTGCTATGCAGGTGCATTCAGTAGCAGCCTGTATCAAATCTACTTTCTAGTATACATGCGCTCCCAGACACCAATGATTTGTTGATGATTGCTTTAAGTCACAGGGAGAAGAGCATATACTGTCCCTTCCATTAGAGCTCAGCCAATTACCTCTAATTATCAAAATATAAATAGTTTTGTGTTTTTGTACCCATATCAGGTTCAATTTAGATATAATAATAATAATAATAATAATAATAATAATAATAATCATAATAATAATAATATAATGATCATAGTCCTGGCTCAGAACGGCTGCATGCATCAACCTTGATTTGAACCTGCAACCTCCAAGTTATGATGGCCATCCTTGTCCCAGCAGAACCTTCACACAGCATAACGTTGTCAATACATTATTCAGGAGATTCTATAGATATATATTCTAATAAATCAAACATTAATGAAATGTGATGTCTTTGACGATACCTGTTGGTTTACTGTTGTGACCAAACAACTCACAGAGCACCAGTTTGTTGGGGTCCAGAGTAAAAGGGTCTCTAAATATATGCACTGGAACCAGGATCATTTCACCAAAAGTATCTTCGTAAATGTACCACTCTGGAATATCTAGTACAAAAGATCAGAGTTGACAATTTACAATAATAAATTCTTTTACCACAGCGCAAATATTGAACAAATACCAAAAATACAATGTTTAAAGTACATATTTATATTTTTAATTTCAAGAATAAGTAAAAAAAACCCTTAAAGGCGTCATAGAATGAAAATTTTCATTTACCATTGCAGAGTTACGGAGTGCTTGGTACACAAAAAATGTTTTGCCTCAACCTAGAATACCATTTCATCTTTCAAATACAGGTATACCTCGACTTAAGTCATTTCGAGTAAAGTCGTTTTCAATTATATGGCGGTTTTCAAAAAATATATGGAAAAAAAATAAAAATAAAGTTTGTCATTATAATCATATAATGGCACCCCACTATTTGAGAAGCACTGAATTAGCGGCAGCCCCGGAAAATTATACATATGCATCATCATGACATTACTGGCACATGATTCAAATTTAGCCAATGGCTGAGAGCTTTTGTTTCTCCCTCCTGCTGATTGGTTGTAGATGACGTGTACCCCTATTTTTTCCTCCTTTGCACATATGTTATCAAGGTGATTGCTTAAATTGTGAATTCACTTTTTTAGTGTGTTTTTAATGATTATTTGAGCCCTATGATGCCATTCAAACGCCCTGCATCTTCTCTAGCTATTGGTAAGGAGCCTAAGCGCTTTATATATTCATGAATATTATCACAGTACAAAATTATTTTTTTACTTACTTATTACTACACTTTACTACATTATTACTGTATTAATGAGAAAGGCTGTCTATAGATTGTGTTTAAGAAGCATATTTTAGCATGTAATATCATACATAGGCTTTTAAAACCGCATCAATCATCTTATTCTTCTTCTTTTCCTTTCAGCTGCTCCCTTCAGGGGTCGCCATAGTGAATCATCTGTCTCCATCTCACCCTATCCTTTGCATCTTCTTCTCTTACCCCCACTACCTTCATGTCCTCCTTCCCCACATCCATAAATCTTCTCTTTGGTCTTCCTCTGGGCCTTCTGCCTGGTACTTCCAACCTCAGCATCCTACTACCAATATATTCACTATCCGTCCTCTGTACATGTCCAAACCATCTCAATATAACCTCTCTGACTTTGTCTCCAAAACGTCTTACATGTGCTGTCCCTCTGATGTACTCATTCCTGATTCTATCCATCCTCGTTACTCCCAAAGAGAACCTCAACATTTTCATCTCTGTTACCTCCAGCTCTGCCTCCTGTCTTTCCCTCAGCGCCACTACAGTCGGCCCCCTACTTACGAAACCCCTGGGTACAAAAATTAGGGGTTACAAAAAAACATTATCCTAAGTTTTCGTCCCCGGGATACGAAAACAACCTCCTCTTACAAAAAGCGCCAAATGCGCCATTCAAATTCAAACACACCAATCAAAATTTCGCACGATGCGTGAGTTGCTCTCTCATTGGCCCTCTCCCAACATCCCACCCCGCTGGCCTCCCATTGGCCAGTAGGCAGCTGTTACCCATACTTCCTGTTTGTTAAACGAGGGAAGGAGAGTTGACTGTTGGCTTGTTTTGAGATTGATCATGCAACGTTATATTTCGTTATCGCCAAAACCCCTCTACAATCGGGACAATATTGAACCAGTAGGAGACCTTAAATCGGAAATACAGTGAGGCGATTATTTCGGCACAATATTAAAACAGAGTGCGCCGTGGGAGAAGACCTCTGATCTCACAAGGAAGCAAATTAATATTGAATGAGGACCTCTGATCTTTCAAACAGGTACTGTAATTCTGCTTTAAATACAAAATCCCGTCCATTTAAACATTTAAATAGAATTGTTCCGTCAGCTGCACGTTGCATGTGGGCGGGGCCCGAGTTTTGTGTGTGTGTGTGTGTGTGTGTGTGTGTGTGTGTGTGTGTGAGAGACAGAGAGAGAGAGAGAGAGAGAGAGAGAGAGTGTGTGTGTGTGTGTGTTTGTGTGTTTGTGTTTGTGTGTGTGTGTGTGTTTGTGAGAGCGAGAGCTTGAAAGAGACTGTCTACAGAGTCAATCAGGTATGAAGGAAGGCTTAACTCTTTCGTTTAGTTTTTTAAGTTGTTTAAGTTTCAGTAAATGTTTAATAAATGTGGCACATGTGAGCAAAATGGGACCTCCGATCCCTCAAGGAATCAAGTTAAAGTTGAGTTTGGACCTCCAATCTGTCAAGCAGGGTCAACACTTTGAATTCCACGTCTTAAAATGCTCTGGCATCTTGCTTGTGGGTGGAGCCCGCAGCGCCACAATAAACATTTAATGTGTATACAATACACATTTAATGTGTACTGTATTGCGTGTGTGTGTGTGTGTGTGTGTGTGTGTGTGTGTGTGTGTGTGTGTGTATGTGTGTGTGTGTGTGTGTGTGAAAGAGAGAGAGAGCGAGAGAGAGAGAGATAGAGACAGGGTGTGGAGGGTTTTGTGTGTGTGTGTGTGTGTGTGTGTGTGTGTGTGTGTGTGTTTTAAAAAAAATGTTTAATGATGGTTTAATTAATAAATATGTTAATAAAATGTTTAAATGGTTTAATAAATAATTTTCTTTTACTTTTAACACATATTTCATACAAAATTGGTGTACTTTTATCATTTTTAAAGGGTTTATGGGGTAGTCTTGGGAGCCTTGGAACGAATCAGGTCATGTAAAATGCTGCTCAACTTATGAAAAAATCAGGTTACGAAACCACTTCTGGAATGGATTAATTTCGTAAGGTGAGGTACCACTGTATTCACACAACAATATCAACAACACTATTTCTGGACAGAAATACACTGATAGCTATACAGCCACTCTTTATGAAAGTCAGCAATGGCTCTTTTACATGCCTCTCTCCACAGACAGTGAGAGACATTACCGGCTTTTGATAACCCAGCTGGCTTCAGAGAGGGGACAGCAGTGATAACCCGTGGATTGTGGTACTTGAACCCCCAACCTTGGGATCAATAATCCAACACCTTACCACCTGGCTACCACTGCCTGGTGAATGAATATTTGCATAGTTGTGCAGAGATCAATTTTCAGTAAGTACTATACTTGTTTTCTCATGGTACATTGTGTTAACTAATCAAAGTTTGTCATGTTAAAAGTATAATTAATCAATAGAAAACCCTTTTGCAATTATGTCAAAAGATCAAAAAATACTTTTTTCTTTTTAATTCATCAATCTATATTTGTAATTTCGAAATAAAGTCTATTCCATACAAGAAACTGACAAAAACTGGAGATATGATACAAGGATGACAATGATCTGCAAGGCTCTAATAGCTGCAAATAGAGAATTTTAAACAAAGCAAAGTTGGAATGGAAAAAATAATTATTTTACATACAAATTATTATTTGTAACTTTGATGCAACTCATTTGATGGATGCAAGTTTACGTTTTTATGAAAGATGTGACATTTTTTTGATGATCCCAAACCTTTTAACATTACTATTTATGATTGAAAATAATTATTCTGGATTCTTGAATAATATCATATTTTTGTGATACCTTCAATGTTGCTGGGTTCTGACTCCAAGGTTCGAGTTTTGTTCCGAAGGACCCCCCCAGAGCTGTCAATCCAAACATAGGTGACCTGGCAAAGACCTCCCTGAGGAAGGCTAAGGTAATGGGAGCGTAGCTCTTTATTTAGCTGAGAGGTGGCCGACAATAATAATGACATGTCAACACTTATGACTCTAAAGGATATGAGTAAAACACAAAAATTCTGTTAAAAATAGAACTAAGGATATTAAAAATTAAAAATTAAAAAGCAAGAAAAGTCATGTAATGCAGTTAATTGTGGAAGATTCTTCATATTTTAAAACAATTATGCATATTTTTTATATGCTGTCACAAGAAAACATTCACCAATACGGATGCTTGATGGGGTCCAACACAAACTGGACTCATTATTGTAACCATGACGTTGATTATTACTATAATCATGAGTGGTTATAAAAACAATAATCAACAACCAATGAATATAAAGAAAATAAAGTTATTGCAAATTATTACATAAACCATACACAGAAAAATCACATTTCAGCAAAAGGAAAACACATCTGTGCATAAATACATTTAATAATAAGAATATTCTGAACATAAATAGATGACTTACTGTAGGAGGATTAGATGTGTATCTAGATTAGACTATGATTAACCTTCTAACTAATCTCAAGGAAAACTGTGAAGGTTGGTCAGGATAAAGAGCTGAAGTCACACCTCTAACTGTACTGCATTCATCTGCATTTTTTAGTCTAACAAAGAAAAGTAGCAGTACCAGTTCTAACGTGCATGGTGTCAAGAAGAACACAATTCATTCACATCTTGTATTTTTATTCATTCATTCATTCATATTCCAAGCTGGTGGTGGAGTGGTTAGCACGTCCACCTCACAGCAAGAAGTCCTGGGTTCAATTCCCAGCTTGGGCGTTTCTGTGTATAAATTGCATGTTCTCCAGATTTTTCAGGTTCCCCCCCCCCCATTGTCCAAAAGCATTCACATTAGGCTAATTGGCTATTTCAAATTGCTCCTCGTTGTGAGTGTGAATGGTTGTAGAAGTGTGGTGATGGCTTGGTAAGCTACACAGTTTGTACCACAGAGTCGGATGAGATGGTTGCGAGTGACCCTGCAACCCTAATTAGGCTTAAGGAGCTTAGAACATGAATGAATTTTCTGAGCCAGTTTATTCTATTTGAGTCATTATGGAGACAGGGTACACTGAACAGAAACAGCATACAGACATGCCCTTACCTAGGGGCACATTGAAACAGCCAGTTAACCTAATTTGCATACAGATCTTTTATATTAAACAACTAGAGCACCTGGAGGAAACCTGCCCAAACATGGGATGAACATGCAAACTACATGGACAAATGTTCTTGTCAGCAATGTAACTGAAACCCAGCACCATCTCAGCCAACACTGTATGAGGGCAGAGTACATCCTGGACAGCTCACCAGGCCATCACAGGGCAGAAACACGTTGATGGCTATACATCCTATTCTTTCCAAAAGTCAACGATAGTTTTTTCCACCTCTCATCATAGACAGTGAGAGACATGGCCAGCCTTTGATGATCCAGTTGGCATCACTGTGGAGACAGCAGTGACAACCTGTTGATAGTGGAGCTTGAACCCCAACCTTTGGATCAGTAATCCAGCACCCGACAACCTGTGGGCTACCACTGTCCTCTAAAAATTGACTTTAATTAAATATTAACTTTCTTGTTGAATTTTTTTTTTTTTAATCTAACTTGGTGTGTAATGTGTGTATTCCCCCCCCCCCCACACACACACACACAGATGGATGCAAGCTTGGATGACAGACCATGTTGAGCAAAAAAACAGAAACCATAAACACCTTTGTGCTGAATATTTTACTGTTAGATAAGATTTGACTCTGGAGAAAGCTCAGAGGAGATGTGTGAAACTGAGGAGTATGTGTCTGGAGTGCCTGTCTTTCTTCTTTACTATGCAGTTCTCATGAAAATAAATGGAGATTTATCACTTAGAATTCACAATCAGCAAAGAAATGAGCAATATAAGCTACTGTTTTTGTGTAATTCCTTCAGCACGTTTCATAAATGGTACCCCACCACAAGAACATACTTTTCATTCAACAATAAAAGTCATGCTAATACCGCAACATCATCAACAAACCTAGCTTAAAAGTTCATAAAGCAGTGAACGAATGAACAATGCTATTGCCTCACTATCTCCAACACTCTCTTCTAGGTATCATTGAAGTTATAGCAACAATGCAATTACAGTGGTACCTCGGTTCTCAACCACAATTCGTTCCAGACGGTTGGTTGAATTCCGATTTGGTTCAATTCCGAATCTATTTTCCCCATTACAAATAATGTAAATGGTCTTAATCCATTGTTGTCTTTTGAACAGAAGTTAATGGTATCGTAACTCATACCATAGGTCCGCAAATTAAGTGAAAAATTATTGAATCTTCTTCTTCTTTTCCTTTCAGCTTTTCCCTTCAGGAGTCGCCACAGCAAACCAGCCGCCTCCATCTTACCCTATCCTCTGTATCTTCTACTCTTACCACATCCATAAATCTTCTCTTTGTTCTTGCTCTAGGCCTTCTGCCTGGTACTTCCAACCTCAGCATACTACTACCAATATATTCACTATCCCTCCTCTGTACATGTCCAAACCATCTCAATCTAGCCTCTCTGACTTTGTCTCCAAAACATCTTACATGGGCTGTCCCTCTGATGTACTCATTCCTGATCCTATCCATCCTCATTACTCCCAAAGAGAACTTCAACATTTTCATCTCTGCTCCCTCCAGCTCTGACTCCTGTATTTTCCTCAGCGCAGCTGTTTCTAAACCATACAACATTGCTGGCCTCATCACCTTCTTGAACACTTTTCCTTTCACTTGTGCCGATACCCTCTTATCACACATCACACCGGACACTTTTCTCCAACCATTCCAATCTGCCTGCACATGCTTCTTCACCTCTTTTCCACACTCTCCGTTGCTCTGGACTGTTGAGCCTAAGTACTTGAAATCCTCCACCTTCTTTATCTATGTTCCCTGTAACCTCATCATTCCTCTTGGGTCTGTCGTTCACATACATGTATTCTGTTTTACTGAGGCTAACCTTCATTCCCCTCCTTTCCAGGGCATACCTCAACCTCTCCAGATTTTCTTGCACTTGTTCTCTGCTCTCACTACAGATCACAATGTTGTCTGCAAACATCACAGTCCATTGAGATTCTTGCCTAACCTCGTCTGTCAGCCATCACCATAGCAAACAAGAAGGGGCTGAGAGCTGACCCTAGATGCAGTCCCACCTCCACCTTGAACTCTTCTGTCACACCAACAGCACACCTCACCACTGTCTTACATCTCTCATACATGTCCTGCACCACTCTAACATACTTCTCTGCCACTCCAGACTTCCTCATGTAATACCACAGTTCCTCGACCCTGTCATTTGCTTTCTCCAGCTTCCCAAAGGCACAATGCAGCTCCTTCTGACCTTCTCTGTACTTTTCTATTAACAACCTCCAAGCAAACACTGTATCTGTGGTGCTCTTTCTTGGCATGAAACCAAACTGTTGTTCACAAATGACCTCTGCCCTTAGTCTAGCTTCCACTATTCTTTCCCATAACTTCATTGTATGGCTCATCAACTGTATCCCTCTGTAGTTGCAACAACTCTGCACATCTCCCTCTCTTAAAAATGGGCACAAGCACAGTTCTCCATTCCTCCGGCATCCTCTCACTCTCTAAGACCTTGTTGAATGTTCTTGTCAGAAAATCTACTGCAACCTCATGTCATCAGGACCAACTGCCTTTCCATTCTCTTCAATGCCTGTCGACACTGTGTGACACTCTTTTCACTTCTAGAACATTCCTGACCAACTCCTCCTTCAAAATGACTCCTACTCCATTTCGCTTCCCATCCAAACCATGAAAAAACAGCTTAAACCCCACTCCTAAGCTTCTAGCCTTGCTACCTTTCCACCTGGTCTCCTGAACACACAGTATGTCCATCATCCTCCTCTGCATCATGTCAGCCAGCTCTCTACCTTTTCCTGCCATAGTTCCAACATTCCCTACTCTCAGTCCTAAACTCATGCTTTTCCTCTTCTCTCTCTGCTTACGGACATGCCTCCTGCCTCTCCTTCTTCAACGTCTTCGACCAACAGTAGTCCAATTTCCACCAGCACCCTGTTGGTTAACAGCACTGATGGCGGTCATTGTTAACCCGGGCCTTGACCAATCCGGTATGAGATTTGTCTTTATGGTTGGCATTTTGTGTTTTGGAAAAAGTTTTATGCCGGATGCCCTTCCTGTCGCAACCCTCTGCATTTCTCCGGTCTTGGGACCGGTGTGAGGGTGGGCACTTGTTTGTGCCCCCCCCCTCACGGCTGCATTGAAAAATTATTGAATACAGTACACTAAAATAAAAGTCACAGTCTGGTTAAAGCATAAGAACAATCAAGATAAGAATTTTTACCTTTGGGTTGGTGAGCAGTTGGCATACGTAAATGTTGGAGAGGGAGAGAGGAGGAGGATCCCCTTTCATAACAGCTTCAAGTGAATCAGCCAAAGGTGTTTTTTCTCTTGCTAACTCGCTTTGGCATGGATGACTTTTCTTCAGGATGTCTCTTTCTTTCATGTCCTCCTTCAGTAGGACTGTGCAAAAAAACTGGTTTCTTGGTTTAAACCGGTTCTAACATGCAATCAATACTTGTTGCAATACTCTGAAGCAAAACTGTTTTTTTTGACGTGCATTCGGAAAACTTCAGAACAGTAAAAAAAAAACTTCGTCTCGTCCCGCTGATTGAACCGGAAGTAATGCTTTCGTTGAAAAAAAAAAAAAAAGGCAGCCGCAGAGGTCCTGGCATGTAATTCTGACACAATCATGTTTCCGTCCTCTTATCCACAGTCCTTCAGTGTGTGGAGAGCCTGGTATAATAAGAGCCATGCCGTGGCTGGGCAGTGTGGATATCGCGAAGGCCTTCTGCCAATAGAATTGGTTTTTATACAGGATGCGGAAATTCCTTCATCTTGCTAATTGCTCAGAAATTTACTGATCTACTGCATGTAGATTTTCACGTCAACGTTTATTTTAAAATGAGCAAAAGGGGGAAACGGTCACATGAACCTGATCTCCAAGAAGGCACATTAACCATGCATGTTTTTTTTTTTTGCTAAACTCGGCAATAATATCTCTGTTGACTCTGAAAAAAATGACTCAATGAAAATGAAAAAAAAAAAAGACACTGTTGGAGTCTTAACATGCTCCAAATCGGTCCAGATTCCGGTAAATTGCATTCCACATCTCTCTAGCATAACGGCATAACGATAATATTAATTAGATATATATGATAAATGAAATTGCATGTAATTATTGTAAAGTTCTAAAGTTTATTTCCTGAAACTATAAGTGTTACTTGTGCGGCATGTGCCCAGCAGGCCTATGCACATTGCAATGATGGCATTAATATATGTATATACATGTAATGTTAATCTTGTTCTATATAAATAGACCAATCTACTGCTCATAGGGTCACAGGTCTAATGAGGACTAATTATGCATGATACAGTTCTGAGCACGCACAGATGATGCTCCACCTTTAATCCCGCCTTAAAAATTTAATATGCCAGCATTAATGATTCAGGCTTCACAATATGTTAATAAAAGCACTAGATGCACTTACACTATTCTAATATTTGTCATGTGTATTTAATATGTTTAAATAGCTTATCTTGCACAATATGCAGTTCTGTTTCAGTGTTAATGTTTGTGCCAAACTTTAAAACATTCAATTTTCATAAGTAGATTTTTTCTGATGCTTAAATTTTTTTATTTTAATGACTAAAATCAATGTTTTTAATGTTGTTGATTTCTCTTTTTGAAATGAAGAATAAATACTGTAAAGAACGGGTTCACTTTTAATTTAGAATTCTTGCAATATATCGCAATACATATCACAATACATGCTAGAAATCGCAATATATTGCAATACATAAAATCTAGGCAATACTCACCCCATCATTCATCACATCCATAAATCTCCTCTATGGCCTTTCTCTAGGCCTTCTGCCTGGTTGTTCCAACCTCAGCATCCTACTGCCAATATATTCACTTTCCCTCCTCTGTACATGTCCAAACCATCTTAATCTAGTCTCTCTGATTTTGTCTCCAAAACGTCTTACATGTGCAGTCCCTCTGATGTACTCATTCCTGATCCTGTCCATCCTTGTCACTCCCAAAGAGAACCTCAACATTTTCATCTCTGGTAGTAGCTCAGTATACGAGCAGTCAAAATTCAGTTGATAGAGATGTGGTTTGCATGTATATCACATGGTGCTCATCCAAATACTTCCGAATAAGTTCACAGTTTGCAGATATTGCATTTACAGCATTTGGAAGATGCTCTTATTCAGAGGAACTTACAGTTATCATATTTTAAATTCAAATAAAGATTAAGGGCCTCGCTCAAGGGCCCAACAGTGCTAATTGAACCCTGACCTTCGGATTAATAAACCCACCACATTAACCACTAAGTCACCACTATCCAAACCTCAAGAGGAAGTTTATTCCACCACCTCGGTTCAAAACAGAGAAGAGTTTAGCTGCATGCTTTCCTTGTCCCTTGGTAGAAGAATGGACCAGTCTAACAGTGGTAGAGGATCAGAGAGAATGTGGTGCAGTGCAAAGTGTGATAAGTGCTTGGAGGTAAAAGGGTGCAAAGTTTTTTGCTTTTTGGGTTCACATTTGGGTTTTTAATCTAATGTGAACAGCTACAGGAAGCCAATGGTGAGAACATAGAAGTATAGTAGTATGAGAGAACTTGGGAAGGTTGAAAAAGGACATCTGAAGTTTGAATAACTGTGCTATTGAATTCCTGCCACAGCAATACACCCAAAAATAAAATGGAATGAAAATTATTTGAAAAGGCATTGTCTTTTTGTCCACCAGAGGGAAACAGTCTATGAATATATGCACTTGAACCAAGATCATTTCAACAAAGGGAATCACCTGGTTTCTGCTAACATCATAAACATTCTACTCTGAAACATCAGTGCAAAGATCAGATCAGGTATCAAAATTAAATAGTGAATTCTTATCATAGGAAAAGCGCTTACTATATACCAAAAATATACTGGTACAGGTATTGGAAAGAGACCTTATTCTGATGTCAATATGCTGTTTTTATAACAAGTTGATGCTTTTATCAGTTGTTTGGAGGGTAGTTTACTATTTCATGATGCGCTTTCAGACATAACATTTAGTCATACAGCAATGTAATAAAAATACTGGGTAGTCATACAGCAGTGTGCTAAGAAGAAATACACAAGATAGGAAAACACACAGTGATGGTACTGAGTGTAACTACACACTAACCTTGAAGTGCAGCTGCAAGGAGGGAGAGTGCTCCGGTTAAGGAAAACATGTAAAGTAATAATGTTTGAGTATAACTACATGATGGTGCTTGCTATTTTGAACATGACTGTGAAGTAATTAGTGTACCAAGGACAAATTTCCACACAGCACAAGAGTACAGAGGGAGAAAAGAGCATTTATTATTCAAATTGGGAAAAGGAATATCACAAATTACTACATTTATCCAAAGGTATGATGGGTACCACGTCCGTAGATGAAGAAGCCTCAAATGTAGGGATCAAGGTTGGTGTGTACTCTGAAGAAGGTGCGGGAGAAAAATGGTTGGGACAATAGTCGGAGTAATCTGAACAGACAGGTGACAGCAGAGGAATATCAATCATGATAAGAACTCAATCATGATAAGAAGTAGAAAGAATAAGGTACTTACACACAATGTCTTAAATTGAGAAGTCATCCGTGCAACCAGAGTGCACGTGTGCAGGTCAAGCAAACTCCAGCAAATAAATTAAACCAGGAGGAAGGTGCACTTGATCAGCACCTATTTTATAAAAACTCTGCCTGAATTTTGCCAAAAATAAGGGGAAATTGAAAAGAGAAAATGTTGTCACTTATGGGCGGATGACATCACATTAAGACAAAAATGAGAGAATATGGGGAAATAAAAAATAATATGCAAATTAGGGGAAGGGGTTAAAAGCTAAAAGAGCAAACATAAGAGGGAAATTAGTTGAAGCTGAAAGAGCTGATTCAGCACTTAAAGGGTATATAAGCAAGAAAATTTAGGGGAATTGGCAGTTACAGTTTTGGATGGAGATGGTGTGTGACTAACAGAGCAATCTGATAGTTAACTGCTGACCGTGCACGGGATTGATGGTTAAGTACAGTAGGATAAGTGACTGTCTGTTGTAACCGTCAAACTTCATCCAACCTGTCTGTGTGGTACTTTGGAATAAAGGATTGTTTTTGCCTTTTCTCATCTGGTTGTGGTAAGCTTCATTATTTTATTAAGTGTTAAATGATAATAGAACTGATTGAATATTACTAAGTGTAACGTAAAAGCATAGTGGGGGGGGGGGTCTTCTTTCCACCGGCATATGTCCAACTTGGGCAGGTGGGCCTGAGTTTTTTCCGAAACAGGTTTGATTCAAAAGTTACCAAAAAAACCCAAAACATTTAATGTACAACGCTTATAATTTGGAGGAACAATTAGCTGATATTGGGAATATCATCAATAAATTCAGTGGTAGCCCATTGGTAAAGTGCTGGATTACCAATCCCAAGGTTTGGGGTTAAAGACCCACTCTCAACGGTTGTCACTGCTGTCCTCCCCAGTGAAGCTAACTGGGTTATCAAAGGCCAGCCATGTCCCTCACCTTCTATGATGGGAGGCATGAAAAATAACCATTGCAGACTTTCATTAAGAGTAGGTTGCATAGTATGTTTCTGCCCTACGATGGCCTAGTGAGCTGTCAAGGGTGTACTCTGCCCTCACCAAGAGTCAAATGAAATGGACGCCAGCCTCCCCACAACCCTTATTAGGATTAAGCGGCTCATAAAATGAATGAATAATCTATAATCTTTTTTATTCAAGTTTTCAGAACCTTAGAATAAACTCTACATCTACATGGGGAGTGGGACCCCTCTCATGGACGCTCTCATGGAGCATTTCTCATCTTGCACCTTGAGCAGGGGTTCCCAACCGGTAGGTCACGACCCCCTGGGGGTTACAAAGCCTTGACAGCGTGGTCACGAAGCCTTGGCTGGGGAGTCTCGTAGCCTTGTTAGAAGTAGCTTAGGATAACAATACTGTATATTTGTTTCATCAGTTACATTTCTCATGCACTTACATTTTTCTATCTAGAATTCTACATTTTACTAGCCACGTTAAGACTCAAGCAGTCAACACTCGCCTATTCAAAGAACTATCCAAAGACATGAATGCTGACTCCGAAGTCCTTCCCTTCTACACAACAGTACGTTGGTTGTCGAAAGGAATCATTGTTAATCGTGTCTTTGAAATGAAAGATGAAATAAAGCTTTTCCTGGAGATTCAAGAAAGGAAAGATCTTCTAGTTCACTTCAAAGATGAAGCCTGGAATAAAAGGGTTGCGTACCTGGCGGATATTTTTGACCAGCTGAACAAGCTCAATATGAAGCTTCAAGGAAGGGAAACATGTTCTTCTTTTTCCAGATAGTCTTTGGGCCTTTGTTTCCAAACTGAAGATGTGGCATCGGAAAACCAATCTTGGAAATATTGCTATGTTTGAAAAACTTTGTGGAGTGACGGATGAGTTTCAGAACCAACTGGACCAGTTCTTCAAGGATAAGATTACCGAACATCTTCAGTCCCTAGAAAAGGAAATCGAGCGTTACTTCCCCGAGCTATCACAGGAACAGGAAGACCTGCTAAGGAACCTATTTTGTACTGAACTTGATGTATCCAGCATCCCAGATAATATCCAAGTTGAATTTTTGGATCTAAGGAATGACTCTTCAGCTCATGATCTCTTCAAGGAGAAATCCATGACCCAGTTCTGGTGCGCTATGCATCAGTCATACTCCAAAGTTAGCATGATGGCTTGACATGTCCTTGTTCCATTTGCTTCTACCTACTTGTGTGAGGCAGGATTTATTTTCCACTCTTGTTAATATAAAAACAAAGAATAGGAACAGAGTGGATGTTGGGGATGACATGAGACTGGCTCGAACAAACGCTCTGCCAAGAATTTCAAAGCTTGCTGCTGAAATGCAACATCAGGTCTCCCACTAGCTGGGTTGAAGAGCTGTTCAAACCTATGCTAATGTTATTTTAAGGAATATATGTGATTTCTGTTAATTCAGGTTGGCCCAATGTGATTTAATCAGCTAATAAATAATTACAGGATTCTTAAATATTTTTTAAATGTTTCTTTCCCTCTCCTTCACGGAAAATAAAAAGAAAATTAAGCTGCTGATAGGAAGATCTAAGTAAGGGGTTGCATGGCTTTCAAACTTTTGGGTAAAGAATCGCGAAAGCCAAAACATACAGGCTTCAAATGGGAGTACAGTACAATACTGCCCTCCCAAGCCAGACCGCAGTATCTGCAAAATCATGAAACTGAGAAAATTGAGCCCACTAGGTGGAGCTGATTGCACTTAGTCAGAAAAACATAAAAGGCCAATTTGGCTAAAATTGCAGATACTGCGGTCTGGCTATAGGGAATTTAATTTCGGTTCGCTGTAATTTGGAACCTCACCACTAGACGCCGCTGGATACCAATAAATCTTTCACACAGTACATTTACAGATACAGTACCATAGAACAAAAATCTGTATTTGTATTGGCATTCATTTAACTGATCCAGGCGAAACATGTTCCATAGCACTCATGGAACACATGCTGTGTGGGTTGGCCAGAAAGTGACTTATGCTATTCATTTCTTTATGTGCCAATTGTGAATTCTATGTGAGAAATAAGCATTCAAAACACCCTGAAATCGAGACAGACGTGGGTGGTAGGTGTTAATGCAAGACATTTAATTCTGATTGGGACATTTCTGAGAAATTCAGATGTCTCCTCATAGCAAGTTTCCTAATGTAGGGACCTTTTATAGGAAGTTTGAATAGACTGCTTGTAAACTTCTCTGTCTGGGGGTCCCTCTAGCTGTCTGTCAGCCCATAATGCATTGCTAGAAATCATGCCACTTTTATCCTCACCAATTAGTTTTTCAGGTAAGCAAAACATGACAGATTTGAACTTTGACCTCGCTAATGAATTTATGAAATATCTTTTAAAAAAAGGCTCTCACTTTAAGACTCTTGAAGTGAATAATTATCTGGACTGATTCCGTAATTGGGGTCTTCAGTCCACTCCAAAAGACACCAGTTTCCTCATAATCGTGATAATCTTTCTTTGTTTTATTTATTTTTTTTTGTTAATTTTAGATTCAACACACCAGTTATTTTCACAATAAATAACATGTGTTTACATCGACACACATTTACTCATTTGGTCAGCATTTTTACCCAGAACAAGTCATATAACCACAGCTACTTTGTTTACTTTAAATGGATGCTACAGGTGTCATACAGTAATCTCGTACCTGGTGCAGAAATACTTTTATGTCACATGAACAAAAACAGCACCAAATAGTCTCTTATCAAATACCACAAATTATACACACTACACAGACAAGCATTTAAGCTAATAACATCTCAAGTTCACCGACGTTAAACAAAAAAAATGACAATCATTGTCTGGTAAAAGGCAGTGTCTGGCATATTTTAAATATCATATTATTATTATTATTATTATTATTATTATTATTATTAATAATAATAATGATGATAACAATAATAATAATAATAATGTGGTCACATAGGGTTCATGAAGGGGTCCATAGCCATTGTAATTAATTTCATGCCTTCCTCACTATCCGGCAAGTCTTCTTCCATCTCAGCCTATCTGACCTCACAGACTTGCTGCTGACCCTCCACGGACCATGGCAGATACGGGCACTGGAATGAGAAAGAACAAGAAAAACATTCAGTTTAAAGGAACAATGCATCACACTTTAACCTGAAGCCCATCCCTGGAACAGTGGGCATAGACAGAAATATCGGTACACTCTGTGAACAGTTTCAGGAACCAGTGCAATGATCAGCTTGGTACCAACCTGGAGGAACCCTGGGTATTACACAGGGAGAATATGTGAGACCTCGTACCGACAATAATACAACATTAAACCATTTGCAAGCAACATCAGCACACAAATAGTTCATCAGGAGCTTAGCAAACAGGCTTTTCATGACTGAAGAGACAGATTCGATGCCTTAGATCACAACTTGTAAATACAGTACCAAGTGATGTAGAAATGCTTGGCAGTCTGATTCAAACTCAAATAGTAATTCTATCTTAACAAAAAAAAGAAATATAGATAATTATATGCATTATGGGATGGTTTTTCATGGTTTTTTTTTTAGTTTAAAAACTGATATAAGCTTAAATTGAATAATTTTATGGAAATAGTTGACTAACAAACCTACCCTTCAATGCCAGTGGGGCGTTTCTGGGTTGGGGTACAATAGCTCATAGTAAGAAGGTTCAGGGTTTGAAACCAAGGACTTTTCTGTCTGGAGTTTGCATGCCCTGCCCATGGTTTTCCACTTGCTTCTCCAGGTTCCTCCCGGCATCTCCTCCAGACATGCATTAGACAGCTGGCTACTCTAAACTCTACCGGTTTGAAGATTAAGTACATTGGAAGGGTTGGTTCAGGCTTAAAACTTGTACTAAATTGAAAATGTAGTGACCTTGAGTGGAACGGGGTTAGTTAGCTTGTGGGAGAAAACTTGAGCACCCAGAGAAAACCCACACAAGGACTAGACTAACTCCATAGAGAAAGGCTCTTTTTGGCTGCCAGATTAAAACTCAGGACTTTCTTTCTGTTAGGTAGTGGAAATAACTACAGAGTTGTCATCTCTTTGTGTGTGATAGAAACCTCTGGTTATGGGTCAAAGTGTTTAACTTTACACAGCCTCTTCCTGCTCCCATTGCCCCATCAGGAGGCTTAGTCTATTTCCAGATTGCCCTTGGAATAAAAAAGAATAATTAACCAATAAAAGCATAAACATAGTTGGTAAACAGTGTGGCATGGTGGTGTAGTGATTAACACATCCTCCTTACAGCAAAAAGGTTCAGGGTTTGATTCCCAGGCTGGGTGTTTCTGTATGGTCTTGCATGTTCTCCCCATGCTTGTGTGTGTTTCCTCTGGACACTCCAGCTTTCTCTTACAGCCCCAAAGCAGAGCACATTAGTCTAACTGGCTGCTTCAGTTTGCCTATAAGTGTGGCTGAGGAGTGTGAATGGCAGTGTGCTGCCCTGTGATCTTCTGTCGAGCTGTTTAGATTATGTGCCTCCTTCACCCAGTGTCAGCTGAGATACAGGCATACAGCTGAGACACAACCTCCATGCAATCGTTATAGTAAGATTAAGCTGTTCAGAAAATGAGTGAGTAGTTAATAGTTTCTATCTGATTTGAATCCCCACATCTGGATGCATGTTCACCAGATTATGAACTTTGGAACATCTGGGTTAAAACAGGTCAAGGATGCTAAAACAGAAAAGAAAGGAAAAACAACTCACCTGGAGCGCCACGTTAGAGTGACTCTCTTGTGCGGTTTGGACGCCTGTGCCCGGTACTGTATCAGTCCACACACCAGGTCATGTGCTATCATTACATACAGCAGGAAGATGAGCACCGCAGGGTCCATGACACTGCCTGGGAGGTGCAGGGATCTTATCCGCTGTAGAGCCTCTGCACGATACGTGCTTATGGAAGCTGAGAAAATGTGTAGGCTGCGTGCTTGTGAGACGCTGTCATTTACTGTCCTCCCATCCCAGCCATGCAGTCTACAGTACATCTCTCTGGGCTGAACATTCCTGTGTGAGCACACACGCATGCTCATGGCCCATCCCTGCACTGCTGTGGTGGATTTCTTCTTCTTTTTATCTCGTCTGCTGCCTCCATGACATCTGCTGATGCTTCTACGGTGCATGCAAGGACAGTAGTACAAGAATGTTGCCGTGGCGACATCACACCGTTGCTATGGGTGGAGTCATGCACTCTGTTTCAGGATTCAGCATAGACCCACAAATTATATCCAGGCAAAACTGAATCATTAATTCATGAAATTAATGTTCAGTAACATTTCCATATATATAAGCATTTTAAATAGTTTTATTCCAACTCAACAATAAAAAAATATTGAAAATAAAAAAGTTTAAATAATGTCCAAGCCAACACAATAGTAACATTGCCACACCACTTTATCCTACTAGATTTGCAGTAAGGCTGGAGCCAGTCTGAGCCGATTCTGGGTGAAGTCAGGGAACATTCTGAACAGTTCATCAGTCTACTGCAGGGCCAACACACCCATAACTATTCACGCTTACATAGGGGCAATTTGGTGTGCAATATTCAAGACTATCACAGGAAAACAAATTCACCAAAGGAAACCCATGTAAGCACAGAGAGAACATGTGAATTTGGGTTGAGGCAGGCTTGGGAAGGGTGTTTCTGTATGTGTTTCCTACAGAAATTCTGATTTCCTAATTGACTCTTTCAAATTGCCTCGAGGTTTAAGTGTGAATGGTTGTTTGTGTGTTGGCTGTGCAACGGTCTGGTGAGCTGTTTAATAGAGTGTCCTGCCGTCATGCAATGTTGGCCGAAATAAGCTCTAGTTTCCCCGTGACCTTAATAGCGGATTAAGCAGTTTGGCAAATGGGTGAGAGAATTCAAAATATCTTTAATTATTTTAATACCTAATATCATTGTATTTACGAAAACTAAAGTACTGTATATTAAACACATTCTTAGGTAAGAGATTACTGTCAAATTTGGTCGTAGGTTGTAAACACAAGTCACTTTTTGTGGCTCTTCAAAAGGTCTTGCAGTACAAACGTGTTCATATTTTCCAAAAAAAAAAAAAAATCCGAAAGTTGATGCTGAATCATTACTTATTTCAAGGCAACATATGAAATGTTTCTTTGATCTGAATGAAATGAGTTCCTTTTGTTTCTACATGACTATTATTAATGAGTAATTGACTTCATAATGTTCACTATTCAGATCACCAACCAGATCAGTGCTCCCCAATCCTCAACCCTGTTCCTGGAGATCAACCTCCCTTAAGACTTAGGTTCCAGCACTAATCATGCCCATCTGACCCACTAATTATTACATTACAGCTGGGGTTGCTAATTTTTTGTGGGTGTACACAATCTGTTTATATAATTGAAATGGCCTTTATATCCCAACATCATCATCCATTCATTTTCTGAACCACTTAATCCAAATTCGGGTCATGGGGAGGCTGGCATCCATCTCAGCCAGCTATGGGCGAGGGCAGAGTACATCTTGGACAGCTCGCCAGGTGATTGCAGGGCAGAAACAGGCTCATGGCTATGTAGCCTATTTTTGACGAAAGTCAGCAATGATTCTTTTAAATGCTCCTTACCACAGGCAGTGAGAGACATGGCCGGCCTCTGATAACCCAGTTAGCTGCATTGGCGGACAGCAGTGACAGCCCGTTGAGAGTGGGGCTTGAACCCCCAACCTTAGGTCCAGCACCTTACCACCAGGGCACCACTGCCATATCCCAACATATGAGATCTAAAAAGGTCTGAGAATATTCTGACATCTGCGGACTGAATGAATGTCGACCAATCACTGTGTTGTGGTAAAATCAGAAATATCCAATCAAATACTTCCATGCAATCAAATACTATACTTCCTGCTTGTGCGTAACCCTACCATGCCTGAACTTACTGCCAAAGTGCACGTGGGGAGGGGTACATCGCTTTGAAAGGCCCGATGATGGCAGGAGATTGTTTAGGCAGAGCGCTGAAGTGGTGCTAATTCCAAATTTTGACGGCTTTCCAGAGACTTTTCAGCATCATCTTCTTTTCCTTTCGGCTGTTCCCTTCAGGGGTCGCTACAGCAAATGATCTGCCTCCATCTCACCCTATTCTCTGCATCTTCTACTCTTACTCCAACGACCTTCATGTCCGCCTTGACCACATCCAGAAATCTTCTCTTTGGTCTTCCTCTCGGCTTCTGCCTGGTAGTTCCAACCTCAGCATCCTTCTACCGATATACTCACTATCCCTCCTCTGTACATGTCCAAACCATCTCAATCTAGCCTCTCTGACTTTGTCTCCAAAACATCTAACATGTGCTGTCCCTCTGATGTGCTCATTCCTGATCCTATCCATCCTCGTTACTCCCAAAGAGAACCTCAACATTTTCATCTCTGCTACCTCCAACTCTGACTCATGCCTTTTCACCAGGGCCACTGTTTCTAAACCATACAACATCGCTGGCCTCATCACCGTCTTGGACACTTTTCCCTTCATTCTTGCTGATACTCTCCTATCACACATCACACCGGACACTTTTCTCCATCCATTCCAACCTGCCTGCACGTGCTTCTTCACCTCTTTTCCACACTCTCCATTGCTCTGGATTGTTGAGCCTAAGTACTTAAAATCCTCCACCTTCTTTATCTCTGCCCCCTGTAACCTCACCGTTCCTCTTGGGTCCTTGTCGTTCACACACATGTAATCTGTCTTACTGAGACTAACCTTCATTCCCCTTCTTTCCAGGGCATACCTCCACCTCTCTAGATTTTCCTCCACTTGTTCTCTGCTCTCACTTCAGATCACGATGTCATCTGCAAACATCATAGTCCATGGAGATTCTTGTCTAACCTCGTCTGTCAGCCTGTCCATCACCATAGCAAACAAGAAGGGGCTCAGAGCTGACCCTTGATGCAGTCCCACCTCCACCTTGAACACCGTAGCACACCTCACCACTGTCTTACATCTCTCATACTGTTCCTGCACCACTCTAACATACTTCTCTGCCACTCCAGACTTCCTCATACAATACCACAGTTCTTCTCTTGGCACCCTGTCATATGCTTTCTCCAGATCCACAAAGGCACAATGCAGCTCCTTCTGACCTTCTCTGTACTTCTCTATTAAAATCCTCAAAGCAAACACTGCATCTGTGGTGCTCTTTCTTGGCATGAAACCAAACTGTTGTTCACAAATGCTGACCTCTGCCCTTAGTCTAGCTTCTACTTTTCTTTCCCATAACTTCATTGTATGGCTCATCAACTTTATCCCTCTGCAGTTGCCACAACTCTGTACATCCCCCCTGTTCTTAAAAATGGGCACAAGCACATTTCTCCTCCATTCCACCGGCATCTGCTCACTTTCTAAGACCTTGTTGAATATTCTTGTCGAAAATCTACTGCTAACTCCCCTAGACACTTCCATACCTCAACCGGTATGTCATCAGGACCAACTGCCTTTCTACTCTTCATCCTCTTCAATGCCCTCCTCACTTCACCCTTTCTAATCTCTGCTACTTCCTGGTCCTCAACGGTCACCCCTTCTACTCTTTTTTCTCTCATTTTCTTCATTCATCAGCTCTTCAAAGTACTCTTTCCATCTTCCCAGCACACTTCTGTCATCAGTCAATACATTTCCCTCTCTGTCCTTTATCACTCAAACTTGCTGCACGTCTTTCCCATCTCTATTTCTCTGCTGTGCTAACCTGTATAGATCATTTTCTCCCTCCTTACTGTCCAACCAAGCATACAAGTCATCATACGCCCTCTGTTTGGCCTTTGACACCACTACCTTTGCCTTACGCTCTGTCTCCCTGTACTCCTGTTTACTCTCTTCGGTCCTCTCTGTGTCCCACTTCTTCTTAGCTAACCTCTTCTTTTGTACACACTCCTACACTTCCTCATTCCACCACCAAGTTTCCTTATCTACTTTCCTTCCAGAGGACACACCAAGTACTCTCCTACTGGTCTCCCTGATCACATTGGCTGTGGTTGTCCAGTCATCTGGAAGCACTTCCTGACTACCCAAAGCCTGTTTCAACTCCTCCTTGAAGACAACACGACACTCTTCCTTTTTCAGATTCCACCACTTTGTCTTCTGCTCTGTCTTTGCCTTTTTCACCTTCCTCACCATCAGCGTCATCCTGCACACGACCATCCTATGCTGTTTGGCAACACTCTCACCCACTACTACTTTGCAGTCACTGACTTCCTTCAAATTACATTGCCTACACAAGATGTAGTCTACCTGTGTGCTCTTACCTCCGCTTTCATAAGTCACCCTATGCTCCTGTTTCTTCTTGAAGAAAGTATTCACCACAGCCATTTCCATCCTTTTTGCAAAATCGATCAACATCTGTCCTTCTGTGTTCCTGTCCTGGATACCAAACCTGCCCATCACTTCCTCGTCCCCTCTGTTGCCTGCACCAACATGTCCATTGAAGTCTGCCCCAATGACCACTCTTTCACCTCTGGGGGTATTCTTCATCACTTCATCTAACTCACTCCAGAAGCTCTCCTCTTCTCGCTCATATCCTGCCTGTGGGGCATAAGCACTAACAACATTGACCATCACGCCTTCAATTTCTAACTTGACACTCATCACTGTCTGACACTCTTTTCACTTCTAGAACATTCCTGACAAACCCCTCCTTCAAGATGACTCCTACTCCATTTCTCTTCCCATCCACACCGTGATAAAACAGCTTAAATCCTGCTCCTAAGCTTCTAGCCTTGCTACCTTTCCAACTGGTCTCCTGAACACACAGTATGTCCACCTTTCTCCTCTGCATCATGTCAGTCAGCTCTCTATCTTTTCCTTGCATAGTTCCAATATTCAAAGTCTCTCAGTCATAGGCTCACGCATTTCCTCTTCTCTCTCTGCCTACGGACACGCCTCCCGCCTCTCCTTCTTCGATGTCTTCGACCAACAGTAGTCCAATTTTCATCAGCACCCTGTTGGTTGACAGCACTGATGGCGGTCGTTGTTAACCTGGGCCTCGACCGATCCGGTATGAATTTTGTTTTGATCATTTGCATGAGAAATGTGGCATTTGTTTTACACCGGATGCCCTTCCTGTCGCAACCCTCTGCATTTATCCGGGCTTGGGACCGACCGGCATGAGGGGGAGAGACACTGGTTAGTCCCCCCCCCCCCCCCTCCCCACCGCCTCATGGTGCATTTTTCCAGAGTAGCATCACCCGTTTTAAATAATTCTTGGCAAGCTAAAGAAAAAGTGTTAGATTTTGGTTTGGGCTGAAATCTCCAGGAACATGAATAATGACTACTGCTCTACATAAAATCTTATTATCCCAACCTCAACAGTCCACAACACTATAATGTCACAAATGAAAAGAAAATACAGCAACTGTTAATTCCTCACCAGTTTCTTTTTATTCTTTTTTCAATTTAATAAGAAAACAATGCAGCCTGTCATGCAACCTCAACCTTACAGACTCCCCTTCACCTTGCAGACTGTCCTGTCATGGAAAACTTAAAAGAATGCCTTTATCTCTGACTCTGATACTGCAGATCCCTCCTGGCAAAATTTCGTAAACATCTCCGGACAAAAATATTTATCAACAACCACACATGTTTTAATAACCTGGTTAAGTGGAGCATCTGCAGTAAGCCAGCGAATCCCAAGCTATTACCATAGAAACAATAATACCTTAGAACACGGGCTTGAATATTTATCTGTAGTCTGAATTCAAAATCTGTGCTGTAGTGTAATCAGAATTTTTAAAACATTTGAGAGAACTAACAGGATTGTGTAGTCTGCTAGACATCTTTACAGATACAGGCGCTGTGGAATTGTACAGTTTGAGGTCCTTTCAGCAAGTTGTACAATCACAGTGGAAATCTTATTCCACCTCATTCACTCCCTCCTGCAAAACAGATATATGATGACTGTTAGAGGTGGGTTCGTTTTATAGATTAACTCAAAAGCACTACAAGAACTGATTACATACCCGGCTATAGATTGAAGGTAAAGAAACATGATCCTGTTAGAAGTGAAAATTAACTTATTAATACACAAATGTATATACACAATTCTCTTTTAATAAAAGTCTGTTGTAAGTGCAGACAAAATGCCACATAATCATAATCTGTATTAACGTGCCCTCTTTCAGCCATCTTCAGATTGTTACAAACCACACTGTGTGGCATGAATCTGTTAAATATGCAGTATGACATATATGAAGGCTGTACATTGATGACGCCTATCGACTCATAGGCTACGCAGCAAGTTTGTAAGACCCCTGCACCAGGCTTAATACTTTGGAGAACATAAAGCATACAAGTCAATGACACCATCAGAAAGCAAGGATGCAGGACTATCATCAAAACTGCATGGCGACCATTGACACAGACATTAATAATTCAGTCGGTGAAAAATTGGGACGTTTTATGTATGTATCAATAAGTCAGATGTTATGCAATGTGTCTATATGTGCATCTGTGCAAAAAGCAATACCCCTATTTGATCTGTCTTTGAATCATATGGCTTCTTTCATTTCTTAACACTTGCTCTTAGACATTTTATTCTTTCTACCTATCAGTGTTGCACTGCCAAGTTATCATGCAATGCAAGATTGTCCCTCCCATCACATGGCCTTGTTATAATAAACAGTCATGATTGTATTGATGAACACACTGAACCAGAACAAGAAGCAATACAGGTGTATAACTAAAAACCTGTGAGCTCAAGTGTTTCATCAATAAAAGTTTGTATTCAGCCAAGATTAACTGATAATGGAAGATAAAACATATTTATCTTTTGGCTCATGAATGGACACCTTTAACTAGTTATCTAGCTTGCCATAGGTCATTCTATTCTGTAGAATTCACTTAGGAATATGTTCTGTCTTATAAATAGTCAAGAATGTAGGGCTATTATTGAGAAGTACTTACTGATTCATACGTTGCATTTTCAAAGCCTGTCTCAGTCACAGCACCACTTGACTTGTGAGACTGAGATCTGATAAGCTCACGTTTTCTCAGGTAGATGAACAATAAAAAAGCTACGGTCACCATCAGCAGAATGACTACCACCACAGACACAGCTACTATTCCACTGTTGTTTGATGATTTTGAAACTGAAAAGTGAATGGGGTGTTGATATAAAGGACAAAAAAAGATGGTTGTTATTACTATTAACACTTATTGCTGAACCTGCTTTAAATTTGTAAGGGCATTGAGCACAAAAGCATTGTTGATATCAAGCACTGGCATTGGCTAGGAAAGCCTAGGGCACAACTGGCTGTACTAATTTTTCCTAAAAGTGTTTGGTGGGATTGATTTAATTCAACACGTGGGTTTTGTATGAGAATTTTGAATTTATTTTATCGAAAGTTTTTTCATTAAAAAAAAAATCGAATGACCTGCACCAGAGGATGTGGGGGAAGGGGGTGACTGTGAAGATGATTACTTTAAAATTAATGAAAATATTTCCACTCAGTTTTAAAGAAATGTGGGGCTTGGGCCAGTGAAGTACTGAAGAAATTTCGGCTATGGCACAGATCTGGATGTTTATGAATTTTTAAAAAAAAATTTAAAGCTGGACCCTTACCTGTGTGGTCTGTTTTCTCTCCAACACAGTTGACACCAACAGTGTAGCCAAAGTCATCAAGTGCAAGAACACCTTTTGCTCCTTTAACTCCATCAAATACAATCTATTGTATTTGTGCACACACAAATTAACACACAATGAAATAACATGTATCACAAACATACACACAATTTTATTATCATTAGTCACTAAGCCAGTGCTTCTCAATTATTTTCTGTAGCGCCCCCCTCTAGGAAGAAAAAAAAACATTTCCCGCCCCCCACCCCTTGAGCGACTATAAATAGTATTATTTGTCTATAAAATTGTTATTAGTACACCTCTGCATAACATTGTGTCTTTATTGACATTAAAAACAAAAAAGAAAGAAATATTGTTCAACTTACAATAAAGAAAAACTTAATTAACATTTTTAATCTGTAATAGAAAATATTTAAAGTGTACCAATGTGCCTGAAATAAAAAATACATAATTATTTAAACTCATTCAACTTATTTATGCCTTAATATCTCTGTCTCTCTCCACCTTTTTCTTCGTTCCTTTTAGAAATGTTTCCATGTTGTTTCTTGAGGGGTTGTTTACTGCAACGTCATATCATTTGCTCGTGCGAAAAACCGCTATACCACAGCACGACAATGAGAGTGCCACTGCCAACTAGTGGAGTGGAGGTGCAATTACACTTAATTCTTGTACACTATTCCAGAAAAGCATGCTCCCCAGGGTTATATGCACACACCCCCCACCCCCCGGCATCACATCGTGCCCCCCTGACATCATGCCCCACTATTTGAGAAGCACTACACGAAGCTTCTCATAACACATGGGGGGGGGGAATTCCACAGTTATGGACATAATGACAGGACAATGGAGTCTTAAACACAAACAACACCCTAATATCACCTGAGGTTTTCATCAACTTAACTTTGACCTACATCAGTAAGGTTGTTGACTTTGCGAGGGTTGTTTATCCTAAATCCTTTTTAGTTAGTATGAAGACAGTCTCCTCGAGGGTATTGCTGTTTCCTGACACATTGGGAGTACTGTACATAGCTGCTTTGATGGATAAAGTGACATATGTTTGTCAGAGTTTTAGTCTTGAATAACCTAGGAAAGGACTCCCTCTCAATTTTAGTCTTATTCAATTCCCACGCGTCACCGACAACCACCATCAATTAGGAAAGAATATAAGTACTGGAAATATATTCCCCCTTAGTGACATGCAACTGCTGCCGCCAGCTTCTTTACGAACTGCTGTGCACGTGTATCTGGAGGTCGAACACATTCACAGGAAAAGCACTATCTGCCCCTTTTGAACATATGACTTCACAGACAGTCAAGGATTCGTGAGTGATCGCTGTGAGTGACGAGGAGTGTATGCCATCACTCCTTTCCATGACAGTTTGGATAATTAGTTGGAGATGATTGTAACATCAACCTGGATTTGAAATTGTGATCTCCTGGTTGGTAATCATGCACCATTTTAAAATGCCACTCAGGAGATCAGAAAAAAACATTTTAATTTAAAATGTAACCATTGCAACAAAGTTTAAAAAAAAGATGATCCCAATCTAGGTTTATTTATGTCCCACCTTGCATCATTTAATAATGTTATAATCTTCGTTCTACATTGCACCCATTTAAACCAGAAATTGAAAATTAAAATCTCACCTGGTACTCAGTCTCTGAAGTGATGTTTAATTTGAAACGTGTCCATATTTGTCCAGTTTGATTAAGGCTTAAAAGCTCAGTGGTCTTTTTGGAGAGCATCCACACGTTTAACCTGCTATCATCTGCACAGAACAAGACAACAAGCCAAAACCTTTCTTTATTAAGCCATGCAGTTGGATTAATAAAGTCATGATGCCATTTTTACAGCAAATCCGTTCCTCCAAATGAGAAATAGTAAAGACTCAAATCATGACAAGTTTCTTCTTCTTCTTCTTCTTCTTCTTCTTTTCCTTTCAGCTGTTCCCTTCAGGAGTCGCCACAGCGAAGCTGCCTCCATCTCACCCTATCCTCTGCATCTTCTACTCTTATTCCAACTACCTTCATGTCCTCCTTCAGCACATCCATAAATCTTCTCTTTGGTCTTGCTCTAGGCCTTCTGCCTGGTACTTCCAACCTCAGCATCATACTACCAATATACTCACTATCCCTCCTCTGTACATGTCCAAACCATCTCAATCTAGCCTCTCTGACTGTCTCCAAAACATCTAACATGGCTAACATGTGCTGTCCATCTGATGTACTCATTCCTGATCCGATCCATCTCATTACTCCCAAAGAGAACCTCAACATTTTCATCTTTGCTACCTCCAGTTCAGCCTCTTGTCGTTTCCCCAGTGCCACTGTTTCTAAACCAGACAACATTGCTGGCGTCATCACCATCTTGTACCGTTTTCCTTTCATTCTTGCCGATACCTTCTTGTCACACATCACAACGGACACTTTTCTCCAACCATTCCAACCTGCCTGCACACGCATCTTCACGTTTTTTCCACACTCTCCATTGCTCTGGATTGTTGAGCCAAGGTACTTAAAATCCTCCACCTTCCTTATCTCTGCTCCACTCACCGTTCCTGACCTCACCATTCCTCTTGGGTCCTTGTCGTTCACACACATGTATTCTGTCTTACTGAGGCTAACCTTCATTCCCCTCCTTTCCAGGGCATACATCCACCTCTCTAGATTTTCCTCCACTTGTTTTCTGCTCTCACTACAGATCACAATGTCATCTGCAAACATCATAGTCCATGGAGTTTCTTGCCTAACCTCGTCTGTCAGCCTGTCCATCACCATCGCAAACAAGAAGGGGCTCAGAGCTGACCCTTGATGCAGTCCCAACTCCACCTTGAACTCCTCTGTCACACAGACAGCACACCTCACCACTGTCTTACATCTCTCATACATGTCCTGCACCACTCTAACATGCTTCTCTGCCACTCCAGACTTCCTCATGCAATACCACAGTTCCTCTCAGCACCCTGTCATATGCTTTCTCCAGATCCACAAAGGCACAATGCAGCTCCCACTGACCTTGCCGGTACTTCTCTATTAACATCTTCAAAGCAAACACTGCAGCTGTGGTGATCTTTCTTGGAATAAAACCAAATTGTTGTTCATAAATGCTTACCTCTGCCCTTAGTCTAGCTTCCACTATTCTTTCCCATAACTTCATTGTATGGCTCATCAACTTTATCCCTCTGTATTTGCCACAACTCTGCATGTCTCCTTTGTTCTTAAAAATGGGCACCAGCACACTTCTCCTCCATTCATCCAGCATCCTCTCACTCTCTAAGACCTTGTTGAATGTTCTTGTCAGAAAATGTACTGCTACCTCTCTGAGATACTTCCTTACCTCCACCGGTATGTCATCAGGACCAACTGCCTTTCCATGCTTCATCCTCTTCAATGCCCTCCTCATTTCACCCTTACTAATCTTTGCTACTTCCTAGTCCTTAACAGTCACCTGATCTTTTTTCTCTCTCATTTTCCTCATTCATCAGCTCTTCAAAGTACTCTTTCCAGCCTCCCTGCACACTTCTGTCATCAGTCAATACATTTTCCACTTTGTCCTTCATCACTCTAACTTGCTGCACGTCGTTCCCATTTCTATTTCTCTGCTGTGCCAACCTGTATAAATCATTTTCTCCCTCCTTACTGTCCAACCTATCATCCAAGTCATCATACACCCTCTGTTTGACACCGCTACCTTCGCCTTACGCTGTGTCTCCCTGTACTCCTGTTTACTCTCTTTGGTCCTCCCAGTTCTTAGCTATTTCCCAGTTCTTAGCTAACCTCTTCCTTTGTACACACTCCTGCACTTCCTCATTCCACCACCAAGTCTCCTTATCTACTGTACTTCCAGAGAACACGCCAAGTACTCTCCTACCTGTCTCCCTGATCACATTAGCTGTAGTTGTCCAGTCATCTGGAAGCACTTCCTGACCACCCAAAGCCTGATTTAACTCCTGCTTGAAGACAACACAACATTCTTCCTCTTTCAGCTTCCACCACTTTGTCTTCTGCTCTACCTTTGCCTTCTTCACCTTTCCTTACTTCTGTGTTCCTGTCCTGTATACCAAACCTGCCCATCGCTTCCTCGTCCCCTATGTTGCTTGCACCAACATGCCCATTGAAGTCTGCACCAATGACCACTCTTTCACCTCTGGGAGTACTCTGCATCACTTCATCTAACTCACTCCAGAATCTCTCCTCTTCTAGCTCACATCCTGCCTGTGGGGCATAAGTACTAACAACATTAAACATCACACCTTCAATTTCTAACTTGAGACTTATCACTCTGTCTGACACTCTTTTCACTTCTAGAACATTCCTGACCAACCCCTCTTTCAAGATGACTCCTACTGTATTTCTCTTCCCATCCACACCATGATAAAACAGCTTAAACCCTGCCCCTAAGCTTCTAGCCTTGCTACCTTTCCACCTGGTCTCCTGAACACACAGTATGTCCACCTTCCTCCTTTACATCATGTCAGCCAGCTCTGTACCTTTTCCTGTCAAAGTTCCAACATTCAAAGTCCCTACTGTCAGTCCTAGACTCATGCCTTTCCTCTTCTCGCTCTGCCTACGGATACGCCTCCTGCCTCTCCTTCGACCTCTCCTTCGACCTCTCCTTCTTCGACCAACAGTAGTCCAATTTCCACCAGCACCCTGTTGGTTAACAGCACTGGCGGTCGTTGTTAACCCGGGCCTCGACCGATCCAGCATGGAATTTGTTTTGACGATTCGCATTCTGTATTCTGGCAAAAGTTTTACGCCGGATGCCCTTCCTGTCACAATCCTCTGCATTTATCCGGGTTTTGGACCGATATGAGGATAGACACTGGTTTGTGTCCCCATCATGGCTGCATTAAAATCATTCCAAGTTAATTTTAATTAATTATCTTTATAAGTATGCGGAATTAGAATATAACTGGGTACTTACTGTCTACAGTCTGATAAACCCAAAAATACAGACAAGTGCCTTTAGTAGGAGGAAGATGGGGACTCAGGAGCCAAGCATTAAGGGTATCAGTATTTCGTGCAGTGTGTGGAAGGAAAAGGAAGTGACCTAGATGTTAAGACAGCAATATTGGCAAAATTAAATTAAAAAAATTATGCTTGTCCCAGAATCTTAAATGACAGCTAGAATGCATGTTGTTACATGACATCGGAGATAAAAATATAAAAACCTTGCTCATTTTGCAGAGTGTGGTCATATGGCGGAGTGGGGTAGTGGGTTTCGGATAGCAGGTTGCTTAGCGCCCAATCAAAGTGATCCACATCGTGGCGCTGAGTGTTGCTCCAGCCACATAAACCATGCTCCAGATCACATACTTTGTCTGAAAAATGAATTCAGACCAAAAAAAGGAAAAAGAAATTTATAACTTTAACCCTCTGTTAACCAGGGTAGCATATTTGCTACACGAAGAGAAAGGTTAACAGCATAGAATTTATTTATTAATTTAAAAAAATTGGTATAAAATGAACCTTTTTGCCTATGGAAATAATTTTAACACAACTACAAATGGACTTTTAACAATGGGTTAATTGATTCTATTATTCATTCATCCATTAATTCATTTCGGCAAACCTGATGCAGGACAACTGTGAGTGGAGAAGCTGATGTCATCAAGAGCAAAATAAGAGCCTTTTTCTCCCCCTCCTTGTACCTCAAACTGCAACTAGTATACAAAGCACAAAACAGTATGTGCCATCTTTATTCCATTGGCACCCACTAGATATGACCAATCGCATGTTCTGATTGGCTAATCTACTAGTAGGATAGCTCTACATATACCATTAGTAGGCTACACTACAGAAAACAATAAAGGGAGCAGTTGTACCTCATGCTTGGCTAATTGCTAATAATAGCTGGCTGGCTGTTATGGTCATGTGAAAGTCTTCAATGGTAAGAATTTATATTTTTGTTGTGAAGAAGAATTTGCATAAGGTGGTGTATTGTTAGCCTGCGTAGGTTTCCTCTAGATACTTCAATATACTGTACTCCCACAGTCCAAAGACATGCACATTAAACCGAGGCTGTTCCAAATTGCCCCAGGTGAGGATGTGAGTGTGAAAGGTTGTGTATGTGTTGCCCTGTGATGGTCTATCAAACTGCTCAGAGTGCACCCTGCCTTTGGCTGGTGTTGGCTGAGTTAAGTATTAGCCTCAATGCGACCCGGATAATGAGGAATAAGTGGTTCAGCAAATGAGTGAATTTTAATTTTTCAAAAAAGTTAATGGAATATGAGTGAATATGAGCAAATGAGTGAATTTTAATTTTTCAAAAAAGTTAATGGAATAACTATTTTATCCATTCCTTAAGCAGACCTTTAGTGAAAGCAGACCTTTAGTGAAACAGGACCACTCCAGTTTTTAATCTTTATTTGTACTTGTATCAAAATATTTTGTCCACGTCTACTTCAACACCTTTGTGGGTATTGAGTATAAGATAATTACCTGCCAGTCTCCATGCCAGCTAACATTGGCCATACCAATGCGCCATATGTTTCCCTGATTCAGATTGCTGGAGAACACCAGGATTCTGTCCTTGTCAACAGGCTTTACATAACAACTTAGAGTACCTGTGGGATATATTGTATATATTCGATCAAGTTCTTTCGTACAGTAATATCAGAAAATATCAAATACACATCATGTTTTACCTGGGTTATGACTGCTCATAGTGTACCAGAAATACACACATTCAGTGTGAGCCACACCATGACGTATAGGAGAGTACAGATTGGTCACACTGCCCGTTGGAAGCACATCCACACCACTGTGAACCAGCATGTAATAACCTGATGTGACATGAAACATCATTCAGTCAATCCACACTATTGCAAACTCATTGCAGTCAAAACAGAGTATGTCTTACCCATCTCTGTCTCGAGACTGTGGTCGTTCTTAGGGCCAGTCTGTGCTACATCCCAACTCTGGTGGACCCAGAGACCATCCCTAGTGTGAGTGTACCCACAGCGCTGTCCTTCAAAGGTGCACATAGTGGGTAGAGAACATGGTCCTTTTACAAACGCTACATCATCTATAGCCACCTGTCCATCAAAACCTGTGCGCACTGCCTCAAACACCAGCTAAATGACAAAGAGAGAGGAAATCAGAGACTGGACAAAATTGAACACAACGAAGTACTGTACAGTAATGTAATTTCATGGTGTGTGAAATTCTCATCCAGTCTTGAAAGGATTTTGCAAAATTCCCCAAAGCACCAAATCTAATGAAGAATGTACACATATGGTGTTCAACAACTTGTACCTGGAAGGAAATAATTTGTTGCGGGACTTGGCAGTGCCCTTCGTGCCACATATTTCCATGAGCCCCAAAGCGGGTCCATAACAGCTGCTCTGAACCATCTTTGAAAAGCATCTTAACATTGAGAGCACCTAAAATAACCAAATATAAAGAAAAGTGGTTACAACTGTGCATAATATTTCATAACATTTCTACCAGAGATGCAGCTTTTGACAAAGATGCCTTCATTCAATTTTGGAGATGATTTGGATGTGAAATTCTGTATCCAGGAATTGTTTGAAAGGATTCTTTACATTGTGAGAAGGGACACAACAGCATGACAACAGGCCTACCAGAGGATGCCGTTTACTTTATGTTATCATTAATACTTTTTTTATAGCTTGGCCGAGGTTTATGCGCTTCAAATGCTCATGTTTATCAAAAGGGACATATTCAGGGTTAGAAATATACATCAATGCACCAAACAGTCTTTTTTCTTTTGTAGTATTACCTGTATGAGGGCCGTAGAGTTTGTAGAAAAATGAGAGACAGTATGCAGCCTCTGAGTTTTGGCGAAGTGAAAGAAGGCGACCGGAAAGACCCCGTAACTTTGGATTCCACATATTCACCACCATACTGCGACCTAAATGGGAGTGTTATTATTTGTCAATAAGCAGTGGTTAAATATGATGAGAACGTGTGATCATGAAAAAAAAAACATGTTTTTAAACTGATTGCATAAGAAACTGCTTGGTTAATTTGAATGTTTTTGTACCAATTCCAATAGTGTGGTCATTGCCATTCTGAACACTCCAGTCATAGTTGTCAGTCTGATCTTGGTACCATCCACATAAATCAATCTCAAAGTTACATGATAGTCCTGTTTAGTCAAGAAAGCACAAATATGCATGAAACACATTCGTCAATTTAGTGAATTCATGACTGATGTTTGAACACATTAGCACTGCCCAACCCAATTAAATCTGTGACCCCATGCATGCAGCTGATAACCCACATGCTTCCACAAACACACTAGTATATCTGCATTTCTTATTAGCGGTTGAAAATTGCCTCAGTGTAATATTCTGCTTAATAAAATATATACACATGAAGCAAATATAATTGTAAAATCCATGTCTGACTGATGGAGAAGAAATTTTAAGGTTATTGTATTCAGATTCAATTTTCTCCTACGTATGATTCTGTGGGTTATCAGATTCAGACATGGCCACAAAAAATATTTCTGCAATTTACAGTTAAACAAAACCACAAAACATCAAGATTTACTGTATATCTAGTGTTGCATAATGGTGGGTGCTTCCTTGCTCATCCAATGCAAAGGCAAAAAATGGCACTTAACTTCATGAAATCGTGTAAGGGAGAGCATGCAAACTAGAGCCCAGGACCTTCTTGCTGTGAGGCAAACATGCTAACTACTATGCTACTGTCTTGATATAATATTGGGCCAAATGGAATCTTATTCCCTATAAAATCTCTATAGAAATGTATGAATTGGATATGACTAAATTATGGGAAAAAATGGGAAAAATAAATAAAAATTCCTTCTTTTCCTTTTGGCTGTTTCCTTCAGGGGTCGCCACAGCAAATCATCTGCCTCCATCTCACCCTGTCCTCTGTATCTTCTTCTCTTATGCCAATGACCTTCATGTCCTCATTCACCACATCCAAAAATCTCATTTTTGGTCTTGCTCTAGGCATTCTGCCTGGTAGTGCCAACCTCAGCATTCTACTACCGATATATTCACTATCTCTCCTCTGCACATGTCCAAACCATCTCAATCTAGCCTCTCTGGCTTTGTCTCCAATACCTCTAACATGTGCTGTCCCTCTGATATACTAATTTCTGACCCTATCCATTCTCGTTACTCTCAAAGAGAACCTCAACATTTTCATCTCTGCTACCTCCAGCTCTGCTTCCTGTCTTTTCCTCAGTGCCACTGTTTCTAAACCATACATCACTGGCCTCATCACCATCTTGTACACTTTTCCTTTCATGCTTGATGATACCTTCCTATCACACCGGACACTTTTCTCCTACCATTTTTCACACACCTGTATTCTGTCTTACTGAGGCTAACTTTCATTCCTCTCCTTTCCAGGGCATACCTCCAGCTCTCTAGATTTTCCTGCACTTGTTCTTTGCTCTCACTACAGATCACAATGTCATCTGCAAACATCAGAGTCCATGGAGATTCTTGTCGAACCTCGTCTGTCAGCCTGTCCATCACCATAGCAAACAAGAAGGGGTTCAGAGCTGACCCTTGATGCAGTCCCACCTCCACCTTGAACTCTTCTGTCACACAGACAGCACACCTCACCACTGTCTTACATCTCTCATACATGTCCTGCACCACTCTAACATGCTTCTCTGCCACTCCAGACTTCCTCATGCAATACCACATTTCCTCTCTTGGCACCCTGTCATATGCTTTCTCCAGATCCACAAAGGCACAATGCAGCTCTCTCTGACCTTCTCTGTACTTCTCTATTAACATCCTCAAAGCAAACACTGCATCTGTGGTGCTCTTTCTTGGCATAAAACCAAACTGTTGTTCACAAATGCAGATCTCTGCCCTTCATCTAGCTTCCACTATTCTTTCCCTTGACTTCATCGTATGGCGTCATTCAATACATTTCCCTCTCTGTCCTTTATCACTCTAACTTGCTGCATGTCCTTCCCATCTCTATTTCTCTGCTGTGCCAACCTGTATAAATCATTTTTCCCTCCCAATTGTCCAACCTATCATCCAAGTCATCATACGCCCTCTGTTTGGCCTTTGACACTGCTACCTTCGCCTTACGCTGTGTCTCCCTGTACTCCTGTTTACTCTCTTCGGTCCTCTCTATGTCCCATTTCTTCTTAGCTAACCTCTTCCTTTGTACACACTCCTGAACTTTCTCATTCCACCACCAAGTCTCCTTATCTACTGTCCTTCCAGAGGACACACCAAGTACTCTCCTGTCTCCTTGATCACGTTTTCTGTGATTCTCCAGTCATCTGGAAGCACTTCCTGATCACCCAAAGCCTGTTTCAACTCCTCCTTGAAGACAACATGACACTCTTCCTTTTTCAGCTTCCACCACTTTGTCTTCTGCTCTGCCTTTGCCTTCTTCACCTTCCTCACCATCATCGTCATCCTGCAAACCACCATCCTATGCTGTTTGGCAACATTCTCATCCGCTACTACTTTGCAGTCACTGACTTCCTTCAAATTACATCATTTACATAAGATGTAGTCTACCTGTGTGCTCTTACCTCCGGTTTTATAAGTCACCATATGCTCCTGTCTCTTCTGGAAGAAAGTATTCACCATAGCCATTTCCATCCTTTTTGCAAAATGTACCAACATCTGTCCTGCGTTCCTGTCCTGGATACCAAACCTGCCCATTACTTCCTCGTCCCCTCTGTTGCCTGCACCAACATGTCCATTGAAGTCTGCCCCAATGACCACTCTTTCACCTCTGGGGGTACTCTGCATCACTTCATCTAACTCACTCCAGAATCTCTCCTTCTCTTCTCGCTCACATCCTGCCTGTGGGGCATAAGCACTAACAACATTGAACATCATGCCTTCAATTTCTATCTTGAGACTCATCACTCTGTCTGACACTCTTTTCACTTCTAGAACATTCCTGACCAACCCCTCCGTCAAGGTGACTCCTATTCCATTTCTCTTCCCATCCACACCATGATGAAACAGCTGAAGTCCTGTTTCTAAGCTTCTAGCCTTGCTACCTTCCCACCTGGTCTCCTGAACACACAGTATGTCCACCTTCCTCCTGTGCATCATGTCAGCCAGCTCTCTACCTTTTTCTGTCACAGTTCCAACATTCAAAGTCCCTTCTCTCAGTCCTAGGCTCATGCTTTTCCTCTTCTCTCTCTGCCTCCGGACATGCCGCCCACCTCTCCTTCGACCAACAGTAGTCCAATTTCCACCAGCACCCTGTTGGTTAACAGCACTGATGGCGGTCGTTGTTAACCCGGGCCTTGACCGATCCGGTATGGAGGTAATACTTGTGATTTGCATGTTTGATCTGGCTCAGGTTTTACGTCGGATGCCCTTCCTGACACAACCCTCTGCATTTATTCGGGCTTGGGACCAGCATGATCGAGAGCACTGTCTTGTGCCCCCTCACGGCTGCATTGGAAAAATAAATAAAACAAAAACAAGAAAGGAAAGAAATGAACAAAACTAGTCACCTGAAACCTTATCTTTTCAAGCCCACCTCCATACTGTCTCTCCAAGTTTAAGTTTGAGCTAAAATTATCATGACCACTGAAGGTAGCCATAGTCCAATGGTAATAAAAGTGGCGTTTGGACCGAAAGATCACTGGTTTGATTCCAGAATCAGCAGAAAAAAATGTGTGGCAGTGGAGGAGTGAGCAGCTCCTTCCCTTCTTCTACATTCATGGCTGAAGTGCCCTTGAGCAAAGGCACTCTACCCACAGCTGCTCAATGGGCGCCCCCAATGTGTATGGCAGCCCAATGCTCCAAGTGTGTGCACAGTCATTGTTTACATGTATGCTGACATTGGATGGGTTAAATGCAGAGGCAATAATTTTCCTAGCAGGATTAATACAGAATATCAAAAAAAAAAAAAAAAAGATCACATTCCCACAGCAGAAATAAATGTACAGCATCATCAGCAGTTGATGGAGAGTACTCACCATCAGAACTAGTCGAAATATACTCTGGGTTGCAGTGGACATAGTGAACATCCTTCACTGCTATTCTTGTATCCGAGTTCAGATTTTGAGCACGAGCTCTGAACTCCAGCTTACAGAGCAAAGAAGGTAAAGCAGGTGTGTTAAAGAATCAGCTCTGTGTAATACAACTTAAACAGAATAAAATGGAGTATGGTATTTGTCATAGAAGGGGGTGTAGTTTAACTCTAGGAGGGATGTATTTGTGGATGAATCAGAGGTGTATCCAGTAACACAGCACACCTTATTACAGTATGAGACAAACCAATACCTGGAAGCGTCGATCTCTTGCACCAATATAGACTTCCGCTTTTACCCATGATTCCGCTGGATTCTCACTTGTCCTTCCAGCAAACTCCCAGAGCTGTGGCAGATAGCCCAGCACACTGTCCACTACAACTACAGAGACTTCACCTGGCAAGAGAGAGACAGAGAGAGAGAGCGAGAGCACCAGATATGTTACCGCAGTGTATATAGGCTACAATCAGTGTAGCCGTTATGATGTTGTTGTAGTGGGTTGTATATGTGTTGGGGTCAGAGTAACAGTAGATGAATGTTTTCACAGTGTCACAGTTCTATTTTAGTTTTGTTTGCTTTCTTGTACCTATGTGTGTGTTGTTGCCTGTGAGGCTGTAGGAGAATTCAAGAGTGCAGGCAAGGCCCGACGGTCCGAGTGACGGGGTGCGGGTTTGAGCTTCTGTCAACTGCTGACCAGAAGCTTTACCCACATATAAGAATGGCCCTGAAAAGAAAAAGTATGATATAAAAAAAAAAAAAAAAAAAAAAAAAAATATATATATATATATATATATAATATACTACTGATTAATTAAGTGTGAGGTCAGTACAGGTAAATTTTTTAGATAGCAGCTTTTATGTTTTGACTGGAAAATAGCAAGGTCTTCGCATCAAGGCTGAGGTCTGGAATTTCCATGTACTGACCAATCTACTGAGGGTTTTTTTTAATCTCAGGAAATTATTTCTTCAGTACCTCCTTCAAAAAAAAGGTGTGATTAGGAGTCACCTGTAGATGACATATTGTCCATTAACTTCCAGCCTTGGCTACCAATACTGGTGTCTGTCCAACCCTTGCTCCCCTGCTGATATGAAAAGTCACCTGTTGAAATCATAAATCACAGTAATTACATCTTGGTTGCATTTAAAAATATTATAATACTGTTTTAATATGAATTCCAGTGCACCATCTGTTTGTTGAATGTACTGTATTGTATTTTATACTCTATATATTCTATGTAGAATGAGACTCACCACATTGGGCTTCATCCTCTTCGTCTATGCAGTCTTTTTTAAAATCACAAATTTTGTTGGCCTCAGTGCAAGGTTTTTTAGGTGGTTTGGGAAAAGACTCTGCTGGTACGAACTCTGTTGGTTGAAAAAATGAAGGCAAGTTAAGATTAGAGATAAGCAATCATATTGATGTTCTGCTTCTAGGACACATAAAACATAGATTACGCATGACACAACCATTATAAAAGAGATATGCCATCGAATTCCTATAGGTTCATGTTAGAGTCCAAAATAAAGGTAAATTTGAGGTTGAGCTATAGTAAGAGCTTGAATAAAATGTCACTCACCATTGGTCAACCGACATTCAGGGGACAGGGTAATATCATCAACTGCAATGCCTCCATATGCTTGGTCTCTAATTGCAGCAACAAACAATATCTGTAGGATAACACATATCAAGAAGTAAGAAGATGACATAACTAGAGGGTCCTGATTTATTCCAATGATTAAAAATTTAGAAATGTGAAAAAAAATACCTTAAATGTACTATTGACAACAAACTCAATCTCAGCTTTCACCCACAGATCACCCAGTGTGCCTCCACGCTCCCACACTGGGTAAATCTGTCTCTCTGCCACCAGCACTGATAGGCCCCCTGATACATCACCAAATTGGTGTGTGTACATCACCATCTGCCATGATAAATAATCCAAATGCATCCAAATACTGATAGATATACCAACAGCTCAGTATAATATCGAGGACATGGTATTGGTAGCTGATATTAAATGCATAATTGGGATAATATTAATGAATTTTCATTTAAACTGTTATATCCCCTACACATATAATTTGAGGTAATAATATTGATAGCAATATTTGAGAAACATTTGGAAAGTGTAAATTACAATTTTAATCATCCAAATATTCACACACTCATTAATTTGCGAAACCACAAACTCATACTAGTGTCATAGGGAGACTGTACCAAATCTCAGCTGACACTGACCAAGGGCAAAGTGCACCCTGAACAGATTGCCAGACCATCACTGGATGAATACACAATTATTAACACCCAGTCACACCTAGAAGCAATCTGGAACAGCTAATTAGTCCAATGTGCATGTTTTAGAAATGTGGGAGGAAAACAGAGAACTTGAGAAAAACCCACGCAAGCACAAAACGTCAACAACTAGCCTAGAACTAAAACCCAGGACCTACTAGTTGTGAGGCAGACATGCTAACTACTACACTGGTGATTAGCCCATTTGCTTGACAGCAAGATATTCTTGGGTTTGAGTTTCAGGCTTAGGGTTTTCTATGTGCTGTTTGCATGTTCTCCTTGTGCTTGTGTGGCTGGGTATCAAATTGGGTGAATTTGTGGTTCCAGATTGCTCCTAGGTATGGATACGAGTGTGTATGGTTTTATGTGTCCCTGCGATGGTCTGAGGAGCTGTTCAGGATATATCCCATCTTTCAGTAGTGTTGGCTGAGGTGAGTACCAGTCTTCCTGCAACCTCAGTCGTATTATTGAGTAAAGGATTGAGTGGGTGGGTGAGTAAGTGAGTAACCAAGAAAGAACGGCTCTAGCTATTGTAGAAAATAACTAAGCAAATCAGTAAAAACAAACAAAAATAAAAATCTACCCGGCAAGGATGTGAACTATTGGTGGGTTCAAGAGGAGGACTTTGAAAACTTGCCCAATCTTGCTTTATCACATCTGGTTTGGTAACATACAGGAAATGACCTGTGGAGAGAAATAGGTCCATACATTAGTATCAAATCACTTAATAACCTTACAGTAATGCATTATGTTGCAAACCCAGTGACAGTTGCAATTACCTGAAGCAGAATTGGTGGAATGGTCCCTACCAGGACCCTTTAGAGGCTCAGACACTGAAATGTCTTTTTGACGAGTCCTAATCCACTTCAATGATGAAAATGATCGTGTGTCCCACCCACAAAGGTCTTTCTCAAAATTACAACTCCTATACCCTTCTGTACAGCAGAAAATAGAGAGTAAATCATTGTTCTATACTTTTTGTAGACTGCCATTATCACCATTATATAGCCAAATACACATGACTTTCATTTAAACGCATAAAACTTACACAAAAATGGAAATAGGAAATTGAATAGAAGGTGTGCTATCGTGTTATAGTTTCCCTTCTGTGGGACTGAGGGACTCAAACCTGTCCAATCATGACAGTTACACTGTGCACAAAGCTAGGTCCATGACGACATGTTTTGCCAAGGTTGGGGTGGAGGAATTCAAGTCAAGTGGCTTTTATTGTCATTTCAAACACATATATTTGGTACAATACAGGGTTAAAACAAAACAATGTTCCTCCAGGACATAAATGAAGACCGAACAACAGAAACTCCATATAACAACCTACAGTGCATGTATGTAATACAGTATATACAAACATTGCAGGACACTGCAGAAAAAAAAGACAGTTCAGTGTCTGCCAGTACCAGATATTGATAAGGATTTGGAGGCGCTGCTATGTGCGACAGCCATGCCATGTTTGGTGGCCAATTAGGGTGCAGTTCAGATGTCCAAATCCTTGCCCACAAAGCCTTGACAACAATCTCATGAAACATTTTTGGGTTGAACTGGAATATAGACAGTATCCAAGTTCACCAATGTTCTTGTGGCTGAATGAGTCTTAGTACAAAATCAATTAGAAAGATTTTTCCATAAAGGACGCTTATTCATTCATTCATTTTCAGAACCACTTAATCCCAATTATGGTCACGGGTAGGCTGGCAATTCCATGTTAATACTCATCATTAAAAGTTCATTTAGTGTTGTAGTCAGGTGTTTACAAATCATTGGCTATGCAATTATAAAAATGCGCTGTGATCATGGTAACGGAGTGGTTTATATGGATTGCCATAACCATAGTTACAATAAAATGCTGTGTATCATGATGTATTGCAGGATGAACACTAACCACAAACATCCTCATCTGTTCTGTCTCCACAGTCATCTGTGCCATCACACACTGCACGGCTTCCCACACAACCTCCTGTATTGCACTTGAAACCACCCACCCCACAGTCTTCAATGTCTGTAGGAGCTAGAGAAAGCACACAGTTTCTACAATGTATTGATACACCAGTCAAAAGCAACAGCTTTACTTTTCACCAACTTTTTCTTTTTCTACTCCTGCTGTACCTGGAAGTGCACAGTCGATGAACTCCAGCTGATCAATGGCTATGTCCCCTCTCCTTCCAACTTGACGCCGTGAGTGTAAGTGGATCTGAAAGGGGCCAGGTATGCGTCCCAGGAAGATAGTACCTTCCTTCCAAGCACGAGCACTTGTGCTTTCCGGCCTCCACACCACAGCATTCGGGTCATCAGGAGTCCACACTTCTGCCCAAAGAGGGCTGTTTTCCAGCATAGTAAAACCTAGAAGAGAGGAAAAATTGTTTGGGGTATAGTGCAGAATGTAATAAAATTTAGTAAATACATAAAAATACACTGTTCTTACAGGTTGTTGCTGTTTAGTAACTTGCGTAGTTAACTTCATTCATTTTCTACTTCATCATAATTAGGGCTGCGAGGAGGCTGGCGCCTATCTCAGCTGAATATGGGCAAGGGCAGAGTATACCCGGACAGCTTGCCAGGCCATCGCAGGGCAGAAACACACTGATGGCTATGCCATCTACTCTTGATGAAAGTCAACAATGGTTCTTTTACATTCCTCTCATCACACACAGTTAGAGCAATGGCTGTCCTTGGCTAACCCAGTTAGCTGCACTAGGGGGACAGCCATGAGAACCATTGACAGTGGAACTTGAACCCACAACCTTAGGATTGGTAATTCAGCACCTTACCACTGGACCACTACTGCCCTATGTATCGAATCTATGAGGGGAAGAAGCTGAAAAACTCTATAAACTTTTTTGCAGTATATCCAGAAATCTTTCAATATGGTTAAGGTCCGGACTCTCGGGTGCCAATACATATGTGAAAACGATTCCTTGTGCTTCCTAAACCACTCTTTCATTATTGGAATCCCCATTTTAAATCCATTCCATCAGGGAAGAAACAGTCCGTTGATGTGATAACCATCAGCTGCTTCATTATATTGCCATATTAATGTTGCTGAGCCTTAACCATAACAAATGGAGCATCAATGCCATGGAGATTACATGCTGTGATCAAGGCTAAATGCTTTCTGTGAAAATATTAGTGCGTGTGAGGTTTTTTGGGGTTTTTTTTTTTGGCCAAGCAGTGTATTTTGGTTGTCAACATATCTGTAGACCACCTATCGCTAATTAGAGGGAATTAATATTCTTTTTCAATTAAACAAATGGCATGATGGAGAGAATTTTATGTTAGCATGTGCCTTGCAAGTTTCAGGATAAATATAAAAACACACACACACACACACACACACACACACACATACACACACATGCACACACTTACTGTATACTGTATATTTTTTTCTTTCATTGTTCTGTAAAATGACACCAGTTATGGTTATGACTGTTTCTTATGTTTCAAACATATTGTAAAGTATTATATTCCAGTAAGTCAAATAAAATTGATTTACTAATATTCTTACTATTATTATTTTACATATTTAATTATGTCATGCATGTACATACCTGAGTCCCACATAAAGTATCGGAGACGAATGTGACAGGTCAGGGAGGACTGGTTCATTGTGGGAGATGTCAGGACAGCTGTTTTAGGAGTGTTTGCATCCACTGCAGTCACTGCCATGAACCAACCTATCCACAGCACAGCAACATGCATACACAGGTTCAAATATATTTCCATCGAACATTTATCCATCATCCAACCATCTATTAATCAATCAATTTTTCCATGAAATTATTCCTCCATCAATCAATTTATCACTTCCTGTAGCAATTGATCCCCCGATGACCCAACTCTGCCTGACACCCTGAACAGCTCCTTTGCACACTGTAAATTATTGAGCAGCGGAGACTGTACATCTTCCCTCACCAGAGGAGCAGCAGCAGGCCCTCATCCTGCAGCGGCACCAAGTGTGTAATACCTTCAGGGAGATCAACATCAACAGGGCTGCAGAACCAGATATGGTGTTGGACCAAATCCTGAAATCATGAACTGAACAGCTGGCAGGAGTTTTTCTGGACATTTTCTACCAGTCCCTGCAGCTTTCTATGGTCCCTGTCTGTCTCAAGTCCTCCATCATTGTGCCTGTGCCCAAAGAAATCAGTAGCCACCTGCCTTAATGACTACAAACCGGTTAACGTGAACCCGGTAATCATGAAGTGTTTAGAGAGGATCCTCCTTAACCACATCAAGGACACTATCCGTGCAGAGCTGGACAGCCGTTAGTTTGTCTACAGGGAGAACTGCTACATGGAGGATGTTGTCTCGCTACCACTCCACACAGCAATGGCTCACTTGGAGCACCTGAATGCTTGTCAGGATGCGATTTGTGGACTTCAGTTCTGTTTTCAACATTGTTCTCCTGGAGAAACTGGTACTGAAGCTGTACAACTTGGGACGGTCAACCACTTTGTGGACTGGATCAAGAACTTTCTCACCAACCAAAATCAGGTGGTGAGGATAAAGAACTCTAAATCATCCACCCTGATCCTGAAAACTGGAACACCACATGGTTGTGTACTCAGCTCGATACTCTTCGGCCTCTTTCCACACAACAGCTCTGCTATCCACTCCACAAACACGCTTGTGAAGTTTGCTGTTTGCTCAACTACACTACAGAGAGAAGATTCAGGACCTGATAAACTGGTTTTCTTCTTCTTCTTTTCCTTTCGGCTGTTCCCTTCAGGGGTCGCCATAGCGAATCATCTGCCTCCATCTCACCCTATCCTTTGCATCTTCTTCTCTTATACCAGCTACCTTCATGTCCTACTTCACTACATCCTTGAATCGTCTCTTTGGTCTTCCTCTAGGCCTTCTGCCTGGTAGTTCCAACCTCAGCATCTGACTACCAATATACTCACTATCCCTCCACTGTACATGTCCAAACCATCTCAATCTAGCCTCTCTGACTTTGTCTCCAAAACGTCTCACATGTGCTTTCCCTCTGATGTGCTCATTCCTGATCCTATCCATCCTCGTTACTCCCAAAGAGAACCTCAACATTTTCATCTCTGCTACCTCCAGCTCTGCCTCCTGTCTTTTCCCCAGGGCCACTGTTTCTAAACCATACAACATCGCTGGCCTCAACACTGTCTTGTACACTTTTCCTTTCATTCTTGCCGATACCCTCCTATCACACATCACTCCGGACACTTTTCTCCAACCATTCCAACCTGCCTGTACACACTTCTTCACCTCTTTTCCACACTCTCAACTTCTCTGGATTGTTGAGCCTAAGTACTTAAAATACTCCACCTTCCTTATCTCTTCTCCCTGTAACCTCACCGTTCCTCTTGGGTCCTTGTCATTCACACACATGTATTCTGTTTTACTGAGGCTAACCTTCATTCCCCTCTTTTCCAGGGCATACCTCCACCTCGCTAGATTTTCCTGCACTTGTTCTCTGCTCTCACTACAGATCACAATGTTATCTGCAAACATCATAGTCCATGGAGATTCTTGTCTAACCTTGTCTGTTAGCCTGTCCATCACCAAACAAACAAGAAGGGGCTCAGAGCTGACCCTTGATGCAGTCCCACCTCCACCTTGAACTCTTCTGTCACACCGACAGCACACCTCACCACTGTCTTACATCTCTTATACATGTCCTGCACCACTCTAACATACTTCTCTGCCACTCCAGACTTCCTCATACAATACCACATTCCTCTCTCGGCACCCTGTCATGTGCTTTCTCCAGATCCACAAAGGCACAATGCAGCTCCCTCTGACCTTGCCTGTACTTCTCTATTAACATCCTCAAGGCAAACACTGCATCTGTGGTGCTCTTTCTTGGCATGAAACCAAACTGTTGTCAAACGTCTCCCTTGTTCTTAAAATGGGCACCATCACACTTCTTCTCCATTCCTCTGGCATCCTCTCACTCTCTAAGACCTTGTTGAATGTTCTTGTGAGGAAATCTACTGCGACCTCGCCTAGACACTTCCATACCTCCACCGGTATGTCATCAGGGCCAACTGCCTTTCCATTCTTCATCCTCTTCAATGCTCTTCTCACTTCACCCTTACTAATCTTTGCTACTTCCTGGTCCTCAACAGTCACCTCTTCTACTCTTTTTTCTCTCTCATTTTCCTCATTCATCAGCTCTTCAAAGTACTCTTTCCATCTTCCCAGCACACTTCTTTCATCAGTCAATACATTTCCCTCTCTGTCCTTAATCACTCTAACTTGCTGCACGTCCTTCCCATCTCTATTTCTCTGCTGTGCCAACCTGTATCGATCATTTTCTCCCTCTTTACTTTCCAACCAAGCATACAAGTCATCATACGCCCTCTGTTTGGCCTTTGACACCGCTACCTTCGCCTTACGCTGTGTCTGCCTGAACTCCTGTTTACTCTCTTCGGTCCTCTCAATGTCCTACTTCTTCTTAACTAGCCTCTTCCTTTGTACACACTCCTGCACTTCCTCATTCCACCACCAAGTCTCCTTATCTACTCTCCTTCCAGATGACACACCAAGTATTCTCCTCCTGTCTCCCTGATCACATTTTCTGTAGTTGTCCAGTCATCTGGAAGCACTTCCTGGCCACCCAAAGCCTGTTTCAACTCCTCCTTGAAAACAACACGACACTCTTCCTTTTTCAGCTTCCACCACTTTGTCTTCTGCTCTGCCTTTGCCTTCTTAACTTTCCTCACCATTAGCATCATCCTGCACACCACTATCCTATGCTGTTTGGCAACACTCTCACCTGCTACTACTTTGCAGTCACTGACTTCCTTCAAATTACATCGCCTACACAAGATGTAGTCTACTTGTGTGCTCCTACCTCCGCTTTTATAAGTCACCCTATGCTCCTGTCTCTTCTGGAAGAAAGTATTCACCACAGCCATTTCCATCCTCTTTGCAAAATCTACCAACATCTGTCCTTCTGTTCCTGTCCTGGATACCAAACCTGCCCATCACTTCCTCGTCCCCTCTGTTTCCTGCACCAACATGTCCATTGAAGTCTGCACCAATGACCACTCTTTCACCTCTGGGGGTACTCTGCATCATTTCATCTTACTCACTCCAGAATCTCACCTTCTCTTCTTGCTCACATCCTGCCTGTGGGGCATAAGCACTAACAACATTGAACATCACGCCTTCAATTTCTAACTTGAGACTCGTTACTCTGTCTGACACTCTTTTCACTTCTAGAACATTCCTGACAAACTCCTCCTTCAAGATGACACCTACTCCATTACTCTTCCCATCCACACCATGATAAAACAGCTTAAACCCTGCTCCTAAGCTTCAAGCCTTGCTACCTTTCCACCTGGTCTGCTGAACACACAGTATGTCCACCTTCCTCCTCTGCATCATGTCAGCCAGCTCTCTACCTTTTCCTGCCATAGTTCCAACATTCAAAGTCCCTACTTTCAGTCCTCGACTCATGCCTTTCCTCTTCTCTCTCTGCCTACGGACATGCCTCCCGCCTCTCCTTCTTCGACGTCTTCAACCAACAGTAGTCCAATTTCCACCAGCACCCTGTTGGTTGACAGCACTGATGGCGGTCGTTGTTAACCCGGGCCTCGACCAATCCGGTATGACATTCTTTGTAGTGACTCGCATATTTTATTTGGCATTTGTTTTATGTCAGATGCTCTTCCTGACGCAACCCTCTGCATTTATCCGGGCTTGGGACCGGCGTGAGGAAGAGACACTGGTTTGTGCCCCCCCCTCGCGACCTGATAAACTGGTGTTCAACTACTAATATTATTCTGAACACAAGCAAAACCAAGGAGGTCATAGTGGACTATAGGAGGACCAAGAAGACACAGAATGCTCCTCTTTGTATAAATGGGGAAGCAGTATTAAGTTTCTGGACATCCACAGTTCCTCTGACCCAGTCAATCATGGTTTCGGCAATGGGTGGCTAATTTGAATCAGCGGTTCAATCCCCACTATCAACACTGTTGGACCCTTGAGCAAAGCCCTTAACCCTCAAGTGCTCAGTTGTATAAAGAAAAGATCAGTCTGGATCCAAGTGTCTGAAAATGCAGTAAATGTAAATCTGACCTGTCGTGGTCTGTTAACACCTCACTCCTGGTGAAGAAGGCCTGACAACAGCTTTTCTTCCTCAGGAAGAGCTACAATAGAAAGTACAGTACTGTATTCTCTGTCTCAGTGCAACAGTGTGGTACAGTAGCTGCACTGATAAGAACAGAAAGGACTTGGCCCAGGTGGTGAGAACTGCTCAGGGGATCATGAGCAGCCGTTTACCAGATATGGACACAATATATGCTGACTGGGTCCAGAAGAAGGCCACCCGCATCATGGCAGATATCACATGCTCGGGAAATGGACTGTTTGGGACAGCAGTACAGAAATATCAGGACCAGCACAACCAGACTCAAAAACAGCTTTTACCCCAGTGCGGTGTATGCCATCACCCCTCCATCACTCCCACCCTCTCACAATCTCACATGCACACACACTCACTTGAACACAGATATCAGTTCTTAGTAAATGGACATTAAATGCACAAACTCTATGACTATTACAGTGCCACACTTCACCTCATTTATATTCTAGTTTATCCACCGTGCTGCTATTATTTATTTATTCCACAATGTCTCAATGTACATATTGTATATCTCCAGTGTTTGGTCCTTATTCATAGTTGCTGAGTTTACATTCCTATTTTATATTTTTACTTAAAGTTTAGTGTAAAAAAATTTACTTGTGTTTATATTCTGTTTATTACAGCATTAATTGCAGTTTATTTTCTTGTTTGCACCTTTTTATCTTGTGTGCACAATTTAATGCTGAGAGAGTCGTAAGAAATCTCGTTATGTGTGAACACTATGACAATAAGGACTCTTAAATCTTGAATCTTATCCGTCCAAGCCATTTTTCTATCCATCAGTAATCCATGAATCAAGCCAGTCCTTCCATTAATCAGTCCATTCAGGGGTCCCCAACCCCCGGTCCATATCTCATTTGATACCGGTCCCCAAACAAAATCTTTCATGGTGCAAATTATATTTCTTTTATTAAAGCTTCCGGATATTATTTTGAAAAACAACTGTTTTTGACATTGCCACAGAAGCATTGAAAGCCTTTCTTCTATTTCCAACCACAAATCTTTGTGAAGCGGGGTTTTCTGCGGTGACAGCCACCAAAACAAGGCTACGAAGTAGACTCTAACCGGTCCGCGGAAACATTTTCATACATAAAACTGGTCCCTGGTGCAAAAAAGGTCGGAGAGCACTGCATTAGATGATGATGATACAATAATCCATTATTCTTCATTCAGTCAATCCATCCATCATGAGCATCAGATGATGTAAACTCATTTAATAATCAAGCCACCTTCTCAGCAAGATATCCAACATCCCTCCCCCAGCAATCCACCGATTTATTCACCAAAGCATCTCTCCATATCTCCACACTGCTATCCATTTAATCAATAATTAGGAACTAAATCCTGCAGTGGAACTGGGTACTAGCTAATTGACTAGAATTTGTTTGGTTTTGCCAAATAACTATTTTAACAATCAAAATCTGCCACAAAAAACTTCCAATGAATCTTAAAACATCAATTCTAATTTAAAACTGTCTAAGTTTCACCATCCCACTCCTAAAATATAACATTACTATAGCAAGGCAACTGTACTAGCATAAAAACTAACAACTGTTATAATTATACATACCTGCTGATGTGCCGATGGTGAAGTCAGAGGAGGGTCCACTGTTGGGCAATGGGTTTCCCCTCTGACGTTTCTCCCACTTGTATCCATCAGCTTCAGTCGACATATCTGCCCAACCACATGACCCTTCATCTTCAAAATCACACACGAAATCACTCCCCTTATAACCTGTTGCATAAAACCCCATAGATAATCACAAAGATTTCTTTCAAATCATAAAACTTACTGATGAAAGATTTGTAATGGATGCATCGGATAGATCTGTATCTCACCGCAGTCCTGCTCATCACTGCAGTCAGTGCAGTCACACACAAAATCACATGTTGACCCCGTGCACCCTCTCCAATCCAGGGTAAAAACTACAAAGCAAGAAAATCAAGAATAACTGCATGATTAACGCTGTGATCAATTCCATCTCACTCATTTGGTGAACTGCTTAACCCTCTTTTAGTGTCTATATGTCGTAAGGCATGTCTATAGTACATAACTAGTCCTTCTCAAAAAATTAGCATATTGTAATAAAGTTCATTATTTTGTGTAATGTACTGATAAAAATTAAACTTTCATATATTTTAGATTCATTGCACACCAACTGAAATATTTCAGGTCTTTCATTGTTTTAATACTGATGATTTTGGCATACAGCTCATGAAAACCCAAAAATTCCTATCTCAAAAAATTAGCATATTTCATCCGACCAATAATAAAAAAAGTGTTTTTAAATACAATAAAAAGTCAACCTTCAAATAATTATGTTCAGTTCTGCACTCAATACTTGGTCGGGAATCCTTCTGCAGAAATGACTGCTTCAATGTAGCGTGGCATGGAGGCAATCAGCCTGTGGCACTGCTGAGGTGTTATGGAGGCGCAGGATGCTTCGATAGTGGCCTTAAGCTCAGCCACAGTGTTGGGTCTGGTGTCTCTCAACTTTCTCTTCACAATATCCCACAGATTCTCGATGGGGTTCAGGTCAGGAGAGTTGGCAGGCCAATTGAGCACAGTAATACCATGGTCAGTAAACAATTTAGCAGTGGTTTTGGCACTGTGAGCAGGTGCCAGGTCGTGCTGAAAAATGAAAATCTTCATCTCCATAAAGCTTTTCAGCAGATAGAAGCATGAAGTGCTCCAAAATCTCCCGATAGCTAGCTGCATTCACCCTGCCCTTGATCAAACACAGTAGACCAACACCAGCAGCTGACATGGCACCCCAGACCATCACTGACTGTGGGTACTTGACACTGGACTTCAGGCATTTTGGCATTTCCTTCTCCCCAGTCTTCCTCCACACTCTGGCACCTTGATTTCCGAATGACATGCAAAATTTGCTTTCATCTGAAAAAAGTACTTTGGACCACTGAGCAACAGTCCAGTGCTGCTTCTCTGTAGCCCAAGTCAGGCGCTTCTGCCACTGTTTCTGGTTCAAAAGTGGCTTGACCTGGGGAATGCGGCACCTGTAGCCCAGTCCACTGCTTCCTCAGGTCCCCCAAGGTCTGGAATCGGCCCTTCTCCACAATCTTCCTCAGGGTCCGGGCACCTCTTCTGGTTGTGCAGCGTTTTCTGCCACACTTTTTCCTTCCCACAGACGTCCCACTGAGGTGGCTTGATACAGCACTCTGGGAACAGCCTATTCGCTCAGAGATTTCTTTCTGTGTCTTACCCTCTTGCTTGAGGGTGTCAATGATGGCCTTCTGGACAGCAGTCAGGTCGGCAGTCTTACCCATGATTGCGGTTTTGAGTAATGAACCAGGCTGGGAGTTTTTAAAAGCCTCAGGAATCTTTTGCAGGTGTTTAGAGTTAATTGGTTGATTCAGAAGATTAGGTTCATAGCTTGTTTAGACTACCTTTTCATGACATGATAATTTTTTGAGATAGGAATTTTGGGTTTTCATGAGCTGGATGCCAAAATCATCAGTATTAAAACAATAAAAGACCTGAAATATTTCAGTTGGTGTGCAATGAATCTAAAATATATGAAAGTTTAATTTTTATCAGTACATGACAGAAAATAATGAACGTTATCACAATATGCTAATTTTTTTGAGAAGGACTAGTATATAATGTCAAACATCTATGAAGAAGCATCTATCGTAAAAATTAAAAGTTTAACGAATTTGAGGCAGATGTTGTTGAAAGTACATGAACGTATGAGAACAGTATATTACACTGTAATTGTGCAAATTTGTAGTTTAATTCAGATACTGTATTAATAAAAGTCTGGTTTAAACATTTATTTGCAGATTAAGGTGTACTGTGCGTAGTGTCGTACAAGGCAGGTGTGTGTGTGTGTGTGTGTGTGTGTGTGTGTGTGTGTGTTGTGCTGGCATACCCCCTTGCTTGAGTTAAAAGTCTGATGGCATGGAGAGGAATGATCTCCTCAGTATATTAGTGGAGCAGGGCAGTGACAGCACCCTGGTGCTAATGCTGCTCCTATGTTCTGTGATTACATTGTAGATGCAGTGGATTGTCTATAATTGACAGGAGCCGCTCAGCGCCCGTCTCTCTGCCACAGATGTTACATTGTCTAGTTCTGTCCCAACTACAGAACTTGCCTTTCTCACCAGTTTTTCCAGACATGAAGCATCTTTCTTCTTAATCCCCCCCAGTAGACCACCGCATAAATAAGGTGCAAATTCGTCATTCAGCTGCACAACCAGGTATTTGTACGTCTGTACAATCTCTATTTGTTTCCTTCTGATTTTCACTGGCTCAATTTGCAGCCTGGGTCTCCTGAAGTCTGCCACCATTTTCTTCATTTTGGTGGTGTTGTGGTGCAGGTGGTTGGAGTCCCACCATGACTTCTGAACATGGCAATACTCTGACTTGTACTGAAGGTCTGAGGTATATAGTGTGAACAGAACTGGGGCGAGTATGGCCCCCTGCGACACTCCTTTGCTACTGACTACTGTGCCTGACATGCAGTCCCCCGGTTGCACATACTGAGGTCTGAGTGTGAGAGGCTTTATCATGTTCAAGGCACTGGAGAAGTCCAGGAATGTGATTCTTACAGCACCGCTGCATCTGTCCAGATGAAAGAGGCTCTTTCTTTGATCAGGTTTTGGCATAAAACCCAAGCATAGTTGTTTTATATATAAATATCTATGATTGACATCATGGCCTAGTGATTACTGGGGCAGAGGTGCATCAATGGTTGAGGATAGGTTACTGATCAGAAAGTTGGGGGTTCAAGCCTGAGTCTCAGCAATCTTCCACCATTGGGACCTGTAGTGAATTAGTATTAATAGCTATTTAAAATGATCAAATATAACATTAACTGTTTCTTCTGGGAGTATCAGTCCCCGCCTATTTTCAAAGTGTGCGCAAATGTTCCGAGTCCAGGCTTGCTTACAGACATGTTGCCTTTCTGACTGGCTGTTCAAGCCTAGTCCTGACGCAAACTTAGTTGATAGGTTGGGTTACGTCACTAACCCGGCTAGCATAATACATTATTGGCCTGTGCTAAGCTGCACAAACAACATGCGCCGACATCGTGGAAAACATCCGGTTCTTCCTAAACCATCTGAGGACAGGAAAGCCAAGTTGGTAAAATGTTAACTGCATAAACCATTTTGGATTTACTGCCATGCTCATCTCTGGCAGCGTTCTCATCCGTAGAGTCACTAGAATGTACCGTCTCACTGTCTCCACAAGAGGGATCAACCACACTCAATGCGCTGACATCCCTTCTGTGGAAAAACAACTGCTAAACTGCTAACCCACACAGTTCAGCCCGCTAATAATCCCCCCCGCAAGTAATCCATGGGATTAAATTAACAGCTGTGCGGTGTGGGGTTTTTTGTTTGTTTGTTTGTTTAGGGTTTTTTGGTTTTTTTTTACAGTAATTTGTGTTAATATATGTCAGTATTGCTTCAACATATTATATACCTAAATCATGCTGGAAAGGTGAACAGTACTGCTACTCGTTAAACTCGTTAACCCTGATCTGCTTAGTCATACAAATGAAATAAAATGTAAGGATCTCTGAATAATGGTGTCTGCCAAGTGCCATAAATATGGATGTAAATGAACCACATCCGTCTCACAGCATGAAAGTCCTGGGTTCAAGTTCCTGGCTCAGCAGTAGTCCTTCTGCAGGGACTTTGCATGTTCCCCTCATGCTCGTGTGGGTTTCCTCCTAGGTGTGAGTGTGAATGCTCGTTTGTGTGTTGGCCCTTCGATCTGTTTATGATGTACCTCACCTTTGCTCTGAACTGGCTCTGATAGACGTGATTGATCTATGATGTTTTGATTTGTTTTAATTTTCCAGAAAAGGAAAGAAGTCTTTCTATACCATTGTAAAAAAAATTACATCACTCATAAGCAGTCTCCCTCAACAAGAAAATCTCAGTCCAAAGGTTGCTGGTATTAAACAGTAGTTATGAAGCATACCTGTTCAAGGTTAAGATGATGCAAAACACTAAAGTTAAACAAACATATAAGAAAAACAGTTGACAAGCCCTTATTTTTTTGGGAGAAAATGCATTTATACATAGAATAAAATCTACAGTGCATATTATACAGGAACTATCACAATTACACTATAAATATATGCCATATATCACCGCTAAGAGACACACCATGGCTGGTAGTACAAACCAGGGGTCCCCAGCCCCCGGTCCACGGACCGCTACAGGTCCGTGGATCATTTGATACCAGTCCGCAAACAAAATCTTTCATGGTAGAAATTATACTTTTTTTATTGAAGCTTCCGGATCTTATTTTGCAAAACGACTGTTTTTGACATTGCCACAGAAGCACTGAAAGCCCTTCTTCTGTTTTCAACCACATATCTTTGTAAGGCGGGGTTTTCTGCGGTGACAGCTACCAAAACAAGACTACGGAGTAGACTCTAACCGGTCCACGGAATCATTTTCATACATAAAACTGGTCCCTGGTGCAAAAAAGGTTGGAGACCACTGGTATAAACTATTAGCATAGCCTACAGCATGAAGGGGTTTTATGATTATGATTATTATTATTATTATTGTTATTATTATTATTATTATTATTATTATTATTATTATTATTATATAATTTCTGGGTATCCCCTGCTCCTGTACATCCAAATCAAAACACTTCCCTAGTCAGAAATGACCTAAATAGACGATAAACTATAAATATTAATGTGTTTGAAGGGTGGCTCTTACCCCACTGGACAGTAAGAAGCAGTATCAGGAGTTGAATGAAGTCCTTCTTCATTCCAGGTTGTAGTGGAGACAATGTGCACTCTATCCCTGCTTCACTTGTTTCTCCAGCTTCTAGGCAAAGATAAAGCTTGGACCTTTGACATGTCATAAAACCATGAAATAAGGCAATGTCATGGAACTTCTTTAAAAGATTAATGAAGCTATTTCTAGGATTACAAAACATAAATCCTAAAATCAGGCTTTGATCATTCCCAGGTCAAGTTTAAATAAAACATGGCACCCAGTCAATTCAAAGCAATTGAAATGATTTCACCTTTGAATTAACTGCTAACGTGAGAGGTTTCCGTGCTTTCATTAGTCACATGTTTTAGGATTTGGACTGCTGCTAGTTTAGGGCACATGTTTGGACCCTGTCCCCCATTGGGACCAGTGTTATAATGGTGAGGGGGTGATCACACGAGAGGTACAATATAAAAGTGACTGACGCAGACGGTACTTCACGGCTGTCGCTTTATATTCCCAAATTTGTCCTGTGTAACATTTTGGTCACCTGGTTCATGAACCCATCTCAAAAAAAAAATTGAATCTGACATTTCTGTAAATGCCACAAAACGGAGCTCTGACACTTGTCAAACACTTCTCAAACAGTTCACCCATGTCATGAGAAGGTCACAAAGTTGCCATTACAGTATGTAAAATTCTTCATTTTTTGTTTCTAAGGAAAAGTGATAAGTTGGCGACATCCATGTGGAAAGTTGACTAGTGAGACACGCCATAATCTGTGTACTTTTGTCACTGCATTTTATTCACTTTTTCTGATTTAGGTTCACATTCATCCACAAACTAATTGCAAATCAGTCACAGATTTTCATTTGACGTTTGAGCAACTTTCATTTGACATACGTATTTAAGCTGCAAAATATTCGCTTGCATGTGAAATCATGAAACATCTTGATGTAAATTTAAAAATTCATAAAACAAACAAACAAACAAAAAAACCCCACAATAATCTGCGTCAGTCACTTTTCTACACACCTGTGGTATGATCACTTCATTAAGGTGCTGGGCTCATGATCCAGAAGTTGCAAGTTTGAATCCCTGTTAGATTGATTTAGCATGCTGACACCTGGATGAAGTCTAAACCACCCAGAAGTATAAATGGTTCCCACTAAAAACACTGGGTTCCTTGCAGTCAACTAGTTTCCCATCCAGGAGGAGTCTAATCTAAATCTAAGTCCTAGTCACACCCGATGAGCCACTGGGCCAAGGGTGGCCAACCCGCAGGTCGCAAGCCACATGCTGCTCTTACACCCATATTGAAGTTTGTGTTTTTTTAATGTACGTGTTTGCTTCACTTGAGTTCAATATGGTATTTTCATTAAATGTGTTTGTACGTGAGATGAAAATAATACAAAGCTTCCCAGTAAAGGCGAGATATTTTAAGTAAACAATTTGTGTCAAGTTAGCTCTTAATGGCAGAGGAAAAAATGCACAGTAAAAAAGAAAATATAAAGATGAACACTATACATTTTTAACAGAGTGGTAGAGTTTATATTTTTTGTTTAACGTAGTAGCAAACCATTCTGCCTGAAGTCAGGCGTCATTGGCGAATTTCAAAGCTTCAAATCATCAGCGCCACTTCAGCTCACTCCATGCTAACTTCGACCAGGAATTTCCTAAAGAGACTGCTTTGCACAGTTTTTCCTAAAATATGCAAAGTGCTCAGCAACCATAATGCTAGTATCTTATCAACTGGTTTAGAACATGTTCAGAACATGCACGGGCCAGAAAGTCATACAAATGAAGGACAGTTCGTTAAAAAAATGCCTCAGCGATGTTGATATCTTGTCTCCTGAAAATGACAAACTAAAACACATGGTATCAGACGTCCAACTGTCCCACCACATTCACAGCTATTGAATCACAGTTACACTCTTCCTTCAAAGATGTGACAATTTTATGAGAATAATGTCTGTCTGTCTTCCTTTCGGCTTTTTCCCCTTTACTCGGAAGTCGCCACAGCAAATCATCTGATTTGCACATTTTGATTTGGCAGAGGCTTTTACGTCGGATGCCCTTCCTGTCACAACCCTTTTAGCAAGGGACAGAAACACGCTGACAACTTTGCAGCTACTCTTTACGAAAGTCAGCAATGGTTCTTTTACATGCCTCTCACCATAGACAGTGAGAGACATGGCCCGCCTTTGATAACCCAGTTAGCCGCCCTGGGGTGGGGGTGGGGGGGGCAGTGACAACCTTGTGGAGAGTGGGACTTGAACCCCCAACCTTTGGATCAGCGATCCAGCACCCTATACCACTAGACCACCACTGCCCCACAAGAAGAAATCATGAGGACGAAAGTAAATTACACTCGCCACGACAAGCCACACATGTAAGGACAAGGTGTTGATTCATGCCGTCGGGGTGGAGACACTGTCTCCTCAATTCCAGGTATCCGAGTGCTACCCCAAAACGTGTCACCAATGCTAATGGTGTGTGAATTTAAAATAAATTTGGCTGAGCTGAGCTGAGGTGTGTGTGTGTGTGTGTGTGTGTGTGTGTGTGTGTGAGAAAGGGATGGGTGATGTTCATGTGTGCCCACGTGTATGATGTGACTGTTTTCAGTAACACTGTATAAAATGTGTCTCTTAGTCTCTGGCTGGTTGGCCAGTCCTGCACTAAGCTCAGGTCTACAAGCCCTCCAGACTTAACTGTGACCCTCCGGCACCAAATCAGCCACATGGGTTAAATTTTCAACTACTGATCTGTAAGAGAATAACACACCTTTCAAATGATACATATGTTTTGCTGATAGGACAAAATTTACCTGAGAAATGGGAAAATATTATTTGTAATACATGGTGGAGGGGAAAATACTGTACACCCTGAACAGCTCACAAGATCATCACAGATAGCCTTATGTGCATGTCTTTGGACCGTTGGAAGACACCAGAGTAATCGGAGAAAACCCATGCAAACACAGGAAGCGCATACACCCAGAGCTACATTCAGAAAGAAACAGAGAAAATTCTAATTAACTCTAACACTATTCTGCCCTATATAGTGTACGGAAGATTGTATTACTTGTTTACATTTAAATATTATTGATTTGAATTTGACATCTGCAATTTAGCTGTAAAGATTATGTACTAAACATTAACAGAGCGGACACAAGTCATCAAATTTAATAGCCAATTGAGGACCTATTCCACCATCATAGAGCAATAAAGTCTTCGGGATATGTTGACTTTGCAAATGGGTGGAGTCAATGAGTTCATTCATCTTCATTATCCAAATCGTCCTGAGGAGGGTAGAGTAGGATCTGGAGTTCAGAGCAAGAACCCAGTAAAATTGAAAAGCCTAAGAAACGTTCCCAGACCCATCGAGGGGTAGTTACGGTCTACTTACCAACGTGTCTTTGAGAGATGGACAAATCACCCAAGGAAAACCAAGAGCACTCAGACAGCACAAACCTCCACCAAGACAGAAAAATTAAGTACAATTCATTCATTTAATCCTACAAGGGTCGCAGAGGGTACATCTTACAAGTCCATCAAAGAACCACACAGTCGAACAGCCTAACATGCCTTTCTTTGGACTGTAGGAGGAAACAAGGGAACCCAACATAAACACGTGCAAGCCTGGGGAGAATATGCAAACTCCCCACACAGAAACAGCCTCACTAGGCCTGGGACTCAAACCCAGGACCTTCTTGCTATGAAGTAGACATGCTAACCACTATGCTACAATACTCGGCTTCTTTCTTTTCAAGTTTTCTCAAAAGCAAAGAAACACTCAAAGTACAATGTCTCTTCTTTATTGTTCCAGGTGTAAACAGAATGCATAAGGTAATTTCTGTACTGTATCATCAATTATACTGATATTTCTTTCTGAAGCTTAATGGCGTATTTCCTGATTGTAGATTAATAAGAAATTATTGAATACGGTAAAGTATGATAGAGATTTAGTTTGTCAAGGGGTTGTTATCCACCAAGACCATAGAACGAGGCAGATAACACCTTCAGGTATATCAAGTAATTCTCCTTATCATACTAAAGCTAAATTCTATAATTGTGAAATATTATTTATTCAAAATATTTTTTCGAAGTATACAGACATGTCTGCATCAGACATAACACATTGCACGGGCCAACCATGCAATAATCAGTCAACTTACCTCACAGCAAAAGGCAATAACTTGGCTCATAGAAGAATACCAATAATTATTCAATGGCTTTCAACCAATCAGAAACATGAAAATATTTTGAATAAATAATAATAATTTAACAACATGAAACATTCTCTTAACATGTCATTCACATTAATTTCTTTAAAGTGTTGTATTATTCCACACACTGGAAGTCTCTAAACCTAATTTTAAAGGAAACCAACCAAAATAAATAGTACGAATTATATTCTGTATGTGCATTTTTTTGTCTGATATTAATGAGCAATCCCATGAGTTCAGTGTGTCAGACATCATACACAGATGTGTCCAAAATACCATTATGTTCAAGCAGAGAACAGAACAATCCAGCGTTTTATAAACAGCTGAAACATGAGCACCGTCCATGAACCAGCCACCATGGAAGAACCCTGACCAGTGAATCAGTAGCCTTCATTTGTCCAGCTGATCTCATAGTCTGGGTATCTTGTCTTCAGTTTTTCCACAGCGACGGCGTGATTGGCTCGTCCAAAACCCTGAAACAGGAAATTCATAATTTTCATTACATAAATGGATCTTAAATTACACCAGTAAAATCTTGCCTATGTCTAAAGCCTGCAGTGAAAGGTTTTTGAGTATTGCTTACCATGGAATAGCCATAGACATGGATCTTTTTGTCGGTGCTGTCATGTCTAATCCTTCCACCTCCGAGACACTCACAGTCCACGCCACCTCCTCTCTCCAGATCACCAGAAACCTTTTCATAGATATCAGCTGTATAAGACACACATATAGGAACATATAATACTAGTCATGATGTTGGAAAATCCACGTTAAAAGTTGTGTCTTGCTTTTTTCCATGGTTGCAAAGTGTGTTGTCCTCACTCTGGTGCATCTGACTCTGGTGCAATGTCGACATTTGATTTTACACAGTCATAATTAAATAAGAGGTCACTAGTTAAAGATGTCTGGTACATTGTGGTTTACCGAGGGATGAAAATGCATTCAGTAGTGTCCTACTTCAGATAAACAGTTATTGCTGAACTCATCATACTGATTTTACCATTAATCCAAAATTTATAGAAGCATTATTTAATTTACAAATGAATGAGCACTTGTGTCCCTAACAGCCACCCATACATATCCTTTATCATATATCCTAAAACATTTATATCAGAAGTAGGCCTAAACAAATCTTAGTTGAATTAATCAATTTGCTGAACTGCTTCATCCATCCTATTAGGACCAAAGGAAGCTGGAGCCTAAATCCTGAGCCCATAGTCTCCAGGGTATCAAGACACTTACCCCCCAGACGTTCACCCCCTGGACGTTCACCCCCGGACAACTACTCCCCCCCAGGACAATTACCCCCCCCAAGACAACCACCCCTAAGACAACTACCCCCTAGGACAATCATCTAAGGATCTTTAATTTTAATCTGTGAATAAAGGCTCAGTTAGGTACTTTGATCTTATGCATTTGTCTAAATTTTTCTAAATGTTTTCTCTCCTTTGGGCAAGCCGTGACTAATATGCCTAGCTTCAGTTTCAGCGAAGTGGCATGTTAATTAGCCTGGCCCCTGCACTGCAAACAATTCCGCTAGTCTGTGTCAAATACTTTAAATGGGCAAATCATACACTGAAAATGTGTGTCACAGCTCGGTGAATTAGCATTTATTCCACTAGATGACATCAATGACGCATTTGAAACACTGTCAGAGCTTATGCCAGAAGCTGCCCAACCAATAGCTGACTACTTCGAAGATACCTTCATTGGCCGTCCTCACAGCGGTGGTCGTCAACTCCCAGCATTCCCCCATGCAATGTGGAATGTGAAGAATCGAGTTGAAGAGGGCCTTCCATGTACCAACAACCATGTTGAGGGATGGCACTGCCACATGCAGTCTAATGTTGGAGCTTACCACCCCAACTTCTGGACATTCTTAGGAGTGTTACGACGGAACAATCATTAAATGAGGTTGTAATGGCTCAGATGTCAGGAGGTGTACCAGCACCACCTCAGAGAGAGAAATACAAAGCCATCAGGCAATGCCTGACTAAAATTGTTGCTGACTATGAGAACAGACCTTTAGTAGATTATCGAAGAGGAATTGCACACAATATTCAATTATAAATGTTTAAATTATGTTTAATTTGTACTTTGATCATGTTAATGAATAAAACATTAAATCTCAATTAAAGATCTTCTATCCTTTCGGCTTTTTCCCTTTCTCAGGGGTCGCCACAACGAATCATCTGATTTGCACATTTTGATTTGGCATAGGTTTTTACGTCGGATGCTCTTCCTGTCACAACCCTTTTAACAAGGGACAGAAACACGCTGACGGCTTTGCAACTACTCTTTACGAAAGTCAGCAATGGTTCTTTTACATGCCTCTCACCATAGACAGTGAGCGACATGGCTGGCCTTTGATAACCCAGTTAACTGCACTGGGGGCACAGTGGCAACCTTGTGGAGACTTGAACCCCCAACCTTAGGATCAGTGATCCTGCGCCCTAACAATTAGACCATCACTGCCCCTAAATCTAAATTAAATATATTTCTTATTATTATTTTGTATTATCATCATATAACATTATCTTGTATTATCATCTTATGTACACGTACATTCATTGACTAGCCCCATCAAAGTAAATATGACGGGGTGGTTGTCTGGGGGGTCATCCGGGGGTAATTGTCGGGGTGGTGAACGTCCGGGGGGGGGGGGGGGGGGGGGGTAGTAGTAAGTGTCCTAGAACCAGTCTCCAGAGACTGAAGGAGCCAACTAATTTTGCTGAAACACAGAATCCTACTGGAGTCTATCCCTACCGGCACTGGCCGAAGGCTGAGTACACCCTGAACAGCTCACTATGCCATCACACACACACACACCAACGGGCAATTAGGTACAGCCAAGTATCCTAATGCGCATGTCTTTGGACTGTGGGAAGAAACCCACACAAGCATACACCTAGTGGAATTTAACTTTATTGAAATAGACTGAAAAAGAAAATTAAGAAAGAAGCTATGGATGAAATAGGAGTTATCAATCATGAATAAAACAATTGCAGGTCATTAGAAATATACAAATTATTCCCCATCAACTAAAATAATATAAACTGAATAACATTCATGTATTTTTTTATCCATATGTGGATAATTTTTCACTCATCTCATAAAAATGATACTGTATATAAAAATGAGCATTGTGACCTTTAACCCGGAAGTAGTGTAACAAAAATATCCACACAGACATGGCAGCTGACAATCAACTACTGATTAAACCGACAATTGTGGGGAAATTTGCAGCATGCTTTGCGTTATTAATGAGAAAATGTCTAAATAGTGGTTATTTGTAATGAGATTTGATCCGTCTAATCCGAGCGTGGAGTGTTGAGTGCGAAGAATAATTTTGACAATCGGAAATGGGTAACCCGATGTACATCGAGACCCAGTCACCATTTTAATGCCTAATTTAATAAATAGGAGGGATTTTGTTGTAGGGTAGAGTCGAGTCTTTAATGTTATTTCCTCCTGTGTGTTAGTAAAAGAGAGTTTATTGCACAGAAAACTGGTAGTAATCAGATTCGAAGCTCTGTACCGTGATACTCAGCCCACCCGTAGCCGCGCACTATATCCACATGAGACTCGTCGTTTTTACTGTGCACCCGTATAAGCACGTATTTAAACACGCCATTCGGGTCTATATCAGCTTCAGGGATCTTCACCAGGAGTTCATCAGACATTACGGCTTGCTGGTATTTACAATGAATCACTCCAATGAGTAAAATCACTCGTCTTAATCTCGTTTCACTCCTGCAGCTTTGGTACTGGTGACGTTGACGCATTACCGCCACCCACCGACCTGGAGCGTATCGGTGCCGTACATACGGTACAATACGTACATCTAAAACGTTGAGTTTCTATGGTTTTCTACTGTTTATAGTTTTGTGTTTAAAGAACATGAACACTTTCATTTTCTTCCATAAACTACTCACAACATCTTTCCCAAAAATCCCACATCAAAATATTCTCTTCAAGTACAGTATTTATTTTCAGATGAAAACTGATCGTGTTCTAGGACCTCGAATAAAGCAGAGTGATGTAGATTATTCATTCATTTATCTCATTTTGGTCATGGTGAGGTTGAAGACTAACTCAGCCGACTGAATGGCTCCTTTAATCTGCTCAGCTCTTTGACCCCTCCCCCAACCCCCCATTTTGCTCCTGATCATATTGTAGATGTTTTTGATGGAGCTCAGATCTTAAGATTGGGGTGGTCATGGTTTTGTGGTCCTACATCCACACCTCGATGTGTGGTATGGTCCCCTGCCCCAGTGAAACCCCAATCTTAAGAGATCCTGGGCACATATAACCTTGTACATGGCTTAATTCATGCATCCCACAACAGTAAAAACTTGCCCCAGTTCAGCTTTGTTGATACACCCTCACCCTCACCCAGAGTAACAAATCTTCAAAACTGGACTCATAATTGAAGATCCAATTGTGGGTGGTCTTTAGAGAACTTCCATTTGACCTTTCTACTCATTGATGAAATGCCTTCCTCTAGCATTGCATAACTTCCAACCCCAGGCAGAGGAACCTATTTAGAACCATACTTATGGTGCACTTAACCCCTGCTGACATTTACCATTGTTTTCATAGGTCATCATATAGAGGTTTATTGACAGTTGAAGGAGTTGATCATCATCCTGGTTGCTGGAATTTGTTACTGAAGTGTGACAAAAAAGATTCCTTCATTCATGTTCCGAACCACTGTATCCTATTAGGGTCACAGGGAGGCTGGAACCTAGCTCAGCCAACACCAGATAAAGGTGGGATATGCCCTGCACAGCTTGGCAGACTATCACAGGGCCAACACATCAACAACCATTTGCCCTCAGTGCAATTTGGAACAGCCAATTAACTTAATGTGTGTTTTCGGATTATGGGAGGAAACCTGTTTGGTTTACCCTCTGGATAAGAACGACTTCCAATAATTTTTATACAACTGTGCTATTGAGGGTTGAGGGCCTTGCTCAGGGGCCCAACAGTGGTGACAGTGGGGATTGAACCACTGACCTTCAGACCAGTAATCCATCGCATTTACCACAAACCCCCCCACTGCGCTCATACATATAAAGCCCTTATCGGGTCTAGATTCTGAACCGAGGACTTACTTGATGTAAGGTGAATGCCAGCAAACCCCACCGATAAGTAGAAATGTATGTGGTATCTGCACATTTTAGTGCATCGAGTTCCAAATTAAATTCCTATGTTACCGAGAGAAATTGCAATTATAATTCGTGTCGGCCGCACAACTCGAGCTTTGTGGAACAGATCAAATGTCTTTTAGTTATTCTGAGGACCGCAGTTCACTTCAAAAGCCACACTTTCATTATCCCAATTCTTTTAAATTGTACTAGTCCTTCTCAAAAAATTAGCATATTGTGATAAAGTTCATGATTTTCTGTAATGTACTGATAAACATTAGATTTTCATAGATTTTGGATTCATTGCACACCAACTGAAATATTTCAGGTCTTTTGTTTTAATATTGATGATTTTGGCATACAGCTCATGAAAACCCAAAATATTAGCATGGTTCATCCGACCAATAAAAAAAAAAAAAAAAAAAAAAAAAGTCAACCTTCAAAATAATTCTGTTCAGTTAAGCACTCAATACTTGGTCAGGAATCCTTTTGCAGAAATGACTGCTTCAATACGGCGTGGCATGGAGGCAATCAGCCCGTGGCACTGCTGAGGTGTTACGGAGGCCCAGGATGCTTCGATAGCAGCCTCAAGCTCATCCAGTGTTGGATCTGGTGTCTCGCAACTTTCTCTTCACAATATCCCACAGATTCTCTATGGGGTTCAGGTCAGGAGAGATGGCAGGCCAATTGAGCACAGTAATACCATGGTCAGTAAATAATTTACCAGTGGTTTTTGGCACTGTGAGCCGGTGCCAGGTCGTGCTGAAAAATGAAATCATCTCCATAAAGCTTTTCAGCAGATGGAAGCATGAAGTGCTCCAAAATCTCCTGATAGCTAGCTGCATTGACCCTGCCCTTGATAAAACACAGTGGACCAACACCAGCAGCTGACATGGCACCCCAGACCATCACTGACTGTGGGTACTTGACACTGGACTTCAGGCATTTTGGCATTTCCTTCTCCCCAGTCTTCCTCCAGACTCTGGCACCTTGATTTCCGAATGACATGCAAAATTTACTTTCATCCGAAAAAGTACTTTGGACTACTGAGCAACAGTCCAGTGCTGCTTCTCTGTAGCCCAGGTTAGGCGCTTCTGCCACTGTTTCTGGTTCAAAAGTGGCTTGACCTGGGGAATGCGGCACCTGTAGCCCAGTCCACTGCTTCCTCAGGTCCCCCAAGGTCTGGAATCAGCCCTTCTCCACAATCTTCCTCAGGGTCCGGGCACCTCTTCTGGTTGTGCAGCGTTTTCTGCCACACTTTTTCCTTCCCACAGACGTCCCACTGAGGTGCCTTGATACAGCACTCTGGGAACAGCCTATTCGCTCAGAGATTTCTTTCTGTGTCTTACCCTCTTGCTTGAGGGTGTCAATGATGGCCTTCTGGACAGCAGTCAGGTCGGCAGTCTTACCCATGATTGCGGTTTTGAGTAATGAACCAGGCTGAGAGTTTTTAAAAGCCTCAGGAATCTTTTGCAGGTGTTTAGAGTTAATTGGTTGATTCAGATGATTAGGTTAATAGCTCGTTTAGACTACCTTTTCATGATATGCTAATTTTTTGAGATAGGAATTTTGGGTTTTCATGAGCTGTATGCCAAAATCATCAGTATTAAAACAATAAAAGACCTGAAATATTTCAGTTGGTGTGCAATGAATCTAAAATATATGAAAGTTTAATTTTTATCAGTACATTACAGCAAATAATGAACTTGATCACAATATGCTAATTTTTTGAGAAGGACTAGTATTTCTATTTTTCAATGGAAAAAGGCAGTAAATATAAAATGACAAATAAAATTAGACAATAAGAAACATAGTATCTTTATTCATTATAGTAGCTACTCGAGAGAGAAGTGGAGGCCCAGCACTTCTCTTGGACTCCGAAGCAGACCGGCGGCCGAATCAAACTCGAGTGGGACAGAGTTTCTTTGGCTCTTCAGGTCTCGCTCTATCAGCTACAGACACAAAGTTAAGTGCAAAATACAAATCAAAGTCCAGGTTGAACTTGAGAAACATGAGTATTATGACTGCACACACCTCAAAGGTTGACAGCTCGAGCAGTTCGCTGAGGTCATCCTCAGGCTCGGGTAAAGCTTGGTTTATTGCTTTGGCTGCTTTAGAAACATCTGGGTGGTAATGATTCTGCAGGGTCTAGCAGAGTAAAATAAGAGCCGAAAGGCATGATGACACTGGCTAACAGAAGTCAAGTATAAACTATAAATTTAAATGATTACAAACAGACACGCCATACATGCACGCACTAGCATAACGATGGCTATATCCCCACATATTTTATGAACACCACCCATATTGAAGATTGAATGCCACGGAGGGAGTATGTGCATGCATTGGTGGGGATTATATGTAGGGGGAAGGGGAGAGAAAATGAAAAAAGAAAAAAAAAAAAACCCACAGGAAAAATATTTTCAGAGGAGATCCATGTGAGGAATTATGCAGAAAAAAATTCCTATCTTTATCATGTGTCTAGGAGAGGTCGCAGAAGATTTCCTGAGAACATTTCAACAAGGTCTTAGAGTGTGAGAGGATGCCAGAGGAATTGAGGAGAAGTGTGATGATGCCCATTTTTAAGAACAAGGAAGACGTGCAGAGTTGTGGCAACTACAGAGGGATAAAGATGATGAGACATACAATGAAGTTATGGGAAAGAATAGTGGAAGCTAGACTAAGAGCAGAGGTCAGCATCTGTGAACAACAGTTTGGTTTCATGCCAAGAAAGCACCACAGATGCAGTGTTTGCCTTGAGGATGTTAATAGAGAAGGTCAAAGGGAGCTGCATTGTGCCTTTGTGGATCTGGAGAAAGCATACGACAGGGTGCCAAGAGAGGAACTGTGGTATTGCATGAGGAAGTCTGGAGTGGCAGAGAAGTACGTTAGAGTGGTGCAGGACATGTATGAGAGATATAAGACAGTGGTGAGCTGTGCTGTCGGTGTGACAGAAGAGTTCAAGGTGGAGGTGGGACTGCATCAAGGGTCAGCTCTGAGCCCCTTCTTATTTGCTATGGTGATGGACAGGCTGACAGACGAGGTAAGGCAAGAATCTCCATGGACTATGATGTTTGCAGATAACATTGTGATCTGTCGTGAGAGCAGAGAACAAGTGCAGGAATACATGTATATGGACCCAACAGGAATGGTGAGGTTACAGGGAGCAGAGATAAGGGAGGTGGAGGATTTTAAGTACTTAGGCTCAACAATCCAGAGCAATGGAGAGTGTGGAAAAGAGGTGAAGAAGCGTGTGCAGGCTGGTTGGAATGGTTGGAGAAAAGTGTCCGGTGTAATGTGTGATAGGAAGGTATCGGCAAGAATGAAAGGAAAAGTGTACAAGACGGTGTTGAGGCCAGCGATGTTGTATAGTTTCGAAACAGTGGCCCTGCGGAAAAGACAGGAGGCAGAGCTGGAGGTAGCAGAGATGAAAATGTTGAGGTTCTCTTTCGGAGTAACGAGGATGGAGAGGATCAGAAATGAGCACATCAGAGAGACAGCACATGCAAGATGTTTTGGAGACAAAATCAGAGAGGCTAGATTGAGATGGTTTGGACATGTGCAGAAAAGGGACAGTGAGTATATTGGAAGTAGGATGCTGAGGTTGGAACTACCAGGCAGAAGGCCGAGAGGAAGAAGAGATTTTTGGTTGTGGTAAAGGAAGACAGGAAGGTCATTGGAGTAAGAGAAGAAGATGCAGAGGATTGGGCGAGATGGAGGCAGATGATTCGCTGTGGCGACCATGAAGGGAACAGCCGAAAGGAAAAGAAGATGATCATGTGGCAAAATGTTCATTTGACACTCACTGGGGAAAACATTTCATGATAACTATGCAAAGCTACAATCATCCATTTGTGCCTAGTACCTTGCAATCATGAGTGCCCCTCTACTTTTATTGGAATAATTATATGTACTGAACATCACACCACGCTACCGCTTTCCAACTTCTTTGATGATGCGTACCTTAATTTCCCACAGACTGCTCTCTAGAGCCTGGCACTTGGCTGGGTCCTCCTCCTCCATCACATATGGATCACTACACATCTCTGACAAAAAATAAAAAGCAATTTTTTAGCTCTCTATCACACAATACAACGGTCTTCTATACTTTTTAATTTTCATTGTCAAAGTTGATGCTGCTAACTCCGTACCATCCGCAGCACTGGGTCTGTGGATTAGAACTCTGCACGACGGGTGTCTACGAATCAAGTTACAAATAAAGGGCATTACGATGAGCAAGCCGGTCGGGGGGGCGGTCAAGGCCAACCGAGATAGTCGCTTGATAAAGGCTGCTACAAGGTAAACTGGAAGATGGCTGGGGAAAACAAAAGAGACAAATATTTACACGAATCCGCCTGGACTTAAGATAATACAGCATAGATGATGTGTACAGGTTTACCTTGAGGACAAGAATATGTTGACGAGGTGGAAGAAGCGTGCCCTGTACTTCACGTGGAATATAGAAGGGTCCAGAAGGTTGTACAGCTTCTTATAAAAATCAGGATATTCTCTGTTTTATCAATAAAAAAATCTGCTCAGCAACTTGTGATTCTTTACGAAAGAAATAAATGTTTGAAGATAGCTTGCTGATGCTTACAGGTTGTGCTCATGGATGAGGACAAAAAGACCATTGAGAGCCAGTAAACTAATGGCACCACCTGAAATTCAACACACGGTTTTGACTGTTAAAAACATATCTACACCCACACACACACGTGTGTGTGTATATATATATATATATATATATATATATATATATATATATATATATATATATACACACATATACATACACACACACACACACACACACACACACACACACACGTATACATAGACTAGTCCTTCTCAAAAAATTAGCATATTGCGATAAAGTTCATTATTTTCTGTAATGTACTGATAAAAAATAAACTTTCACATATTTTAGATTCATTGCACACCAACTGAAATATTTCAGGTCTTTTATTGTTTTAAGACTGATGATTTTGGCATGCAACTCATGAAAACCCAAAATTCCTATCTCAAAAAATTAGCATATCATGAAAAGGTACTCTGTGAAAAGGTCTGTGAAAATACCGGTTATGTGCAATAAAAACCCCGTGCACTTTAATCAACCACATCTACCCCACTGACTGTGAACCATATCAACCCATCTACTCTGCCCTCAGATACATTACACTTTAATATAGGCCAGTCTATAAAGTTGCTCCATTCTTTTCTTTTATTGTTTATTAATTTATACTATTTATGTATCTATTTATTTATTTACTTATATAATATATATGTACGTGTGTATGTTTGTACTCGTATCTATTTTTGCACACCCTACTGATAGTACCTCAAGAGCCTGTAACAGTGAATTTCTCCATTGTGAGATTAATAAAGCTGTATCTTATCTTATCTAAACGAGCTATGAACCTAATCATCTGAATCAACCAATTAACTCTAAACACCTGCAAAAGATTCCTGAGGCTTTTAAAAACTCCCAGCCTGGTTCATTACTCAAAACCGCAATCATGGGTAAGACTGCTGATCTGACTGCTGTCCAGAAGGCCATCATTGACACCCTCAAGTGAGCGGGTAAGACACAGAAAGAAATCTCTGAGCGAATAGGCTGTTCCCAGAGTGCTGTATCAAGGCACCTCAGTGGAACGTCTGTGGGAAGGAAACAGTGAAAGAAGTGCTGATTCCAGACCTTGGGGGCCCTGTGGAAGCAGTGGACTGAGTCTGGAGTAGAAACATCTAGAGCTACCGTGCACAGACGTGTGCAGGAAATGGGCTACAAATGCCACATTCCCCAAGTCAAGCCACTTTTGAACCAGAAACAGCGGCAGAAGCACCTGACCTGGGCTACAGAGAAGCAGCACTGGACTGTTGCTCAGTGGTCCAAAGTACTTTTTTCGGATGAAAGCAAATTTTGCATGTCATTCGGAAATCAAGGTGCCAGAGTCTGGAGGAAGACTGGGGAGAAGGACATGCCAAAATGCCTTAAGTCCAGTGTCGAGTACCCACAGTCAGTGATGGTGGGGTGCCATGTCAGCTGCTGGTGTTGGTCCACGGTGTTTTATCGAGGGCAGGGTCAATGCAGCTACCTATCAGGAGATTTTGGAGCACTTCATGCTTCCATCTGCTGAAAAGCTTTATGGAGATGAACATTTCATTTTTCAGCACGACCTGGCACCTGCTCACAGTGCCAAAACCACTGCTAAATGGTTTACTGACCATGGTATTACTGTGCTCCATTGGCCTGCCAACTCTCCTAACCTGAACCCCATAGAGAATCTGTGGGATATTGTGAAGAGAAAGTTGAGACACCAGATCCAACCCTGTGGATGAGCTTAAGGCCGCTATCGAAGCATCCTGGGCCTCCATAACACCTCAGCAGTGCCACAGGCTGATTGCCTCCATGCCACGCCGCAATGAAGTGGTCATTTCTGCAAAAGGATTCCCGACCAAATTATGAGTGCATAACTGAACATAATTATTTGAAGGTTGACTTTTTTTTTTTTGTATTAAAAACACTTATTGGTCGGATGAAATATGCAAATTTTTTTTTTGAGATAGGAATTTTGGGTTTTCATGAGCTGTATGCCAAAATCGTCAGTATTAAAACAATAAAAGACCTGAAATATTTCAGTTGGTGTGCAGTGAATCTAAAATATATGAAAGTTTTATTTTTATCAGTACATTACAGAAAATAATGAACTTTATCACAATATGCTAATTTTTGAGAAGGACTAGTGTGTGTGTGTGTATATACACACACACACGCTCAATAGCAGTTACAACGTACGTGAGTTACGACCACCCATACTTATGACCACATTGAGCAGATGCCTATTCTGAGTTTACGGTATATTTCTGGTAGTGCATTTATTGACATAGAGGGATAAAGCCAGGGAAGGATGAAGTGAAAAATGAAAGCCAGACAAAAACCAGAAGAGAAAGAAAGCCTTGCACTGACAGCAAAACAAAACAAATCAGAATCTAAAGAGCTCGATTAAAAGAAGGGAGGTTGGTTCCAGAGAGGGGGGTGGGGGGGGCAAAAATGAATTAAGGCCAGAAAAGCGACTGCTCCTTGGAATCCATAACGAGGTCAACCTCACCAGCTGATCTGACTCACCCACATCATATGCCGCAGTCAGGAAGTCAATGAGAAGCTTGGGATCACTCATGTAGGGCAGAATAGAGTTGTGTAGGATAACCAGCACCTTCTTATACATGCTCATGGGTAACTGTATAAGAAATAAATAAGTAAAAAACTCAAGAATCTCCAGGTTAAACACTTGTGTGTGGAATTCCAGTCACGGGGCGAGTTTTGGAAGATTTAGAGTCACCTTGTACTTCAGGAAGCTGAGCCACATCATCTCGAACGCTCGCTTGTGCTCCTGTGGGACGGAATCCAATATTCAGATACGCCATCAATCCGTGTCCCTCAAACCCCACACACTCACCACTCTGGTCTTTACTCACTTTTATCTTCGACGCCTTCCAGTCCTCACATTTCGCTGTAAACGGATTAATGATGTTAACATTTCTTAAAATAATCACCTGTTAAAGACTAATAAAAAGAACACACCCCCGGGGACTGACCTTTCTGCTTGATCAGAAAGTTGGTGATTTCTGTCTCCTGGCTTGGAATGCTGATGTTCGTGAGCAGCGTGAAGACGTTGTGTTGGTACACAGACATGTCGGCCTGGAAACGTCACACAGATCAAATCGTACACCCTTCATATCACTGAGTTCCTGCTGATTGACCTGCCGACTACCCCCTCTACACACTGCAGGAACATTTACAAAAGTTACACCTGGATGGGCAATAAAATCCACCAGGGTAGAGAAAAATAGAAGAAATGAAAAGTGGAACAGAAGGATGGAAAGAACAAAAGTAATAATTAAGGAAAGGAGAAAGTAGGAACGAAAACTGACAGGAAGAAAGAAAAGAACGAAGGAAAATGAGGATGGAGAACAAAGAAGGAAAAGAAGAACAAAATAAGGAGAGTAAAGGAAAGAAGACACAGACATGGAAGAAAAGAATGATGAAAGGAAGGAAAGAAAGGTGAAAAGGAGGGCAGGGAACAAAAATTACTGAAGAAAACAAAAAAAAATAAAATGAGGGCGTGAGCACATCTCCAAAGTCTTTCACGATTCCTCGCTCCATCTCCACTTACCCGTTTGTTTCTGTCCATCACTCTCTGTATGTTGTCTCGTGCTGAATTCATGACATAGTAGCGGACATCATCCAATTCCACGAACTCCTGAAACCTCGAGATAAGCAGAGCCATGTCCTCCTTCTCTGAGAGCAAAGCCCACACCACTCCCTGCATGAGAGAGAGAGAGAGAGAGAGAGAGAGAGAGAGAGAGCGAGCGAGCGAGCGCATGTTGTTATTACCTCTCAAACTGACATTTGACATGCCTGTGATAAGACTCTTACAAGCTGAGGTGGAAGACAGTGTTACAAGTAAAAGTCTTTTTTCCAGAAGTACTCACAGATACGAGTTCTCTGGGGAAACTATAATGTTGACTCCAGTCCTGTTTCAGGAGGGGATGCTTTCCCTCGACCGCCACAATCTTCATAATGGCGCAAAGTGCACCCTCCTACCGTGACAAATACAAGTCCCAAATGTTACCTTTACCACATGATACTGGGCACATATAGTGTGTACAGAAGATTAATCAACTTGACATACATTCGATTCATAGATATGCACATCAACCAGCATTGAGCGAGCGAGAGGGAGAAAGCATAGAATACACAGCTTCTCTGTATTGAAGAACAAGTGAACAGATTGCTGAATGCCATAACTGACCAATCAGTATCAAGTTTTTAAATAAGCCAAGCAATAATAACAATAAATACATAAAAAAAAATAGTCTTCACAGGCTAAGCTTGTTCACCTTTACTTGGTAAGATTCATGAGCCATGTTCTCCAGCAGGAGCTCCACACAGCTCTTATAACGGTGCCTCACAAATATCTGGTACTTCTCATGTGCATCCCAGTCACCTAGAACGTGGGAAAGGAAAAACATTTCTCTCATTGATTCTGAGGAGCTCCTGAAACCTGGAGATGAGCAGAACCATGTCCTTCTTCTCCATTATGGTTTTAAATATAATTTGGTCAGACTCATTTTCACAGAGGGCGACATCACTCAATGTCCAAGAGTCTGAGGGCCGAATAATCTCTGAACATCATATCAAATATATTTTGTCTTCGTCCTTCATTCACAAACCTTTTCGGACTACGCATGACAGCGACAAGCTAGCTTGCAGTCTTTCGTGACTCATGAATAACCACCAGTTTACTGGAAATATATTGTTGCCGCCTAGTGGATGGATGGATGGATGAATTAATATTCATGGTAATGACACACACAATGTATGATAATCATACATTTTGAAACTTGTCTAAACATATCTAAATGTTTACATCATGCACATTCATATTACATATTTAATAGTGTGGCACTTTAAAGTTTATAATGCCATTTCTTGTCACATACCTACAAAAGTATCAGCAAATGTAAACCATGAACACAACCAAACAAACACTTGAAAGATGGATTATTCTTGTTACTACCAATGAGACACAACTGTATATGCATTGCATATGTATGTGCATCCTAATATGTTCCGCACACAACTTTTAGTCTCAGTAAAAAGCCACCTGATTTAAACAAAAAGTAGATGAACATAGAAGTATAGTTTAATTCCTTTTGTTTAATACATTTAATAAAAGCTGACATTTAAGAAGGAGTTATGCATAACCAGGAATGATGAGTGGTATTCCATCATTAAAACTGTTAAACAGCAATGGCAGACATATTTCAGGTAAAAGACCATAATGATGTAGATTATGTTGACAGGTTTCTCTCATTTTAGAATCATAGTAGGACAGGTTTTAAGCCAAATTAAAGAAAGTACCACATGGTTTTGGTGTCTGTCTCACAGCAATAAGGTTCAAATCCTGGGCTCTGACATTTCTCTGTATAGTTCAGTGTGCTTCTTCTCCCTCTGCTCGAATCAGTTTCCTCCAGGCACTCCAGGTCAATTTGTTTCAATTTGACCACAGATATGAATGTGTGTTTGTCTACAGTTCTCATTTGACAGATGCCCTTAGCCAGAGCGTCTTACATTCATCATGGTTGTACAACTGTCCAATTAAGAGTTAAGGACCTTGAACATGGGCCAACTTGGCGGTACTGGGATTTGAACTCTCCACCTTCTGATCGGTAAGTCAGAACGTTAACCCCTGGGCCACGACTGCCCTGTATGGCCCTGTAATAGTCTGGGGAAGCTGTTCTGGGTGTACCTTGCCTTGCCTTCAGATCGATGTTGGCAGATTAAGGAGGATTAAGCAGTTGAACAAATGAATAAGAGAAGTTCTTTCCATCTGCTTTATTCATTTTGAAATTGATTTCGATTAGATATTTGTCCACATATCTACATAACTGCCATGTTCGTGTCCTTCCAATTTCCTGAGCACCCAGCTTATTATTCTTTACCTTGGAGAATATCTTCTTCTTTTGGCAGCTGCCCAACATACATCTCTCCTCTCTCCAATAATTCACAGAATACCTTCTGACAGGCGTTGATGGCACAAACGACTTCTTTCTCCTTTTCAGACTGAAAAAAAAACAAAGTGAGTCTAACCCAATATTAACAGCACGGCGAACAAAAACCATGCTCGCACTACCTGTAAGTACTCCAGCAGGTCAAACAAACTGTTAGCATGTTTCCTGTTCTGTAATATCAGCTCTGTTTGGGTGTTTATCAGTTGTTTATATGAATTCTGGCTGTTTTCTCTGTCGCTCTTCTTCACGTTGGGTTTCTTGGACGGCGCCATGTTGTTTATTCCATCACTGAGAAAGAAGCACGTGCCGAGATTCAGGATGTAAATATCGCCCCCGTGCGGTCGGAGAATATGAAACAAACACTGCCTTCAAGCTTTGACTGAAAATTATACTTTATGTTTCGCTAATTTAATTGATTAGGCAATGGCCAATAACAAAGACGATACCGAGGTCGGACTGCAACATTTAGGTTGCATACAAAAAAAGAAAACTTCGAGTACAAAACAGGAACAGGTCGGCTCTTGGAGTCGACTAAATGAGTAATTTCAGTCTCGATAAGAGTTCTGAAAAACTTTTAAAATCATTATCTTATTTATTGAAAAAAGTTCTGAAGTGTACTTGATGACAAGTGAACTAATTTGTGTAACTATACGCTGGTTAGGTAGTTTTGCTAATGCTAAAAACATCCGGGTCAAAGGTCAGGCAAGATGGCAGCAGAGTGGTTGTCTTTCTTCTTACTATGATTGTGGGAGGTTGGTTCCAAGACTGGGGGACGGCGGGGTGCTGAACAACTCAGACCGACGTGTCATTTGTAACATCAAATTAACCGAATGTGCTTTACGTGTATTGTCGGAGGAAACTGGAGTATCCCAAGGAAACCTACACAAGCACAGGGAGAACATGTAAACCCCACACAGGAACTCGGGCCTCGAACCCACGACCTTTTTGCAGTGAGGGAGACATACTAACCACGATGCTGCCCAGTCATCATACAGTAAATGTGATTGTGTCAGAAACTACATGCAGGTCTTTTTGAGATTCCTGTAAGGTGTCAGTAGATTTGTGGTGAATGTGCTTTAAATTACACAAAGTCCTAAAAATATTCGTTGGCCTTTTCTGCATTGTTAGAATTACGTATTTTCATTATTGTCGTGGGAGGGTTGGTTCTGTTCTTCTTTTCCTTTCGGCTGTTCCCTTCAGGGGTCGCCACAGCAAATGATCTGCCTCCATCTCTCCCTATCCTCTGCATCTTCTACTCTTACTCCAACGACCTTCATGTCCGCCTTCACTGCATCCATAAATCTTCTCTTTGGTCTTCCTCTGGGCCTTTTGCCTGGTAGTTCCAACCTCAGCATCCTACGACCAATATACTCACTATCCCTCCTCTGTACATGTCCAAACCATCTCAATCTAGCCTCTCTGACTTTGTCTCCAAAACATCTAACATGTGCTGTCCCTCTGATGTACTCATTTCTGATCCTATCCATCCTCGTTACTCCCAAAGAGAACCTCAACATTTTCATCTCTGCTACCTCCAACTCTGACTCCTGTCTTTTCCCCAGGGCCACTGTCTCTAAACCATACAACATTGCTGGCCTCATCACCGTCTTGTACACTTTTCCCTTCATTCTTGCCGATACTCTCCTATCACACATCACACCGGACACTTTTCTCCATCCATTCCAACCTGCCTGCACGCGCTTCTTCACCTCTTTTCCACACTCTCCATTGCTCTGGATTGTTGAGCCTAAGTACTTAAAATCCTCCACCTTCTTTATCTCTGCCCCTGTAACCTCAAAGTTCCTCTTGGGTCCTTGTCGTTCACACACATGTATTCTGTCTTACTAAGACTAACCTTCAATCCCCTCCTTTCCAGGGCATACCTCCACCTCTCTAGATTTTCCTCCACTTGGTCTCTGCTCTCACTACAGATCACAATGTCATCTGCAAACATCATAGTCCATGGAGATTCTTGTCTAACCTCATCTGTTAGCCTGTCCATCACCATAGCAAACAAGAAGGGGCTGAGAGCTGACCCTTGATGCAGTCCCACCTCCACCTTGAACTCTTCTGTCACACCGACAGCACACCTCACCACTGTCTTACATCTATCATACATGTCCTGCACCACTCTAACATACTTCTCTGTCACTCCAGACTTCCTCATACAATACCACAGTTCTTCTCTCGGCACCCTGTCATATGCTTTCTCCAGATCCACAAAGGCACAATGCAGCTCCTTCTGACCTTCTCTGTACTTCTCTATTAACATCCTCAAAGCAAACACTGCATCTGTGGTGCTCTTTCTTGGCATGAAACCAAACTGTTGTTCACAAATGCTGACCTCTGCCCTTAGTCTTGCTTCCACTATTCTTTCCCATAGCTTCATTGTATGGCTCATCAACTTTATCGGAGGGTTGGTTCTGTTATTACCTCTTTATGTGGTCTTCATGTTTCAGTGGGTGTTTTTTGCCATTATGCTTACAAAACACTTCAGATGCTTTTCCTTTAAATCTGTTTCAGAAATAATTTTGACTTGATGGCATGGTGTTCAGCAGCACTGAATCACCTAAATAAGCAAAAATCCTGGTTTGTTGTAGGTAATTTGGCATAACATGAAATAGTTCAACATGAAACAATTAGTGTAATATTTAATGAGACAGAACAGCATGGAATAATAAAATAATACCAAAAATAATTACTGCAAATCAAATAAAATGCACATTTTCAAACGTGCTGTATTCAAAACACAAAGAAAAATGGAGGGTATTCTTTTCTTAGTCTGAAGCGCTTCCATCTTCATCTTCATCCTGGAAAGAAAAAAATAAAAGATTTTTTAAAATAGGTTTGATGGGATATTATTCACACTTCGTGTCAGACACTCACTCAGTGTGCATGAACTCTGATTATTTCTGCACATTAGCATGTAAAAGAACCATTGCTGACTTTCGTAAAGAGTAGCTGCAAAGTCGTCAGCGTGTTTCTGTCCCTTGCTAAAAAAAAGGGTTGTGACAGGAAGGGCATCCGACGTAAAAACCTCTGCCAAATCAAACGTGCGAATCAGATGATTCGCTGTGGCGACTCCCGAGTAAAAGGGAAAAAGCCGAAAGGAAGACAGACAGTCATAGCTTCGCTACAGTAAATGAATAAAATAAAAGATTTCTAGAAAAAAAAGTAATTCTGGTGCCTCCTGATATTAAGAGAGTACACAATCTAAACCCCAAGTCTAAGAATAAGGAACGTACTGCACGATCTTTTGTGTTATGGGCTTGTAAACATCTGCAAGCTCAAATAATAAGTACTGTAGCACTGGAAAGAATCAGGGAGACCAGACAGCCTCTGAATAAGCCGATACAGAGACGATAACAAAAAACTGGGTGATATGAGAAAAAAAAAAAATCTCATATTTTCATGGGAAAATATTGATATACAGGGATCCCTTACTTTCCTCGGTTAATTAGGACAGAGGTCCCCCCGTGACCACCGAACTCCATGAAGTAGCATCAACCCCCAGACTAATGTACAGGAGGCCCTTAACTATTCACGGTTTTGCACTCGCACCACTGCATATTCGCGGATTGCCGAGTAACTGTCACGTGATTCAAATGGCTGTTCTCCGTCCTGCTGATTGGTTGAGATGATGCATATGCCCCCCCCATTTTTATTTGCAAACACTTTGTCCATGTGCTTTTTTTGTGTGTGTGTGTTTTTAATTACTGTTAAGCTCCGTCATGCCACCCAAACGCTATGCACCTTCTCATGCTTCTGGTAAGGTGCCAAAGCGCCAGAAAAAGGTAATGACGCTGCATGAAAAAGTAGAACTGCTTGATATGATACAGGAAAGAAAAAGTTATGCTGCAGTTGGGCGCCATTATAAAGTGAATGAAGGTACAGTCCAAGAAAAATGAGAAGACAATCAGAGCTAGTGTAACATCGAGTTTTTATGGAAGTGCTAAGAAGGTGAATGTTGTATGAAACAAGGTCATCATCAGAATGGAATCTGCCTTAGTATTACATTGTTTTTCAGTTATTATGTTCAGTACAGTACTGTATCTGAGTTAATGTTTAGAATGTTTGTGTGAGAAATTTTATGTTCTGCAGCATGTTTAACAAACGATACAAAAAGGATAAACTTGAATAATTACACTTCATGTTCTTTATGTACAGTAAATATAATGCAATGCCTCCCTCTAGTGGGCATTTTTTACAACTACGTGCAGTACATCCAAGTTCAAACTTCAAGCCAGTTTATTATACTTCAACACTTCATGTTTAATATATATATATTTATGCTGTATGATGTTTATATTTTATTATCAATAAATATCAAAGTAAAAATTAAAGTTTTTCTGAATGATTACTACATTAATACTGTATTAATTAGTAAGACTGTGTATAGAATGCGTTTAAGAAGCATATTTTAGTGCATGTAATAGATACATAGTATTTTACTTCAGGGCATATAATAGGATGCATAGGGTTTTACTTCCAGGTACAGAACTTGTGGATTATTGTGATTCGCGGGAGGTGCAGGAATTGAACCCCCGCGAATAACGGGGCCCTACTGTATATGTACAGATATACGTGTATATAATATCAATAAATACATATTCAATGCTATAAGTGCTTATAATAACAATTAAACATTTAAAAATAATGCATAAGATGTAATTAAAATATAAATACACACACATACAGATGCGCGTGCACACACTCGGATGTGCAGCTCACAAAAATGTGAGTAGTTTTGAAGGGAGGGTTTTTTTTTTTTGCATAATTGGCCTTGTTTTTGTGGCATTTTTCATTAACATTTCCCCCTATTATTCCTTAATTTCCTTATTTTTTAATTCGATGAATATTTTTAAAAATGCGATACATTGAAGTCACATGAATTGAAGTGCGAAATAGTGAGGAATCCCTGTATATTATACGATGAAAATAATGTTCTGACACACAAACATTGTGACAGCACATGTGAACTGATTCCATGAAAACACGTGTTGGAGTTCTGTGGGCTGTTGTGCTTTTGCTCTAGAACGTGACACATTTATTCTTTGCTGCTGTTCACCTCCATTCCAGTCCAGTCCATCCATGCGTCCTCAATTTAATCGGCTAAATATTTATGAAGCTAGTTCTACATATTAGGTTTAGGTTACAAGGACAGCTTCATTAATATGAGAAGTGAGAATGATTAAGCACCTCCTGACCAATCAGACTTCAGAGGTCAAGATCAGTGTGGTGGTAATAGAGCACTATAGCACCGTTATACATCACATCAAGAAAAAATATCTACATTTACACACCTTACATTCTAGTTTGCCGGTTGCTGTGGCGGCAAAGTCATGAATAGGAAGCGTACTCATCCAGCTGATCATAGACTTCTCCTGACACTCTGTCTCCACTATACTCGGGTAAATGTGCGCTTCCTTAAAGGCAGCTATAGAGTCCTCTTCTTGCTTCCACTCCAGGGCCTCATGAAGACCGTCTCCTCCGAAACGCTTGTTGTAACGATCAAAGTGCACACGGTCCAACACCAAGCCGAGTCCTGGAGCCTTGGGTACGTCGACCTTCTCTTCACCCCAGCTCCTTTCCATGATCTCTTCTTGGGCATACCCCTTCACTACGGCGATGACTAATCCAATCATCTTCCGGATCTGGTGCATCATGAAACTCTGGCCTCGTACTGTAATCACAGCAAATTCCACACCCTGCCTGACAAACGGTTCTCCACAGGACATGTGCGTGATATATCGCTTGGCGCTCGGGTCCCGTGGGCCTTTCTGTGACGTGAAATTATGGAAATTGTGGGTTCCTTTGTAGAGTGCAAAAAGCTTGTTCGCCCTCTTAAGTGTCTCTGGGTCCAAGCGGAAAGATGTGTCTTCTTGGTCAGTGTCTTTTTGGGAGAGTGCTATTGTGGGAAGCATGTAAAAGTAAGTTCTGGCATCACAGTTGTTTTTGGAGTTAAAGCCGCCCGTGACTCTCTTCAAACCTGTCAGAGGAGATTTTTTATGAAATCAAACATAATGGTCCAAAATAAATTTGCTATATCTGAAGATCAGTCTGACCTAAAACTCTAATCTGGGGTGGGAGGTGGGTGTTGATCTTCTCCAGAATGTTTTCAATCAACCACAGCTTCAGAGAAACGACCTGGCCGGCTGCAGAAACCCCCTGCAAAATAAATACACAAGTCATTCCTCCTGAAGAGTTTTAGACTCCATCAGAAAGCCAAAAGAATACCTCCTTACATTCCACCGAGTCTAACCCACCCATCATAATAGACCTCAAGTATCAGAAGAAATACCACTTGAAAAATTGGAGTGGGTGGGCGCTTATTAAAATATTTACCAGCGGAGTGGAACAGTAAGTGCTTATTACCATAGAAGTGGAAAACAAAATAATAACAGAATAAAAGAGTTTTACTGGTATTTGTGTTATTAATTTTTAGGTATCAATAAAACTACTTACATGAAAGCTGAAAATAAACAGAAAACAGCATAATTTTTTAATAAAAGACCCTTTACTTTTCCCTCCCGGTGATATTCCTTTCAACATTTTCCTGGAAGTAAAATCGAGCCAATCAACACGAATGTCAACTTTAGCACATGGCCAGGAACGTCTTTAAATTCATGAAGTTATTGAGCAGGAGAATCTGGTGAAAAATACTTGCCATCACTTTCTGATAGGTCCATATCTGGCTCACCGCTCCATTCATTCAGAACATGCAAGTTTCTAATGGTTCATCGGTTGTTGGACATTTCCCAAGAGAACATAGCAAAATATTTTCCTGTTTTTGTAAAGCATGGCAGAATAATCAAATGTGTTGTTACTGATGAACATTATGGACGTTCCCCAGTGGAGGGGGTCTTGAAATACTGTGTAAACTCACTTTTACAGGCAGTGAACGCCTCATTTTATTGTTACAGAGACTGATTGAATAAAATTGTTAAGTCTGATCTACAATTAGGCTCCCAGTACACATTAGACGCAAGATATAAAAAAAACAAAAACAACAAAACACTGGGGGGGGGGGGGGACTTATTATGTTGATTACGGTATATTCATGTTATACACCACCCTTCCAATAAAAGTTTCACTCAAACATGTTCTGCCTTTATCTTCACATACAGCATGTAATCTCCATTCCACTGTTTCAACAAACTTAAGCAACTTCTTTTCCTTTCGGCTTTTCCCCTTTGTTCAGGGGTCGCCACCATCTGATTCACATGTCCGATTTGGCATAGGTTTTTACGTCGGATGCCCTTCCTGACACAACCCTTTAGCAAGGGGCAGAATTATGCTGACGGCTTTAGCTACTCTTTACGAAAGTCAGCAATGGTTGTTTTACACGAACCTCTCACCATAGACAGTGAGAGACATAGCCGGCGTTTGATAAGTTAGCTGCACAGGGGGACGACGACACAATCTTATGGAGAGTGGGACTCGAACCCCCAACCTTAGGATCAGTGATCCAGCACCCTTTACCACCAGGCCACCACTGCCCCAAACAAACTTAAGCAGCATAGCATTTATTTCCAGCCAGTGTCAGGTTTATTTCTGAACAAAGTCTTGTAGTCTTCTCCAGCACATTCCGAAAACTTTGAATAGGGTCACGCTCAGGACTCTGGGGTGCCAATACATGAAAATGATTCTTAATGCTCCTGAATCACTCTTTCATTATTTGAGCCCCTATTTTCTCTTCGTACCATCAGGGAAGAAAAAGTCCATTGATGTCATAACCTGCTCATTCAGGCCATCAGCTGCTTCATTTTATGGCCACATTAATGTTGCTGAGCCTCAACTGGACCAACTGGCGCAACAATGCCATGGAAATGACATGCTGTGATCAAGGCATCACCCCAATTAGTACCACACAAGAAACATCTCGTCCTCACCTTGTCTGTTCGGGCACATCTCTGGAAAGACATCTTCTTCATATCATCTGCGTGGTTTTCAGGAATACAGCCTGCGTTGACAAGTGCAGTGACCAGTTCGTCTTCGATCGTCTTGAACTGAGAATTTCCAGGATTCCGCTAACAAAATCAGAACGTAAACATGAACACACCCCACGTTTATTCTAATTTAATTTAATTACTTCAATATTATGTTAGTTATTTAAATCTTTATAACCATGAGCAGTTTACCTGCATTCCGTAGTAGCCTTTGCCTGAATAGGCCATTAGGAGAACAACTTTTCTTTTTGGGAATCTTTTCTCCTCCTCAATCTTCTCTTCGTCTGTTTTCAGCTTTTTAGCCACATTTTCCACCTCAGTGTTTTCTGGAGGTCTCTTCAGCGTCGTGTTGCTGCTGTAGTTCTGATTTTCTTCCTCAGACATCCTTCTGTCCTGCATACAAAATCCACAAAGCCTCTGAATCCTGCACCAACCTGTAAACACACACAGATGAGAAGCAATGAGGCGCTGCACTGCAGTTCCAAAGATGCTAAAGGCTAAATACTCACCTTTGAGTTTAACAGTTGACTTCACACCCTGACAGAATTTCAACATCTCCCGTTTTTCTCTAACATTTTAATAAACACTCATTCTTGAAGATTCTTGCTCATTAATTCACTATTTTCAACGGTTCTAAATGACAGGTTCGTGCTTTCACTCCACACGTCTTGACGTTACTTCCTCTTCTCCATCCGTGAACACACGCGCACGTGGAGTGGTGCACTCTAACCTCGCGCGAAATATCGCGAGAACTCAGACAGGTCTCAGTCTCGCGAGATCTCAGTATCGAAGACCTCACCAGCAAAATAATAAAATAAAATATACATTGTAAAAAATATACACGTGTGTGCTATATGCTGTTTATTAAGTTGTTTTTAAATATTTTATTTAATCTTTTTGGTAAAACCTACACAATTAAACTTGCCACACAAACACACACACACACACACACACACACACACACGCAATGTCTCTTCTTCTTTTCCTTTCGGCTGTTCCCTTCAGGGGTCGCCATAGCAAACCATCTGCCTCCATCTCGCCCTATCCTCTGCATCTTCTTCTCTTACTCCAATGACCTTCATGTCTTCCTTCACCACATCCAAAAATCTCTTCTTCCTCTCGGCCTTCTGCCTGGTAGTTCCAACCTCAGCATCCTACTACCAATATACTCACTGTCCCTTTTCTGTACATGTCCAAACCATCTCAATCTAGCCTCTCTGACTTTGTCTCCAAAGCATCTTACATGGGCTGTCCCTCTGATGTACTCATTTCTAATCCTATCCATCCTCGTTACTCCGAGAGAGAACCTCAACATTTTTATCTCCGCTACCTCCAACTCTGCCTCCTGCCTTTTCCTCAGCGCCACTGTTTCTAAGCCATACATCACTGACCTCACCACTGTCTTGTACACTTTTCCTTTCATTCTTGCTGACACTCTCCTATCGCACATCACACTGGACACTTTTCTTCAACCATTCCAGCCTGCCTGCACACGCTTCTTCACCTCTTTTCCACACTCTCCATTGCTCTGGACTGCATATCTCTGCTCCCTGTAACATCACCGTTCTTCCTGGGTCTTTCTGATTCACACACATGTATTCTGATTTTCTGAGGCTAACCTTCATTCCTCTCCTTTCCAGGGCATACCTTCACCTCTCTAGATTTTCCTGCACTTGTTCTCTGCTCTCACTACAGATCACAATGTCCTCTGCAAACATCATAGTCCATGGAGATTCTTACCTAACCTCGTCTGTCAGCCTGTCCATCACCATAGCAAACAAGAAGGGGCTCAGAGCTGATCCTTGATGCAGTCCCACCTCCACCTTGAACTCCTCTGTCACACCAACAGCACACCTCACCACTGTCTTACATCTCTCATACATGTCCTGCACCACTCTAACATACTTCTCTGCCACTCCAGACTCCCTCATGCAATACCATAGTTCTTCTCTTGGCACCCTGTTATATGCTTTTTCCAGATCCACAAAGGCACAATGCAGTTCTCTCTGACCTTTCTCTGTACTTCTCTATTAACATCCTCAAAGCAAACATTGCATCTGTGGTGCTCTTTCTTGGCATGAAACCAAACTGTTGCTCACAAATGCTGACCTCTGCCCTTAGTCTAGCTTCCATTCTTTTCTTCCATTCTATTCTTTCCCATAACTTCATCGTATGGCTCATCAACTTTATCCCTCTGTAATTGCCGCAACTCTGTACATCTCCCTTGTTCTTAAAAATGGGCACCAGCACACTTCTCCTCCATTCCTCCGGCATCTGCTCACTTTTGTTGAATGTTCTTGTCAGAAAATCTACTGCTACCTCTCCTAGACACTTCCATACCTCCACAGGTATATCATCAGGACCAACTGCCTTTCCATTCTTTATCCTCTTCAGTGCCCTTCTCACCCTTACTAATCTTTGCTACTTCCTGGTCCTCAACAGTCACCTCTTCTACTCTTTTTTTCTCTCTCATTTTCCTCATTCATCAGCTCTTCAAAGTACTCTTTCCATCTTCCCAGCACACTTCTGTCATCAGTCAATACATTTCCCTCTCTGTCCTTTGTCAATCTAACTTGCGGCACATTCTTCCCATCTCTATTTTTCTGCTGTGACAACCTGTATAGATCACTTTCTCCCTCTTTACTCTCCAACCTATCATACAAGTCATCATACACCCTGTTTGGCCTTAGCCAATGCTACTTTTGCCTTACGCTGTCTCCCTGTACTCCTGTTTACTCTCTTCAGCTTTTGTGGTGGCTGGCTGATTGAACCAATAAGGGCATGACTGTACTAGTATTTTCCAGTTCGAACAGAGGAATGCTGAAGGTGGTTGTACAGTCTGGCTGGGAGCTCTTCTTTGCAGTAATTTTTCTTCAGACTTTCACCTCAGGGCAGTTTTAAAGTGATTGACACTACAATTCTTGCTTCCAGGAGCTCCTGGGGGTGGCAATCGGCCTACCTGTTGGGTACTTCCGCTCTGCAAAAAGGCTTTCTGTCCATGTAGTCAACTCCAAATATTAGTCAAGCTTGACTGTGTTAGCGGCTGTCTCAGAATCCATGATGATATAAAATTAATTTCTGTTAACACAGAGTTCATGAAAAAGTCCATGTCTTGGTGGTTACAGACCACTTAAAACAAGTTCCACCTAGTTCCTGGTCTTCTTTTAGACTCTGTCGCTTGTACTGTACTTACATACAATAATTTGTGCTTATGTTCATGGAGTCTGCAGTTGGTTAGAAATTACTCCAGAAAATTCTTAATTTACATCTCATTTCTTTTTCAGGTCTGCACGAAGCTCCTTGGACTTTCCCTTTAAACTGTATTGTTGTTCAATCCAGTGAGTGCTGTTATACAGATCCTTTTTAAACCGGGGATTTAGCTCAGTTGGTAGAGCGTCCGCTTTATCCTCCGGTAGGTCGGAGTTCGAATCCGGCCGCGTCATACCATAAGACGTTAAAATTTGGCAGTTGTTGCTTCCTGCTTGGCGCTCAGCATCAAAAGGATAGAACAACGCAATAACTGGCGCTGCACAGTGGCGACAGGTGCCTAGCGCACAAAGCAAATTTCAATGTATGTAATGTACTTTGACAATAAAGAGTTGTTTGTTTGTTTGTTTTAAGTTGGCAAAGAGACTCTAGCGGATGTATTCAATCAAAATTACTCACACAAAGTCAACAGGCTATTCCCTTGGAGAGTTAAACACATTTCAGAACTACTCGCAAAACCGAATCGATAATATAAGTCTATGGAAAGCTTTGACCTTGTGTTGATCACGCACTCGTTTATCAAACCTCTTAATCGTACCATTGAGATCACAGGGAGGTTGGAAACTATTGGCTCCCTGAAATTGCCCCTATCTATGCGTACATGTTTTTGGACTGTAGGAGGAAAGTGGAGTAACCAGAAGAACCCAAGGCAAGCATAGAGAGAACATACAAACTCTGGACAGATATGACATCACCGAGCCCAGGACTCAGACCCATATTCTTCTTGCTGTGAGGTGCATGTGCTCACCACTACTGTGTTGCCCCCTGTGCTGATTTCAGAAAACCTAAAATCAATTAAAATTGGACTTAAAAACAAAAAATGCACACACAAAACAGAAAAACTTAATATATATTTTTTCATTTAATTATATTGTACCTTTCACAATAAAAAGTGACACTCATATTGACATGGAAACAGTGTGTACATTTCCTTAATTTTCTACAGAGTGCATTGAAGTTTATTGATGACTGGGAAATTTAGCTTTTCTCTCTTTGGAGGGGTGAACAAGAACAAAAAAAAAAAAATCAAAAGCATATGTTCATGCGTTTGCATGTCATGTATATATACTGTACATGTTTGGTGCAATAATTTAATTTACAATAGTTATTTACAAGTGGTACTTAGAGACTTCAGTCTTTCACCTTCACATGGACACAGAAATGAACCTTCCAACATGTTCTCAAGGACACACAGAACTGGTATAATTTAGGGTTAGTGTCTCAAAAGCAGGAGATAAAGTCTATGATTTAAAATTTGATGAGTTGGTAGGAACTCAAATGCGTGTGCAGTGAATGATTTAAGAGTACAAACAGATCACCCAAGAGTAGAAAAATATCGAAAAACCAGCCCAGCATCTGTGGAATGCAGAACAAAATGTTGTTCCTACTGTAACTGGTCTTTTTGTTGTTATCTACCATGAAGCATCAATTAGAAAACATACTTGCCAAGTCTATTAAAAAAAGTTTACAACTAAAGTATGGTGTATGCCAACCAGCTAACCATCCTACATAATTGTTAGACACACACACACACACACACACACACACACACAGAAAAGGAAACCAAAAATGGAGAAAACCACCACACACAATCTAGCTATCAGAAAATAATGAACAAAACATTTTTTCAGGAGTTTTTTTTCTTAAAAGGCACATTTTTAAATTGATTGAACTTATCACCTGTTACACAAACCAAACCACACAGCATACATTATTAATAAAGTTTTAAAAAGCATTTTGCACAACACTAACAACTCGCCAGGAAACAAGCAGAGCCCCATGCAGCATAGCAAACAAGTGAACGGGGGTCCTTTTATTCCCAGGTTCAGGTTCCAAACTCTTTTCATTCTTAGCATCATAATCAAGAAGCCAAAGTCCTGCACAACTTAAAGTAATAAATAAATAAAAATAAAGAGAGCGAGAGAGAGAGCAAGCGAAGGCTTAAAAAAAATGTGGATAATCTTAACAACTCTGACCAAAACTACAAGAAATAATATTTTGTTGCAGGGCCTGCGGGGCGCTATAGTAAGCCTCGAGATTTTTTCAATAACGGCCGAAATTAATAAGCAAATGCAACACTACCTTCTCTTTGTGTCTTAAGAAGCGTATTCCATTCTTTTCTCTGTATCTGTCGCCTCGTCTGTCATTCATATCATTCACACATATTTAAAAAGTAGACAAACACAATATAAAAATCGGTGCAGAAGAAATAAAATGGGAAAAGAAAATGATAGAGACTTCAGAACTTGAACAGTGATTACTATAATTGTTTTCTTCCTAATTTGAGAACATTGTGGACAATCTTGGTCAGGATTCACTGAAGTGCTACACACGGCCTGACTGGTAATACAAACCATGAATGAAAACAGGGAGGAAAGTACTGTATATGGATGAGCTCTATAAACATAAATGCAATATATTTTCGACATCGCATGGCCTGGGATGCACCAAGAAAGCTTTAATCTGGAATATAGTTGTGTTTTTCGGTGAATTTAGTTGAACCAAACTTAAAAATACCTTTGAAAAATATACAGAATTTAACATTTGTAAACATCTTATGTTAATAGTGAATGAATTATGTTAAACTTGAGCTCAATACCAGATTCATTTTTATATTCCTGTTAATTGTGAGTGGTCTAAAATTCAAATTTTAAAATATAGGCAGCAAGTAATGAAAACTATCGTGGATGTTTTCCCTTCAGAAAAAATGCAATAGAATATAAAAACCACTCAAACATAAGTGATACTCTTCATTTTTTTAAATAGTAGTCTATACATAATCCAAAGTGATCAATATCTCTCGTTTACATTATTACACTTTATATTAAATGGGAATTACAATTTAGATAAAATTTTAAATGAAATAGTGCAACATAACATTTGAACTTCAAATTCAACTCCACGTTATCTTCGTGGTGGAACCCATAATGGTTCGCCATGCTTTTTTTTTGGGCTTGTCACATTCATTTGGTGAAAATCCATTTTTCAAACTTGAAGCAAAAAGGGAAAATACACAGAATAAAATGAAATAAAATAACACACAGTGAATTAGGAGGTTCCTTCTCCATCCGCTACGGGTGAAATTTGACATTAAGGTGAAATATGCCTTCAAGTGGCTAGGAATATACCTGGTTTGAAACAGTTTCAAGCTGAGTTACAGTATGAAACTGTCTTTCCTGGAGTGGGGGTTGTCAGTAGATTCGTCCCTTGTACTTGTATTATGCATGTTTCACCCTCAAATGTGTAAAGTGTACATTCAAAGTACAAAAGTGAACTGCAATTTATTTATCGATTAAAGCTTTAAAGATATAATGGCATTTGGAAATTTGCAAACCCTTTCGAATTTCTATTTTTCTGTGTAAATATGAGCTAAAACCTCATCAGATTTTCACATGAACCTTAAAAGTAGATAAACAGACCTCAATTAAATAAATGAAACAAAATTGTAATTGTCTCGGTCTTGTATTTGAGAAAGATTACCCAGCATTACATATCTGAGACAAGTAAAACTAGGTGAACTTCTAAGATTAGCAGTTAATTTGAAGGTGAAATTAGAGTCAGGCGTTTTCAATAATGGGACAAAAATCAGGTTCTGAATAGCACCCTGTTTTGATATCAAAATCTGATCTTCGTGAAAATACATCATAAAACAAACAAAAGAGATTTCTGAGGACCTCAAAATTAGAGGTGACAGTGTTCATTAGTCTGGAAAAAGTTTCACTGTAAGAGTCAGGTGTAATAGCCCACGAGCCAACAAAGGAATTCCTGGTTACATCTAAGCAACTAAAGGTCTCCATTACACTGCTAAATGTTCAGGAATTCACCAACAGGACAACAATGAAGAGCAATGGTGTGTATAGCAGGGTTGTAAAAGGTCAACCACTGTTCTCCAAAAGCATTGCTGCTTGTCAATAATGAATGAAAGATTATTTGGACAAAAATATGGACAGAATAGACAAAAAATAGAAGCTTGTGGTTTAAATAACAAGTGTTATGTTTGAAGAAAAGATAACACTGCATTGTAACATAAGAACCCTAACCCATTTACGAAACACTGTGATGGTGGCTTTCCAGGCCTGTTTTGCCGCATCTGGGCCCAGACAGCAAATTCTTAACAAGAATATTGAGATACCGAAGTCTCAAGATCAAGTGGTACACAAAACAGGACAACCTTAAGCAAATAGAGTCAAAACAAAAATGTTGAATTAAAAAAAAATAAAAAATGAATGTCCCAGGCAACGTTCCCTCTAAGCTGCGCAACTGCGCAATGGCGCACCGCTCGAACACTCTCAGCGCACAAGAAAACCGATCCAGCGCAGTGAACGCGCTGCAGATTAATTACATACACGGTATAGAAGTTTTAGTGAGTGACAGGTGTCCAGCCAATCACACGATGCGATGCAATCACGCTACGCAGCCAATCACGGCACCGTCACGTGCTGCGCTCATACACGCTCCATAACAATAATAACAGTGCTGCTGAGTGAAGTGATGCTAATGCTAACCCCGTTATCATGACGAAACGAGCGGCCAGGGAATATGATACGTCGACTCCACAAACCAAAGTAAAAAAAGAACTGCACAATGTCTGTGAGTACAACAGAAAGCTGGCGAAGCAAAAACTATACCTTTCAATTTGTGAGAGAGTGCAGAATGAGACTGTGTGATGTTAAAAATGCACCCTGGCACACCCTGATAGTAGATGAGAGCCAGACATGACAGGACACAAAATGCTCGTCATATATTTAAAATTCAGGGAGGAAAATGATGTCATCTATAAAACTGTGTTTAATAAGCCACGAAACTTTCAGTGATCTCAGGTGTGATACTGGGGTGTGGCCACAGCGAGCACTTGTGATGTTGCTCACAGTGGGCCTCAGTGTGCTCAGGGAGGTTGTCTGTATGCCCAGACAGAGGAAAAATTACAGGGAACATTGGTCCCAGGTATATTAGACCTTAATCTTTGAAAGATTTGAAGGGTTGTGCCAGGAAACTCAGCAGTATCTTACAGCTGAAGCTCTAATAAGGCTGTGCAGGTCTGATCAAGTCACCAGAATTGTTTAGTTACAAGTTTCGTTTCTAAAGAGTGTTTCAATGGAAGAGTTCACACATTTTCCAGTTCCATATGGAAATAAATGACCAAGTGTGACACTTTCTCTCATTTGATTAATTCCAGTCTCTTTAACCCATTTCCACACTTGTATCCTGATATTTTAGGCCACATTCATGCACAAAGACAGAAAATTCGAAAGGGTTAACAAATGTTCACACACCAGTGTGCACTACATCCAGACTCATACTAAAGTTACAAAAGATAGATCACCATAGTGACCACAAAAGTACAGTTTAATACCATTTTTTAAAGAATGTATGATTTAAATCCAGCTGCTGATAAATATCCATCCCTTCTGATTGCACAATCCCAGTTCTAAAGAAAATCCGAGCCTGACATAGTGTTATGTCTAAGCAAAGCAAAAAGATGTATACGCAGTGCAGGTTTAAAAAAAAATTCCACCAGAATATTAGGGAGTCAGCATGGGCCTGATTAGATTGCCTGCAGTTTCCTTGATTTCTGAGTCAAACACAACATGATTCAGGAAACAAACAACTCACTCCATACAAAGCAGGCATCGATATAAACAATCATCCCAGCCTTCAATTTCATAAATGAGAAGAAGCAGCAGCAAGAGGGATGGATGGGGTATGTCGGGAAGTAATTTAAGGGACTTGGTTGAAACTCTATACACAGAAGCTTGACTGCAGAGCAGTGAGACGACGCTCGATACACTGCTTACCTGTAAATAAATAATAAAAAAAAATTACACTTCATATAGTTCAGCACTCAGCTATAGTATGAGAAGAAGCTACTTCTTTTCCTTTCGGCTGTTCCCTTCAGGGCTCACCAAAGAGAATCACCTGCCTTTGACTATGCAAATCATCAGTATGAGAAGAAGCTAACACTGCATAAAAAAACACTCACATTTGCTGACACTAAGGAGGTCAGCCTGCTCGGTGAGCAGCAATGACAGACCCTCCATCAACAGCAAGGCTTTGTGGTAGCGCTGTACTGAAGCATCACCCTGGTGGAACATCTCATCCAGAGCTGCAGCTTGCACCTGCAGGAAACGTTCGGTTTACTCATTCATTCATTAATTTTCTGAACCGCTTAATCCTAATTAGGATTGCAGGGAGGCTGGCAACCATATCGCCCGAGTCTGGGCGAGGGCAGGGTACACCCTGGACAGCTTGAAAGGCCATTGCAGGTCAGAAACATTCTGTCGGCTTTACTCTTGACGAAAGTCAGCGATGGTTCTTTTACGTGAACCACTCACCACCGAGAGTGAAAGATATGGCCAGTCTTTGATAAAAGTATAGTACAACTACAACTATACACAACATCATACAGTAATGTGTGGCTATAGGGACATAAATCCCTTCTTTTGAAAGCATGTCACATGAGCAGCAGGTATATTTAAGCCATCAGAAAAGATTCACACAGCTACGCATACATACACAAGTTGTAAAAATATCAATGTGAATATTTTCAGTTATTGTATAAGACATATGACAAAGTAATTTTTTTTTTTCATAAAAAAACAACCTGATTTGTCTCGGTAAAGCCTTTATGCAGTAATGATAAGCTCATTAATATAGAAACAACTGAAGACGTTTGACAGATTTAGTGTGTAAGTCATGGATTTATGGAGCTATCTTATTACCATTTGCACAGTATGGCTGAAAATCAGCTTTTCTGCTGTAATGGTGTTGATGTGGTCCATCAGCTGGTGCTTTCTGGAAAAGAACCGCTCTAGACGCACACTCAGGGAACGACATGCCGCCACACTCGACTTGTACAGATCGTTTAACCCCCTGACCACTGTGGAAGAAAAGACCAACCCATTTCTTTAATAGTACTCATTTTTATCAAAACACATGACTGAGTACAGGAGACTGTTGTGTAGTCCATTAAAAATGAGGTAGTGAGTAGATGAGTGGAAAACATGAAACCACTCACCCTGTTTGACCGTGGTGGAAGGACACAGTTTACCCTGTTTGATGCCCTCCATGGCTGTCTGCAAGGTAGTGGACAGCAGCTCTACTGTCTTCATGTACAGCAACAACTGCTCAGCATGACTGAAACCCATACAACACTTTCAATTTAGTGTTTAATTCTGTTATGTGTTGTGATGATTTTGTGTGGCGCTTCATGTATCACCAAAATCTACTATTTTCATTTATCTTTTTACCTGTGTTGTTGTGTCTGTTTGAGTGCAAGATTTATCAAAATATTGTCCATGGATTTGGATTTTTTTTCTTTTGTAGAGCAGGGTGTGGTACAGACAACAAACCATTCAATTTTGGAAGTGATTCACAGATGTGATTTGTTGATCATTTGTATCCCATGTTGCCCATTTGTTAATATGTACGGAAAATGTTAGATGCCCACTAGGGGGACACATTTCATTATAACCATGAAAAGTTAAAATAATCCATTTGCGCCTGGTGGAAGTACCTTGTACACCCTAGTAGTGACCTCTATTTAATTTACACGCTTGAATTTGAAGTGGTAAAGCGTTGCCATTCCGTGATAGTCATACAGGTAAGGAGAGCGCGCCAAATTATTCACAGATTTTCAAGCAGCATTGCACTCTATGTAGTGGGATTGAATTGTCTACTAACTTAAATCAATAAATAAAAACAAAGTCAACAAACTTTTTACTTGTCTGGATCATGATTTTAAAATTGTAACCAAAAAACCTGTACAGTCATCCCTTGAATATCGCGGATAATGTAGACCAGACCTGGCTGCGATATTCGAAAGACCGCAAAGTAGGAACGCCCCGCCCCCCCATTTCTACCATGTTCTCTCATTTCTATGTTTTCGCATCTATACAATATCAAGAAGTGTATATTAAACTTTACACAGTTATATGCATATGTAAATACTGTAATGTGTTAATATTTAAATAGAATTTATATATAAATACTTTAAGTACTGTACTCACCTCTGACAATAGTTCTTCTCCGCGGTGCAGGACGTTCACAAACTCTATACAGTAAAATCACAAAAACTCCCACGGGAATGTGCGAGGCAACAGCGTCACGCGTCTAAGCCAATTGGCTTGCGAGATTGAGTTGAGTGGGCGGGAGGCAACAGCATCACGCGTCTAAGCCAATCATCTTGCGAGATTGAGTTGCGTGGGCGGTCACGCGTCTAAGCCAATCAGCTTGTGAGATTGAGTTGAGTGGGCGGGAGGCAATAGCGTCACGCGTCTAAGCCAATCAGCTTGCGAGATTGAGTTGAGTGGGCAGTCCCTGCCTGAACTGGGCAGGAGGGGCACTTCAGTCTGTCGTTTGGAAACAATGGACGCAGCCTGCCTTGGGTCCCTCCCTTCCGCTAGCTTACATGTGAGTTTCAGCATGAATTTTGAATTTTTTTATGATTTTTTTTTTTTTTTTTTATACCGCGATGTACCAAGACCGCGATGCTCAAATCGCGAACTGGCAAGGGATGACTGTAATACCGAATTGGGATACTTACAGAAAACAGTGATACTGACAGAATGACAATGCATTTAAACCAGTGCCTAGATACCGTGACAAGATGCCATCACTATTTGGACATTATAAATCTGGTGTTGTTAATTTTTTTAAATAAAAGGGACATGCATCAATTTTAATGAAACCAACTTCGACGAATAATCCAAAAAGCTTAAAGTATCTATATCTTGATAGAAAATCAACTTTGGAGAAAATCCGATGTAAACGTTGATGTGTGCACCAAAATTAATGCATATTTAGTACACTAAATCATATTTATACATTAGTTTTACAGTGAAATAGTTAGCTGATTATATGTTAAAGAATGCATCTACTGCAAATTAGAGAATAAAATATGATAACTAAAAAATAATTTGAAGCAAGTTCATTACAAACCATTACATAGTATATCTTAATGAATTTTGAGATGACACGCTCCATATACAGTACTTTTTTCCGGTTGTCTCATTCCCCTTACTGTCTATAGACATACTATGTATCGTGAAACTATTCTGAGATATGTTGCTGATTTCTCAATATTGATTTGTCGTTTGGAGCCCACAATCTCTGAATATAACAATATACTGTAATGGCTTTTATTTGTATCTTATTAAGTTCCAGGAGAAATAAAGAGATGCTGGTGAGCAAACACTTGTTTGCAACTCTTAGAACGAAAGTGCTAATGAGATTTATTTTTTGTACCATTCCATGTAAAAAAAACAGCTAAAACAGTACAACATGCTATTAAATTAATGAATTAAACACTGTGCTTGCTGTTAAATAGCTGTATTATGAGAAGAAGGAAACAGTTTATGCTGTGCAGTCGAAAGAAAAATCTTCTTTGTACTGAGTTCATTCTTAGCAATTTTTTGTTCGAGCAAGCCCTGGCTTGTTTTATTTCTTACAGATGACCCCAACAGTGTTGCTCCTATTACTTTCATGATGACAAGACCATTTTCATTGCACTGTGTGTGTGTGTGCGTGTGTGTACCACCACTCGCTGCTCAGGGAACTGATCTGGTCAGCCACAACACTTTCTCGATGTAGACAGCCTGAAGTCTGTTCGGCTCGTCCGGCTTCTCCACCTCTCATTACTGCCACCTCCATTACACAGCGAGCAAAAGCCAGCACGAATCGAAGTCGCTGCAGAATCTCTGTGTGCTCCTCCTGTCGGGGGGGATGTGACAAAATCCCTTGACACAACTTTACACGTAATCAGTTTTATTCTAAAGAAACAACATTATGCACAATCTAACTGGTTCTAATGCGAGCAATAAATCACATATGGACCTGTTTATATCTGACTGGCAGCCTAGTCTTCAACTAATAACACTGCAAGAAGCATTCAGTGTTTTGTGGGGTTTTTAAGCAAAAAGATATACAGGAAATATCAAAAGAAATAATGACTCTTCAACACGGGAACAATCCAAAAGCCGCTCGGTCTCTAAAGAGAAATCCCAGCCCTTGGGTTTTTGTACACACCGCAATGCAGAATACCTCGGATGAGATTTCTCTGTGCTTCCCTTGTATTTACTTAAGTAATTTATATATAATGCATCTTATTATATCACAGTTCTGTGTTAACATCTAAAACAGGAACTTTGGCAGTAGTTCAAACTAAAGTTATATGGTCCTAAAATTTTATTTTATTACTTAGTTTAAATTCTTACTCTTTTACTCATTTGTCGAAATTGTTTCCTCATACTAGGGTTGCGTGGAGGCTGTGGCTTATCTCAGCTTCACTTATCTATAGTGAAGGCATGGTACACCCTGAACAACTCGCCAGATTATCGCAGAGCCCACACACACACACACACACACACACACACACACACACACACAAAATATTCACACTCACACCTAGTGGCAATTTGAAACCGCTTAAATGCGCATGCTGTTGAGGACTGTGGAAGGAAACTAATGCAAACGCAGGGAGAACATGCAAACACCACACAGAAATGCCCTGGCCGAACTTGGGACTTGAATCAAGGACCTTCTTGCTGTGAAGAAAACATGCTAACTAGACACTATGCCACTGTATAAAATTCTACCCTGTTTAAATTATGTTTCATTTTATTTAGTTTTACAAGCACATACATTTTAGCTCCATTTTAATTTTGAGAAATATCCAAGTTTTATTATTTGAAACCCCCCCCATTTTCACCCTAATTTAGTCATATCCAATTCCCAATCATCAAGTTTTTGCTTTCCCAATAACACAGCCACCACCAATCAGCAAGAGGCGGGAACATGCACACACCTCTATGACATGTGTTTCTAGTAACCCACCTCTCTTTGAATTACGGCACATGCATATTTGGAGGTGGTCTTATCCACTCAGAGGAAAATGCAATCCGCCCCCTCGTATGAATGAGCTTAAACACACACAATTGGCTGCTGATCGCAGTGAGTAACAGGGAAGTGAGTGTATGCTGTCTGTCCCTCCCATGAGAGCTCGTGGTCCTTCCATTGGACACCCGGTCACAGGTGACTGAGGCATTAATCCGGATTCAAACTTGTGATATCTGGGTTAATAGTAACGAACTTTGTTGATGTGCCACTCAGGAAACTTGCCAGTTTTAGTTCAGTTTTTATTTTCCTTTGGTATTAATTTTACATTTTACTGCCACCTTATGGAACTAGGCTGTAATTGTTTCATCTTCAGATTGGTATAGCAACGAATACGTAAATTGACATAAGCATGAAAAAAAGATATTTACTCATAATTCTGTTTCATTTTAGTTTGTGTTGAATTGGTCATTGCAGTGTTTTCTTTCATTCTTTAACAAATTCCAGCCACACATATTTACCTCCATTAGTGTTTCTTCTGGAAGCTCAGGTGCCTCAAACATAATCAGGCCCTCCAAGTTGCCTGTGGCGGCTTCAGTGAGACCATAACGGGGACTCGATGAACCCTCAAAACCATTCATACACATGCCTGACTGAGGGTAACGGCTGATAAGGGACCCCACAGGACTGATCGAGCTCGGGGAACAAGCTGAAAAAAAATTACAGCATTATTTGAGCAATATGGGAATGGGGAAAAATATGTTACCTGAAATTGTAGGCAAACATAATAAAAGACATGTAGAATATTGCTATTATAGTTTATTATCTTCCACAAGGGACTAGGAAAAAAAACAAAACAAAGCAGACTCACCAGAGAATTTTCTGGATCGAGAGGTGTGGGGTGGTGTTCCTCCTCTGGGTGGTGAGCCCACAGTGAACACCACTCGTGCTGGACTACCTGAACCGACCACCATGGTTCCACCAGCAGTAGGTGCTGTAGAACAATGGAACAGTTCCTCAGCATTCCCCATGCCAATAAATATATAAATAAATACAGTCGTGCATTTCATCACAATGTACTAACTTGGACTTTCTCTGTTTTGTTTTTAAAGCAATGCTTGCTCAATTTTTATGATTTTATTTAGTCATTTTTAATATATTTTTTCATTAAAAGTCAACAGCTAAATAATTTATAATTTTTTTAAATCATGAGAGAGATTGATGACAGATTTCCTTGTGGCTGTTTCCCTTTATCAGGGGTCACCACAGTGAATGATTCGCATGTTTTTTCGTCGGATGCCCTTCCTGACACAACCCTTTAGCAAGGAACCGAAACACACTGACAGCTTTATAAATATATAATTTTTCTTTTATTTCTTTTTTCAAATCCAGATTTATCTAAACAGTTTCTCAATACAAAATGTATTGGCCTGCTCCTGTGGTTTCTGGGGTTTTAAGTCAAAGTCTGTCATTGCCATGCCAAAGGTCCACACACGCTTATGATTAAATAGTTACACAGTAAATAATGAATCATGTATTTATCTCCAAGAATATGCCTTGTATAATCTGGTCAGGGGTCATGAAGAGTTCAGAGAAACATAACTGCTTTACCATAAAATATACTCCTTTACCATTTACCTCATACTGACTCCAGCTAATGTTTTAACCTCTAGAAGTTTATCCTCAAATGATAAACCAACTGACCTGCTCATATTCTTCTGTTTATTTTTCTCCATAGAAGTAAAAAGTAGGAGTTCTAACCTGTGATGTCAATTGCTCTATCAGCACTGACATTCTCTGTGCTGCATCTGTCGCCCACCTGTCCCCCGAATGCTGCCATCAGAAGCATATCCGACAGGCGGCCAGAGCTCTGCGACCGGGAATGACTGAGGTAAGGACATAAAGGATGAAAAGTGAAGAGTGGGGTTAATAATTAAAAAAAAAAAAATAAATAAAATAATAAAACCATGAGAGGAGAAAAAAAAAAACACTTTTTTTTTTTTTTTTTTAATGGTTTCAGACAATACCTTCCAAAAGTTTTGCTGTCCTCAGTTTGAAAAGCATTAGGCACACCTGGGTCACCCTGGCACTGCCGGCTAGCAGATGAGGGAAAAACTAAACCCTGCTGAGTCAGAAAGGTCACCATGTTTGGCGAGCTGGGAGGCTTTGGGAACTCAAATGGGGACATAGCCTGAGGGCAAAAAAAAAAAGAAAGGTGGCAACACTAACAAGAAAAGATAACAAGAAGCAAGAAAGGACCAAAAAAATAATTTTTTAGCTTTATGCTTAAGACAGCGGTAATAAAACCGATACTTAACGCCAATTTCCTGCACATGGCTGTTCTGATTTATGTGTATATGCTTATAAAATACAGTGGAGCCTCGGAATCCGAACGCTCTAGAGTCCGAACAAATCGGAATCCAAACAAAAAAATCCGTAAATTCTTCCGTCCGGGAAACTGAACAAAAACAGGAAGTTGAACTCGAGAAACGTGCAAAAAATTGAGATCGAGAGGGAGGAGAAGTGTGCGACTTCCGACAGTCCGGAAGTTGTTGATACTATGTATGTTCTGGGGAAGTCCGGAAGTTGTTGATCCTATGTATCACCCTAATAAAGCTGTCCTGGTGAAGTCCGGAAGTTGTTGGTACAGTACTATGTACATATCACAAGCATGAAAGCTAAAGCTATCTAATCACTAACGCCACATACCACCTCCAGCGACAAATACGATTTAGAGTACCGAACAGAAAACCCACAGATTGACTTATCGGCATAACCACCGAAACAAAGCTGAAGAGGATGTATGTATGTATGTATGTATGTAAGCTAAGCTAAGCTAAAGCACTAAAGCTAAGCTAAAGTGCTAGGAGCACTGTGAACACCTTTAACGATGAGGTCATGAGCCACTTCCGTCAGGTTTTGAAAAGAAGGTAGAAAAAAGCCACGTTAGAAATGTTCTTCAAGGAAAGGAACATCCTGAAGAAGAGTCATCCATGCAAAGCAGTAGCAAGAGAAAAAAACACCTTTGGCTGAAGCTGTTATGGAACGTAATCCGCTTCTCTTCCTCTCCAACATTTACGTATGCCAACTGCTCACCATCACAAAGGTTAAAATTCTTATCTTTATTGTTCTTATGCTTTAACTTTTCTGTGATTTTAATTTTAGTGTGTTATGGTCTCTCTCACAAAAGAGTTGTGCGTTGAAATACATTGGAGAGCGGCGTGGCTCTCACATGCCAGTGGAGTGCTAAACACACACACCTAATTGTATTTAATCACGAGCTATAAATACTAGCAGCACCCTTGCCGGTGCGAGAAGACCGTCCCTATCTGGCTCTCAGCTCTGTGCTCTACCAGTTCCCACTTTAGTTTGATTTCCGTGTTTCTCCGCATCTCTATTACTGTGACTATGATTTCCCTGTTTCATCTATGAAAACGGTTGCACTTTATTATTCACAGGGAAGGCACTAGAGCACTAGAAATACGGAAATCAAACTAAAGCGGGAACTGGTGGAGCACAGAGCTGAGAGCCAGATAGGGACAGTCTTCTAGCACCGGGAAGGGCGCTGCTAGTCTTTATAGGCCCTGATTAAATGGAATTAGGTGTGTGTGTTTAGCACTCCACTGGCGTGTGAGAGCCACGGCCCTCTCCAACGCGCATTTCAACGTGCAACTCTTTTGTGAGAGAGACCATAACATACTAAAATTAAAACCACAGAAAAGTTAGAGTCTCTTACAACACAGACCATAACATAGTGTTCTGTAATCAATAATTTTTTCACTTAATTTGCAGACCTATGGTATGAGTTACGGTACTGTTAACTTCTGTTCGAAAGACAACGGATCAACTTAAGACCATTTACATTGTCTGTAATGGGGAAAAGCAGTTTGGGAATCCGAACAACTGTCTGGAACGGATTAAGTTTGAGTACCGAGGCTCCACTGTAATACCTAAAAAAAAAAAAAAAATCAAAAAGTAAAACAAGTGAATACCGTTCATTTTCTGTAACCTCTTAATCCTATTTAGGGTCGCAGGGAGTCTGGCGCCCATCCCAGATGACTTCGGGCGAGGGCAGAGTACCCCCTGGCCAGGCCATCGCAGGGCGGAAACACACTGACGCTATGTGGCCTACTCTTGTCGAAAGTGAGCAATGGTTCCTTTACATGCCTCACACCATAGACAGTGAGAGACATGGCTGGCCTTTTATTACCCAGTTAGCTGCACTAGGGGGACAGTGACAACCCATGGAGAGTGGGGCTTAAACCCCCAACCTTAGGATCAGTGATCCAGCACCTTTATCACCAGGTCACCAATGCCCCAAAAGAATACCCATGTTCATAATAATAATATAGCAACAATAATGTATTTAAAGGTTCAATACATAGAAAATGATAACATATTCCAAGGCACGCCCAGGTCGCTGCCAATTCTCATTTATGTTGGCTCACAAGAACAAAATTCACCTGAATAAAGTTGCCCTGATTTGAATAAATTTATTCATATTTTCCCCTCTGAATAGTTTTACAGTCATTGCAGACTGTAATGACAGAAAACATCCATTAAATTGACTTCAGTGAAAAGCGGAATATGAAATATAAATATAAAAATAGATCACAGATGTCCAGACCCTCTGACTTGCAGGAAGGAAGAGTTGATAATATTTGTGACGCATATAGTAATAAAGTGACTATAGTCGATCCAAACATTTTCTCCCAATAGGTGAACCCAGACATCAAATTTCTGGATCCTAAGGCATTTCATACCAAAGTTATTGCTTTCATAATTCAGACGGACGTATGGTATTCAGTTCTATAGCTTAAAAAAAATCGCACACTCTTCCACAATGATGTGACATTTATGGAAATTTTTTTTTAGATTAAATTTATATTAAGAAAATACAGTCTAAGGACCAATAAGTAAATTAAAATAGTGTAAATCAGGGGTGTCAAACTGATATGCACTAAGTACCACCACTAAATTTCTAGGACAAAGACGGACAAATAATCACTAAACATATATTCAAAAAGGGCACTCACGGCAAATTAGTTTAGGCATTTGTTAACTTTTCCTTGAATCAGATTTCTTTTCTTACAACACTTAATGGTGACAAGCTAGCTTGCAATCTTTCTTGAATTGTGAATGGCTAGCTGTTTACTTGTTGCTGACACCTAGTGTGTGGATGATGTATTACATTTCATAATAATAGTTGATGCAAAGAATGTTGGATAATCATTTTCTGTGAAAGTTCTCCTGGAACAAATAAAAACAATTGCTAAGCCCAGATTTGACACCTGTGGTGTAGATAGATCAAGTTCTTTTGCTAATGTGTATTTTATTTGTGAAGACAACATACTCTTGATGGTGATCCCAGGATGGTAGGTAAGGGACTGCGCTGCATTAGTTCGCTGAGACGAGGTGAGGAATGTAGAGTCCTCAAGGCCATTGCAGTTGCCTGTGGAAATACCAAGGGGTCCGAATGCTGCTTCTTCATTGTCTGCCTGCAAACGCCAGCGGCCTCCAACAGGCAGGGGGCGCTGTGGAGGCGTGAGCCCAGTCCATGCTGCCTGGATATGGGTTTAACCTCGTGTGGCTTGGGAGCTGGAAAATGAGAGAGAGGGAAAGAGATTGAGAAAAAGGCCTTGGGTGAATCTGTGCTGATGTAAATAACAGGCTAGAGGGAAGGTCACTTGTTTAAAAAAAAAATCAGTAAAGAGCTTTTGGAAATGCAGATCTTCGTTTTTTTCTTACATTGCAGATTTCAAAACAATCTCCATATGAAGTGCAAGCCTAGCCATAATATACCAGGCTACAGGGTCTCAGAATGACTAATTATGCAATATTATATATATAAGATATATATATACACACACACAGTAAAACCTCTGCTGACGAACGCTTAAGATCACGAACTTTTCGCCTCAAGAACATTAAATTTGCGAGCATATAGTCTCTGCTGACGAACTAGTTTTCGGCGGACGAATCAAACCACGTGGTCGAACAGCGCCACGGTGGCGGCTATGAGAAGTTGACGCACGCTCACGGCGTCACAGTTCGTCACTCCCTTTCTTTGAGTGCGGAAGTGGTTTGTGTTTGCTAGACATTTTGGACCATAATGAGTGCACTTTTGCTATTATGGGACCGAAAAAGACCCCACCACAGGCGGAGATCATTGAAAAACACGAACGAGGTGTGCGTTTGTGTGACTTAGCGTCCCAGTACCAGTACGCTAAGTCTACCATTGCTCCCATCCTTAAGAACAAGGAAGCTATTAAGGGTGCGTGTGTGGCTAAGGGTGTTTCCAAACAGTAGGCGTTTCCAAACTCTCCTTCCAAACAGTAACTCCCTCCCTCCCTCCTCCTCCCACTCCATTCCATCAAGCCATCAACTACCATCACAAAGGTAAATAAAACGACTTCATTATACAGTACAGTTTATTTCTTTAATTACAATACGATAGCACATTTATTATACATAAAATAAGGTATATTTTTGTGTAGTTTTAAGGCTTATTTAGTAGAAAATTATGTTTTATGGGCACCTGGGAAAGGATTACTCTCATATTAATGGTTTCTTATGGGAAATAAATGTTCGGAAGACGAACTTTTCACCTTACACACACTTTCTGGGAACCAATTATGTTCGTGAGCTGAGGTATCACTGTATATATATATATATCGCACATAAAATTGCTCTCTGCACCTCTCAAGCTGCTGAAACTATCCCGGCATTAAAAAAACACCAAGAAACACTGACAGATCTCTTCTACTATTTCAAAGGAAGCAGTAAAAGACAATCATCCTTGCAGGTCATCCAAATGATCATTGATGATCCTGTGCTCAAGATCAAGGAAATACATTCTGTTAGATGGTTGAGCTACTTTAATGCTCTCACATCAGTCTATAGGACTCTTGAGAGTTTGCTGATTTATTTCAGGGATATTGACTACACAAAGGATCCAAAGGCTGAAGGACTTAGAAGAAAAATTGCAACAGAGAAATTTGTTGCACTGACTTATGTTATGATGGATGCTATGGCACCCATTACTGCTCTTTCTCAGTTTTTCCAGACAGAGAACATAGATGTAGCGCTAGTCGGGGTGAAACTGGAACAGTGCTTCAGTGACCTGGAACAAATCAAGGAGATGGAAAGTCCACACCTAATGAAGCTGAAAGAAGATATGGTGGATGGTGTGTTCAAAGAATATCACAATCTCTCCAAATCACCATTCACACTGAACAAAACCATCAATGACTTTATTGACGAAGTGATTGGAAACATTAAAAAGCGCTTCCCTCAAGATAGTATCCTCCATGCCTTCTCTGTTCTGGGGATGAGACCACTGTCTTTCTTCCAAACCAAAGATGTTGAAGAGTATGGCAAAGATGAAATTGAAATGCTGTGCACACATTTTGGCTCTTCAAAGACTTCATCATGGTTGGAGGATGATGACAGCAGTAAGTCAAAGACATCTGAAGCAATCATCTCACCAGCAGCAACAAAGAAAGAGTGGAGACTATTGAAGAAGGTGGTTCTTGCAGAAAGATACCCAAGAGACAAGCTGAGCCATCTATGGGGCCTGATCAACCAGTATCATAAGGCAGAGTTTCCAAATCTGATCAGATTAGCACAACTTGCCTTGACATCAGCAGTGCACACAGCAGGATGTGAGAGGGGATTCTCAACACAAAACAAAATCCTCACAAAAAAAAAGAAACAGGCTGCAAGTCCAAACACAACACAAACTTATGACTGTGCAGTTGGCAGCAAGTGTAGATTTTGAAAACACACTGAATGTTTGGAAGGAAACCAAACAGAGGAGACTGTATGAACTCAAAGATTAACTTACCTTTATATTTTATATGTGTATCTATGAACTTTTCATATATATTTTTTTTCAATTTAATACATACAGCTGTCAACATGCATGGAGTACACTTTGTCAATTGTGAAATAAAGGCGTTAAATGTAAATTATGGTTATTGTTGTCATATGCACTTTCAGTTTTGATAAAGAATTTTTTCAGATTATGTTTCACGACATATTGCATGCATCATGGGACTCACACTTTTTTGACAAGGGAGTCCCATGGACTTGCAGAGTATGAATTGTAAAATTATCACTGATATATATATATATATATATATATATATATATATATATATATTGCAAAAAAATGCTCAAAACAAGAAAAATGACCCAATAGAGGCGTGAGATTTTATATACAGTGATACCTCTGCTCACGAACATAATTGGTTCCCAGAAAGTGTGTGTGAGGCGAAAAGTTCGTCTTCCGAACATTTATTTCCCATAAGAAACCATTAAAATGAGAATAATCCGTTCCCAGGTCCCCATAAAACATAATTTTCTACTAAATAAGCCTTAAAACTACACAAAAATATACCTTATTTTATGTATAATAAATGTGCTATTGTATTGTAATTAAAGAAATAAACTGTACTGTATAATAAAGTCGTTTTATTTACCTTTGTGATGGTAGTTGACGGCTTGATGGAATGGAGTGGGAGGAGGGAGGAGGGAGGGACTTACTGTTTGGAAGGAGTGTTTGGAAACGCCTACTGTTTGGAAACACCCTTAGCCACAAACGCACCCTTAATAGCTTCCTTGTTCTTAAGGATGGTGGTAGACTTAGCGTACTGGTACTGGGACGCTGAGTCACACAAACGCACACCTCGTTCGTGTTTTTCAATGATCTCCGCCTGTGGTGGGGTCTTTTTCGGTCCCATAATAGCAAAAGTACACTCAATATGGTCCAAAATGTCTAGCAAACACAAACCACTTCCGCACTCAAAGAAAGGGGTGTGACGAACTGTGACGCCGTGAGCGTGCGTCAGCTTCTCGTGGCCGCCACCGTGGCGCTGTTCGACCGCGTGGTTTGATTCGTCCGCCGAAAACTAGTTCGTCAGCAGAGACTATGTGCTCGCAAATTTAATGTTCTTGAGGCGAAAAGTTCGTGAGCTTAAGCGTTCGTCAGCGGAGGTTTTACTGTATTGTATTTTTGTAGGGTGTAGAGCAGTATTACATTGTAATCTACCTAGAAAAAAAGCAGGAACAATTACAAAATATAAGTATAACGCAGTTTGCTTGGCAATGGAAATTGTGATAATATTGTGTCCAACTTGGGCACTAAATCGTGGGTACATAGTGCTTACCCTGTGGGGAGAGTTGGAGAGGTTTGATTCCTCCCATAGATAGTCTGCGTGTGGTGATGGCGGAATGATGGGGGGGAGATGGTCCTGTCTTCCCACAACTAAGCGGACTGCCACTGCTGCACCGCCGCACTGGAGTACACCTACACAATGCACAAACACACATAATACTCAGGAAAGCATATCAAACACATCACTGAACTTCAAATTAAAGACAAGCCTGCCATTGTCTCCTGCTACACATGAGCAAAAAAAAAGTGTATTTTCATCACCTTGTGGTTTTTACTTATTTTGAAGTTACAATCTGCTAAAACGGCTGTTGATAATTTGTAATAGGCAGTTTAAAAAGGCTGCTGTTACACTCTCGCGAGTGCGCATTCACAAAAATAGGATATGGATCCACCAGTTCATATCAGCCAAGTTAGCGGCAAAACAACAGTATACAGATATTAAATTAATAAGTCAGATATAAACTAGCGTGCTTCTGAATAAAATAAAATTCGGCACATATAAAATCATGCAGGCTTTCAGTTATATACAAACTATCCAAATTAGATCGATGAACTGGCAGCACTGGTGAAAAATATGAAGAATTACAAGCAGTGCAGTGTGTTGTGCAAATGTGAATCATGGCTCACCGCTAGCATCCTACATGCTGTGGAGCTGGCAAGCTTAGGTACAGTAAGATTCGACAGAGAAACAAAAGCCTGCAGGAAGCAGAAAGGAGGAGGACTTGCTATCTATGTAAGCACAAGATTGTGTTAATTTGCCCAAGATTACACCAAGATTTCCATCTGCTATAGGGACATCGAACTACTAGCAGTAACCCTTCATTCCTATTACTTGCCAAGGGGTTTGGACACGTCATTGTCACTGTTAACATTTCTCCATGTGCTGATGTGAAAGTGGCGTGTAATGCCATCCACTCCGCTATTGCTAGACAGCAAATACAGCATCCAGAGGCACTTTTGTTAATCTCTGGGGATTTTAATCATGTGAATGTGGTCGAAACTATACCTGCTTTTACCCAATACATGGACTGTTACACCAGGGGGAATACAACTATCGATTTACTGTATGCAAATGCATACAGCGCCTCTCCACTGCCCAGGCTGGGGAAAGCTGATCATAACCCCTTTCTTCTATAACCTCATTACAAACTAAGAGTGAAGAGGCTCCCCATAACAACATGATCATTCAGAAATTGGTCTCCCGAGGCAGAGCAGGCTCTGAGAGACTGCTTTGGATTGACGAACTGGGATGCAATGCACAATGAGGATATTGAAAGATTACATGAACTTCTGTGTGACCATTGCTGTTCTGGTAGGAACTGTACACTGCTTTGCCAACAATAGGCCCTTGCTCATTAATGATATCAAGGACCTCCTGAACCAGAAACAGAGGGCCTTCAAAAATGGTGATTAACAGGAGCTCAAAGTCCAACTCAGGGTGGCAAAGGAGCAGTACAGGAGGAAATTGGAGAGGAAGCTGCAAATTAACTGCATGAAGGAGGTGTGGAATATCATGAAAACCATCACAGGCTGCAGCTCAAAGTGGTGTACGACCATCGAGGGGGGGTTTATGCAGTTGAACCTGTTAAAGAAGTCGTTTAACTCGTTGGTCTTCACTGCACCCCCACACTTCATTCTACCAGCTTCCTCTCCCCACTGGGAGATACTGTAACAAAGGAGAACACCCCACCCACAATCACAGCAGCCCAAGTGATTCGACCATCAGGAAGGCTCTGTCCCTGCAAAGCAGCATGCCCAGATGGAGTATTCCCAAGGCTGTTGAAGGCATGCGCAGAGGAGCTCGGAAACCCTCTCCAGCACATTTTCAAACTGAGTTTGGTATATGGAAGGGTCCCTCAGTAGTGGAAAAAGTCATGCATCATCCCAGTCCCAAAGAGATGTCCTGGGGACCCGAATGATTTCAGAATGGTTGCCCGGATGTCACACATGATAAAAACCATGGAGTGGCTACTAATTCACCACTTAACACCATTGGTCTGCCATGCTCTCAACCCCTGCAGTTTGCATACCAGGAGAAAGATGGAGTGGAAAATGCAAACCACCTATCTGCTGACCTGGATGGAAGCAGCGATGCTATAAGAATCACATTCCTGGAGTTCTCCAGTGCCTTCAACAGTTTGCCCCTGAGGAGCAGAGGCTGGACCGACACAGATGGGAGTAGGCTCACATGTAGTGGACTGGGATACTGATTACTTGACAGACAGATTTCAGTGATGCAGACGTGATAGTCAGCAGCACAGGAGTGCCGCAGGGGACCGTACTCTTCCCAGTCCTGTTCATGCTGTACACCTCGGACCTCCAGTACAACTCAAAGTATGACACTGCTATTGTAGGCTGTATCAAGTGTGGACAGGAAGTGGAGTACAGGAGAGTGATAAAGGACTTTCTGGAGGACTGTTTCATGGTGTGACTCCAACCACCTGCACCTCAACACCACCAAAACAAATGAAATGGTGGTGGACTTCAGAAGACCCAGGCTGCACCCGGAGCCATTGACAATGCAAACGTACAAATACCTCGGTGTGTAGCTGAATGACAAACTGTACTGGACAAACAGTGATGCTCTGTGCAAGAAAGGTCAGAGCTGTCTAGACCTCCTCAGAAGGCTAGCATCCTTCAACATCTGCTAAAAACTGCAGCAGATGTTCTAATACTCTGGTGGCAAGCAGCCTCCTTTATGCGGTGGTCTGCTGGGGGAAGGGGACGACGACGACGACACATTAAGAAGAAAGACGCCTCACAACTGGTCAAACTGGTGAAGAAGGTGGACTCTGTAGTTGGGACGGAGCTAAGCGGAGTAGCATCTGCGGCAGACGACAGGCGCTGAGTCGGCTTCCGTCAATTATAGACAATCCACTGCAAAATGTAATCACTGAACAGAGGAGCGAATCTGAGGAGATCGTTCCTCCCAATGCCATCAGTCTTTAACTCTAGCCCACAGGGGTGCCAGTACAACACACAAACACACACACACACCTGTCTTTCACTGCACCACTCAAAGACTGCACCTCGACCTGCACAACCATGTTTACACTGGACTAAATTAATTGCTCTGGACAGCCAATTACCAGGTCAACAAAGACTTTGTACTCCATTCACCTAAATCACAGCACACATTGCACCTTAATCTGCACATGAATGTTTAAAGTGGACTTCTGCTAATATCTGCACTAGAGGGCCAATTTGCACCATTACACCGTGATATACAATTCTCTAATTGTATTCTGTTATTAATTTTACAATAGATCCATCACACAATATACAGTATACATGCCTTACGATTATACACACACACACACACACACACACACACACACACACACACACATATATATATATATATATATATATATATATATATATACACAGTTAGTCGTCGACTTACGACTTATGCACTCGCATACGTCTGATCGACTTTACGACTGCAAAAGTCGTGAAGCATGATTCTTTGCAGTGTAGTGCAAGTGTTGTGTACGACAGTTGTTTGCACTGCCGGCAGCGCCAGCATCTTAAAAGGCCAAGCAGGAGATGATGTAGCTTCACTTTCTGACTGCTCAGAGCTCAGTGCAAATCTCGTCATCTACTTTCAATACTACGTCACTGTGGCGCAAAGTGGAAACCCAATCCTTTCTGGATGCGGGCGAGTCCGATACCTTGAAACTCTAATTTTATTGGACTCACATGCTGCAGTATTTATGTGACAGGAAGCACGTCCCAAGTTTTGGCCATCAGCTGCTCTGCGGATTGAAGTTTTTCCATGTCTGTACATTTGTGTTTGCTTGCCCAACTGTGCTTGGCTTCGTGGAAATGAGCTGACCAAAACGAGGGAAATTTATCTCTTTACTCAAAAACAACACGCGCAGTCTGTGGCTGTTGTTATAATCCAATAAAATTAGAGTTTGAAGGTATCGGACTGGCCCGCACACTGGAGTACAGAAAGGATTGGCTCTCTGCTGGACGCCACAGTGACGTGGAATTGAAAATAGATGTATAGATTTAAATGCGCGAGATTTATTCATCTGTTTTTGTTTGGCATGAGTGCATTTGGATGGAATGTCGACATACGACCAGATCGCTTTACGACCGGTCTGTCGGAACCAAAAGCGATCGTAAGTCGATGACTGTCTGTGTATATATATCTTCTTCTTTTCCTTTCGGCTGTTCCCTTCAGGGCTCGTCACAGCGAATCATCTGCCTCCATCTCACCCTATCCTTCACATCCAAGTCTCTTTGGTCTTCCTCTGGGCCTTCTGCCTGGTATTTCCAAACCTCAGCATCCTGCTACCAATATACTCACTATCCCTCCTCTGTACATGTCCAAACCATCTCAATCTAGCCTCTCTGATTTTGTCTCCAAAACATCTTACATGTGCTGTCCCTCTGATGTACTCATTCCTGATCCTATCCATCCTCGTTACTCCCAAAGAGAACCTCAACATTTTCATCTCTGCTACCTCCAGCTCTTCCTGTCTTTTCCCCAGGGCCACTCTTTATAATTAACTCTTCTGTCACACCGACAGCACACCTCACCACTGTCTTACATCTCTCATACATGTCCTGCACTACTCGAACATACTTCTCTGCTACTCCAGACTTCCTCATGCAATACCACAGTTCCTCTCTCGGCACCCTGTCATATGCTTACTCCAGATCCACAAAGGCACAATGCAGCTCCCTCTGGCCTTCTATGTACTTCTCTATTAATATCCTCAAAGGAAACACTGCATCTGTGGTGCTTTCTTGGCATGAAACCAAACTGTTGTTCACAAATGCTGACCTCTGCCCATAGTCTAGCTTCCACTATTCTTTCCCATAACTTCATTGTATGGCTCATCAACTTTATCCCTCTGTAGTTGCCACAACTCTGCAAGTCTCCCTTGTTCTTAAAAATGGGCACCAGCACACTTCTCTTCCATTCCTCCGGCATCCTCTCACTCTCTAAGACCTTGTTGAATGTTTTTGTCAGGAAATCTGCTACTTCTCCTAGACATCTCCATACCTTGTATGTCATCAGGACCAACTGCCTTTCCACTCTTCATCCTCTTCATTGCCCTCCTCACTTCACCCTGACTAATCTTTGCTACTTCCTGGTCCTCAACGGTCACCTCTTCTACTCCTTTTTCTGTCCCACTTCTTAGCTGACCTCTTCCTTTGTACACACTCCTGCACTTCCTCATTCCCCCACCAAGTCTCCTTATCTCCTCTCCTTTCAGATGACACACCAAATATTCTCCTACCTGTCTCCCTGATCACATTAGCAGTAGTTGTCCAGTCATCTGGAAGCACTTCCTGACCACCCAAAGCCTGTTTCAACTCCTCCTTGAAGACAACCCGACACTCTCCCATTTTCAGCTTCCAACACTTTGTCTTCTGCTCTGCCTTTGCCTTCTTCACCTTTCTCACCATCAGCATCATCCTGCACACCACCATCCTATGCTGTTTGGCAACACTCTCACCCACTACTACTTTGCACTCACTGACTTCCTTCAAATTACATCGCCTACACAAGATGTAGTCTACCTGTGTGCTCCTATGTGCGCTTTTATAAGTCACCCTATGCTCCTGTCTCTTCTGGAAGAAAGTATTCACCACAGCCATTTCCATCCAAAGTATTTATATATTCCTTTTTGCAAAATCTATCAACATCTGTCCTTCTGCGTTTCTGTCCTGGATACCAAACCTGCCCATCACTTCCTCGTCCCCTCTGTTTCCTGCACCGACATGTCCATTGAAGTCTGCCCCAATGACCACTCTTTCACCTCTGGGGGTATTCTGCATCACTTCATCGAACTTACTCCAGGATCTCTCCTTCTCTTCTAGCTCACATTCTGCCTGTGGGGCATAAGCACTAACAACACTGAACATCACGCCTTCAATTTCTAACTTGAGACTCATCACTCTGTCTGACACTCTTTTCACTTCTAGAACATTCATGACAAACCCCTCCTTCAAGATGACTCCTACTCCATTTCTCTTCCCATCCACACCATGAAAAAACAGCTTAAACCCTGTTCCTAAGCTTATAGCTTTGCTACCTTTCCCCCTGGTCTCCTGAACACACAGTATGTCCACCTTCCTCATCTGCATCATGTCAGCCAGCTCTCTACCTTTTCCTGTCATAGTTCCAACAGTCAAAGTCCCTACTTTCCGTCCTGGACTCATGCCTTTCCTCGTCTCTCTCTGCCTACAGACACACCTCCCACCTCTCCTTCTTCGACGTCTTCGACCAACAGTAGTCCAATTTCCACCAGCACCCTGTTGGTTGACAGCACTGATGGCTGTCGTTGTTAACCCCGGCCTCGACCGATCTGGTATGAAATTCTTTGTTTTGACTCGCATACTTTATTTGGCATTGGTTTTATGCCGGATGTCCTTCTTGACACAACCCTCTGCATTTATCCAGGCTTGGGACCGGCAGGAGATATGTATATAAGGTAAAGTCCGTTGGGCTTTTTACACTCGAGCCTACTGCCTCATCAGACCGGTGCTTATCCCCAGATTCTGTAGCGTGAAGTGACTAGGAGTACAACTCCTTCTGGATGGGATGCACGTCCATCATAGGTTACCTTCCCAGTATATTTTTACTGGTACCCATTTATATTGCTGGGTGAGCAGAGGCACACTTGTGGTTAAGACCGTATGTGTGTGTGTGTGTGTGTGTATATATATATAGACAGAAGAGTGTCGTGTTGTCTTCAAAGAGGAGTTGAAACAGGCTTTGGGTGGCCAGGAAGGGCTTCCAAATGACTGGACAACCACAGCAAATGTGATCAGGGACACAGGTAGGAGAGTACTTGGTGTGTCCTCTGGAAGGAAAGTAGATAAGGAGACTTGGTGGTGGAATGAGGAAGTGCAGGAGTGTGTACAAAGGAAGAGGTTAGCCAAGAAGAAGTGGGACATTGAGAGGACCGAAGAGAGTAAACAGGAGTACAGGGAGACACAGCATAAGGCGAAAGTAGCAGTGGCTAAGGGCAAACAGAGGGCATGTGATGACTTGTATGATAGGTTGGAGGGTAAAGAGGGAGAAAATGATCTATACAGGTTGGCACAGCAGAGAAATAGAGATGGGAAGGACGTGCAGCAAGTTAGATTGATAAAGGACAGAGAGGGAACTCTATTGACTAACGACAGAAGTGTGCTGGGAAGATGGAAAGAGTACTTTGAAGAGCTGATGAATGAGGAAAATGAGAGAGAAAAAAGAGTAGAAGAGGTAACCATTGAGGAGCAGGATGTAGCAAAGATCAGTAAGGGTGAAGTGAGAAGGGCATTGAAGAGGATGAAGAATGGAAAGGCAGTTGGTCCTGATGATATACCTGTGGAGGTATGGAAGTGTCTAGGAGAGGTAGCAGTAGATTTTCTGACAAGAACATTCAACACGGTACTAGAGAGTGAGCAGATGCCGGAGGAGTGGAGGAGAAGTGTGCTGGTGCCCATTTTTAAGAACAAGGGAGACGTGCAGAGTTGCAGCAACTACAGAGGGATAAAGTTGATGAGCCATACGATGAAGTTATGGGAAAGAATAGTGGAAGCTAGACTAAGGGCAGAGGTCAGCATTTGTGAACAACAGTTTGGTTTCATGCCAAGAAAGAGCACCACAGATGCAATGTTTGCCTTGAGGATGTTAATAGAGAAGTACAGAGAAGGTCAGAGGGAGCTACATTGTGCCTTTGTGGATCTGGAAAAAGCATATGACAGGGTGCCAAGAGAAGAACTGTGGTATTGCATGAGGAAGTCTGGAGTGGCAGAGAAGTATGTTAGAGTGGTGCAGGACATGTATGAGAGATGTAAGACAGTGGTGAGGTGTGCTGTCGGTGTGACCGATTTAATTCAAGGTTGAGGTGGGACTGCATCAAGGGTCAGCTTTGAGCCCCTTCTTGTTTGCGATGGTGATGGACAGGCTGACAGACGAGGTGAGACAAGAATCTCCATGGACTATGATGTTTGCAGATGACATCGTGATCTGTAGTGAGAGCAGAGAACAAGTGCAGGAAAATCTAGAGAGGTGGAGGTATGCCCTGGAAAGGAGAGGAATGAAGGTTAGCCTCAGAAAATCAGAATACATGTGTGTGAATGAGAAGGACCCAGGAGGAACGGTGATGTTACAGGGAGCAGAGATAACGAAGGTGGAGGATTTTAAGTACTTAGGCTCAACAATCCAGAGCAATGGAGAGTGTGGAAAAGAGGTGAAGAAGCGTGTGCAGGCAGGCTGGAATGGTTGGAGAAAAGTATCCGGTGTGATGTGCGATAGGAGAGTGTCAGCAAGAATGAAGGGAAAAGTGTACAAGATGGTGGTGAGGCCAGCGATGTTGTATGGCTTAGAAACAGTGGCGCTGAGGAAAAGGCAGGAGGCAGAGCTGGAGGTAGCGGACATGAAAATGTTGAGGTTCTCCTGGGAGTAACGAGGATGGATAGGATCAGAAATGAGTATATCAGAGGGACAGCCCACGTAAGATGTTTTGGAGACAAAGTCAGAGAGGCTAGATTGAGATGGTTTGGACATGTACAGAGGAGGGATAGTGAGTATATTGGCAGTAGGATGCTGAGGTTGGAACTACCAGGCAGAAGGCCTCGAGGAAGACCGAAGAAGAGATTTATGGATGTGGTGAAGGAAGACATGAAGGTCGTTGGAGTCAGAAAAGAAGATGCGGAGGACAGGGTGAGGTGGAGGCGGATGATTTGCTGTGGCGACCCCTGAAGGGAGCAGCCGAAAGTAAAAGAAGAAGATATATACACACACACACACGTCCATAGACCATATTTTCCAGACTATAAATCACTTTTTTTCATACTTTGGCTGAAGGTGCAACTTATACTCCAGAGTGACTTATATGTGAAATTATTGCATATAATTCTGTTTGTCATCATTAACATAATTTCACATGTTTGTTATTTTTACACTTGCAACCACAAGAGGGCACTCTAGGCTTGGGTACAAGTACCTGCTCATCCACTACTGAAGAAATGTCCCCAAAAAGAAAATCCTATTCTTCGAATTACAAGCTGCAAGTAGTAAAATATGCAACAGAAAATGGTCATCGAGCAGCAGAAAGAAAGTTTAGAGTGAACGAGAAACTTGTGTGGGATTGGAGAAAAGAAGAGCTTATTATAACTGCAATGAAGAAAACAAAAAAAAAATTAGGCTAAAAGCTAGATGGCCACAGCTAGGGGAACGAGCTCACACATGGCTGCTTGAGCAACGTGCCACAGGGAGGGGCTTGTCAACAGTGCAGCTGCGTCTCCACGTCCAGGTAGTGAAATTATTACATATAATTCTTCTTTTCTTCTTCTTCTTCTTTTCCTTTCGGCTTTTCCCTTCAGGGGTCGCCACAGCAAATCATCTGCCTCCATCTCACCCTATCCTTTGCATCTTCTTCGCTTACACCAACGACCTTCATGTCTTCCTTCACCACATCCATGAATCGTCTCTTTGGTCTTCCTCTAGGCCTTCTGCCTGGTAGTTCCAGCCTCAGCATCCTATTACCAATATACTCACTATCCCTCCTCTGTACATGTCCAAACCATCTCAATCTAGCCTCTCTGACTTTGTCTCCAAAACGTCTTACATGTGCTGTCCCTCTGATGTGCTCATTCCTAATCCTATCCATGAAATTATTACATATAATTCTAATCGCTAAAAAGCTAATCACGGACTAAAACCTGATGGCCACAGCTAGAAGAATGAGCTCGCACATGAGCATTTGAGCAACGTGCTGCAGGGAGAGGCTTGTCAACAGTGCAGTTGCATCTCCACGTCCAGGGAGTTGACAAGGAGATGAATATAAATGACTTTGCATGAGGACTTTCTTGGTGTTATCGCTTCATGCAATGTAACCCCCTCTCTATCAGAGCGAGGACCACAACGTCACAAACTGCCAGCAGATTTCCAAGCCAAGGTAGACAGTTTCCATGAGTTGACAACTTATGCTCCAGTACTTATACAGTACTCGTAAATATTGACTATTTGCGGTTTTGCACTCACGCTTCCACATATTTGCGAATTCCCGAGTAACTGTCACGTGATTCAAATTCAGCCAGTGGCTGTTCTCCCTCCTGCTGACTGGTTGAGGTGATGTATATGCCCCTTTTTTCTTATTCGCACACACTTTGTGCATGTGTTTTTTTGTTTTTTTTTGTGTGTGCTTTCAATTACTGTTAAGCTCCGTCATGCCACCCAAACGCTGCGCACCTTCTCAGGCTTCTGGTAAGGTGCCGAAGCGCCAGAAAAAGGTAATGACGCTGCATGAAAAAATAGTACTGCTTGATATGATACAGGAAGGAAAAGGTTATGCTGCAGTAGGGTGCCATTATAAAGTGAATGAAAGTACAGTACAAGAAAAATGAGAAGGCAATCAGAGCTAGTGTAGCATCGAGTTTTTGTGGAAGTGCTAAGAAGGTGAATGTTGTATGAAACAAGGTAATCATCAGAGTGGAATCTGCCTCGGTATTACAATGTTTTTCAGTTATTCTTTCAGTACAGTACTGTACCTAAGTTAATGTTTAGAATGTTTGTGTGAGATTTTATGTTCTTTAGCATGTTTAACAAACGATACCAAAAGAATAAACTTGAATAATTACACTTCATGTTCTTTTATGTTCTTTATGTACAGTAAATATAATGCAATGCCTCCCTTTTGTGGGCATGTTTTACAACTACGTGCAGTATTATAAAACTAAACTAGAAGTATGCTTATTCAAGTTCAAACCAGTATAAAACACTTCAATACTTCATGTACTTGTATATACACACAATATATATATATATATATATATATATATATATATATATATATATATATATATATATATATATATATATACACATACATGTTCAGTGGGGCCAATAAGTATTGGGCAATGTGAAAATGTGCAAGTTCACCCATTTCAAAAAATTAAGCGAGGTTTGTAATTTTCATCATAGGTACACTTCAAACTTGAGAGTCAGAATGTAAAAAATAAAAATCCAGGAAATCACATTGTATGATTTTTTTAAACAATTTATTTGTGAAAATGGGAGGCCAATCAGTATTTAATTTTATTTACCTTTTAATACTTTGTAATGTAGCCTTGGTTGGCAATGACAGAGGTCAAACGGTTCATGTAGTTCTTGACCAGGTCTACACACATAGTTGGTATTTTGGCCCACTCATCTGCACAGATCTTCTCTAGAGCTGTGATGTTTGAGGGCTGTCACTTGGCAACTCGAAGTTTTAACTCCCTCCACAGGTTTTCAATTGGGTTGAAGTCTGGAGACTGGCAAGGCCACTCCAGAACCTTGATATGCTTTTTACGGAGCCACCCCTTGGTTTTCTTGGCTATGTGCTTTGGATCGTTATCATGCTGGAAGACCCAGCCATGTTTCATCTTTAATGCCTCTGACCGCGGGAAGGAGGTTTTTCCCCAAAATGTCACAATACATGGCCCCATTCATGTTTCCATTGATACGGTGCAGACTTCCTGTCCCTTTTGCAGAAAAGCATCCCCAAAGCATGATGTGTCCATGCTTGACAGTAGGTACGGTGTTCTTGGGATGCAACTCAGCATTCTTCTTCCTCCAAACACGGCGAGTGCTGTTTAAACCAAAAAGTTAAATTTTGGTCTCATCTGACCACATCACATTCGCTCAGTCATCCTCTGGATCGTCCAGATGGTCTTTAGCATATTTCAGACATGTTTTTTGTTTAGTAGGGGAACCTTTCAAGCAATGCAGGATTTCATCTCATGATGATGTAGTGTGTTAGTTATTGTCATCTTTGTGACGGTGGTTCCTGCCGTCTTCAAATCAGTGACCAGTTCCTGCCATGTAGTTCTGGGCTGATTACTCACTGTTCTCAGGATCCTTTGAACCCCACGATGTGAGATCTTGCATGGAGCACCACTCCTCGGGGGGTTGTCAGTGATGCTATACTTCTTCCATTTTCTAATAATGTTTCCAACTGTTGATCTTTTCTCACTAAGTTGTTTACCAATTGCAGTTTGACTCATCCCAGCTTTGTGCAGTTGTACAATTTTATCTCTGGTGTCTTTGGGAAGCTCTCTGGTGTTGAAGACTGCAGTCTGACAGTTTGAAGGTGTGTGCAGATGTCTCTTATGCATCTAATCAGTTCAAACAGGTGTCATTCATACTTTTAACGAGTAGGGGCCGAAATAATGTTTGTTTTCTAGCTGCCCAATACTTATTGGCCTCTCATTTTCACAAATAAATTATTTAAAAATCATATAATGTGATTTCCTGGATTTCTTTTACATTCTGTTTCTCAAGCTTGATGTGTACCTATGATGAAAATTACAAACCTCTCTTATCTTTTTAAATGGGTGAACTTGCACATTTTTACATTGCCCAATACTTATTGGCCCCACTGTATATTATATATAATGCTGTATAATGTTTATATTTATTGCTTTACAATGTCACCCCATGCGTGCATTTGAGTTACTAGTCATTTTTACATTTTCTCTGGTTCATCAAATCAGTGTGATTTAACAGAAACAAATATAGAAATTTCAGGGAGCCTGGTTATGACTCACCGTGGGGAACTGTCCTTACTGGGAGAGTGCAGATTCTGCTCCATGCGCTGATAGTTGTGAATTTGTGTGGGGACTGGAATGGGCATGGACTGCTCATAGTTACTACAGTTACTCACAGAGTTTTCAGGAGGCCTGCTGAGAGTAAGAAAAGGAAACATATGGGGGATGAGACATGAAGAACCAAGAAAGACAGAATGGAGAACAATGAGGATTATGGGTCTCCTCGATAAAATCAATACACCTTCCCAGAGACCACATTCATGAGATACACCGAGAAAGTGGTACAAACAATTTTATATCCAGTATGATGCAGTGCTGGGATCGAAACTGTTCTGACTACCAACAGAACAAACAGCTAGTGCTGATTTCAGTGAACACCAAGCGAGCAGTATATCGATCCACACCGAAAGGGTGAAACTTCACCCTTGTCAGCCACACCAAGAGACATTAAAAACCATACATATTGGGTTTATAAAGTGTATCAGGTTAGCTCATAGTAGCCAACCAATGAGAGCAGTCAAGAATATAAACATTTCAAAGTATGACAGTCTCCCTTTCAGGACAGCTCATGCTGGCTAGTTTGACTTCAGAAGATGATACTCAGTTCGAAACATTGTTTTAACCTTTTTGAAATAATGTCTAATGTCAAACCATATAGCTAGCATTAAGGTTAAGATAAACATTTCAGAATATTCCTTGAAATTCTATCAGGTGAGCTCATAATTGATAGCTAGCATTAGCAATGAAGATAATTATAATTTATTAATACTACAGTATTTATAAACTCTGTTGGAGATCCAGTCAAATTAGCTTATTTTCACTCGCAGGTTAATGATGTGTGTTAAAGCCCACGCAAATATACAGACTTTCAATGACATAAAATTGTATTTGCATTATGATAAAGAGCTTGACAAATCATAAAAACAGCACCTTGTTTATTAAACCGGATGCACATGAAAAGCAGAAATCTGACTTTATAGATATTCTCTTATATAATACAAAGAAATAATATTTAAAAAAAAAAGTCACAAAAAATATTTACAGAAACAGGAATTGTAAATGTGAGGATCATGTAAATAATCCATTCAAGTGTTGGCAAGGTATGGCAAGCCATATAATATGTATTCAGTGCCCAAAATTTTCAAATGGCAAATCAGGTGTGCAAACGCACAGACCTCCAAGTACATATTACTGGTGGTGAGACACCAGTTCCTGACAAATCACATGCAAATCTGCAGAGGCTGAAGGACACTGCACATTTGACCTGACAAACAAAATGTGGTACATATTGCATTGAGACAACAAAACTTTTTTTAGTTCTCGTTTGTAGCTGTTATCAACACAAAATTATGATTTGTTATTCTCTGTACTCGCTCAAATTCCAACCAAGCATTGGACTGCATTCAAATTTACAGCAAATGTTGGATAAAAACTTCTTGCCAAGTTCAGAAAATTTGAATATTAACAAGACTTTTAAAATGGAAAGGATAGGAGTAGTGTAGTGTAGCCAAGGCTTTTAGTGGTATTTATTGTTGAGGTGCCTAACGTGTACAGTATGAATGTCTGATCTCTTGTTATTCTTGAAAATGTTATCTCTGATTGTATTTAAGTAAATTCATGAAATGATAAAAACGATCTGGACAACATTTGACTTACCCTGCCGGTGTCGCAGAGCCGCTGTAAGAGGACAAACGTGGAAGAGACTTGCCCTGGCTTCCAGATGTGAGAAGAGAGCTCCTGTTGCAAAGCGAAGACAAAACACTTTCATAAATCGATAAATTTATTTCAATGACTCAGATATATTTGAGTGCTGAGGTGTGATGTATACATTGCACAATTTTTTTTTTTTTTATTAATGTTTCTCGATCAAGCATTTGAAGGGGAAAAAAATTCTCACCCACTGTACAAAAGACTATCCTGAAGCACCTTTCCTGAGGGTATTTCACATGTGAGCTCAGCTAAACAAAGAAAAGGAGCCATACGGAGAGAGAGATATGAAAGATGAAAGTAAAATATAGCCAGAAATAATTATGCTGTGTTCACAGGTTATCACCTCCCATCCTGTTATTAAATAAAAAAAAAATCACTAACTGGGGAAATGAGCTGGGACCATGACGAAGTCATCCGTGTCACAGGACGAGTTCTTACTGCTTCCTCCACCACCAGCTGAATCCTTCAGCAAGAAGCCTGGAGAATCCTGGGTAGGGGAGGTCAAAACCTTGGCTCGATTCTGCTGGATGTCACCAAGGGACTGCTGCAAATTTATACAGATTTTATTACTGCTGTTAAAAGATATTTACATTTTGTTAGCCAGTTGGGCATTTTACACCCAATCGGGTGTCAGAAGCATGGAGTAACTAGAAGTTTAGCTGCTGTCGGATGGCTCACTCGTCCATTGCAAGTGACCGTCCCAGTATTCTCAGTGGTACCAATTAAATGTCATGGTGGCACACTGGTTGTCAAAACTTTACCCAGGGATTCGAACCCACTGCCTCTTGATCATGAGCCCTGCACGCTAAGCACTACACAGTGGCCCCACAGTTTGAATTAAAGCAGCATTTAATAAGTGAATCACTTTAAAAAATGTATATTTATGCATGAGATCACTGTTCAGTAATTAAGTTCTATCATCAAATATGAAAATATATTGTTTATTAACCTAATAAATAAGGTTACAGCAGAGTACCAAGTAGAGACATTACATATAGGCGCTGCTCTGAATCAGCACGCACACACGAGCTCACATAAGTTACTTACAGGAGGAGACGCGAGGTGTGAGGTCGAGGAGCTGCTACATGAGCTTGCTGAGCCTGAGCTGGGAAAGCAGTTCAGGGTCACTGGTGCAGCTGTGAATAAATATGAAGACACACACACACACACTGCTATCACTACTTTGCAAGAAAACAAAATATGATATAGCTTTATTATTATGGTGCAATACAAATTACCCTTAGAAAGTATTATGCGCCGAAGACGAGGTACGTATTGTCCCCAAGACAGAATGCTGAGGAGACTATTCAGCAATATCAACAGCGCTTGGGATTTATCATGGTTTTTATTGGTGGATTATTTGTACATTTTAAATTAAGCATTCTCCGAGATGATGTCTATTAATATATGCTACATGTCAACAGCGAAATCTGATTGGTCTGCTATCCCACCATTAAATAAGCATTCTGAATGGATATCTGAATCAAAATGACAGACACAGTTTGACATAGTCACATCGTTATCATGCTTTTGAAAAATAAATAAATAAACAATACAATTCTAATTTGTTTTTCCTGCTTATGTCTTTGTGTAATATTTGTTAAAACAATTACAAACCAGAATCCAAAAAATGTTGGGACACGATACAAATTATGACTAAAAACTGAATGCAATGATGTGGATGTGCCAAATTTCAATAGTGATACCTCTGCTCACGAACATAATTGGTTCCCAGAAAGTGTGTGTAAGGCGAAAAGTTCGTCTTCCGAACATTTATTTCCCATAAGAAACCATTAAAATGAGAATAATCCGTTCCCAGGTCCCCATAAAACATAATTTTCTACTAAATAAGCCTTAAAACTACACAAAAATATACCTTATTTTATGTATAATAAATGTCTATTGTATTGTAATTAAAGAAATAAACTGTACTGTATAATAAAGTGGTTTTATTTACCTTTGTGATGGTAGTTGATGGCTTGATGGAATGGAGTGGGAGGAGGAGGGAGGGAGGGACTTACTGTTTGGAAGGAGAGTTTGGAAACGCCTACTGTTTGGAAACACCCTTAGCCACACCCTTAATAGCTTCCTTGTTCTTAAGGATGGGAGCAATGGTAGACTTAGCGTACTGGTACTGGGACGCTGAGTCACACAAACGCACACCTCGTTCGTGTTTTTCAATGATCTCCGCCTGTGGTGGGGTCTTTTTCGGTCCCATAATAGCAAAAGTACACTCAATATGGTCCAAAATGTCTAGCAAACACAAACCACTTCCGCACTCAAAGAAAGGGGGTGACGAACTGTGACGCCATGAGCGTGCATCAGCTTCTCGTGGCCGCCACCGTGGCGCTGTTCGACCGCGTGGTTTGATTCGTCCGCCGAAAACTAGCTCGTCAGCAGAGACTATATGCTCGCAAATTTAATGTTCTTGAGGCAAAAAGTTCGTGAGCTTAAGCATTCGTCAGCGGAGGTTTTACTGTATTTCATTCCGAATAGAACATAGATGACAGGAAGACCGAAGAAGAGATTTATGGATGTGGTGAAGGAAGACATGAAGGTCGTTGGAGTCAGAAAAGAAGATGCGGAGGACAGGGTGAGGTGGAGGCGGATGATTTGCTGTGGCGACCCCTGAAGGGAGCAGCCGAAAGTAAAAGAAGAACATAGATGACAGGGTCAAAAGTTTAAACTGATAAAATGTATAATTTTAAGGGAAAATATGTTGATTTTAAATTTCATGGTGTCAACAAATCTCAAAAAATTGGCACAGGTAGCAATAAGAGGCTGGAAAAGTCAATTGCACTTATAACAAACAGTCATGTTGCCAATAGACCTCATTAGTGGTAATTGGTCAATTACCACTAATGAGGTCTATTGGCAACATGACTGAGTATAAAAACAGCTTCTTAGAGTGGCAGTGTCTCTCAGAAGTAAAGATGGGTAGAGGATCATCAATTCCCTCAATTTTGACCAGAAAGATAGTGGAGCAATATCAGAAAGGTGTTTCTCGGTGAAAAATTGCAAAGAGTTTGAAGTTATCATCATCTACAGTGCATAACATCATCCAAAGATTCAAAGAATCTGGAACAATGTCTGTGCGTAAGGGTCAAGGCTGAAAAACCATACTGCCTGTGATCTTCGAGCCTTTAAACGGCACTGCATCACATACATGAATGCTACTGTAAGGAAAATCACAGAATTTGCTCAGCAATACTTCCAGAAACCATCGTCGGTGAACACAATCTACTGTGCCATCCACCGTTGCCAGCTGAAACTCTACAGTACAAAGAAGCCATTTCTAAACAGGCCTCAGGAGCACCGGCGTTCTCTCTGGACCAGGGGTCATTTAAGATGGAGCGAGGCAAAGTGGAAAACTGTTCTGTGGTCAGATGAATCACGATTTGAAGTTCTTTATGAAAAACTGGGACGCCATGTCATTCGGATGAAAGAGGACAAGGACAACCCAAGTTGTTATCAGCGCTCAGTTCAGAAGCCTGCATCTGTGATGGTATGGGGGGTTGCATGAGTGTGTGTGGCATAGGCTGCTTGCACATCTGGAAAGGCACCGTCAGTGCAGAAAGGTATATTCAGGTTCTATAACAGCATATGCTCCCATCCAGACGTCGGCTCTTTCAGAGAAGACCTTGCATTTTTCAACATGATAATGCCAGACCACATGCAGCATTAATTACAACATCATGGCTGCGTAGGGAAAGGATCTGGGTATTGAAATGGCCAGCCTGCAGTCCAGATCTTTCACCTATAGAGACATTTGGCGCATCATAAAGAGGACAGTGCAACAAAGAAGGCCCAAGACAGTTGAACAGTTAGAGTCCTGTATTAGACAAGAATGGGACAGCATTCCTATTTCGAAACTTGAGAAACTTGTCTCTTTGGTCCCCAGATGTTTGCAGACTGTTGTAAGAAGAGGGTGAAAATAGCCTTGTCCCAACTTTTTTTGAGATTTGACGACGCCATGAAATTTAAAATTAGCACATTTTCCCCTTAAAATTATACATTTTCTCAGTTAAAACTTTTGACCCTTTCATCTATGTTCTATTTGGAATAAAATATTGATATTTGGCACTTCCACGTCATTGCATTCAGTTTTTATTCACAATTAGTGTAATATCCGAACTTTATTGGAATTCGGTATTTGCTCAGTAGAAACAATGCATATCAGATCACGTCATTCCTATGTAGTATAGCAATAACAATAATATAAGATGGCTGACGAAAGGATAACGATCTACAAAGAACAGTTAAGAGACTCACACTTCTTCATGGTGGAGCTTGCCTCAAGAAAAGGATGCTTGAAGAACTCATCTATAATTAGGTTATAATAATTAGCATTCATTTGCAATACAAACTCAAATATACAACACAAACATCTGAAACACAACACTGACCAAAGTCCATGCGGTCCTTATGGTTCCTCTGGAGCAGGCCCAGAAGCAAGTGCCTCAGGTGGCTAGACGTCTCTCTTGGAATGCTAAACAGAGAACATGAGAGCCAGAGAGAGGTGGTATGGTCAGAGGAAGAAAAGGAACAACAAGAAGCTTGTTCCACGCCAGACACTTACTTTGGGCTAAGATTCTTATTCTTCTCATAGAACAAGCGAAGGTCCTGAGGACTGCTGGCCTAAAACACGAACATGGAGAGCACAGTCACAAAAATCCGAGTCCTGATTAATAAATACTACGGTCCATTCAGTCGCTTAATTTTCCCTATTATAAACTGTAAAGAGGCATTTTAACTGGATTTCTAGAATAACTATTTTCTGTCAGTATTAGAATTTCCATTAACGATGCGATATAGCAAGAATTGTTTATTAATTATATCCCCCTCCTATTTTCTCCCTAATTAAGTCGTATCCAATTCCCACCCATCAGTTATTACCCTCCCTATCACACGACCATGGAGGGGCAAAAGCATGCACATGCTCCCTCTGTGGTATGCAACACTAGCCACTCACCTCTTTTCGAACTGCTGCGCATGTGTATTTAGGGGTAGTCTAACACACTCGGGGGGGAAAAGTGCTATCCGCCCCCTCGTACAAATTGGCTCACAGAATCAGTTGTGAATTGTGACCAGTTGTGGCCACAGGCTTGCAATCACTGTGAGTAACAGAGAAGACAGCGTATGCCATCCCTCCTGTGAGAGCTCAGCCAATGAGCTCCCATGGACTCGCAGTCAAGGATGTCTGTATCATTAAACTGGATTTGAACTTGCGATCTCTGGGTTAATAGTTATGCACCTTGTCGATATGCCATCTGGGAGCCAATTGAATAGTTCTTCTGTAAGGGAACATGGTTACGACTGGTGTTTATGATAATTGCAGTGAATTATGGTCAACTACAGTGAACCATGTCAAATCACCCCAGATTTTAGAAAATGTTACGAACATAAAATACATGTATTAGTCAGCATATGTGGTTTTATAGTTGTACAGCAGGCCCTCGATATTCGTGGGAGTTTGGTTCCATCTCCTCCTGCAAATGAAGATAATCTGCGATAATGGGGGGGCACGACAGAATGACAGAAATGTTTTCCTCTTCTGAGGGGGGGCGCGACGGAAATAATTGAGAAGGACTGGCATAAGCACAAATAACAGTCAGGACCCGTCCCCCCCACCCGAAGGCGGAGGGAAGCTACCCTTTCGTCGACCGGGGAGAACCCCAGCGTTTGGGCACCGAGACGGGGGGACAACAAGGACGCCCACACCGGCTCGCCGCCTCTCCCTATAAGCAACTCCTAGATGGAAGAAGGTCACGCCTCTCTCGAGATGGGTGGTTCCAGAGCCCAAGCTATGTGTTGAGGTGAGCCCGACCATATCAAACCCTCTGCCACATTCCAAGAGTGTATTTCATATGTACATTGGATTGGTAGGAACAGAAGGTCATATTGTATCTCCAATCAGCCTACAGAGATTTAGAGATTACTCACAACAAACATCACAACAGGGGGAAAAATGAGTTTTGCATGGTTGGCATTTTTCATAACTGCAGCTCTCTTGGGATTTTCTAGGAAACGCATGTCGAAAGTATGCAGTGAGTATCTGTTTTGAGGCAGAAATGTCTTCCTTGATGATGACGAGTGAGGTCAAACTAGAACAACCAGACAGGCTTCAGGTGACAAGAAGGTTCACTCAAATAACTTAAACAAGTAGTCTCAGGCATCTCAGAATGCAGGAACTTTATGCTAAAGTGTATAAAGAATCACTGACACTGGGCAAGGCGGTGGTGACCTGGTGTTCAGGTGCTGGATTACTGATCCCAAAGTTGGAGATTCAGGTCCCACTATCAATGGTTGTCACTGCCGTCCTCGTAGTGCAGCTAACTGATTTATCAAAAGCCGGCCATGTCTCTCACTGTCTGTGGTGAGAGGTTCTTTTGTAACAACTAGCTTCATAGCCGTCAGCGTGTTTCTGCCCTGCGATGGACTGACGAGCTGTCCAGGGTGTACTCTGCTCTCGCCCAGAGCGTCAGCCTCCCCGCCACCCTAATTGAGATTAAGGGGTTCAAAAAATGAATGAATGACACCGGGCATGAAACATTGGAAAAACACTGCTGAAATATGTTCCAGGTCAGCTGGCCTGTCTGTTCCCACAGCAGCCTCAGATTTCTGCATCCTCATATGTCCTTATAATATATATCATCATATAATCCTTCGTCACATTATTTCTCCACACAGTCACTAGAAGCACTTACTATAAATTGGGTCAAAAATACTGTATTATGTGAACAAGAGGTCAAGAGTAAAAGCTCTAATGACTCTTAAATGGTCAAGCTATTACTGTACAGATTAAATAACAAGAGATGCAAGCACTCACTTGAAATGGGGCTTTCCCAGTCAGGCACTGAAAAACAATGGTTCCTATACTCCACAGATCTGCCTTGGCATCGTAGTTGTGTGACATGATGACCTCTGGTGCCTGAGGAAAGGAGCATTCCAGGGTTATAATGTCATGTGTATGTGGGAAACAGGACAACGAGGCAAAAGATGGATGACACTTGCCATATACATGGGGGAGCCGCAGAGGGTGGCCGCCATCATGTTGTTTTGGAGGTGCCGTGCAAAGCCAAAGTCAGCTGCGGAAAAAGAAGAAAGAGTTCTCCGCTTAAAATTACATTTCAAAGGACAAGATAAGAATTTCTACTTTATAGAAAAAGTGTTTTCTGATCATCAGTACATTTATTTAACATATTATAAATCATTGAAGAAAACATTAAATAATTAAATAATTAAAAAATGCGTACTTGTCTGAACACACCAGGTATATCTGACGTGTGGTCAGCTGCAATCTCTAGTGTATTTTTGATACATTTACCGCTGTGACCTTCAAAAAATAGGTCAAGGTGACCTGGATTCAATCGACTAGTAGGGGTACCATCGTGAGCACTCGACATAAATATAAGATAAATCCATAAAGAGCTCACACTGCCAGAGTTTTAACAAGAAATGGATGCTGACAACCCCTGAAAACACAGTACGCCCTACACTTCGTGGGGATAAAATCGTTGCAGCTGTTCCAGTACAGTACTAAGATGTGAACCAAGTTAATGTGTATCCAAGTCAAAAGAAAGACAGGAAATTACCAATAGAGAAACAAAAACATGCATAAACTATAAAAAGTCTGGATTTACTTTACTCTGTAAATTCTGGGATCCTTTTAGGAGTCAGAAAGTGGTGCTTAATTTTCCACAATACGCAAACATATCATCCTGTATAGTCAGAACAATATATTTTATGCTGTTATATAACAAATATAAAGCTTTCTTTGTTGCTATAATAAAGTTTTCTGTAAGGAGATTTAATATTCATAGCAAAAGTCTCCAGTGTCCAAGCTTTGTAACCGACATTAAGCTGTTCCTTTAAGATTTCACTGATGGAAGAGTCCGGTTGTATGATTTGTCAGTAAAATGAATTGGCATTTATTTATTAATTAATTATCAGTAGCCTCAAGAGACACAAAAAACAGATGATAAATGAACAACTGTTTATGGCAGCTACAACACAAATAATAACAGGAATATAACCAGTTAAGTCTAACATATGAAGTGTGCCATGTCCTTCATTAAAAAATTAAATATGTAATTTTTAAAAAAAATTCTGCAATATACATGAAATACACCTCTTTGGACAATACTGTTAGAAGAAAATAATCAATAATAGTACCAACTACTTCATAACCACATGCTTTTGTTTGTGGAAGAATGGTAATTAGGTGTATGTTAACCATTACATTTTCCGCACAATAAACCACTGTGGAAATACTTCATGCCATGTTGTAAAGTCACATGTAAGAAAAGAAAAGAAGCGATTGGTATCAGTTTGTTTTGGATAATTTACAATAATTGTCTGTACTATTTTATTCAAATGTAAAAAAAATATAAAAATAATAAAGTCTAAATTTCCTCACCATCCAGTGAACATGGATCGAATAAGTTATTTGACTCAGACTCAACATTGATCACTTGATTTTTTGGACTGATAATTTTTCTGGAATTAGCAAAATATTTTTTGTTGAATCACCAGTGTATTACTGAATACACATCAGTCTCTACCTATTTTGATGCATGTGTTGTTGGTTTGGGACTTGCGGCCAGCTGGGTGGGACAGGAGGATGTTCTGGGGTTTCAGGTCTCTGTGGATAATGCCTTTGGATTGCAGCACTGTCATAGCACCTGCTATCTGCTGCAAAAACACACGGATGGTGTCTTCGCTCAGTGTCCCCTTGGCTGTGTGTGTAGAGATGGAAAGTGACAAATATTACCACGTTTAGCCTCAATGTTATTGGCTAATCAAATACACACACACACACACACACACACACACACACACACACACACACACACACAGTAGTACCTTGACTTACGAGTCACTAACAAATTTTTCATGATACGAGCTTCGATTCCACCAAAAATCTGCCCGATCCAAAGAGTAAAAATTTGATTTACGAGCTTTGCTGGGTAAATGGCTCTTCCGGGCCGATTAGCCTTATATTCTTCCATGTGTATTCCTCCGCGCTCCAAGAACGTCTTGTGCAGTGCTTCTCAATTATTTTCTGAGACACCCCCTTTAGGAAGGGAACCCCCCCCCCCCCCCCATGCACGACTATAGTGTTTACTTCACTTCATATCGTCTGCTCAGTGCTTTTTCTCTACACCATAGCACAACAATGAGAGCGCCACTGCCAACTATTGTAGTGGATGCTCAATTACACTTAATTCTAGTACAGTATGACAAAAAAGCATGTTCCCCTGGGTTATACGCGCTTCCCCTGGTATCACACCGTGCCCCCCAAGTGAGGGCGCACCACACTATTTGAGAAGCACTGGCCTTGTGGGAGCTCAACACGAGCCCTTCCTCGCTGGCATTCGTAGCATGCACACGTACATGCTCCTCCTCCTCCTCCCTTCTCTGTTACGCACCACCTCCTGCCTGCCTACGTGACATCTTCATCGCAGTCGATGATCAGAAAGGTTAGTTGACTTATTGTTTATTCTTGTTTTATGATTATTAATTATTATTAATGTTAATGTACATGTATTATTATTATGAAATATTTATTGTTTTTACATGTTTATTTTTAATATATTAGGTCAAATATATGTGTTTGTGGCATTTCACATGAGATTGTGAGGGAGTTGGAACGGATTAATTGTTTTTTGTTATTTCTGGTGGGAATACAGTAATTGTTTCCTCTAATGAACTTTTTGGCTTATGAGCTTGCCCTCCGAACGCATTAAGTTTGTTAGACAAGGTACCACTGTGTGTATATGTGTGTGTGTGTGTGTGTGTGTGTGTGTGTGTGTGTGTGTGTGTGTGTGTGTGTCTGAGAGTTGGATCTGAAATGGTCTGACAAGCCGTTCTGGGCATGCGCGCACACACACACACACACACACACACACACACACACACACACACACACACTGTGCATAGATTGAAACATGCACACAAGTTATTATAAAAAAACTCCAGTAAATAATGGAAAAGCAATGCTTGCAAGAATGCTCTCTGTTGTAAACACTAAAGGAGATACTTCTGAAATAAACAACACTGAAGAGTTTTCTGAATTTTCCTTTTTACTTGAATTTTGAGTTATTTGTTACCACTTTATGACACCCCAAGCTTTAAAATTGTAGCAAATCATCTAGTTTTTCAGTAACTAACCAAAAGCTGCCACTAATTTTCATGCTTTTGAGCATGTGACTTTATGGGTAAAAAAAAAATCATCTAATAAACATATAAAATAGTAACTTTTATAAACATTTATTTACAGCAGTATAAGAAATTAAATAATACCATTCAATAACCACTGTAGTGATATTAGACGATAAAATACTCATGTTTACAAGCCGATGCTGTATATCATTTTAGACCGCCAGCTTACTTTAATAAGTATTGACACACACTCTTTCTCTTATAATTTACTGAAAATATACAGCTATGTGTCGCTGTGAGAAAGATTTATTGGCCATCTTTAATTTTTATGTTTTTTTTTTCATTGCTGTCAATTTATTTTTGCCTTGATCCTTCTCTTCAAAGCGAAACTGGTGCATCTGTGAAACTCACTGAGACTGTGGCTTGTTTAAATATGTACAGCAACCATCAAGTAATCACATTATATTATGTAATTATATAATTAATGACATATCCTGAGCTCAAACTCTTTCCATGAGGTACTTTCCTTAACCATAACCTGAAATGTGAAGCGATTATGGCTGTGTATTTAAGAATACAGTCTGTGCAGGATAATTAACTGCTATGCTTTGCTGCTTCGTTGATAAGCCAGACAGCATGTCTCTGTCCTGTCTCAAAAAAAACACGCTAGGTTCCAACTGTAGACTTCCTTTTGTCTGCGACTAAACAAACCCACACACATACACACATCCCTCCCTGCTTCACTTCCTGGGCAGCGAGCTGAGCTCAAGTCTATCACATTCAAAAGAAATAACAGCAATCTTTTCATCTTCGAACCGGATATGTCATTAGAAATAAGCATTTTTCTAGAAAAAAAAAAACATTTTAAAAAGATATGCAGTGATTGAATGTAAATATGATTTTAACCCTTTGTGTTCTTGCTCATGTTCATACTCACAATGCAGGTAGTCTGCCAGGTCCCCTCCATTACAATACTGTTCAAAAGGAAATGAGAAACAGCTTTAACTTTAAACACTGAATACCTAAATAAAGCCATGACCTCATTAATGAAGAATTCAGGACTAGGACAAAGAATTAGCTTGGGAGGAATTGAAATGCATATTGAACAAGGTCCCTGTTTTTTCCACTTCCACCCCACACCCCTCGCTCCCTGCAGTGCCGTTTTTGTAAGCAGTCCATAACCTCTGATCACCCAGTGATGCATGAAACTGAGATAATTCATCACAAGCGACCAGAAGCATTTCACCGAATCCTAGTCACAGGCTTAAATGCTATGTATTACATATAAATGCAACTTTTAAAAGGAACCACACCTATCTATCTAAAAAAATTCTTCTGGGATTAATAACGTATCGTATTAATCGCGTATCTACATCTGACTTGTACATGTGAAATGACCCAAGTCCTATTGAAATCTGGTCGCGGAGCCTGAAAAGGGCATTTCATAGACAAAAAAAAGCTTGAGCTAGAATTGTGTGGAGGGGACTATTACTACTATTACTTTTTCACACCAGTGATAAAGGTCTTGGTAAGTTTTTGTCTTTTAATAAATCACAAAATCCTTTGAACACCATATATTCTGTTTACTTTGGTTATCTTTGCATTATATGTGAAAATAATCAAATGCTATGGTAAAAACAAAACAGAAAATCAGACAGAGGAAATACAGTACTTTTTTCACTATTTTCTGTGGTTCGGGTTTTAAGCTGGGGGTCTGAGTGAATTCCATTGTTGTCTGGAAAAAAAAAACTGTCGACTTATGGTAAAAATAAATAAATACATTTTTAAAAATTTACCTCCATCACCAAATACACAGAGTTCATCGTTTCCTAAAAGGAACAAAGGAGAAAAAACTTTAGCTTATAGCCACAAACGCATTTTTAAAATATCAGGTATTACAAAAAGAATAAATAAATAAAAAAAGAAAAGAAAAGTACAATATGGCAACCCAACGGGGCCGGTGGCGGAGTAGTTAGGGAGCTGCGCTCATGATCAGGAGGTTGTGAGTTCGAATCCCACTGAGAACCTCACTGTGCTAAGACCCCTGGGCAAGGTCTCAACCACAAGTGTGCCTCTGTTCACCCAGCAGTATAAATGGGTACCAGTAAAATATACTGGGAAGGTAACCTGCGATGGACTGGCGCCCCATCCAGGGGGAGTTGGTCGCTTCACGCTATGGAAACAAGGGATAAGCACCGGCCTGATGAGCCACGAGGCTAAGCCACTAGGCTCGGGTGTAAAAACCCAACAGACTTATCTACCTTACCATGGCAACCCAACCCATCACGATCCCAATGTTAATTATTGTTCAGGAACACTGACAGTACATCCTAAAATACTTTATTGTTATGACACGGAGATTCTATAATGGCGGAAAAATATCACTTGGCGAATCCTGAGTGGAAATCTATCGGAAATTCCCATAAAGCCAAAGATACCAATTGCATGCATATATTCCACCTCCCTCACCAATAAACCAATCATCTACCAAACTAGGGAACATATTACGCGAGTCATGAGTTACAGGTACACAGTCGAGTATAATTTTTGTTGTGAAAAGCCTCGAAACCTTATTTTGCAGGGAGTGCATCAAATTTATTACAGTTTTTGTATGCATTGGCAGCCATTGAAAATGCACTTCTCGCTTGCTTCTCATTTATGTTGTGATGTGTTTGGTCTTGATAGCCTGAGGTAACTGCACGTCTCTAAAATGGCTGCCAAGTGGTGAGCCTTATTACTTCAAGAAGTTTGTATAATACCGCAAAACAATTAGAATTTTTTTTACCTTTACAAGCATTTCAATTATTATATTTAATGTTGTAGAACATTCAAAAGTTAAATTTGTTTTTATAACAATTTGTTTTTCTTTTCAATCCTTTACATTACATTGGCATTTAAAATAAAGATACAGTTTGTTATATTACTATGTAATACTTCCTGAATATTACAAAGTGTTGACATCACACACAGCCCACCCCCAACTAAATGTTAAATTATTTAAATTATGAATTAGTCAGAATATTTTCTTGCTGCTGATTGGTTGAAAACCATCAAATAGGTCTTGGTATTCTTCACAAAGCCAAATTACCCACCAGTGCCATCAAGTAAACTAAATAAGTTAAAAATCTTCTGAATGAACAAAGAAACAATTACAGAATTCAGCTTTTGTGTGAGAAGCAAAATCATTCCGTTCTCGGAGGGCTATCCACCGTTGCCAAATCTGAATAATTCTCCACATCTTACTTTTTCTCAAATCAATAGCTGCTTATTAAGACAAAATCCCTGTATAATAATTAGGATAGGAATAAATCAATTAATGTGACTTCCTAAACTGAGGTCACAAAGAAAAAATATATGTATCTGAATTAAAAAATAAACTAGACCTTTTTTTTTGTTTTAGTTTTATGAAATTAAATTGATTTGTATAAATAATTCCTCAAAAATCCTTTAATATATATCAAGAAACAAGTTTTTCCACAAAAATATGATTTTCTGAGATCTACCACAAAAGCAACCTGATTATTTCCTCTTGATACTTTCACTGTTACAGAAGTCTGATCTGAATAATGACTGAGGTGTCCAAAGCAGTCATTTGGTTTGGTTTGGTAAGGTTTGGCAATTCCAGGTAATATTCTATTTCTAAACCAAGCACTTAAGTGTGTTTTCTAGAGCAAACGCATCAAGTGGAAAGAACTTTACAAAATGCACGACTACTTAGCAGCAACCGCCAAGAAACTCAACTTTTTCCAAGCCCTTAATGCAGCAGACTGCACTGCTGTAAAGCCAACGGCAAACAAAGTCCTTTGTAAAAACAAAGCTCCTCTACTACCACCATGGCACTTTAGCAACAGCTGACCTTACTTCACTTTTGGTGCAGCCAATCAGATGAGCCGAATCAGGCTGATCCGTTTCTGTTGACTCAGCAGGGCTCAAGTTTTGGCTCTCTGTTGAAATGAGAAGCCAAGCAGAAACATGGCTCACCTCTTATTTTCCTTCTGTTCAGGGTGGTGCATTACAGACATATCTGGGAGTTCTTTATGATCTTTCATAAGGGACACGCTGTATAAGGTCTGTCCTTCACTTGGAAAAACACTGACTAGTAAGTGTGTGGACTGGCTGGATGATAATTTACTAATAAATAAACAAAGTTGACACATATGATAACAATGAGAGTAGGAATTTTAATTAATATACTGTATACTGATCAGCCATAACCGTCAGCTTGTTTCTGCCTTGCAATGGCCTGGCGAGCTGTTCAGGGTGTACTCTACCCTCGCCCAGAGTCGTCTGAGATGGGCGCTAGCCTCCCCGCTACCCTAAATAGGATAAAGCAGTTCATGAAATGAATGAATGAATGATGAGCCATAAGATTAACACCACCTAAGTCGTCGGTGACCAGGCAGCCCCATACACAGTAAACGACAATGGACCATGGGTTCTGACACCATTCTACCATAGACAGCATTAACAGTCTCATCATTTTGTGTTACAGTACTTCTTCTGCTGGATCAGACTGGGTCTTTCCTCCCCTCATTCAGCAAAAGGAAGTTCCTATCTCGCACCTTTTATTACACACGTACGTAGAACACCGATAGCTAAAAAATTTCTACATTCTCCTCCAGCTGGTCATACAGAGGCTTTGAGACACTTCTTTGGTTTTCTATGTATAAATTTTGAGATGATTGATTTACTGATATAGATTTGTAAGAACATGACTTTGTGAAAGAAATGGTACACCGAACCTGATAATATTGAGATCAAACCCAAGCAGAAGGATCCACATAAAAATGTAACTCCCCTTTGATCGAACCCTTATATCTAATTCAAGGCATGCTTTCACTCCTAACTAAATAAAATAAACATACCTCTTTCATTTTCAATCGTGACTGCAACGAGGCAACGAGGACTGATCAGTAACACCGCAGTGCACAGATACTTGGTATCTGATACTTCGAGTTGAACCGGTTAGCTCACGCGGTCAAATTATTTACTTTTAATGTCGAGACATTCCTTTCATATTTAAAAGGTGTTCAGACATATTTTTCTGGTTAACTCACTTTCTGAACCGCATAATCCTAATTATGGTCACAGGGAGGCTGGCGCCCATCTCAGCCTACTCTGGGCGAGGGCGAGGTACACCCTGGACAGCTCGCCATGCCATTGCAGGCCCTATTTCTCTAGTCTCTCTGCTATTAATTCTGAGAAAATCTTAGCAGGCAGAAATTTAACCACAAAAACATCTCAATAATAAGATGGGTAGGGATGACTATTTTTTTCTTCAGACTGACATCAAACTGCTCTATGAGGACAGTGAAGAAAAAACTTAATGTGGCACTGCTTATTTTTATTATTATTGTTATTATTATTATTATTATTATATACAACGCAGTAGTATAAAGTTCCTGCTGCCCAGGAATGTGTATTTTAAACTTGATCCATATGTTCCTTCAACCAAAATCAAAACTGTTGTGTTAAACAAATTAAGTCCAGCTGGCAACAATCCCAGGCAAAGTACCTGTAAGACAAACCCCCTTACCAAATTTCCTCAAAATCTGAGCACGCATTCTCAAGATATCTACCAGAAACCAAACTGTTGTGCGAAAAAAAAACCCCCAGATGGATCATTAATTCTGCACTGATTTTGGTGTGCCCCAATCACAGATGAGATTACTGTAAGACACACCCGCACATCAAATTTTATCAAAATAAGTACAAGTTATTCTCAAGAGATCATCCAGAAACCAAAGTATGACAAACGGATGTTGGCCACCCATTCTAATAGATCCCACCCCACTATGTGGCAGGAGATACAGTGAGTCGTTGACTTACGACCGATGTGAGTTACGTCTGATCGACTTTACGACCACAAAAGTTGTGAAGCATGGTTCATGGCAGTGCAGTGCGAGTGTTGTGTACGACGGTTGTTTGTGCTGCCGGCAGCGCCAGCATCTTAAAAGGCCAAGCAGGAGATGATGCAGCTTCACTTTCTAACTGCTCAGAGCAAATCCATTCATCTACTTTAAATGCCACGTCACTGTGGCGCGAAGCTGAGAGCCAATGCTCTCTGTGTGGGCGGGTCTGATACCTTGAAACTCTAATTTTATTTGGACTCACGCTGCAGTGTTTATGTGACAGGAAGCGCTTTTGGCAATTGGCTGCTCTATCGGTTGAAGTTTTTCCATGTCTGTCCTTTTGTGTTTGCTTGCCAGCTGTGCTTGGCTTCGTGGAAATGAGCCGATCAAAACGAGGGAAATTTATCTCTTTACTCAAAAACAACACGCGCAGTCTGTGGCTGTTGTTATAATCCAATAAAATTGGAGTTTGAAGCTATTGGACCCGCCCACACAGTGGAGTAAAGAAAGGATTGGCTCTCCGCTGCGTGTCACAGTGACGTGGAATTGAAAATAGATGTATAGATTTAAATGTGCGAGATTTATTCATGTTTTTGTTTGGTGTGAGTGTATTTGGATAGAAAGTCGACATACGACCAGATCGAGTTACGACCGGTCTGCCGGAACCAAACGCGGTCGTAAGTCGACGACTCACTGTAATAATAATGTTAACAGGAGATGACATGTCCCCCGGCTTCCACATATCGGAAAATATGAATTGCAGAAACTACACCACCAAGGAGAACTAATTACCAGGTTTGATGAAGAAGTCTTAAATGGTTCATGAGTTCTGGAATAAAAATGATAGACGGACAGATGACTCAACATACTGATAACTATACCAACCAACATCTCTAGCCCAACACATGCCAGGGAGACAAGAAAGAAGTTACAAATAGTTTTCTAGTTTGACCCAGAAATGAACACCACCCATATTTCTACATGATAAACATTAAAATAAGCATAAACTGAAACTGCAGAAATATGGAGCGATACCACATCACTGCCTAATTACAGTAACAATCAAATGAAAATAGAAATTGAAAACAGTTTTTAAGTTCTGGCCCAGAAGCGAACACCACCCATATAGTTACATGGCAAACTGGTTGCCAAGGAAACATGATGGAACAATGAATTGCATAAACCCCAATATATCAAATGGCACAACTCACACTGACGAGTAAGCAACTGCCAAGTTTGATGAAGAAATATCAAAAGGTTTTTTTTTTGCGTTCTGGCCTGGAAGTGAAATGAACCTTTTTACCAACTGAAGTGACACCAGCCTCACAGACTCCTTAGTTCGCTCATCCAATTCCTACACCAAAGAACAACCATCCATGAAGCAAAAGTAATTGTCCCAAACAACAAACTTATATCTTCAGGTTCCCTGTTTCCTTTTAGTTACTTTATTCATTTTGGTTACTGTTGACTAATTTGCATAAACAAAAACAGAGTAGATATGCACCCTTTTTTTGAAGGTTTGTTTACTTCCTTCCCATCATGTCATACTTTCCTACTGAATAAAAGTCGTTGGTCATACATTTCATTGTTCAATGCATCTTGATTCATTTAATTATCTGGAACATGACACTTCAGTAATATGCCTATTAAGTGTGAGTGTACACTGAGGTTAGTGTTTGTTTTGAAGTAAAAGTACATTTTAATGTAGGTGATGTTCTAATAGAGCAACCTCAACACAAATGTGGAACATTTCACTTTGAAAAACCTAAAATGACAATCTCTCCTTATTATATTGAACACAAGTCTGAGAAAACAAACACATTTAAAATGTCTTGCTAAATAAAGTCTTTGTCCTCTTTTTCCTCAAAGTATGTAAATGTTTAACTCAACAGTATACAGTGGTTAAGCAGCTGTACTGCTGCATGTCTGGACTTGACAATTTATGCAAGATGCAACTGTGACTTTTTTTTAAGAGGACTTTATTTATTTATTTATTTATGTTAAACAAGCTCTGACCATGACCATAAACAAAGCCCAGGACATAACTAACTCGTCCAGTGCTCTCTGGAAGCCGGTTATCGAACAACTGCAACCAGTGCACATGTCATGTCAACATTAGCCACGTGCTGGAAACAGACCAATGGCAGACAGGGCAAGGAGTGACGTCGTTATTATTACATGGTAATTGGGCGGAGCTTCAGGAGTGTGTCTGTACAAAAAGGTGATATGAACGCTGGGTCATATATTTATTTACTCACCTGAAAATCATGCAATGCGACTATATTGTCATGTTTCAGTTCCTTGGAAAATAAAGAAAGAAAACAAATTTTTAAATATGTCACTCATTTAACAAACCAGGCATCATTGATTTCAGATCATATCTTACTGTACCTTTAATATTTTGATCTCTTTTCCCAGTAGAGTTTGGGATTTTGCTAGATTCTTTTTATTGATGCATTTTACAGCAACCTCCCAGTCATGCTTCTACTCAGAAGAGGGAAAAAAACACAATATTAAAAAAATCCAATGATTTTAACAGTGAAATTTCGTTCGAGAAGTCATTGATAACAATCCAGGCATGTCTAAAAATCCATTTAAACAAACAAACAAAGACTATAAATACATTATAAATATAAGGTTTTACATTTCGATCGTGAAAGACCACTAAAGTAAAAAAAAATCAGTTTGAAGTAATGCTGAGCAAAATAATGATAATGTGGTGGATTTGATGTTCATGCAAATCAACATTTATAAAATATATACACGAAATAATAAACAATACACAGTGTTACAGAACACACAACCTTGTAATAATAATGATAGCAATAATAATAATGAAAAAAAGATAAAAATGAGACTATGTTCAAGCTTCTCTTCAGGCCTTTTTAAGGTGGACCAGGAAAGACGTGCACAGCTCCCAGGGCCTCTGGGATTCAAACCCAGCACCTCTCCTTCTCTTTCTCTCTCTCTCTCTCTCTCTCTCACACACACACACACACACACACAGACACTGCAAACCAGGCAAAGCAATTCTGGACATTGTAATAATCCAAGTGTCTCACCTCTCGATGTCTGCCTTTAAACACCACCGCGAATGCCCCGTGGCCTATCAGGTCCTTCCTGCTGAACTCAAATTTCCCGACTGTCTCCATCTTCCTGCAAATTTAACCTGACAATCCGCACTGATCGATTATAATGATGATTATTCGGGATCGCTCGTGCTCCACACGATTCCTCCTCCTCTTCCAGTCTCCTCCGCGTCGTCAAGGCAGCTGGAAAGGTGAAGCCCGCTGTCGTATTCCAAGCGCTGCCTGCTTCGCCCCAAAATCCTCCTGTCCTCTGTCATGGTAGCTGGATAGATCAATTAATCGATTAATCGGGAGACACCCTCCACTTTTACCTCCCCAGTCTCGTCATGACACGGTTTTAGTTGCGCACTTGAAGTGTTTTCCCTCCCGCAGGACGCTGCTGCTGCTCTTCAGTCCTGATCGCGCCACCTTAAACCCCACAGCGTCTGTTTTGTTTATACACAGATCCGACACGACGTTCTTAGATTACATCAGCACCTTATATTCTCGCATTATCAGAGATCCACCCAAATCTATTTACACACCGACATCATAAACGACCTCCTTTTACACCGGGATTATATTCGAGAATTCGAGAATTGATGAAAAAAAAGCACAAAGCAACATCGTCTGTTTGTAGTGACAAAGACTATGAAAGCACAAACATGGCGCATGCGCAGCCGAGCGCCTCCCAGTTGTTGTTCCTGGTGACGTCACAGGTACTGTCACCACCTCAGCCAATTACAACACTCCTGGTTTTCGGACGTCAACCACAGGACCAAACTGGGTTAAAGAAAGTAATATTTAGCCCAAAACACCCAATTACGGCACTATTAATGGTTGTAGTATAAACGACACAGTTTATTACACAAGTATAACATATATGTGGTTGTGATTACTTAATGCAAATGCAAGTTTATAAAAACAAAACACACACACACACACACACACACTTTCTATCTCTTTCACTTAGCTTTTCTGCCTTTTTTTGGCTGTTAGGGTTGTGGCTGACTCAGCCAACACTGAGTAAAGACGAGGTACACCCTGAACACCTTGCCAGAATATCGTATGGCCAAACAAGCCCGTCCATTCATACCCACACTTAGCAATTTGAAATAGCAATAAGCTCAATGTGTCTTTGGACTGAACAACCAGGCAGAAGGCCGAGAGGAAGACCAAAGAGAAGATTTATGGATGTGGTGAAGGAGTACATGAAGGTAGTTGGTGTAAGAGAAGAAGATACAGAGGATAGGGTGAGATGGAGGCGGATGATTCACTGTGGCGGGAACAGCCGAAAGGAAAAGAAGAAGGTGAAAGAGGACATGAAGGTAGTTGGCGTGAATGAAAGAAAGATACGAGGGAAAATAGGGTGAGATGGAGGCAAATGATTTGCTGTGGCGACCCCTGAAGGGAGCAGCCGAAAGGAAACGAAGAGAAGGACTGTGGGAGAACAGCGGAGTAGCCAGAAGAACCCACACAAGCACGAGAACATGCAAACTCCACAGAGAAACATACATACGTACATCCATGTATACTGTATGTATATATATAGGACAGGACAAAGACTTTCTATTGAAACTCCATTTATCACTACAGATCTGTTTCGAGGGGTGGTGAAACCATCCTCTCTCTTCAGGTGATTATAGAAGAATCACCTGTCCTGTCCTTTTATTTTTGTTATTTGCTCTACCAAAAAGTACTGAGCACTCTCCTACGGAAGGATCTACTCAGAAAATCATATATATATATATATATATATATATATATATATATATATATATATATTTAGCTTGCTTGTCTTATGTTCCTGTGTAGTATATATATATATATATATATATATATATATATATATATATATATATATATATATATATATATACATATCAGATTTAGACAGTATATATATTCTTACATTTTTAAAATGTCAAAATGACAAAATGATCATCTTTTAAAATTTGTTCAAAGTTTGAAAAAAAAAAGCTTTTTTACCTTGAAAAATATGCAGGTCATACTGTCCAGGTTTCTTCAGATTTCTGGCACACTATTTTATTGAATTATCAGTGGCAAACTATGTATTTTGTCAAACAATCAAGCATTATTCCAAGTTTGTAAGGTGGATAATGTTCATTATCGTGGGCAAGCGAACCAGTCAGATGGTCTGATCCTGTAAATTAGTAGGCGGATTTCTTTCTGCTGATTGGACAGGTCAAAACACTTTGGAAAGTTTAGTTCGATCTCTAGCTTAACCATTCAGTGTAAATCTGATTCAACCTAAGATGCTTTTCGAGTTCCATTCTATTTCCTCCATATTAGAGCGTTTCAGTTGTTCACTTGAGAAGTTAATGATACACAATGCAAAGCAAGTTATTAATTATGATGTCACAGTTTTACAACACTGAATCACAATACGTACCCTCTAAAATTATATCATATCAACTGACAATGACATGGAGTCACAGTAAACTCTCTAATTCTGTCATGATGTCCCACAAGGGTGTGTCACATGACATATGACATATTTCCTTTCGGCTTTTCCCTTCAGGGGGTCGCCACAGCAAATCATCTGCATCCATCTCACCCTATCCTTTGCATCGTCTTCTCTTACACCAACGACCTTCATGTCTTCCTTCACCACATCCATGAATCGTCGCTTTGGTCTTCCTCTTGGCCTTCTGCCTGGTATTGCCAACCTCAGAATCCTACTACCAATACAGTGATACCTCAGCTCACAAACATAATTGGTTCCCAGAAAGTGTGTGTAAGGCGAAAAGTTCGTCTTCCGAACATTTATTTCCCATAAGAAACCATTAAAATGAGAATAATCCGTTCCCAGGTCCCCATAAAACATAATTTTCTACTAAATAAGCCTTAAAACTACACAAAAATATACCTTATTTTATGTATAATAAATGTGCTATTTTATTGTAATTAAAGAAATAAACTGTACTGTATAATAAAGTCGTTTTATTTACCTTTGTGATGGAAGTTGATGGCTTGATGGAATGGAGTGGGAGGAGGAGGGAGGGAGTTACTGTTTGTAAGGAGAGTCACCATCCATAAGGACTGTAGGTAACTCAACCTGTGGTGGGGTCTTTTTCGGTCCCATAATAGCAAAAGTACACTCAATATGGTCCAAAATGTCTATCAAACACAAACCACGTCCGCACTCAAAGAAAGGGGGTGACGAACTGTGACGCCGTGAGCGTGCGTCAGCTTCTCGTGGCCGCCATCGTGGCGCTGTTCGACCACGTGGTTTGGTTCGTCTGCCGAAAACTAGTTTGTCAGCAGTGACTATATGCTAGCGAATTTAATGTTCTTGAGGCGAAAAGTTCGTGAGCTTAAGCGTTCGTCAGCGGAGGTTTTACTGTATACTCACTATCCCTCCTCTGTACATGTCCAAACCATCTCAATCTAGCCTCTCTGACTTTGTCTCCAAAACGTCTCACATGTGCTGTCCCGCTGATGTGCTCCTTCCTGATCCTATCCATCCTCGTTACTCCCAAAGAGAACCTCAACATTTTCATCTCTGCTACCTCCAGCTCTGCCTCCTGTCTTTTCCCCAGGGCCACTGTCTCTAAATCATAAAACATCGTTGGCCTCAACACCGTCTTGTACACTTTTCCTTTCATTCTTGCCTCCTATCACACATCACACCGGACACTTTTCTCCAACCATTCCAACCTGCCTGCACACGCTTCTTCACCTCTTTTCCACACTCTCCATTGCTCTGGATTGTTGAGCCTAAGTACTTAAAATCCTCCACCTTCCTTATCTCTGCTCCCTGTAACCTCACTGTTCCTCTTGGGTCCTTGTCATTCATGCACATGTATTCTGTCTTACTGAGGCGAACCTTCATTCCCCTCCTTTCCAGGGCATACCTCCACCTCTTGTTCTCTGCTCTCACTACAGATCACAATGTCATCTGCAAACATCATAGTCCATGGGGAATCTTGTCTAACCTTGTCTGTCAGCCTGTCCATCACCATAGCAAACAAGAAGGGGCTCAGAGCTGACCCTTGATGCAGTCCCACCTCCACCTTGAACTCTTCTGTCACACCGACAGCACACCTCACCACTGTCTTATATCTCTCATACATATCCTGCACCACTCTAACATACTTCTCTGCCACTCCAGACCTTCTCATGCAATACCACAGTCCCTCTCTCGGCACCCTGTCATATGCTTTATCCAGATCCACAAAGGCACAATGCAGCTCCGTCTAACCTTCTCTGTACTTCTCCATTAACATCCTCAAGGCAAACACTGCATCTGTGGTGCTCTTTCTTGACATGAAACCAAATTGTTGTTCACAAATGCTGACCTCTGCCCTTAGTCTAGCTTCCACTATTCTTTCCCATAACTTCATCGTATGGCTCATCAACTTTATCCCTGTGTAGTTGCCGCAACTCTGTACATCTCCCTTGTTCTTAAAAATGGGCACCAGCACACTTCTCCTCCGTTCCTCTGGCATCCTCTCACTCTCAAAGACCTTGTTGAATGCTCTTGTCAGAAAATCTACTGCTACCTCTCCTAGACACTTCCATACCTCCACTGGTATGTCATCAGGACCAACTGCCTTTCCATTCTTCATCCTCTTCAATGCCCTCCTCACTTCACCCTTACTAATCTTTGCTACTTCCTGGTCCTCAACAGTCACCTCTTCTACTCTTTTTTCTCTCTCATTTTCCTCATTCATCAGCTCTTCAAAGTACTCTTTCCATCTTCCCAGCACACGTCTGTCATCAGTCAATACATTTCCCTCTCTGTCCTTAATGACTCGAACTTGCTGCACGTCCTTCCCATCTCTATTTCTGTGCTGTGCCAACCTGGATAAATCATTTTCTCCCTCTTTACTTTCCAACCAAGTATACAAGTCATCATACGCCCTCTGTTTGGCCTTTGACACTGCTACCTTCGCCTTACGCTGTGTCTGCCTGAACTCCTGTTTACTCTCTTCGGTTCGCTCAATGTCCCACTTCTTCTTAGCTAACCTCTTCCTTTGTACACACTCCTGCACTTCCTCATTCCACCACCAAGTCTCCTTATCTACTTTCCTTCCAGATGACACACTAAGTATTCTCCTACCTGTCTCCCTGATCACATTAGCTGTAGCTGTCCAGTCATTTGGAAGCACTTCCTGACCACCCAAAGCCTGTTTCAACTCCTCCTTGAAGACAACCCGACACTCTTCCTTTTTCAACTTCCACCAGTTTGTCTTCTGCTCTGCCTTTGCCTTCTTCACCTTCCTCACCATCAGCATCATCCTGCACACCACCATCCTCTGCTGTTTGGCAACACTGTCACCCACGACGACTTTGCAGTCACTGACTTCCTTCAAATTACATCGACTGCACAACATGTAGTCAACCTGTGTGCTTCTACCTCCGCTTTTATAAGTCACCCTATGCTCCTCTCTCTTCTGGAAGAAAGTATTCACCATAGCCATTTCCATCCTTTTTGCAAAATCTACCAACATCTGTCCTTCTGCGTTCCTGTCCTGGATACCAAACCTACCCATCACTTCCTCGTCCCCTCTGTTTCCTGCACCAACATGCCCATTGAAGTCTTCCCCAATGACCACTCTTTCACCTCTGGGGGTATTCTGCATCACTTCATCTAACTCACTCCAGAATCTCTCCTTCTATTCTCACTCACATCCTGCCTGTGGGGCATAAGCACGAACAACATTGAACATCACGCCTTCAATTTCTAAATTGACTCATCACTGTCTGACACTCTTTTCACTTCTAGAACATTCCTGACAAACCCCTCCTTCAAGATGACTCCTACTCCATTTCTGTTCCCATCAACACCATGAAAAAACAGCTTAAACCCTGCTCCTAAACTTCTAGCCTTGCTACCTTTCCACCTGGTCTCCCGGACACAGTATGTCCACCTTCCTCCTCTGCATCATGTCAGCCAGCTCTCTACCTTTTCCTGCCATAGTTCCAACGTTCAAAGTCCCTACTTTTAGTCCGAGACTCATGCTTTTCCTCTTCTCTCTCTGCTTACGGACACGCCTCCCGTCTCTCCTTCTTCGACGTCTTCGACCAACAGTAGTCCAGTTTCCACCAGCACCCTGTTGGTTAACAGCAATGATGGCGGTCGTTGTTAACCCGGGCCTCGACCGATCCGGTATGTCATTCTTTCTTGTGAGTCGCATATTTTAGTTGGCATTTGTTTTATTCCGGATGCCCTTCCTGACGTAACCCTCTGAATTTCTCCGGGCTTGGGACCGGCGTGAGGGAGAGACACTGGTTCGTGGCCGCCCCCCCCCCCCGGCTGCATTTATATGCTAATATGTCATGTATTTAATATGACTATGCTTAGGGTTGCACAGTGGAAAATAGGTTGGAACTTCAACCTCAAAGTCTTGGGTTCGATTCCCAGACGTGTTACCAGGTTTTTATGTTTAGTTTTGTGTGGGTTTCATGCAGGTGTGTATGCGATTGTGAATGGTTATGTTTTCCCTTGTGATGGTCTGGTGAGCTTTTTAGTATTTATGTACTCTGCTTTTACTCACAATTGGCTGAGAAATACTTCATCCTCCCCATGATCCTTGCTGAATTAAGCAGTTTGGAAAATGAGTGAGTTAAAACATGTTTATGTTTCTAACATATGGATATCTTTTCTAACTTGGAATGTATTCACTGGCCACTCTATTATAAGTACATGTACACATTCATACGATTATCCAATAACTGTCTAATCAGGTCGTTTCAGGTTGTCACCTCCCCCAATGTGGTTTATCTGTCAAATGTCGATGAGTCTGTGCCCCCGCAGTCTCATATTTACTGCGTCAAAGTCCAAAATGTGCCTTTTTGTGTGTGTGTGTAAAGTAGTCTGATCGTGCCTGTATGTAAGAATATTAACTGACATTCTTTATCCATATCTGCACAATTTTATGCTTTGAACCGATGCCACTTGATTGGTTGACTGGATAATTGCATGAATGAGCATATATTTATATATATATATATATATATATATATATATATATATATATATATATATATATAAATATACTAGTCCTTCTCGAAAAATTAGCATATTGTGATGAAGTTCATTATTTTCTGTAATGTACTGATAAAAATTAAACTTTCATATATTTTAGATTCATTGCACACCAACTGAAATATATCAGGTCTTATTGTTTTAATACTGATGATTTTGGCATACAGCTCATGAAAAAACAAAATTCCTATCTAAAAAAATCAGCATATCATGAAAAGGTACTCGAAATGAGCTCTTAACCTAATCATCTGAATCAACAAATTAACTCTAAACACCTGCAAAACATTCCTGAGGCTTTTAAAAACTCCCAGCCTGGTTTATTACTCAAAACCGCAGTCATGGGCAAAACTGCCAACCGAACTGCTGTCCAGAAGGCCATCATTGACACCCTCAAGCAAGAGGGTAAGACACAGAAAGAAATCTCTGAGTGAATAGGCTGTTCACAGAGTGCTGTATCAAGGCACCTCAGTGGGACGTCTGTGGGAAGGAAAAAGTGTGGCAAAAAAGCACAACCAGAAGAGGTTGACCCTGAGGAAGATTGTGTAGAAGTGCCGATTCCAGTCTTTGGGGGACCTGTGGAAGCAGTGGACTAGGCTACAGGTGCCGCATTCCCCAGGTCAAGCCACTTTTGAACCAGAAACAGTGGCAGAATCGCCTGACCTGGGCTACAGAGAAGCAGTACTGGACTTGCTCAGTGGTCCAAAGTACTTTTTTTGGACGACAGCAAATTTTGCATGTCATTCAGAAACTAAGGTGCCAGAGTCCGGAGGAAGACTTGGGAGAAGGAAATGCCAAAATGCCTGAAGTCCAGTGTCAAGTACCCACAGTCAGTGATGGTCTGGGGTGCCATGTCAGCTGCTGGTGTTGGTCCACTGTGTTTTATCAAGGGCAGGGTCAATGCAGCTAGCTATCAGGAGATTTTGGAGCATTTCATGATTCCATCTGCTGAAAAGCTTTATGGAGATGAAGATTTTCATTTTTCAGCACAACCTGGCACCTGCTCACAGTGCCAAAACCACTGGTAAATGGTTTACTGACCATGGTATTACTGTGCTCAATTGGCCTGCCAACTCTCCTGACCTGAACCCCATAGAGAATCTGTGGGATATTGTGAAGAGAAAGTTGAGAGACTCCAGACCCAACACTGTGGATGAGCTTAAGGCCGCTATCGAAGCATCCTGGGCCTCCATAACACCTCAGCAGTGCCACAGGCTGATTGCCTCCATGCCACACTGCATTGAAGCAGTCATTTCTGCAAAAGGATTCCCGACCAAGTATTGAGTGCATAACTGAACATAATTATTTGAAGGTTGACTTTTTTGTATAAAAACACTATTTTTATTGGTCGGATGAAATATGCTAATTTTTAGAGATCGGGATTTTTGCTTTTTCTTTACATTTTTTGCCAAAATTATCAATATTTAAACAATAAAAGGCTTGAACTACTTCAGTTGTGTGTAATGAATCTAAAATATATGAAAGTCTAATTTTTATCAGAACATTAAAGAAAATAATGAAGTTCATCACAACATGCTAATTTTTTGAGAAGGACCTGTACTCACTATCCCTCCTTTGTACATGTCCAAACCATCTCAAGCTCACCTCTCTGACTTTGTCTCCAAAACGTCTCACATGTGCTGTCCCTCTGATGTACTCATTCCTGATCCTATCAATCCTTGTTACACCCAAAGAGAACCTCAACATTTTCATCTCTGCTACCTCCAGCTCTGCCTCCTGTCTTTTCCCCAGAGCCACTGTTTCTAAGCCAAACAACATCGCTGGGATCAACACCGTCTTGTACACTTTTCCTTTCATTCTTGCCGATACCTTCTGATCACACACCACACCAAACACTTTTCTCCAACCATTCCAACCTGCCTGCACACACTTCTTCACCTCTTCCACATTCTCCATTGCTCTAGATTGTTGAGCCTAAGTACTTAAAATCCTCCACCTCCTTTATCTCTGCTCGGTGTAACCTCACCGTTCCTTGTGGGTCCTTGTCGTTCACACACATGTATTCTGTCTTACTGAGGCAAACCTTCATTCCTCTCCTTTCCAGGGCATACCTCCACCTCTCTACATTTTCCCGCAATTGTTCTCTGCTCTCACTACAGATCACAATGTCATCTATAAACATCATAGTCCATGGGGAATCTTGCCTAACCTTGTCTGTCAGCCTGTCCATCACCATAGCAAACAAGAAGGGGCTCAGAGCTGACCCTTGAGATATATATATATATATATATATATATATACACACACAGTATATATATCCCATCACACAACCACCACCAACCAGACTAACTTCATCATCATCATCATCATCATCATCATCATCATCATCATCATCATCATCATCATTATCATCATCATCATCATCTTCTGCTTCGTCCATGGTCGGGTCGCGGGGGCAGCGACCTAAGCAAAGAGATCCAGACGTCCCTCTCCCCAGCCACTTCCTCCAACTCTCCCGGGGGGGACACCGAGGCGGTCCCAGACAAGCCGAGAGACATAGTCCCTCCAGCATGTTCTCGGTCGACCCAGGGGTCTCTTCCTAGTTGGACCTGCCCGAAACACCACACCAGGGAGGCGTCTGGGGGGCATTCTGACCAGATGCCCGAGCCACCTCAACTGGCCCCCCTCAATGCGGAGGAGCAGCCGATCTACTCCGAGCTCTTCCCGGATGGTGGAGCTTCTCACCTTATCTCTAAGGGAGAACCTCGTCACCCGGCGAAGGAAGCTCATTTCAGCCGCTTGTATCCGTGATCTTGTTCTTTCGGTCATTACCCAAAGCTCATGACCATAGGTGAGGGTTGGAACATAGATGAACTGGTAAATTGAGAGCTTCGCCTTGTGGCTCAGCTCCTTTTTCACCATGACGGACAGGTACAGGCACCGCTTAACAGCAGAGGCTGCAGCGATCCGTCTGTCGATCTCTCGCTCCATCTTTCCCTCACTCGTGAACAAGACCCCAAAATACTTAAACTCCTCCACTTGGGGCAGGACCTCATTCCCGACCTGGAGGGTGCATTCCACCCTTGTCCGACTGAGAACCATGGCCTCAGACTTGGAGGTACTGATCCTCATCCTGGCTGCTTCGCACTCGGCTGCAAATTGCTCCAATGAGAGCTGGAGGTCCCGACTTGATGAAGCCAAAAGGACATCATCTGCAAAAAGCAGAGACAAGATCCAATGGCCACCAAACCAGAACCCCTCATCGCCTCGACTGTGCCTAGAAATTCTGTCCATAAAAATGGACAAACTCTGGCTCCGGTGATACAGTGACCGAATAGCTCGTAGCAACGGATCTGGAACGCCGTACTCCCGGAGCACGCCCCACAAGATCGTTTGAGGGACACGATCGAAAGCCTTCTCCAAATCCACAAAGCACATGTGGACAGATTGGGCAAACTCCTATGCCCCCTCCAGAATCCTGTGGAGCGTATAGAGTTGGTCAAGAGTGCTACGGTCAGGACGAAAACCACATTGTTCCTCTTGTATCCAAGGTTCGACTATCGGTCGGATCCTCCTCTCTCGTACCCCTGCATAGACTTTCCCAGGTAGGCTGAGGAGTGTAATTCCCCGATAATTGGAACACACCCTCCGGTCCCCCTTCTTAAATATTGGGACCACCACTCCAGTTTGCCAATCCAGAGGTACAGCCCCTGATGACCACACAATGTTGCAGAGACGTGTCAACCAAGACAGTCCTACAACATCCAGAGCCCTGAGATATTCCGGGCAGATCTTGTCCAACCCCGGAGCTCGACCACCGAGGAGCTTTTTGACAACCTCAGTGACCTCCACTCCAGTGATGGGCGGACCCTCACCCGAACCCCCAGGGTCTTCCTCCTCCACGGATTGGTGGGATTGAGGAGGTCCTCAAAGTATTCCCGCCACCTCTCGACAACATCCCCAGTCAAGGTAAGCAGCTCCCCACCTCCACTGTAAACAGTGTTTGTGAAGAACTGCTTCCGCCTCCTGAGGCATCGGATGGTGGCCCAGAACCTTTTTGAGGCCAACCGATAATCACTCTCCAGGCCCTCACCGAACTCCTCCCACGCCCGAGACTTTGCATCTGCGACAGCCTTGGCTGCAGCACGTTTGGCCTGCCGGTACCTGTTTGCTGCCTCGGGAGTCCCACAGGCTAATAAAACCTGATAGGCCTCCTTTTTCAGCTGGACGGCCCCCTTCACTGCAGGTGTCCACCACCGGGTTCTGGGATTACTGCCACGACAAGCACCAATGACCTTACTGCCACAGCTATGGGCTGCCACCTCAGCAATGGAGGCACGAAACCAGACTGACTTTTCTTGAAAAAAAAAAAGCAAAAGTACCTTTATTATAAAGCAGCTAGCTGCACAATACAGTCCTCTAAAAGATTAGCCAGCTACACCAAAGGCAGGAAGATCCACTCTGATATTGTTCTAATTCAGTCTAATCTGTATAATCTGGTCTTTTAATTTTGGCATTACAACTGTTGGGGGATGAGTGTTGCGATACTTTTACTTTCACTGAAATGTGATTCTAATCCACCAATTGTAAAAAAAAAAAAAAAAAAAAAAAAAAAAAAAACCCAACAAAAACAAGCAAACAAACAAACAAACAAACAAAAAAATCACAAAAACTGCTCCAGGGCAGGAGTCCTGTATCTAAAAACACAGATGGACAGGTGGAGGAGGCAGGTGGGACACATGCAGCAGAACATTGCTAATCTCCCTCTCCCTGAAGCCCCCCACCCCCATTTTTAAAATGGCCTGTTCATCCTGGCTTTCTGTTTTTACGTGTTATCAGTGGTTTGCACCTTGAGGTAAGCCGCTGTATTTACCTTCATGAAGGTGTCTCTTGATTGTCGACTTTTGACAATCTCACGCCTCCCTCCTTGAAAGTATTTTTGGCTTTTTCAACAAGGAAACAATTCTACAATCATCCGCTTCTGTTGTCTACTGTCGTCTTCCAGGCCTTTTGGCATTACTGAGCAATTCTACTTTTGAGGAATGTATTATTTTTAATTAGTGTACAAGTAAGCGGACAGCACTACGGCATAGTGGTTAGCACGTCTGCCTCACAGCAAGAAGCTTGTGCATTCTTCCTCTGCTTGCATGGGTTTCCTTTGGAGACTCCAGGTTTCTTCCTGCAGTCCGAATTAACCCGAGGTGTCTGTGTGAATGGTTGTGTCTGTTGCCCTACGGAGTGTGCCCTCACCCAGTGTTGGCTCAGGTAAGCACCAGCCTCCTTGTGACCCTAGTAAGACTAACTGAGAGAGAAAGTTAGTCTGCTTGATACTTCTGTTATATTGGTTTTGCTTTTTAATCCTAACCATGGCATACTTCACTTGCCAAGTCTGTGTATTAACAGCTCCCATGAACAAGTTCCAAATGAATGCCACTGAATTCAGCACTTGCAATAAACTTTAGATTGGTTATCTCCTTATATGGCTAGATACTACAACGAGGAAACAAACCTAGATCTGTGGTTTCCTCCCACAGTTTAAAGACATATATTCACTCACTTACTCATTTGCAGAACCACTTAATCCTGTATTAGGGTTGGAGCATGGAGCCTATATCAGCAGACACTGGGCAAAGGCAGGACATGCTGTGAACAGCTCGCCAGACCATTGCAGGGCAACACACATACACAACCATTCAGGTTCACATCCACTCCTTGGGGCAGTTTGGAGCAGCTTAGCCTAATGGGCAAAAATGAAGAACCTGGAAAAAAGCCACACAAGTGCAGAGAAAACATGCAAACTACACAGAAATGCTTAAGCCTGGGACTCAAACCCAGGACATTCTTTCTGGAAGTTTATGTGCTAATCTATTACACCATTGCCAAAGACATGCACATTAGGCTAGTTGACTATTCCAAATGGCATCTAGGCATGATTGTGCGTGGTTGTGATGGATTCTAAGCAGTTAAGGGTGTGTCCTGTCTTCAGCCAGATTCAGCTGAGATACGCTTCAGCCTCGCTGTGACCTGAGTAGGCATCCTTTAATGCTCACTTTATCCATGGTGCGCTGTGCTTTTTTTGCACCGGGAAATAAACTAGGAACCTTTCTGGATGCATTGTTGAAAATCCGGAAGGGTTGCTGTAAGGTATTTTTAACTTATTAGTGAGTCAGGGAAATATACAGATGTGACGTCAGTGAGGTTCTTTCTTTCCAAAGATCTTCTTCTTCACTTATCCCTTAACATCCGGGGATGTCGTTGGGGTGCCTTCATGGCGAAACTTGGGCTGATTTGGTTTGGCGGCGCCCATCCCTCTCCAGGTCGTAGAAACATGCTGACGGCTTTGCAGCCTACTCTTTACAAAAGTCAGCAATGGTTTTTTTACATGCTTCTCACCATAGACAATGAGAGACATGGCCTGCCTTTGATGAACAAGTTAGCTGCACTGGGGGGGACAGTGACAACCCTGTGGGGACTCGAACCCCCAACCTTAGGATCAGCGATCCTGCGCCCTAACCACTAGACCACCACTGCTATTTCCAAAGATAAGTAACTTTAAAATAAAATCATTTTGTTGGTCGATTTCTGGTCAAATTGGTCCACTTTTAATCACCACAGGGAGGTGCTGCAGCTCTACAGAAAACTCCAGCCTTGGCAAACAGGATGTAAATAATGTGAGTGTGTGTGTGTGTGTGTGTGTGTGTGTGTGTGTGTGTGTGTGTGTGTCTGTACTGGGGAGGGAGTTGGGGATATGAACTACCAAAATCCAAAGTCATAAGTCTTTAAGAGGAGTTGAGAGTGATTGGAGTCATGTTTTATATGCAGGCCCTGGTCTGTGGTGCTAAAGCAGGTCTCTGTTTGTGGAAAGAATGCTCTGTTCATCCATGTCCTCAAAAATCAAAAGAAGCAGTGGGTAGTGACCGAAAGCAATAAGGTTGCATGGACAGGTGTTGAAAATGAGGTTTGCAATGTCTGGGGATCTCCTTGAAGGTGCTGGAGTTTGTGGCAGGGGATAGACAAGCCTGGACTGACCTTCACAGTCTGTTCCCACTTCAATCCCCCACTAAAAGAAAAATGAATTAATTATTGGGCTGGTAGAGATACGACAGATTCCCACACTGCATGGAGGGACATTTTCGGCCACCAATAAGGACTGCGTTAAATGAGGAGTCGTGCAAACCACACTGGTAATTCACTCAAACTCTGTATCAAGTCTGTTCTCTTTGCATCGTTACTGCCTTCCTACAACCTTCTGTCCTCATGCTTTTTTGCTTCTTTTGCCAATCAGCTATCTGAAGGCTTCTGCCAGGAGTTCTTGCTGAAAGTCTTGCATCTGACTGTCGCATGTACGTAATCGTTCACCTTAAACAATAACCATTTATATTCGAGGTTACTATTTAGTGGCTGTTTAGAGAAATCTCATAATATATTATTGTGCAGTTGAGCATTTCCAGCATGTCGGCTGGCAGCTGAGGCAGTGTTGGCCTCGTGGTAAAGGCACTGGATCACTGATCCCAAAGTTGAGGGCTCAAGCCCTACTCTCAACAGGCTGTCACTGCTGTCCCCACCCAATGCAGCTAACTGGGTCACCAAAGGCCGGACATGTCTCTCATTGTCTATGGTGTGAGGTTCATGTAAAAGAACCATTGCTGACTTTCAACAAGAGTAGGCATAGCCGTCAGTGTGTTTCTGCCCTGGGTTGGCTGTCCAGGGTGTACTCTGCCCTCGCCCAGATTTGGCTGAGCTGGGCACCAGCCTGTCCGCAACCCGAATTTGGATTCAATGGTTCAGAAAATGAATGACTGAAAGACTGGCAGCTTATTTTCAAAAAGTATTTGATATTTTTTCAACTGTCTTTGGATAGTGTAGGTGTGCTTCCCAAGTTTCAACAGAATTCTCAAAATGTCAAAAACCATAACAGTCAGTTGGACTACAGAAAAGAATGTACTATCCATCCACCCATTCATCCATTCATCCATCTATCCATCATCTATACTGCTAAAGGTAAGCTGGAGCCAATTATATCTGTCCATGGGTGGGGTACACCCTGAAAAGGTTGCCAAGGTTTATCAAAATTTATTAAAAATCTCTAAAACCACCTCAAAAAAAATCAGACTACAGAAAAGGGGTACACAATCCACAATCCATACCTCTTTGCATCCATCCCTCAATCTGTCTCCATTCATCTAACCACCAATCCATCCATCCATCCTGCCATTTATCCATTCATGAATCCATTCATCTATATGCATCCTCCCATCCAACTATTCATCCTTTATACTGATTATCCATCATGGTTAATGGTGAGCTAATTAATGATTTTGGTTGGGTGGGGTACACTCTGAACAGGTTTACAGGTTTTAGAAACAACATAAAACAACTGACTACAGAAAAGGGATACACAATCCATCCAACCAACCAACCAACCAACCAACCAACCAACCAACCATCCATCCATCTGCCCAACTAACTGTCCATCCTGTTAACCAAATATCTATCCAGCCATGATTGACACTGTTTGTCCATTAAGGACACAGGCGATTGGACTCAATCCCAGCAGACCCTGGGCGATCTGAACTGATCACCAATCCAAACACACTGTTTTTTCACATTTTATTTTTCAACATTTTCATTGGAAAGATGTTCACTATGATGCATACACATTTCTGCTGTGCACCTTCCATGCATCCTTTCCATAATTTCAAATAAACATTGCTGCCACACCCACGTATCTGTACTTACATGCATTTTACCGTTGTCTGTGGAAATGGATCAGATAATTTGCTTTTAATAAGATCTAGGAGACCCTGGGATATGTAAAAGAAGCGAAATAATATGAACTTTTAAATCTGTCTCGTTGCTACTTTTTCATTTTTAAAAGTTTTTGTAAGGCGAGGATTGGACAGTGGGATTTTTGCTTCAATGGACCTCTATAGCCTTTGTCGCAGTTCCCAATTTTGACTGCTAGATGCAGTATTAACTCTTCTAAATTGGCAGTGCAGCATCTACTGGATACAGAAAAGTAATTTTCTGTGGCAGTACTCAAGTTAATGCTCTGAAGGTGCCAGTCATCAGTTCTCATGTTTTTTTTTTTTTAAGGGTTTTTCTTTTATGGTTGATTGTGAGCTGAATAGTACTGCAAAATCATCACCTGCCAAACCTTAAGGGAGTTATGGTCTCATCGGAGGCACTGGGGGCTGGTGTGAAAGACAGATCGACATCAGCCAGAAGATGACACAGGTTGAATGGAAGTGCTCACTCTGGAATTAGCAAGGGAGAATAAACTGTCTGCCTATCAACACTCAGTTCAATCAGTGCTTGCTCAACTCCATCAGGGGTCATGGGTTATCAGCATCTGCCTGGGAGACTGAAGCCTCTGCTGGTTGCCAACTAAAGACCAATCAGCTGTCTTCCACCATTATCCATCAAACTGTGCTCTGCATGTGCATGTGACACATGGAGAAGCAGAATGGCGATGGCCTGGAGAGATCCGGGTGCCATCTGGAGCATTTCCTTCTGTATCTTTATATTTTGAAACACTAGGATGGATAGAGGAGATGAACTCAACCATCACACCTCTTGCAGTACTGAATTCGCATATACCACCAATTAAAAAAATTACCTCACACGGGCTAAAATTAATTCAGCTTGTAATCAGATACCAACTCTCAATGTCTGTGATGCTCCTGGGATTCCACATCATTAATACCAAAACGAGTGCTCAGACTCTCTGTACAGCTGACAGTGGATGCAATTCTCGAAATATTGAAAAGAAAACATGAGGTGGCACAGAGACATAGAGGTTATCACATTTCACATGTCACATTACACACACTGTACCCCTCACAGTAAGAAGGTCCTGATTCTGAGCCAATTCTGTGAGGAGTCTGCATGTTCCTCCTGTGCTGTGGGTTCCACCAGGCACTTTGGTTTCCTCCAACAGTTCAGAAACATGCATATTATGGTAATTGATCCTAGCTGTAAATGTAAATACTGTAGTTGTGTAACTATTGTTCATGTTGCACCCTACCTTTCATTCATTCATTTTCTGTAACCACTTAATCCTAATTAGGGTCGGGGGGAGGCTGGCACCCATCCCAACTGACTCTGGGCACAGGCTCGCCAGGGCATCGCAGGGCAGAAGCACACTGATGGCTATGGAGCTACTCTTGCCGAAAGTCAGCAATGGTTCTTTTTCATCCCTCACACCACAGACAGTGAGAGACATGGCCGACCTTTGATAACCCAGTTCGCTGCACTTGGGGGTACCCTACCTTGGTATGCTCAAGTCTCCTCACAACCCTGGTAGAATTAAGTGGTTCAGCAAATGAGTAGGTAAGTGAATGAAATGACCTGATCAAAAAATGTCAATATCTAGTCTCAGGCACTGCCTAAAATCTCTATTGATACGTGTCCGGGCCTCGGTTTGTTTTTCCTTTAACTAACTGATTTTCATTTTGATTTGTATCACCTGTCTTAATTATTCATATAATGAGTTCATGGTCTGTCAAACTTCTGATTTCAGTGTTTACCCAATGAGCATTTATTCAGCAGTAAGCTTGTCAGCCTACCTGATTTGGACTGCATGTTTATTATTCTGTATGAGTCTGACTGGTGGTGAATGAGCCACTGTTTTTTTGGATTTAAGTTTTGTGAAGAATAATAAATAATTTTTTTTAATTTGCTGTCTGTTATCATGCAAATCAGTGATACATAAGAGCCAATGTGGCAGCCTTACTGGGTTCCCCGTGGTGAGCACATGTGGACACCACATGGACACAGAACAGCCATCCAAGCCCTATACCGTGACTACTGTGTGCTACTCGGAAGCTCCGCCAATAACATTACATTTAATAAAGCATATAAAACAGAATGATTTATAGCATATTGTTACCTCAGCAGAGATCAACTGACTGACATTGATGCTTTTATTTAAATGTGCCTTGATCCTGAGGTGATGGGACCATGACTCATAACTTATACCTCATTGAATATTGGCAGGAATGTTGTTTTCCATACCCGGATCAGGTTATAAAGCTAGAACAAGTTTGCAATGTTGGTTATAACACAAAGGCCATGGGAGGTTGTAACAGGCATCCCTATCGTGTGCTGTGTCATCACGGTCTTCTCCCATTCTCATTTTCGTGATGCAGACCTCATGAATGTGTACACCAGAGGTGCTGCTGTGTGTCCTTAACTCTTTTCAAGTTGGAGTTACGCCAATGGGTCCTGAATGCTCTTCTGATCCGTACATTCACGCCAAAGGAGGTTTTTTTAAGCCAGTTCACCTAATATACATGTGTTTGGATTGTTAAAAGAAACTGGACTATGCAAACACATGGAGAACATGCAAAGGAGCCAGTACCGTCCTTCTGTGATGGGGAAGAGTTCACCACTCTGCCACCATCCTGGCCAGATTATGATGTGTATCACAAGGCAGTATAATCACAATGCCATCCATTTTTATGATTTTAAATGACATTTTAAGGATGTTTTATATATATATATATATAGTGAGAGAGAGAGAAAGAGAGAGATTTCCTTTCGGCTTTTTCCCTTTATATTTTAAATTGGGCCCCTAATGGGTACTACAGCCTAGGAGAACTTAATTTACTGTGAGAGAATGACTTATTTAACAGTGGCATGGATGTTTAGCAAGGCATTAAAAGTTCTTTTACTAATTTCACTGAATGCATTTTATTCCATTTTTTGGGGTAGGAGTTGGAATCTGAATGTCATGGCCATTTCAGCAAATGCAACCAATAACAAAAAGAAACCTGATCTCAGGACTGCTGGCTGTACCTTCTGCTTATAGCAGCAGTATTTCCTATTATGTACTGGAGTTCAGTACATCATGGATTCCTTCTCTATGTAGGAGACACCATTTCAAAGGAAATACAACAAGACCTATTAACCTCTAAGTGTTTTGTTCAATAGTCAGCGATAAGTATTCATTTGAACAAAAAAATAATTACATCTCAAGAAATACTCACTCACTCACTCACTGATTTGTTGAACTGTTTACTATTACGTATTAGGTTAGCAGGGTGAATGGAGCCTATCAGCCAGAACTGGGTGATGGCACGGTACACCCCAAAACAGCTCACTGGTCCATTGCAGGGCCAATACACACACACACACACACACACACACACACACACACACACACACACACACAAAAAACATACTAGGGAGTAATTTGGAAGAGCTAATTAGCATAATGTTTATGTCTTTGTACTCTGGGAGGAAACCATAGTATCTGGAGGAACCCACACAAGCAGTGGAAGAACATGCAATCTACACACAGAAACACCCTCACTCAGCCCAGGACTTTTTACACCACTGTGCTTCCCAATATACTACTATGCACTAATTTAAATCCCTTATTGTGTACAGTGTTAATGCTTCATACTTGATTAAGTCATTCATTCATTTTCTGAACCGCTTATTCCTAATTAGGGTTGCAGAGCGGCTGGCGTCCATCTCAGCCGACTCTGGATGAGGGCGGGCTACACCCTGGACATCTTGCCAGGCCATCACAGGGCCACCACTCACACAACCATTCACACTCACACCTATGAACGATTTGGAACAGCCAATTAACCTACTGTGCATGTTTTTGGACTGTGGGAGGAAACTGGAGCACCTGGAGGAAACCCTCACAAGCACGAGGAGAACATGCAAACGCCACCCAGAAACACTCGAGTTGGGAATCAAACCCAGGATTTTATTGCTGTGAGGTGGACGTGGTAACCAGTACACCATTGTCCCACCTACTTGATAAACTGTAATTGCAATTTTTGAGCATAATTGCATACTTTTCCTTGAGTTCTTTTTAATCAACTTTCGCAACTTTCTTTAATTTATAGCTCATACAGAGTAAATCTAAAGATAGTCATAGTGTGTATGGTATTACATTGCAGCATGGATAATGTAGTAAATAGGCTCTGTATGTATTAGTATTAATTATCATTCATTCTTTCATATTCTAACTAGCTAAATCCCAATTAGAGTCATGGGGAGGCTGGCGCCCAACTCTCCAGACCATTGCAGGGCCAACACGCACACAACTAATCATACTTACTCCTACAAGTGGGGGCAATTTGGAACCACCAATCAGCGTTTTTGGACTGTTGGAGGAAATTGGAGTTTCTGGAGGAAACCAATGCAAGTCTGGGGAGAACATTCAAACTCTACACGGTAACTCCTCAAGCCTGAGAATCGGGATTGTAGGTAAAAATGTAGGTGTGACAGACGAGTTCAAGGTGGAGGTGGGACTGCATCAAGGGTCAGCTCTGAGCCCCTTCTTGTTTGCTATGGTGATGGACAGGCTGACAGACGAGGTTAGTCAAGATTCCCCATGGACTATGATGTTTGCAGATGATATTGTGATCTGTAGTGAGAGCAGAGAACAAGTGCAGGAAAATCTAGAGAGGTGGAAGTATGCCCTGGAAAGAGAGGAATGAAGGTTAGCCTCAGTAAAACAGAATACATGTGTGTGACCGACAAAGACCCAAGAGGAACGGTGAGGTTACAGGGGGCAGAGATAAAGGAGGTGGAGGATTTTAAGTACTTAGGCTCAACAATCCAGAGCAATGGAGAGTGTGGAAAAGAGGTGAAGAAACGTGTGCAGGCAGGTTGGAATAGTTGGAGAAAAGTGTCCGGTGTGATGTGTGATAGGAGAGCATCAGCAAAAATGAAAGGAAAAGTGTACAAGACGGTGATGAGGCCAGCGATGTTGTATGGTTTAGAATCAGTGGCCCTGGGGAAAAGACAGGAAGCAGAGTTGGAGGTAGCAGAGATGAAAATGTTGAGGTTCTCTTTGGGAGTAACGAGGATGGATAGGATCAGGAATGAGTACATCAGAGGGACAGCACATGGAAGACGTTTTGGAGACAAAGTCAGAGAGGCTAGATTGAGATGGTTTGGACATGTGCAGAGAAGGGATAGTGAGTACATTGGTAGTAGGATGCTGAGATTGGAACTACCAGGCAGAAGGCCCAGAAGAAGACCAAAGAGAAGATTTATGGATGTGGTGAAGGCAGACATCAAGGTCATTGGAGTAAGAGTAGAAGATGCAGAGGATAGGGTGAGATGGAGGCAGATGATTCGCTGTGGTGACCCTCTAGGGAACAGCCGAAAGGAAAAGAGGAAGAAGAAGTTTAATGATTTTACAAGATGACTGAGGTTTGACCAACACACAAAATAACACCAGCGATTGCAATGCCTCTGCAAAACACCATTTAGGGTGGTGATAAAAACAAAAAAAAGAAACTAAAATAAAATTCAGAATAAATGCGAGCCAATTGAAAAAACAGTATGCGCAAATTTTGAATACAGTAATTGTTACCTGATAGGGCGGGCAGAGTGGTCAGCATGTGCACCCCACAGCAAGAAGGTCCTGGGTTCAAGTCCCAGGCTTCTCTTCATACTGGTGTGAGTTTAGTCCAGCAACTTTGGTTTTTTTCCTCACAGTCCAAATACATGCAGATTCAGCTAATTGGCTTTTTTTTTTTTCAAAATTGTAAGCTTCCTGTCCTGGTACATAAAACCCTTTAATATCTTTATAATTCTAATAACATATTTTGATATTTTATTGCTCTAAATGCAAATTCCTATACCAGAAAGATATTCCACACCATAGTACACCACTTCCTCGCAGCCAGGCACCACTCACTGCATGGATTCATGCCCGGACCTTGTATTAGGTTAAACGGAACCCTGTTGCTGAAGCGACAGATAGCTTACATACCTTTTGTCTGATGTGCATGCACTGTGTACTGCCATACCAGTACCGCTTCATCCCTTACTGAAGCCGTCTTGCAAAAAGAAAAATACTTTCAGCTGTGTATACCCACCGTCTGATGACAAACAAACCAGAAACTGACGCAGTAAGCGACTTTGATTACTTGCCGTATGATTTTATGCATTGCTGGGAAAGAAACGTGGTTAGTTAGAGCACCTATATGTTTTTCACAGCATCTGATAAGAGTGGGTGGAGAAAAAAATGGTCTGCTTTTCATTTTTCCTGGGAACAAACAACAAACACAGAAACCATCAGACAGCAGACACCAATTTTCCATCTTTATTTTTATACAAAAATATTTCCGCTTACAAAAGACAGTGTGGAATTTACTTTTTTTTTGCAACTGCCATACAACTTTTGACCTTAAATATATCTGTATACATAAGTCTACTGTATAGAAGTAAATACTTTTCACAATCATGACATATCAGAAGAAGCTGTGAATGTCCTTGCTGCAAACACGACTCAAAAATTATCCCCATTGTTCCTTAAAAATATTTTCTTGGATAGAATTGCAAATAGAAAATGCTGAATCCTTTCACAAAAATCTGGATCATTCATGCCTGAAATACTGTCAGCGCTTTACAGTATATCCTTACGGAAAATATGCATACTGGGAATAAATTCAATCATTGGTATGGAAGGAGTGATCACATGAGAGGTGCGATAGAAAAGTGAGTGACGTGAATTTATTATTTTTCGTGAATTTTTTTTGCGAATTTTGAAATTTGCGTCAAAATATTTTGTGACTCCACATGCAAGTGAATATTTTGCGGCTTGAATACAGAGATTGCAAGGTTGCATGTCTATTTTTGCACTTGATTTGCAATTTGTTTGTGCATGATTGTCAGAAAAAAAGCGTCTCTCCTGTCGTAAATCAGTTGTGCTTTGCTTGCTTTTCATTCTTAAACCAATCGCTTTTTTTGCGTGTTATTAGTGTGAACAGGGGCAGTGGTGGCCCAGAGGTAGGGTGATGGATAACTGATCCCAAGGTCTCAACCCTTACTATTAACTTATCACTGCTGTCCCCCCAGTGAAGTTAACTGGGTTATCAAGGGTCGGCGATGTCTCTCACTGTCTGTGGGGAGAGCTTCATGTAACAGAACTATTGCTGTCTTTCGTCAAGAGTAGCTACATCGCCATCAGCATGTTTCTGCCCTGCAATGGCATGGCAAGCTGTCCAGGGTGGACTCTGCCCTCGCTCAGAGTTGGCTGAGATGGGCGCCAGCCTCCTCGTGACCATAATTAGGATCAGGTGGATCAGAAAATGAATGAATGAACATAAATATTGACTATAGAATATGGCGTAAGCCATGTCTCAAACTTTCCGTGTGGAAGTCTCCACTTTGTTGCTTTTCCTTGCAAATGAAAAACAAATAATTTGCGAGCAAAAAAACAACAACTTTGTGACATTCTTCAATTAATAAGAGCAGTTTGAGACTTTTTCACAGCAGAGCCTTTTTTTGCAGCATTCAGAGAAATTTCATACGTTTCAAATTTTTTTTGTGATGACTTCACAAACCAGGTGACCAAAAATGCGGTGCAGGCGAACATCACGAGACAAATTTGAGAATGAAAAACGACAGCCGTCATTTCACGTCAGTTGCACCTCTAGTGTGATCACCCTCTAACCATTACAGATCATCTGGAGGCCATGGGGATCTCAAAGAGAACAGGCCTGGAGCCGTATTCATGGCCAGTTAAAGCACTTGAGGGTTTAAGTGTGTGAAGTAGCAGGGAGCCCTGTTTAGAACGTTTCACACCATTATACAATAAGTACGATCATGACAGCCATTATCATTCCTTTCCCGACTATAACAATTTGCATCTTATCAACTGCTGTAAATGCCGTGTTCATTAATCCCTCAAATTAGATCCGAAACTGACCAGCACATGAGGTGAAATCACATGCTTCAGGACTCAACATACTTCTAACCAATTAGTTGTCAAAGGAAACCATAAAGGAATGTCCATACAGTGGCAGAATCATAAAAATCAATTTCTTTTAGAATGGATGGCAGACATGAAGCTGTGTACAAGCAGTAATAACAAGAAATTATTTCTTTAAACTCGTGAAAGAAGTTCCAGGCATTGGAAAGGTGGGAGCCTTTAAAGGGATATTTGATCATATGTATGGTGGTCTGGGAAAAGCCGTCGGAGGGTGTTGTGACTGAATTTCCAGCAGGTTAAGAAAAATAAATATGCAACTCATCATGAGAAGAGTCTAAATGCAATAATCAAAGCACAAAACTGACTTTTGGTGTTTTAAACACATAAATAGAGGGTGCTCTCAGTCAGAAAATAACCCCAAACAATTAAAAATTAGACAAAATTTGATAAAGATAAGATAAAATTCTATGTCAACTTTAAATGGAGGCAGCACGGTGACGTAGTCGTGTGCATGTCCGCCTCACAGCAAGAAGGTCCTGGGTTCAATTCCAAGACTGGCCGTTGTCTGTGTGTAGTTTGCATGTTCTCCCCGTGCTTGTGTGGGTTTCCTTCTGGGTCTCAAGTTTCCTCCCACAATCCCAAAACATGTACAGTAGCTGAATTGATTGTTCCAAATCACCCCTAAGTGTGAGGCCTGGTGAGATGTCCAGGGTGTACCCTGCCCTCACCCGAAGTCAGCTGAGGTGAGTGTCAGCCTCCACATGACCCTAACTAGAATTAAGAGGTTCAGAAAATGAAAGTTCAAAGAGACAGTGTGTCAGATTTCGTGTTATCTAGCGACATCTAGTTCAGATTGCAACCAATCAAAATTTTTTCCTGACTCCTTCTATCCGAAGTCTGTAAGCTTCTAGGTAACTGTAGAAACATGACATGCAATACGGTGGTCTCCCTGAGGGGGCACTCACTCCCGTGTAGATATAAATTACATATATATATATATATATATATATATTTTTTTTTTTTTTTTTTTTTTTAAAGAAAGTAGATTAATATTAGACAACATATATTTATTGATGATTACTTGATTTGTTTTAACAGAGCCCTTCAAAATGTTACACGTTGTAACTTTAATTGATTTTCATATTCACAAAATATTTTAAGATTACTCAAAAATTGGTGAACTACATTACAACTCGTAATGTGGAGATGGGTGACAAATTTCATTATAACTATGTGAAAATTTGTATTATTATTATTTTTACGATTATTTTTTGCACTTAAAATTCTCACTTATAAGTAGTACATGCATACAATTGCTATGCAAGCACCTTTCACACATATTTGTAATCAATATCATTATCATCGTTTGCTTATTCCGGGGTCGGGTCGCGGGGGCAGCAACCTAAGCAGTGAGGTCCAGACGTCCCTCTGCCTAACCACTTCCTCCAGCTATTCCGTGCAGACACCGCGGTGTTGTCAGATCATCTGAGAGACAGTCCCTACAGTATGTTTTGAGCCAACCCCAGGGGTCTCTTGTTCACATAGTTGTATCTTACATAAATTTTAAAGATTGAAAAAAGCCCCCCCCCAAAAAAAACCCAAAAAACAAAAAAACAACAACAACAACAACAACAAAAAAAACAAACAAAAAAAGATGAGCTGTAATGTTTGTCGAGTTCATGCTAAGGGATGTTAAGCATTAGCTGTATTACAGTGTTAGTGCTGTTGTCTGTTATTATATAGTTACAGTGTGTAGCTCTAATTCAACACACATGCTAAAGGAAGTTAACTCAACTGAACCTCACATTCTGGAGAGTTTCACTATGCAGGTGAATTTGCCGGAGTCGGATTGCAGGCTACAGTGCGAACAAGCAGTGACTCAAATTCATTTAAGCCCAGATCGACTCACTTTTTCATTCCTGCTGTTCTCATTGCAAGTCCCTAATGTCAGGAACGCTCCTTCTCAGCAGTTCGAATGGAATCTTTTAAATGCAATTCTCTCCATTCCCATGATTAAGAGTAATGGGATTTTAAAATATTACTGCATATATTTTTTACTCACACACTCACTCACTCGCTGAACTGCTGAACCCAATCACGGTGGTGGAACCCTGTACAGCTCGACAGACCATCGCAGGATCAACAGACACACAGCCGATTGTTTTTTAATCATTATGCATGTCTTTGAATTGTCGGAGGAAACTGGAGTACCCAGAGGATACCCACACAGGCATGGGGAGAACATGCAAACTCCACACAGAAATGTTCTTGCCAAGCCTGGGACTTGAACCTAGGACGTTCATGCTGTGAGGAAGATGTGCTAAACACTACACCACCATGTACCCCTGTCTTTATATTTGTGGTGAAAATGCATGCAAAAGAGAAATACAGTCTTCAGAATGGTATAGAGTGTGTGTGTGTGTGTGTGTGTGTGTGTGTGTGTGTGTGTGTGTGTAAAAATGTCAAAATGGTTTCCCACACCACATACGTATGAACCACAGTGTGTCATGAAACGTTGTCCAAGTTGAGTATTGAATATTATTGGATGACTCGAATGAAACACTAATGTCACTTTTAAAAAAAAAGCTCTTAATTTTAATTAAAAATTTCATTAAAAAACAAAGAAAACAGATTAATTTCCTTTTAAGCAGATGGAATTTTGGATGGTGCAAGAGATGAAATCAGTGTGACTCAGTCTGGAAAATACAAATTAACTTCTTGTTTTTCCCCTTTTAACTCTATCATTGCATGAGGAAAAAGCAGCTAAAACTTGACACAGATACCAGAGAGAGCTTGAAATGAATGTGTTCTGAGGCACACAAGACAATTCGATGTAGATAATAATAATCGTAACAATTTCCAGTTTTGATTTGAAAAAACAAACAAACAAACAAAAAAACATAGCCAGACATAAGCAATGACAACTGATTGGAGTGTACGTTTGCCAAAAGATCAACTGATTGGAGTTTATATTTGCCCCCAGTCCTTCCCACAAGCCGCTGCATATGCACTCTCAGTGTCCGTGTCCATGCCAGTGCAGGCCTGTGGCGTCCCCGTTATCAGAGTGTGCCATGTATAAAGGTATGTGTTAGTATTAAGAACGCTACTAGAGGCCAGGCAGGCGCAAGCTGAAGGCGTGGGCCTGTGGACACGCCCGAGTCTGAGGTACATGAACAAACTTCATAGCCGTTCTCAGCGTGGTCAGCCGGGTGCTGTCTGGTCAGCTGTGAGCCCGTCTCGTTATTCCTTTTCTCTGGAGTGTCAGATTGCATATCCTTGCAGACCAGCCAGTCTATTCCAATTGGTCGTGGATACCCAGCTTCCACCTCCATATCACTGCCTACCACTCGCCAGTACTCTTTACCCTTGAAGAAGTATGAGGCACCTGGAAGGATGGAGAAAACACAAATGAGTCACAAAACTACAACGATGCAATTAAGCACTGTTTTGATATGCGGAAATAAAACAAGATAAATCTAATTCATTGATTCGATCCCACACCAAGAGCTACATTTGATCTTGTTGTAATTGGATTGTATTTAAATTAATTTGAATTGCCATGTTATTTTAAAAAGGCCAATGTTAGTAAATATCATAATATATTGATAATATAAATGTATAAGGTGTGAAGCCTTTTTCAGGACTGTAAATCATTTTAATGTCCAGTTTAATCCTGTGGATCATAATACAAGTCACACCGAAGTGCTTTGTGCCACCTGTCCTGCTGAATACCTAAGTAGTTCCAACTAGAATTCAAATCAGACGTTCACATCAATGCACTTGTTTGCTCTTGTGCTGGTTTATTAGTTGTTTTTTTGTGCGGAATATAACTCAAAATATTATGCACAGATTTCACAGATTTTTTTTCTATACTAAGTAGGGTTGTGGATACAAGTCACAAACCTTCGAATTTTTAAAGTGATCTGTGAATGACATTATGTTGGAAAAAAGCCATATAGGTCAATATGTGCAAATGTGTCAATGTATGTTCATCAGCCATCCTCTGGGAGGCGACATTTCACTCTAACGATGACAAGTTATAATAAAACCTACAGACTCAGGCATGTTTTTCAGGTTCATCAATGCACTTGATGCCATAATTCATTTGTTTTTCCACCATGTTACAGAGGGTTAAAAATGTTTTATTATAGCAAGAGTCTGTCTTCCTTTTGGCTTTTTCCCTTTTACTCGGGAGTCGCCACAGCGAATCATCTGATTCGCACATTTGATTTGGCAGAGGTTTTTACGTCGGATGCCCTTCCTGTCACAACCCTTTTAGCAAGGGACAGAAACACGCTGACGACTTTGCAGCCTACTTTTATTCTAGCAAGAGTGAGATGAATAAATGATGCTGGCACATGAAAGACTGCTTATAACTACTGGAATGTAAGTGAAAACAGGAAGTCTTGTCTTGTTGATATTCAACAGCATGAATTGTAAAAAAATGATTTGCCATTTTTTAATTCATATTAATCACCGGCAAATCTGTAAGAGCAATAATACAGGATGTGGTGTTATGGGAAACGAATGATAACACCAACATTGATTTATTGTTCTATCGTATCTGATGCACACGCTGAACTTTCACTGATGGTGATCATTTATTTAAACCCCACATTCAGCCAATGTTCTGAATATATTTTGTGTAGACCACAGTGACAAAATTTAAATGAGAAAACAAACAAATAAATAATAGATCTCAGTGCTGTTTCAGCTCCAGGTACTGTCCTTCCCTGACCTCTTTTATACGGTTTGTTATTTGTGTTGTTATTCCTACCTCCCCTCATGTTGTTTTTGTTCTCATGTCCAGTGTTCTGAAGCAGCAGGCAGGGTGATGTGAGGTGGTGAGAGGGATCAAACAAATATAATTTAGATTTGGCCATCTCAGAAATTTGGCTTTAAGAATATTTGTTGAAAAATCACACACACACACACACACACACACACAGACACACACACACACACGCACACACACACACACACACACACACACACACACACACACACGCACACGCACACACACACACGCACACACACACACACACACCTTGTGCACAAGACACACACACACACACACACACACACACACACACGCACACACACACACACACGCGCACACACACACACACACACACACACACACACACACACACACACACACACACACACACACACATCTATATATCTATATCTATATATGGCCCTACGATGGCCTGGCGAGCCTACACTCCAAAACCATGCACAGTAGGCTAATTAGCTGTCTAAAATTGGTCCTGTGATGGCCTGGCGAGCTGTCCAGTGTGCCATCGCCCAGAGTGGGTTGAGATGGGCGCCAACCTCTCTGCAACCCTAAAAAGTATTAAGTGGCCTATAAAAACAAATGAATCAAATTAACCATAGGTTTGCGTGTGAATGGTTGTATGTGTGTTGGCCTCTCTGCAACTCTAATTAGGATTAAGTGGCGTAGAAAGTGAATTATTGGATTTTTTTATATCATGTTTGTAAACATGGTGACAGATACAACATTATACTCGGATTATAACTCGATACAAAGGTGTTTTGATGGACAAATCCCAAATGACTCCATGCTTACCTTCAAAGTGCCGTCTTTAAAGTATGAATATACAACTTAAACGAGGTGTATAAATATGACAATAGAAAGCATTAACCTGGATACCATATGCAGAGACATATCAAAAGTAAACAGACATCCTATCATTAGTGTTACAGACAAAACTCTGTAATGTTCGGTATGCGTTTACTTTTGATACGTCTCTGCATATGTTATCCAGGTAAACCAAAAAAAGTTGAAATTAAATATTTGAACATTTTTTCCTAATGCATTGAAATTAAGAATAAAGAACCAAATCCACCAACAGAGAGCGATGTAACCGGAACAGCAGCCGCTAAGGAAAGAATGATGCCGTGTATACACCATACAATTAGTATTAAAAATAGAAATGCTCAGACAAGATAACAATGAGACAAGGATATGAGCATTCTAATGAGTTCCATTACGAGGATTACATGCAATCAATAGTTCGATTGAGGCAATGAGGCGTGTCCTTCAACCTACAGAATAAAACTAAAACTAAACTTCTCTCAAGTTTGCCCAACTCTCTTGGTTCTCTGATTCAGCTGGTAATGCTCTCTATCTCGGTACCATCTTCGTCTGTTCCTGCTTTTGTCCTCCTTTTTCTGTCGTTCTAACTTTCTTTAGCTGTGAAGCCCCCCCTAGGAGAGTTTGTCATGCAGAGGACTCACACTTTTTAGCTCGACCCTGTGCACATATACACTTCTACCTTCAGGGCTAGGAGCACCTCAAAGTACCAGACTTCCTAAACAAGTATCTCACAGCATGGGAAAAGATGTGTCGATTTGTGGATGTGTACGTATGTGTGTGTGTGTGTGTGTGTGTGTATGCATATGTGCGTGTGCGTGTGTGTGTGTGTGTGTGTGCATGCGCGTGTGTGTGTAGTGTGTGTGTGTGTTTGAGAGAAGACAAAGTACTGAGATGCAGGGAAGAGTGACAGCAAAAGAAGACATAAAGCTTGCGAAAGATGTTTTAGTACACATGCATGGTCTGCAGAAGTGATTTTCTCTTCTAAGGAAAAAGATAAAAAAATGAAAAAGTGACATGTTTTTGGAAAAAAACGTGTGTGTGTGTGTGTGTGTGTGTGTGTGTGTGTGAGAGAGAGAGAGAAATAGATACATCTGTCTTGCGTGCGTTCTGGTCCATACTGTTGAAATGCAGATACAGTTCTGACTGAGGGACGGGTATGAGAACATGCCTGCCATAACATCTTCACTTTCCACTCAGACTATTCCAACAGATGCACCTTAAATATAAAGAGTGACGGTCATAACAGAAAGTGATTTATTTACATTTGAAGATGCGCCCATGAGCAAACAAACACTATTTTTAACTTAAAAAGAATTAATAATATAAATAGGTGTTGTCTGTGGACTTAATAAGCAATCTTGAACTACTCACTCATTCGGATTGCAGGGAGGAGGGAGCCTACCTCAGCCAATAGTAAGCGAAGGCAAAGTACACCCAGAACGGCTTGTCAGACCATTTCAGATCCAACTCTCAGACACACACACACACACACACACACACACACACACACACACACATACAACATTTCACTCATTTTATTAACTGCTTATTCTTAATTATGGTCGTGAGGAGGTTGGCACCCATCTCAGCCAACTCTGGGCGAGTACACCCTGGGCAGGTCACCAGGCCAGAAATATAGTGACTGCTATGCAGCTCTTGACGAAGGCCTTTGATAATAACCCAGTTAGCTGCACTGGAGGGCAACAGTGACAAACCATTCTTTAACCCACAATCTTGGGATCGGTACTCCAGCACGGTACCACAGGACCACCACTGCCCACATTTACATGAACACTTAAGAGCAACTTGGAACAGCCAGCTAGACTGATGCCCACATCTTTAGACTGTAGGAGGAAAGTGCAGTATCCTGAGGAAAGTCACACAAGCACAGGGAGAACATGCAACTTGCACACAGAAGCGCTCAATCCCAAGACTTATCCACAGGACCTTCTTGCTATGAGGTGGACATGCTAACCTCTATGCCACCTCATCAGATGTGACATTTCCTTTGTTACACTTTTTCTTAAGTATGACATGGTGATGCAGTAGTTAGCATGTCTGCCTCAGGGCTTTGCATGTTCTCCCTATGTTTGTGGTGCTCCAGGTACTGCACTCCAGTTTCCTCACACTTGCACATTTGGTGAACTGCTTGTTTCAAATTTCCCTCTCGGTGTGAAAGCAAGTGTACTAGTTGTGTATGTTGCCCTGCAATGCTCCAGCGTGCCCTTCAGCGTGTATTTCACCTTCACAACAACTCTGTGTACTTTTTCCGCTTCCTGTTTCCAATATCGCCCCACCCCTGACCGCGGGTTTGTTAGACATAATATATCACAGCTCTGAAAAAAAAAAATAAACAACACAAATTTAAAACTTTTTCTTCTTCATGTGGCTTCTAGCAGCACGTCTTTAGCACTACTCAGGCCATTTTTGTCATTTCTTGGCAAAGTCCCTCTCACCATCCCGACTGTTAATAAAACATCTGTTCAGAGGAGAAACACTGGTCTCTGTGGTTCTCGATGGTTTGTAAACTAGAAAGACAAAACTCCTGCGGATCAACAACTTCCAGCCATTTGAGAGAAGGGGCTGTCTATACTATCTGTCAGTCATGCTGTACCCATATAACACATCGCTGGAAATCACTTCAGGACATGACTTTAAAAAAATGCTCACGGGATGGGCTGAGCATGGACTCTCTTATCCTAAACCACTAGTTTCAGCCAATTTCTGTCAAAATTGCTGACTATACCTTTAAAGTTGACAGGAGCTGCGATGGATGAATCTACAGAGAAAACTATTCACTGAACAAAGGCGGGACATCATGAGAAAAGTTGTTTTCGTTCCATTCTGTCATAAGTAAAAGCTAATTTCTTCTCAAACATTTCTCCCTACATACACAGCAAAACTGCATACGACATTTGCCAAACTGCCCAATCCTACCGGGGTCGTGGGGAGACTGAAGCCAATCCCAGCCGTAAGCAGGAAAAGGTGGAGAAGAGCTGAGCAGCTCACCAGACCATCTCAGGGCCAACACACACACACACACACACACACACACACACACACCCTTTCACACTTGGGGCAATTTCAAACAACCAATTAGCCAAATGTGCATATCTTTGGACTGTGGGAGGAAACAGGAGTGTCCACAGAGAAATGCCTGAGCATAATACATGAACCCAGGACGTTCTTTCCCCACAGCAGAAATGCTAATGATAATACCACTGTGGCACCCGGTTACATTTATGCTAATGCTAACAATCAGCAAACAGTTCCTTTTTTCATTCATTCATTTATTTTCTGAACCACTTAATCCTAATTATGGTTGCGGGGAGGTTGGCGCCCATCTCAGTCAACTCTGGGTGAGGGCAAAGCACACCCTGAACAGCTTGCCAGGCCATCACAGGGCAGAGACAGACTGACAGCTATGCCGCTACTCTTCACAAATGTCAGCAATTTTTACCACAATGCTGCTGAAATCTCAAATCTAAGTGGTCAAAGAAGTGCAGGCTGTAATTTATGCTGCTTCACCTTGACAGGTTCACCTTAATATACTCCTTTTAATACATTATTTTCTTTATTCCACGTTTTCACATGTTGAAAATATTAATAAAAAGAAAATAGTCATGAATAAAAAAATCTATAATCAAATTTATACTTAAAAAATAGGCTTCGTAAAATTGGTACAGTACTGTATATGTTTTTTTTTTACCCCTTTTGTCGAGTGTGCCAATGATGATTACACCTGTTTTAAATGACAGTGACAAAGTGTAATAGTCAATTATTTTAAGTCAAGCATTATCCACTCTGGATAATGTTCTTCAATCCTAAGATAGTTGACCAATCCATTTGGCCAGTTGCTATATGTGTTACACGCTCCCTGACTTACGTTCATTCGTTTTATGTTTTTACGGTATTTTTTCATTTTTTTTTTTTTTAATTGTCAAAATTTGAGTTTAGACGTACTTATGTAGTACGCTGAAGTAATGACACAGTGACGTGATGACGCTGAGTCCATTGTTTACAAACGACAGACTGAACATGCCCCTCCTTCTTCCCAGGTCAGTTATATATAAACTCATCCCTTGAATATCGCGGATAATATAGACCAGACCTGGCCATGATATTCGAAAAACCGCGAAGTAGGAACGCCCCTCTCATTTCGACCATGTTGTCTCATTTCTATATGTTTTTGCGTCTATACAATATCAAGAAGTGTATATTAAACGTTACAGTTACATTCATATGTAAATACTGTAATGTATTAATATTTAAATAGAATTTATATATAAATACTTCAAGTACTGTACTCATCTCTGACAATAGCTCTTCTCCGCGATGCAGGACGTTCACAAACACTAAAAGATCACAAAATCACAAAAAATCCCGCAGGAATGTGCGAGGCAACAGCGTCACGCGTATAAGCCAATCAGCTTGCGAGATTGAGTTGAGTGGGCGGTCCCTGCCTGAACTGGGGAGGAGGGGTACTTCAATCTGTCATTTGGAAACAATGGACACAGCCTGCATTGGGTCCCTGCCTTCTGCTTGCTTACATGCGAGTTTCAGCGCGAATTTTGAATTTTTTATGAATATTTATTTTATTTTATTTTTTATTAAAATACCGCGATGTACCAAGACCGCGTTGCTCAAATCGCAAGGTGGCAAGGGATGACTGTACAGTAGGCCCTTGACTATTTGCGGTTTTGCACTCACGGTTTGAGTATTCGCGGACAGCCGAGCCACTGGCACGTCATTCAAATTCAGCCAATGGCTGTCCTCCTTCCTGCTGATTGGTTGAGATGATGTAATGCCCCTTTTTCCTCATTCGCGAACAGGTTGTCAATGAGCCTTTTTTTAGTGTGTTTTAATTACCAGTTAAGTTCTATGATGTCACTCAAACGCCTGCTAAGCACCAGAAAAAGGTAATGACGTTGGATGTCTCTTCTGAACCAATAAGACTTTCTCCGGAAGAAACGACAGTTTCCTCTGGAATGCCTGAAGAGGAATAATCGTCTGAACTGTTGTAAAACACTCCACTATTAAAGTCTTTTTCAATTATTATTCCAGTACATTACCTAATGTTTGTGTGTTAGATTTTACTTACTGTGGTGTAGCATGTTTGTCATTTTGTTTATCCAATTTATTACATTTCTTGTTCTTTTATGTCCTTTTTGTTATGGTCTGTGTTTTGGGGGACTTTGATTTTGGCACTGTGCCTCGAACTAACTGTTTACTCTCCGCTTCGAGGGGTGTGGCTGTGCTGCTCGGTAGCACACATCTAAATTCACTATTCTCATTTACTCCCAACAAACAAAAGCAGGCTTACCTCTGCGCCAGAGGATGAACTCACATCACATCACCACTTCTTTGGTTTGTAACACTCTTCTAACTCTCTCACTCTAAAACTCTGTTTTCTACTCACTCTGGGGGACATTTTTGAAAACTACAGTACTGTATGTTTTACAAAGAGAATGCATTTAAACGTGTTTTGATATGTATGCTGTATAATGTTTATATTTTATGATCAATAAATATCACAGTAAAAAATTAAGTTTTTTCTTAATCATTACTACATTTTACGACATTAATACTGAATTCATGAGTAAGACTGTCTATAGAATGTATTTAAGAAGCATATTTTAGCGCATGCAATAATGCAGCCATGAGGCGGGGGGCACTAACCAGTGTCTCTCTCCTTCATGCCGGTCCCAAGCCCGGAGAAATGCAGAGGGTTGTGTCAGGAAGGGCATCCAACGTAAAACCAATGCCAAACTTTTATGATGCAAATCAGAAGTATTACCCCATACCGGATCGGTCGAGGCCCAGGTTAACAACGACCGCCATCAGTGCTGTCAATCAACAGAGTGCTGATGGAAATCGGACTACTGTTGGTCGAAGAAGAAGAGGTGGGAGGCGTGTCCGTAGGCAGAGAGAGAAGAGGAAAGGCATGAGTCTAGGACTGAGAGTGGGGACTTTGAATGTTGGAACTATGCAAAGAAAAGGTAGAGAGCTGGCTGACATGATGCAGAGGAGGAAGGTGGACATACTATGTGTTCAGGAGACCAGGTGGAAAGATAGCAAAGTGAAAAACTTAGGAGCAGGGTTTAAGCTATTTTATCATGGTGTGGATGGGAAGAGAAATGGAGTAGGAGTCATCTTGAAGGAGGGGTTTGTCAGGAATGTACTAGAAGTGAAAAGAGTGTCAGACAGAGTGATGAGTCAAGTTAGAAATTGAAGGTGTAATGCTCAATGTTGTTAGTGCTTATGCCCCACAGGAAGGATGTGAGCTAGAAGAGGAGAGATTCTGGAGGGAGTTAGATGAAGTGATGCAGAGTACCCCCAGAGGTGAAAGAGTGGTCATTGGTGCAGACTTCAATGGACATGTTGGTGCAGGCAACAGAGGGGACGAGGAAGTGATGGGCAGGTTTGGTATCCAGGACAGGAACGCAGAAGGACAGATGTTGATAAATTTTGCAAAAAGGATAGAAATGGCTGTGGTGAATACTTTCTTCAAGAAGAAACAGGAGCATAGGGTGACTTATAAAAGCGGCGGTAGGAGCACACAGGTCGACCACAACTTGTGTAGGCAATGTAATTTGAAGGAAGTCAGTGACTGCAAAGTAGTAGTGGGTGAGAGTGTTGGCAAACAGCATAGGATGGTGGTGTGCAGGATGACGCTGGTGGTAGGAAGGTGAAGAAGGCAAAGGCAGAGAAGAAGATAAAGTGGTGGAAGTTGAAAAAGGAAGAGTGTCGTGTTGTCTTCAAAGAGGAGTTGAAACAGGCTTTGGGTGGCCAGGAAGTGCTTCCAAATGACTGGACAACCACAGCAAATGTGATCAGGGACACAGGTAGGAGAGTACTTGGTGTGTCCTCTGGAAGGAAAGTAGATAAGGAGACTTGGTGGTGGAATGAGGAAGTGCAGGAGTGTGTACAAAGGAAGAGCTTAGCTAAGAAAAAGTGGGACATAGAGAGGACCGAAGAGAGTAAACAGGAGTACAGGGAGACACAGCGTAAGGCGAAAGTAGCAGTGGCTAAGGCCAAACAGAGGGCTTATGATGACTTGTATGATAGGTTGGACAGTAAAGAGGGAGAAAGTGATCTATACAGGTTGGCACAGCAGAGAAATAGAGATAGGAAGGGCGTGCAGCAAGTTAGATTGATAAAGGACAGAGAGGGAAATGTATTGACTGATGACAGAAGTGTGCTGGGAAGATGGAAAGAGTACTTTGAAGAGCTGATGAATGAGGAACATGAGAGAGAAAAAAGAGTAGAAGAGGTGACCATTGAGGAGCAGGATGTAGCAAAGATCAATAAGGGTGAAGTGAGAAGGGCATTGAAGAGGATGAAGAATGGATAGGCAGTTGGTCCTGATGATATACCTGTGGAGGTATGGAAGTGTCTAGGAGAGGTAGCAGTAGATTTTCTGACAAGAACATTCAACAAGGTACTAGAGAGTGAGCAGATGCTGGAGGAGTGGAAGAGAAGTGTGCTGGTGCCCATTTTTAAGAACAAGGGAGACGTGCAGAGTTGCGGCAACTACAGAGGGATAAAGTTGATGAGCCATACGATGAAGTTATGGGAAAGAATAGTGGAAGCTAGACTAAGGGCAGAGGTCAGCATTTGTGAACAACAGTTTGGTTTCATGCCAAGAAAGAGCACCACAGATACAATGTTTGCTTTGAGGATGTTAATAGAGAAGTACAGAGAAGGTCAGAGGGAGCTACATTGTGCCTTTGTGGATCTGGAAAAAGCATATGACAGGGTGCCAAGAGAAGAACTGTGGTATTGCATGAGGAAGTCTGGAGTGGCAGAAAAGTATGTTAGAGTGGGGCAGGACATGTATGAGAGATGTAAGACAGTGGTGAGGTGTGCTGTCGGTGTGACCGACGAATTCAAGGTGGAGGTGGGACTGCATCAAGGGTCAGCTCTGAGCCCCTTCTTGTTTGCTATGGTGATGGACAGGCTGACAGACGAGGTGAGACAAGAATCTCCATGGACTATGATGTTTGCAGATGACATCTGTAGTGAGAGCAGAGAACAAGTGCAGGAAAATCTAGAGAGGTGGAGGTATGCTCTGGAAAGGAGAGGAATGAAGGTTAGCCTCAGAAAATCAGAATACATGTGTGTGAATGAGAAGGACCCAGGAGGAACGGTGATGTTACAGGGAGCAGAGATAACCAAGGTGGAGGATTTTAAGTACTTTGGCTCAACAATCCAGAGCAATGGAGAGTGTGGAAAAGAGGTGAAGAAGCGTGTTCAGGCAGGCTGGAATGGTTGGAGAAAAGTGTCCGGTGTGATGTGCGATAGGAGAGTGTCAGCAAGAATGAAGGGAAAAGTGTACAAGACGGTGGTGAGGCCAGCGATGTTGTATGGCTTAGAAACAGTGGCGCTGAGGAAAAGGCAGGAGGCAGAGCTGGAGGTAGCGGAGATGAAAATGTTGAGGTTCTCTCTGGGAGTAACGAGGATGGATAGGATCAGAAATGAGTATATCAGAGGGACAGCCCACGTCAGATGTTTTGGAGACAAAGTCAGAGAGGCTAGATTGAGATGGTTTGGACATGTACAGAGGAGGGATAGTGAGTATATTGGCAGTAGGATGCTGAGGTTGGAACTACCAGGCAGAAGGCCTCGAGGAAGACCAAAGAAGAGATTTATGGATGTGGTGAAGGAAGACATGAAGGTCGTTGGAGTCAGAAAAGAAGATGCGGAGGACAGGGTGAGGTGGAGGCGGATGATTTGCTGTGGCGACCCCTGAAGGGAGCAGCCAAAAGTAAAAGAAGAAGAAGATATATATATATATATATATATATATATATATATGCGCCTCACATATTGTAAGCGTTGATTGGCTGTTTTAAGTTTCATGTAAAGTGACTCGGCTTTTCATGTAATGTGACTCAGCTCAGCTTCATGTAAAGTGACCATCTGTCGACCATCAGAACCATTTACAAGCAGAAAGATAGCATCATAGAGAATGTTAAAGGTTATATTTGATACTGTATTTGATATTTGATGAGTGAATTTGATTAAAATTTATCAATTTGAAATTATTTTGCTTGAATTTAATTTATTTGAAATTAATGTTGATATTATTTGATATATTTGATATTATTTTACAATGTTATGTTTATAATAATTGATTTAGGGGTGTTTTATGAGATACGGTAATGGTATTTATGGATGTATAGTACAGTATGAGTGTCATACGTCACAGGAACATACAGTAACAACTTACGTTCATTTTCAACTTACGTTTGGCCGTCCGGAACCAAACAAAAACGTAAGTCGGGGAGCGTCTGTATATAAGTAATAATATTATAAGTATAAAATATAATTACAGTAATATCAGGGATGACAACAGCAAAATATATTTTCAGCTGAACTTTATCGGGACGGGGGGTTGTGCCTGTTTGCGATCTACAGTTGGTCAACATATCATCTAGCATAGACTAATTGGAATATAATTATTCATAAACATGCATGTTTTTGCAATATAATATATACACAGAATTGAGATTAGGTCAACCTTGGCTCTATGTTTTGTATTGTATAAATTAAATATGAAAAAATACACAAATATTTCCTGTAAACCACTTTATAAATTTCTGAAACATTTTCTGTCCCAGTCTGCTAGTTACTAATTAATGTTGAGATATTACTCAGGTATCAACCATCACCAATGAATTGCATATTTTCAAATTGAATACGAATTACTTACGTTTGGCTGCAAAAAAAAAAAAAAGAATAAAACGAGAATAAAATTCCTATACAGATGCTCCCCGACTTACGTTTTACGGTCGAACGTAAGTTGAAAGTGAACGTAAGTTGTTACAGTTATGTATGATGTGTGACGTATGACGCTCATACTGTACTATACATCCATAAATACCATTACTGTATCTCATAAAACAACCCTAAATCAATTATTATAAACGTAACATTGTAAAATAATATCAAATATATCAAATAATATCAACATTAATTTCAAATAAGTCACTTATTTATACTGAATCACTTTACATTCAGCTTAAAACAGCCAATCAATCTTACAATATGTGAGGCGCTCAATACCGAAAGTAGTGTACTTGCAAAAGTAGGGCACTTGCTGTGGGTTATATGGACTTCCGGGCTTTTAAGTGCGCAAGGGTGCTATTGAACTCGTTTAGAACACAGCATGCACTAAAGTGGAGCCAGCAGAGCAGAGCTCTTTCCTGGATTCGGATTTTCATTCATTTCAGAACTCTCTTCGCTTAGCTGAGTATGCATGGTAGATTGTGCCGATCTGAGCAGATAGTTAATTCATCTCTGTGTATGAGACTTGCACCCATGCTAGTAGGCTTATGCTTCTGACCAACCATATTTGCTTAGGGTTACAAAAGTCCACAAAACAGTGCAAACAGATCACAGAGACGACGTTTTAACACACAAGGGTAACACGCTATATCACTGATATGATATATATATATAACTGAACTGGGAAGGAGGGGCACTCAGTCTGTCTTTTGTGAACAATGGACGCAGCGTCATTGCGCCATTACCCTACGTAGGTACATCTAAACTCAAAATTTGACTTTTTTTTGGGGGGGGGCACGTAAAATCGAAAAAAACAAAACAAACGTAAAACGGATGAACGTAAGTCAGGGAGCGTCTGTACATATTAAACTTGTTATCAACAATGTAAGTAAGTTTATCACACAATGATTTTACCAATACAGGTTACTTTTATTAAGTTACATTTCCATGGGATTTCAAGTAATCTAAACAAAATAAATATTTAGTAATTACCTCTGAGTGCGCTTGTCTGTCGGCCATCCGCGAGATCCATAATTCATCAGGCCGTTGCAATTAACACACAAGGCCTTGCCGGCGATATCAGATTTCTTTATGAAACTCATCAAAGTTTTACATCATACGTTCTGAGTCTGTTTGCCGATTTTCACCTCAAATTTCACAATCTTTTCTAGCCATTCCCACTTAAACTTATTCTTAACATCCTTATCTATTGCTGACATGCAGGATTCCTCTTCTTTTGTTAAAGTTCACATCATTTTAAACACAACACGCTACCATTTGCATTGAGCCGAGTAACTTTAAGCTGAGCCGAGTCACTTTACATTAAGCTTAAAACAGCCAATCAACAAGCGGCTTGCAATATGTGAGGCGCTACACCGAAAGTAGGCGCTTGGAGCAAGTTCACTTGCTTGTGCTTGAGAAAAAGCGCGGCTTATCCGGACTTCCGATTTTTCAAGTGAGCAAGTGCACCGTTTAATACTTGTTTAGTACTCAGCCTCCACTTGCTCACTTGAAAGATCGGAAGCTCGGATTCGTCATGCTTTGTCTCAAGCACAAGCAAGTGAATTTGCCAGAAGCACCCCTATACCCCCCTAACATTTTCTCCTCAGATTTAGATGATTCACAGAAATGACTAATTTGAGATCAAAACCGCGTAATTCCGTGGATACGCGGAAAATTGTCATCCCAGTAATATCTATTATAACAGATTATACTGTATAAGGACTCTTAACCCTTGGAGGGACACAAATGGAAAACACATTGTAAGAAAGAGTTTAATGCTATTATACTTCTAGTTAAGATCCAAGTCAAACATTCGCATTATCATCTTTTTAAATAACTTGTACAATTGGATTTAAGTGTCGTCTCTTCCAGTATATGTTGCCTTATTAAGATAATAAACAGAATGAAAATCTGTAGTATATCGTAGACCTTGTTGCCCATTGAAGAGTTAAGTGATGGAGCTTTTTAATGTTTTATCCATTGTGACAAATCTTCCACATGAAATTTTTGTCTTATTGGCTTCAAAACAGGAAATAAAGGAAGCAGGAAAAACTAAAATACAACTATGAACAAATAAAAAAGTATGGTGTCTCATGTATTAATAAATTAAAAGTTGTAAGCATTGGCAGACTGCTGGTGCAGATATCTTGTTTAAAAAGAAAATCATTGCACTATTCTACTGTATCTAGCGTGAGTAGCTGTTTTCCGAAAACTACTAAGAAATATTAATATCCTTTCTTAACTACTTTAAGGCCATGATTAAATTTTAAAGAAAGCTGAATAAGCTTTTGGCTAGTCTTACCCAACTTGAATATCATGCACACAGAATGTAATAATCTACTCTCAGTAGCATCATCAGGGCTCATTGTTGGAATACGCAGTGAGCTGCAGTAAGTCCTCAAGGCTTTACTTTGCATTATTATTATTATTCATGCTGTGACGAATACAAATTTAGCCGTATAAATGTTTAATACATTCAATATAGTGTATGGAAGTAATATACGAAGAATGCCTTAATGCGTGATTTCATGGAAAACGGATCAAAACAAACAGTGTATATACTCTGAATATAGTCACTCTATAATACAAAGAGACATTGGGACAAACATACATGGTTGTTTCAGAGACAACTAGAGACAGGTGAACAAAGGCTGTCTGGTGTGTACTTCAAAAGGCATCATATTGAAAGTAGACTATGAAAAAAATCAAGAAAGAGAAAAAAAATCCCTTCAACACTCACTGTCAGACCAGCGCATGGCGTCGTCGAGCTGAGCCGGAATCCCTTTCCATAATGTCGTGTCTTTTGGGTAGCCCTGATCCATATGGTGCAAATGATCGTCATATCGCCAGTAATGATTGTCCTTAAAGAAGTACGTCTTGTCATTATGAAGCCAGACGAAGACAGCGTCTACGCCATCCATTGGTAGGCCGAAATCACTGATAGGGCGTGGGTAGCCTTCTTCTACAATGTTGTCCTTGAACACCCAATACTTCAAACCTAAGGAAGTACAGAGAATCATTCAATTTCAACTGAACCACTTAATCCTATTTAGGGTCACAGGGAGGCTGGCGATGATCTCAGCCGACTCCGGGCGAAGGCAGAGTAAACCCTGGACAGCTCACCAGGCTATCGCAGGGCAGAAACACGCTGACTGCTATGAGGCCTACTCTTGACTAAAGTCAGCAATGGTTCTTTTACATGCCTCTCACCATAGACAGTGAGAGACGTCAGTGCGAGACAGTGAGAGACACCACCATTGCCACGAGTCCAGGAAATTGTTTCACCATTTTGGTCATATGGAATATGAGCTCAGTAGTCTTGGGGGGGTGTCACAACCTGTTGATAGTGGGACTTGAACCCCAACCTTGGAATCAGTGATCCAGCACCTTACCACTAGGCCCTAGCCCACCTATCCTAGTCGTCCAGAAGCCAATCAGAATGCACAATTGCTCCTACCGCGTGGGTGTGGATATAATAAATTATGTATATTATATTCATGAAAAAATCCACACTCATTTTCGTTTTCATCAAAGATAACCGTAATGATTTATGAAGTTATATACTGTACTTATTGTTTAGTTTCCCAAACCCTCACACTTACTACAGTAAAATTATCAGACAGGAAATGAACAGACCTTTAAAAAAGACAATCTTGTGGTCTCCAGGTCTCTCATATACAGCATCAATGCCATCAAGATTAGCAGGCAGGCCTCTCCAGAAGCGATGGATTTGAGTTGGCCTCAATGAGACCAAATGCCGATCACGAGTCAGACGCCAAAAATATTTTCCTGCAAAACAGAACACAAATGTAACCTTTCATTTCATTACACAGCTTGAGTGAATAGTTTTGTTGGAGCTGTTTGAAAACCATAACCTCCCTCTTCTTGTGTTTCCTTCAGTTGCGACACTATTCAACCACATTCAAAACACATGCACATTAGACTATCCCAAATTACTCCTCGGAGTGAATGTAATTTTAAATCTTTGTGTGTTCTGATCCTGCCATGGATTGGTGAGTTGTTCAGGGTATACCCTGTCTTTGCTCCAAGGTAAAAATAAAGTATTACATACCATTCATTACTGAACCTGTTCTCTGCCATATTGAAAATTAAAGGTCACGCCAACTCAGGGACTCAGGGATCAAAATTATTTTCCAAATTTCCAACTTGACTTTATAACTTGAGTTGTTCATTTGCAATTTTCAAGTTTACAACTAGTATTTACCATAATACTGATAGGACATGAAGGGCTTTGAAACCGCAGTTTGAGTCAGGCTTCAGAACTTGACTCAGTCAGTAATTTTTTTACCATATCAGCATACCATATAATTTTTTCATTCCATAAATACCTCCAAACTACTTTTGCTAATTTAGTTTCTGATCAGGAAAGTGATGTCTTTAGACCGTAATAGTGCGCAAAGCAAAAATGCAGCAGAACCTGGTTATGGGTTCATATCAACTCTGCTCTGAGTCCTCCAAGTATTTACCTTTGAAAAAGAAAGCTTCCCCTCGGATTTGAGCCACTGCATCAAAGTGACTTGTACACCTGTCAGGGGCATCACGTGCCGGCCTGGGAGATGGAGAGAAGCAGAAAAAGAGAATGAACAAATGAGGATTAAAAAAAAACAAAAAAACACCAAAGGCACTGCTCGCTATCAGATGACAGTGAGGAATACACAGCCTTTTCTTTCTATTTATCTCTTGAACTATAAACAGAGCCTGGGTGTGTAAGTGTGCGCAAGTGTGCAGTCAAGTGTGCGTTCATTTCAGGCTTGCTATATTTGCTCAGACAACGTGATTGATCAAAATTTAAAGGGAGATCTTATCACCTGCTTGCAAAAAAGGGTCTCTTTGCATGCATTATCCCGTGGCTTATGACTCGTCGTGTTTGCATTGCTAATGACACAAAGATTATGGCTTTCGTCTGGGAGCTAGCACTCACTGTGCACCTTATTAACAAAGATCTTCATTCACAGCTTATTAAGAAAGCTCTCAAGGATGAAAATATTAAAAGACCTTCGTTAAGATAAAACCAATTTTAATTTATCCACCATCTGTGAAGACAGAGGGGGAGAAAAACGAAGCCGTACAAGCTGGTCTCTATGACTCAAGTGTCCATTGACTGCGAGACAAGAATTAATAACAAACCTTTCGTTTGTTTTATTTTGACGTTTGCTTGGGTGGGTTAATGTTGTCTCAAAGGATATGTCCAGCCAAAACCAAGTTACCTAGAGCTGTACTGAAATATTTATGATGCACTTTGCAATTTAGTGCTAATTTGTTGACTGGTACTGTATTTTCATTACTCCTGTAAGACATTTAATGTTGCTTGGTGCTGGGAAAAATTGCAAGCACAATTACAATGGATTTTTTTTAAGGAAGACAAATATTAGGAATAATGGCTTATGTTTTCGCTGTTAGTGCTTAAAAGCAAACAAAAAACCCCACTTGGGCTGGTTTTCTTACTTTCCATTTCCCCGGGGCTTTAATCTTACAAATAGTTTTTTAAATTAGTATTAAATAGTAATATAAATGATAACTATCAAAGTTTGCATGCCTCCTCCACTATGTGGCTACTTGTATTAATTACCCATGTGCTTATTTTAGGATATGCACATAAATATCAAGGGCATAGGCTGGGGGGTGTACAGGGTGCACGTGCACCCCCCCCCCCCCCCACACACACACACACAGCAGGAGTTGAGTTCTGCTGGACAAGAAATTATGTGTGTTCACAATCTTATAAATAAACTGAATGACTGTTATTGAAGAGAAAGTCGGAGATAAATTTAGCATGCAGTAAACCGGAAACCGGAAGTTAACGTGTAATGGGCACTGCCCAATCAACAATCAATGACAGGTGCCTATTTCTGTGGAGCGCCTCACATATTATCAGTAAGCAATAATAGCCAAACACTGTCAATCAAACAAAGTGCGAGTGTGAGAATAAACCACAGTTTGTTAGTACTGCTTCCGGTTCCTGCACATGTATTAGAACAGAAACATTGACGCACAGAGAATGAATGGCTAAAATAATCATAAGACATCCAGCCTGTGTCTGCAGCCTAATGGTTAGTACTTTTATAAAATTAATAGTATGTCTTTGTGCTGTAAATATGTATTGATATTTGTTTGTGGCTTTGAATAGATAAATAAGTTTAGCTCAATTTGTAAATGTATTTAGCACATGTACTTGCAGATGTAGTTTGAAATATATTTGAGAATGTTTTTGATTGAGCTATAATATTTGATTGCAGTTCACCCCTGTATAGACAGTCATTTTAAAGTTTATAATTCTACCCACGGGTGTACCTGGTTCCCCCAAAGTGCTTAGTAATATCATAAATAAAATTATAGCCCCTGGGCCTCGAGTTCCGGTCAACCAAGATGTGCACCCCTCCACAGTCAGACCAGCCTACGCCCTTGAATATCACCAAATTAGTGAGAACCTTTTTTATTTGAGATGACTGGGTCATTCAAAGTCAATGGTAATTGTCTCTTGAAAATACATACATTGTTTACTATTTTTGTCTAAAAGTAACAACGGGTCTATTAGCACTTGTTTTAAATCTACAGGTGCTCTATAGTATTTCCAAAACTCTGTCACCTGGCCTGACCTTCACCTTCAACCTTGAAATTTCTGGATTGAATCATCTCTCGGACTCAGAGCATTTGCCCCACCAAGTTTGGTGAGAATCCATGCTTGGGTGTGGTCATGAGACAAATTGGCAAATAAATGCCAGTGATAACAATACTTTTGCCAAAAATCTGTTTTGTGGGAGAGGTAACAATATTATTACGACTAACAATTATATGCTTGACTCATAGCTCCTAAACGGAATGCAGCTGCACTGAAATACTGGCAGAGAATTGGCTCATCCGCTTGGTGTGTTACGTGCTTATGGAGGTATTACCATAGAATTTAAAGCTTCAACTGGTATCTGAGCAATTTACACTCTGTGTACAAGTGACAGATTAAATGTTAAATTGTTGCTTTGATCATTCGGATGTCAAATGGCATATGGGTAAAGAAAAAAATTGGTTAATTCAAATGGAAACATAGCAATGCAAATGCAGCTTAGATAATATTTAATTACAAATCATGTCTAATGTATTACTGTACTTTATATTATGTGACATCATTCACGCCAGGGCATGTGAGTGTGTTGAGTGTATATGTGTATGGTTAAATCTGGAAGTGTACTCACGGAACTGTAGATTTTTTTTCTGGCAGGTCCATTAGAACAGGTGGGTCGTCAGTAGGAGACATGCCATCTGGATGAACCGTATGTGAAACTGAGTCCCGCACGCCTGAGGAAAAAATACAAGTCAGAAAAAAAACAACAACAAAAGAAAAAAACAAAACAAAACAAAAAAAAAACCTGATGCCCTTGATCACTTTCCTTATAATGGATAAAACTTTCTGTTATTTTTTTTTTAAAGTGGTAAATCATAATTTATTTCACTGGATTGTGAACCCTTTGCATGTAAAATGGAAATATATATATATATATATATAAATTGCAAACAATAAAAAACAATTATGAACACTGGGAAGGTGCAAACCTCCACCAAGCTCAATAACCCTATATAAAATGATTAATGTTTGAAAACATCCTATTTCACAGTTGTTAAAAAACCCTTTAAAAATCTTTCAAAGCAAAATTTGATACAGATCATCTTTAAAATCTATTTTATCTTTTAAATAATATTCAAAACATTAATTTTTTAAGCCACTTAATCCTAATTAGTGTCATGGGGAGAGTGGCACCCATATCAGCTGACTCTGGGCAAGGGCAGGGTACACCCTGGACAGCAGGAACAAAATTTAAAATAGCCTTCATTTTTTTTTTCAATGCCCGACCTCTGATAAAAATTATGTGATTTCTTTTGGGGGATTTTTTTCTTCCCTAATACAGTCATAGAAAATTCCCATCCTTCAAGTACTGACTCCCTACCATGGTTGCATGCATCAACCTGGATTCAAATTTGCAATCTCCTGAATGATCGTAACGCTCCATGTCAATGGACCAATTGGGAACACTGCACATAACAGAAAGTAAAGCATATTGTAGCATAGCATAACACAGCATTCCCTGCTGGTCCAAAATAGTGTCCTATCTCACAATGTTAAAGAATTCTTTAAAAAATTCCTTGGAGGAAGTTGATCTTGATCATCATCAAAAAAAACCCAAAACAAAACAAAAAAACCAAGAACCACACATACTTTTTTGTGTAATCTTGCGAATAAACAACCATACAAATAATTTCTTTGCCAGAAGTACAGAGATGGATGAAGCACCAGTCTAAGTTAGACATTTACCAACGATATGCTGAACTAATTTTATGTGGTGTGTAAATACATAAATAGAACAACAGAACAAATAACTAATGCAAATATGCGCCATTATTTTTATGTTGCACCATATTATAATTGATTAAAAAAGCCATTTCTATATTTAGTCCACATTTCAACCTTGGAGCCATGAGGTCCATGCAGAAAAGAGTTCACGTACTCACATCTGCTGAATCACTTAATCCTACTATTTGGGTCTCGGGGAGGTTGTGTCTAAGTCAACAAAGGTGGAGTAGATCCTGAACAGCTCGCTAGGTCATCACAGGGCCAAAACACATACAACCATTGACACCTAGGGGCAACGTGGGACAGTCAATAAGCTTAATATGCATGTCTTTGGTCTGTAGAAAGAAACCAAGTAAACTCTACACAGAAATGCCCTCACCAAGCTGGGGCCTGTACTCAGGATCCTCTTGCTGTGAGACACAAGTGCTAACCATGATTCTTCTGTACCGGTCAGTATTGGACTGTATAGGTAATTATGTTGATAAAATCCCGCACAAAAAAAACAGAGTTTACGTGACTATTTTTGTCTGCCAGTGTTCTGACCCTAGCTGTGAACTTTCATATGTTTATTGTGTTTCTCCAAATAAATACGCACTTCATCTTCTACACAAAAGCAGACTAAGAAACAAGAAAAAAAAGAAACAACAAACCCCACATCCCACCCAAACAAATTCAGCGATGGTAGGACAGAACATTCGATGTCGCCATTCTGCATGCTGTCGGAGTGTGTAATTATGCTGCACCAAAATGATGAATTTTCTAATAACAAATGAATATCAGGGGGAACTGGGCGGCATTATGGAAATGAAATTAGGCTAAGTGATCACCATGAGGTCTCATTAATTGCTGGCCATATTATAATTTTTCACTGAGGCATTTCCTTAATCAGTGTGAGTGATACACCAAAACTTTTGTTCGAACACAAACTTTTATCTGCCACATTTAATTATTTGATGAAATATAGACTCCCGGCCATGGCAGGGGTTAATGGCTTAACCTGAGTTTGCCAGAGGTCTCCGGATCTCACAGCTCACCATCCATCCAGTTTTAATGTTTTCTCTTTCAGTCTAACTCGTTTCCTCCCTCTGCTCTCGCTGTCTGTTGAAGCCTGGGTGCACAGTTAGCATGCTGAGTTGTGATAAGTTTGGTCCGAACCCCCGAGCTGGCCCATAAAATCTCAGAGTTCTCCATCTGTCACAGCACCAGCATATAATTACATCAATAATCCCCTAATACAAAGAAATCTGTTTGTCGGTCTGTGTCACTATTCTCAGTCTGGTGTCTCTGGTCTACAGGTTAACACACCTCCCATTTTTTTACACACACATTATTAGTGCTGTTCAGGGGACCAGGAAATAGTTTTCCAAACTGTTCCATTATTTATAGTAGGCATGGTGGCGTACTGATTAGCGTGTCCGCCTCTCAGCAAGCGCATCCTGGGTGCGAATCCCAGACTCAGGAAGGGTGTTTATGAATGGAATTTGCATGATCTCCCATGCTTGCCTGAGTTTCATCTGAGTACTACTCCTGGTTTCCTCCCACCGTCAAAAGACATGCACATTAGGCTAACTAGCTATGCCAGATTGCCCCAAGGTGTGAGTATGGGTGTGAATTATTGTGTGTGTGTATGTGTGTGTGTGTGTGTGTATGTGCGTGTGTTGGTACTGTGATGGTCTGGTGAGTTGTTCAGGGTGTATTCCGGCTTTGCCAAGCGTAGAATGAGATAAGCTCCAGTCGCCCTGTGACTCTAATAGGACTCTAAAAGTGATTTCAGCAAATGAGTAAGAGTGAGTGAGAATTTTATAATGTAAGAAGTTTTAACTCATTCATTCATTAACTATTTTAAGCCGATTAATCCTATTCAGGATCGCTGAAGCCCATCTCAGCTGACTCTGGGCAAAGGCGAGGTACACCCTGAACAGCTCACCAGGCCATTGCAGGGCCAACACATATACAGTCCATACCATTTACATTCATTTTCACACTTAAGGGCAATTTGGAACTGCCAACCAGCCTACTGTGCATGTTTCTGGATTGTCGGAGGAAACCAGAGTACCTGGAGGAACCCACACAAGAACGGGGAGAGCAGGCAAACTTCACACAGAAATACCCCAAGCCTGGGAATTGAACCCCGGCTCGTTTAGCTGTGAGGCAAACGTGCTAACCACTACGCCACCGTGCTACACCCTGAAGTTTCGACTGTGTAGGTAAAAACATTTGTGTGGCTATCTTACTACATATCCTAAAGTGCAAAAGTCATGCATGTTGTCAACTATAGCCATACACATTACCTGATATATGGGAGCATGGTCAAAATAAAATAATGAGCCGTTTTCAAGATCATCCTAGTTCCTTACTAACGTTCATGGTTTTCACTGTGTCCAACATTCGTACACTTGCTGAACTACATTTGGCTGTTCCAAAGTACTCCAAGGTGTGAGTATGAAAGGATGTGTTTTGGCCCTGTAATGAACTGGAGAGATTGTCAGGTACCCTGTCTTCACCCAGAGTCATATGTAAGATAGTTGCCAGCCTGCCTGTGACCCAGCTCTTTCAAGCAGTTCAGAAAACAAACATATGAATGAACCTTACTCTATAATTATATCTTATTTAGTACCCATGTACTGCATTTTGAATTTGTCTCAGGATTACCAATCATGCTTTTCACATGTTCTTCATATACAATATCTGTGACTTTCCTTTTGTTTTTTCTTTCCTCTCCCAAAACCTTGCTGACAAAATGGTTTGGGGACTCAAAAACAAGTCCGGAGAATAGGCAACAAATTTATTCTGGCCCTGACCAATTTTACACATCACCTACATCACCAGTGCAGGTGCAGGTGTTAAATGCTATCAGATGTGCCTGCTGAAAGGCTACCAAGCATTACCCACCATACCTACTGATCAGTGCAAAAACTTATGGAGGACAAAAAGGGCAAAGAAATATAGCACAATGACGACAATCAGTGTCTATTCGGTAATGTATTAGGAACATCTGTTTGTTGGTCAGCCGTAGCAACAATGCTTCACTTCCAAAAATAACTTTTTTGTTTCCGTTCAGGTTCACCAATTTGAAATTCACACATATGTGTGCTTTAATGCCCTTTTTTTTTGGAGAAAGGATATTATGTTTTTTTCTGAGAAGGAGGGTTATTAGAAACCTATTCTCCTTTCGGCTTTTCCCTTTTTCAGGGGTCACCATCGTGAATCATCTGATTCGCACGTTTGATTTGGCAAAGGTTTTTACGTCGGATGCCCTTCCTGATACAGCCCTTTAGCAAGGGACAGAAACACGCTGACGGCTATGCAGCTACTCTTTACAAAAGTCAGCAATGGTTCTTTTACATGCCTCTCACCATAGACAGTGAGAGACATGGCCGGCCTTTGATAACCCAGTTAGCTGCACTGGGGGGGGGCTGGCATTGACAATCCTGGAGTGTCATTCGAAAGAAGGAAGGAAATAGAGAAAGAAGAAAAAGAGGATTATGAATGGGTCAAGCAGATAATTGGGCTGCAATCTCAATGTTATGTTTCAATTCACATATATTCAAAACATAGCTGAATTTGATGATTTTTTTTTTATAGGTTTGTCCGGTATAGCAAATAACATAATGCATACTTAATTCTGAAGTATTAGGAAGCATTTTATTGTATTCGCTTAGAAAACAGTGGTGTAGAGGTTAGGAAGGTCCTGAGACCTGTCCCGGGCTTGGTGAGCGTGTTTCTGTGTGGAGTTTGCATGCTCTCCCTCTGTTTGAGTGGGTTTCTTCAAGGTACTCTGGTTTCCTCCCACAGTCCATAGATATTTGCAGTCGGCTTCCTGGCTGTTCCAAATTTCTCCAGGGTGTAAGTGTGAGCGGTTGCATGTGGTGCCCTGCAGTGGACCGGTGAGCTGTTTATAGTTTACTCGACCTTCATCCAATGTATGCAGTGAAAGCAAGCTGAAGGACTTTCTTACTGTGAGACATATTTCTTAAGCACTATACCACCATGCTGAAAACTGTACAGTAAAAAAAGAGTGACCTACCATAAAGCTGCCAAACACGGACCTTATCTTCATAAGGGAGATCGTACTTGAGTGGGTCTCCTACTGGACCCTGGTAGTAAGGCCGCATGATGGACTCCATAGCAGATGTATGTGCGAGTCCTATGGCATGTCCAAACTCATGTACTGCCACAGCAAACAGGTCCATGCCATGAGAATCTGGAGAGACAGAACATTCGCACTGTTGGAGGATTGAGAAGTTTCAGTCGGCTGCCCTTGAAAACGACCTCCCTGATGAATGGAGGATAATAACGCAGAGCTCAGAGTTGTGTAAGAGCTTAAAATGGAATATGGTGTGCTTGAATTTGATATACAATTACTGTCTCACCTTATTCATTTTTTAAAGATCTTTAGTCTCTAATTAATCTCTATCATTAGACAGATGTGAAATGTTCAATCAGACATAGATGCTTTTCAATTAATGGCTCTAGATGTAGCCATACTATCATACAGCCAAGAAACTGTCAATCAAGTCAAAGAGCAGAGCAAATAAAGGAGTTTTAATTTGTTTTTATGTTATACTGTAGTATATTTTTCATACAGCTCTCCATCCATTTATCCCCCTTCTAACGCTGGGTCGAGAAGACCTCCGTTGTAAGTGGGACACCTAGGGTCCTGAAGTGTTCCCACGCCAGATGGGATATATGATGCCTCCAGCGAATTCTGGGTCTAACCCAGGGCCTCCACAAAGTTGGATGTGCTTGGAACACCTCAAAAGGGAAATAACAGGAGGTAACTCTTCATCACCTCTAAGGCTGAACTCACACAGCCTTGTAAACGCGATCTTGCCATGTAACAAGGCATTATATCGCTGAATACTTAAGCAATATTACACAAGAGGAAGTGCTGTTCATTTTTAATGTTCATGGGAATTACATTGAAATTGGAGAATGGCTTTTTGACAAGAACGTTGGCACAAATTTATAGTTACTTATTACTTCGCATAATAATAATGAAATGTTTCCCCCTAGTGGGCATGAGACAAAATTTTTGTCTCATTTTTAAGGGATTTATGGGTATTTTTTACATCATCATCCCATGCAATGATAACCTCCAAAATTGAATAGGTTCCTTCCAGGCCCAGGCCCCACCACTCCACAAAGTTAAATAAAAATCCTGTAAATCTTTAATAAATTCCAAGCCCATATCGTATTTATCCAACAAGTTTTGTGGAAAATCAGTTCAGTAGTTTTTGTGCTACCCTTAAGACACAAACAAACAGGCATTAGTGAATACACAACCTCCATCAAGCAGAAGAGGTAATAACAAAAAATTGCATGAGCCTTCCCTGAGATTGAACAGACATAATGATGATGGCAGGACAAAGATGCCACACAGTGCAAGGCTACAACTCAGTTTGTTTAAATTTGGTGACACATAATGCAGGTATAATTAAAAATAAATAGTGGTAGAAGCACAATATAAACACAGTTATGAACTCTGATGATGTATTTGATTCGGAGGAATGTCAGAACCAGAAATCTTAGCCCAGACTGCCAGTGCTGGCACTTCTACATCTGTTTTTCCCCTTCACACTGTTTTTCATTGTTTCTTCACGCGTACCAGTAGGGTTGATATTTAATACAAAAAGAAAGAAAAGAGAAAAAACACACATTTGGTATCAATCTGAGGCCTAAACATTACATGCGTCAGAGAATAAATAGTATGATTTCCTGAAAAAGACCTCAGTGTAAATGTGCAGATTACAGACATCTTCAGAAACCCCTGGAGTTTGCATTCAGTATGAGCTTCAAGCACTTTTGAGAATCCTTCAGCACAAAAGACTAAATTTACCGTAACTCTGGAAGTTACCTGGATGACTTACAGGCACAATACAGGCTCTAATCTACAGGCAGACACACTGCAAAAGGCAAATGTACGACTGAAGTAGTGCACTGACTCAGGAGTTTTGATATAATGATGCTCCTATAGAGACACTGCTGCATCTATTTGTGCATGTCAGAAGCCCTGGGAGCTTCTCGATGATCACTTGGCAACGGTAACGCATTCTTTGGGATGAATCTCAGAGGAAAGAGATACACAACATGCCAGATGAAGGTGTCTCTGCTGGCAAAGATAGTGTCATGTATAACAGATGATGATTAGGAAAGAACAGTGTGAGTCGCTTCACAGTTGCCAAGATCTGAACATACGGTATCCTGAAGAGCATCTGAGGTGGCATTGTGGATATTTTTCAAAGAAGATGTGGACGGCAGTTAATATTTATGCTCACGCAAGCAAGCAACAAGTTGCTTGAGTTGCATGTATTCTGCAGTTTGTGGCCATGTAGCAACCACGTTTTTGAAAATACTGTATAATAATTGCAATGACTTAAGTTCTTCATGGCTAACAAAGAGATTTGGGAAAATATGGCCTTTATATGTATCTCCACCAATATCTACTACACGAATGCAAGAATTTTCATTAAAATTGGTGGGATACTATTCTGCCTGTGCCCCGGAGATGGTGTGATTTTGGAATGTCAAGATTAAGATGAAAGTCATAAAGTTTTGGATGGAGATTGTTTATAACTTTGAAACAAGTGCGAATAGACATGATGCTACTGTTGAACATAAATAGGAAGCTACATATGGACTTTTAAATAGGACCTTTGATCTTACATAACCTTGGGAAATCAAATCAAATTTTGTAAAACCTTTTTAAAAAAAGACTTTTTACAATCATGTACTACATGTACTAAAAAAACATAATCATAAGATGAACAAATGTGCAATCAAAACCAATACCCAATTAGACCCATTTGTTACATTATCTGAGCTGTTTAGCATTAGCAAGAGGAATCTTGCACTCTGTGGGGCTGGTGATGTAGTGCTTATGGTGCTGGGCTTGAAAGGTCATAGCTTCATATCCATGTTAGACTCCACTGTGCTAAGACCCCTGGGCAAAAAAAAACAATTGAGCTTTGCAGCCATGCACCGTATTGTGGCATGTCCCACTTAGTGATGTTTTTACCAGGAGCGGATTCATGTCTTTTGTCCACCCAGCAATAGATGGGTGTCAGTAAAAATACTAGGAATTTACATACAACCCACAATGTCGTAGTCAATGCTGTCGTCGTTCCATGCTGTGGAAACCAGCAATAAGCTTTGGGCTGATGGGCCAGTAGGCTCCGATGTAAAAAGCCCAACAGACTGACCTTGCACTCTATGAGTGTCCGTCGAGTTTACTCTGCAGCCATTGTGGGATGTCCCATGTAATGGGATGAACCACTTAGTGATGCTTTTACCAGCTACAGACTCCTGTCCTTCTTCAAGAGACTTTACTGTCATTATCTTCACACATAACAAAATTTTGTATGAGGCTCTCAGGTTTAAAAGGTTCTGTCAGTCTCTTTGTCTCTCTGTAACGATGAACAGGTCACAGAGAGGGGTGGTAGTCACCCTCTGATTGACCGACACACTCAGAAATAATACCACCCTGAGACATCCCATATGTAGAACTTTATGCACTACTTGTATTAAAAAAAAACAAACAAACAAACAAACAAAAAACCTGCCACATCACCCATACAACTGTTTAATTTCTTTCACCGAATCATCATTCTTTCTTTCATAGCATTGATTCTCCCATAGTAGTGGAATTAATTTAACATTTGACCCTTTAAATACTAAAAGAATCACATGCAAACCACGTAACTCCAATCTGTTTTGAAGTTAGGCAGAAAAATAGCCAATACCCCGCAGCAGCAACTGACAGATACGTAATATGAGTAATAATGGATGAGTGTAATTTCTCCTACCCACTCTCTGGCTCAACGTGCCTCACACACATCCACGCACACACACACACACACACACACACACACACACACACACACACACACAAATGACAGGCTGGTGCCAAACTGCAAAAGTCTTTAAAAACACACCTGCTTAATGAGGCTTTCCTTTTGAGCTGCAATCATCTGTCTGCATTAGCAAGCAGCCCGAGAGATAATTAATAAATGCCATTTGCATGCTGTCAAAAACAGGGCAACAATCCTGCTACTCTGCTTAACTGACCCACGGGAGCGTGTCAATCCTGCACCATAGGGCACTTCAGCTGCCACTCAATCGACGAAGAGCCACCTACCAGCTTAAATGAAGCGTTTAACATCAGACACTTCTGCTTGAGCTCCACTTCACTTCAGAAGTAATTATGCTCATTAGCAGGTGGTCCTCAATGGGGGAAAGTTCTTATGTCCTGCCAAGTACAATATCCCTTAAACATATTCTACAGATAGGGAAAGAAGCTGAGAAGTGCTTCGAGAGAAAACAGCAAGTCGTTGTTTCAACAAATGGCGCTTGATGGCACAGCAAGCTAGCATTGTTGCCTTACAGCTCTAAGGTTCTTTGCATTCCTTGGATTCTCTGGGTCTCAGTGAGACCTCATACTCAATGAGATTCGAAGTTTGTTTTCATTATCATGTGAAGTTCCATGTAGCAATCGAGCAGACCATACAGGACATTTCACCACCAGGGGATCAGACTTGGTGTCCTTTTGTCATGATGTCCCACCCAAGAGACTCATGACCTCCACATTCTGTGGCACCTTCGCCCACTCGTTCATCGAAATGCTCTCTCATGATCTTGCAGAGAGAGGCTCTACCACCCTGGGCCATCCTGTTAACGAATCTGTCTGTGATATTAGAGTGAGAAGTAGTACCATCCTGGGACATCCCACCCGTAGAGCTTTACACACTGCTTCTAACTAGCTGAAAGGTTAATCAATATTTTGGAGCGAGGCCCTCCTCTTGTGAAGGGTTTCCTCCAGTGGATAGGCTGAACAAAACTTAAGGTTTGCTCCAAACACAACATTGAAATAATTCCATTTTTTTATGTTTAACCAAATCCATTAAATAATACACAAATCAAGGATAGACATTTCAGACACGTACAGTGGCAAGTAAAAACGCAGTTCGATGAGTGTCACGCCTGCAGTCTGTCAGGACCAAACCAACACGTGCTCTGAATGACTGGATACCTTCTTCCCAGAGTGTTCTGTGCAATATACAAGTACTTAGTGGTTGCAGTGAGTACCAGGAACCAGGATGGAAACGGACCCTCGGATGCATGCACGGTCACATGGTTGGCCAGATCTTGGTTGGTCTCAGGTAGTTCACATCTGTCTGTGGCCAGAGGTGTGAATTAACAACAAATAAAAATGTTTTGATCTCATGCTCCACTTTGTGGATTAATCAAGTGGCTAAGGTATCAGACTTGTGATCGTGCACACGCTAACGTGGGTTTTTAATGCCTCTCAGTATATTAAGCATAACGGAACATTTTCTGTACATTGCAGTTCAATGAGTCTTTGGTTTTGAGATTATTCAATAACTGGGAAGGTTACACACACTTCGATTTTGATAATCACACTGGAATACGATGGACCTGTACCAAAGTACTGCTGCTATAATCATAAAAATTTATTCTCAATATACTTCCATCCATCACACTTAAGACTTCTTGAATTTCTAGTAGGGATGCAACTGAATATAAATAAGGCTATTAAGAACATGGCCGTGTGGTGACGTAGTGGATAGCATGTCTGCTTTCCAGCAAGAAGGTTCTGGAATGCAGTCCCAGGCTTGGTTTTGGCGTTTCTTTTCTCTCTCTCTCTTCATTTTTTGGATTTCCCCAATTTTCTTCCTAATTTAGTCATATCCAATTCACACCCATCAGGTATTACCTTCCCTCTCATACGACCAACACCATCCAGGGAGGTGAATGCATGCACACACCCTATCTATGACAAACTGCCTCTTTTAGAACTGTGGTGCCACTATGTATTTGGGGGGAGATCTAACATACTCTGAGGGATGGATTGAAAGCGATACCCGCTCCCTTGTACGAATGAGATCACAGACAACCATGATTGGCTGGCGAACACTGTGAGTGACAGGGAAGTGAGCCTATGCTGTCCCCTCCCATGGACTCCCAGCAACAGATGGCTGTAGCATTATACCGGATTCAAACTTGCGATCTCCGGCCAAACAGAAACGCAACTTGTCGATGCACCACCCGGAAGCCCTGGCTCGGGCATTTTTATGTTTAGTTCGTATGTTCTTCCAGCATTTGTATGGGCTTCCACCAGGTACTCTGGCATCCTCCCACATTCAAAAGATATACAACATTAGGCTCCTTTAAATTGACACTAGGTGCAAGTGTGAATGGTTGTGCATGTGTGTGTGTTGCTTTGCAATGATCTGATGAGCTGTACAGGGTGTACCCCACCTTCTCCCAGTGTTGGCTCAAGATAGACAACAGCCTCACCGCAGCCTGATTAGAATTAAACGTTTCAGCAAGTGAGAGTAAACTTTGTCAATCTACATTAAGTACAATATCTTAGACAGAAAACAATGCACAACTTGTTAAGTTGGATGCACATCATCTCCACATGATGAGTTTTACACTTGTGTCCACAAAGAGGCAAAAGAGACTAGAATAGCTATTTTGGGGGCCATTAACTGCATTTACTACATTAACACAGAGGGCGCATTTGTAATTTGTTTGCAGAAAATTACAAATCGCACTTATCTGGAGAGTGTACTTGGCAGTGGATATGGAGAGCCACAAATGAGGCTTGACATCAATGGGGACAAGAAGCATGACAGAGAATTGTGTAGTGTTAAAATCAAATTATAGTTATACTTAACAGAATTTGACTCGGAGTAAACAGGACTTTCTGTAACAACTTAGAAGACTCTAACATGAAGTACATCTCAGTAAGCGTCTGTGCACTGAAGGGACAGAAAAGACAGAAAAGTGAATGTAAATATTAGGGGCAGTTACAGCTTAATGGTTAGAGAAGAGGCTTTGGGACCGAAAGGTCACTGGTTTGATTCCCGAACCAACAGGAAAAATGGTTGGGGGTTGGGAGAGTGAGCTGCACCTTCCCCTTCACAATATTCGTGGCTGAAGTGTACTTGAGCATGGCATCTAACCCCCAACCTCTGGGCACCCCAGTGTGTGTGTGTGTGTGTGTGTGTGTGTGTTTGTGCTCATTGTTTATATGGTTTATATGTGTGTTCTCACTTTGGATGGGTTAAATGCAGAGGCAATAATTTCCATACAGTATTACAAAAAAAATATGCAGAGGAGCTGACGGAAATCTCAAGACCTTTATCTTTTTTTTTTCCACACTACCAACACACACCTGCTAGGCTCTCCCCCGTGTAAACATATGCTTTCTTGATCTCAGGAATTATTAGTACAGGCTTCGAATTCGTTTAGTAGCATATGGCCTGAGGCTGGCCAAGAAAAAACTAATAAAAAAAGAACGAAGGAGGTGACAATGTTTCCTAAAACCCACAGGAAATTCACTCACTCACTCATCACTCACTTTTTTCCTCCCCAAGACCTTACTACGGTCATGGGGAGGCCGGAGCCCATCTCAGCTAACATTGGGCGATAGGGCAGATCATGCTAGACAGCTGACCAGTCCAACAAACACAACTATTCACAATCACACATCCAGGAGCAAATATGTTGCAATGTTCCAAAAAGTAATCAAAACAATGCCGCAAATATTCAACTGTGCAACTTTTTTTTTTTGCTAGCCTGTGTTTTTGTAAGTAATTTATTATTTCTTCTTCTTTTCCTTTCAGCTGTTCCCTTCAGGGGTCACCACAGCGAATCATCTCCCTCCATCTTCATGGAAGTCGTATTAATGATTCGCATGTTTGATTTGGAATAGGTTTTTCTTTCTTTTTTTTTTTTTTTTTTTTTTAAGTCAGGTGCCCTTCCTAACACAACCCTTTAGCAAGGACAGAAACACGCTGACAGCTATGCGGCTACTCTTGACGAAAGTCAGCAATGGTTCTTACACACCTCACACCATAGACAGTGAGAGACATGGCTGACCTTTGATAACCCAGTTAGCTGCACTAGGGGGACAGTGACAACCTTGTGGAGAGTGGGAATTGAACCCCCAACCTTAGGATCAGTGATCCAGTGCCTTTTACCACCAGGCCACCACTGCCCTCAAAGTAATCTATTATTTGAATATTTAAAGTAAGTTATTAAATTAAATTAAAACATTGCTTAATAAGAACCCTAAAAAGCCAAACAGCTTGAGCTTGCAGAAAAATAGTAATTTATGTTTGATCACGCTTTATAACTGGTCCAATAGCTTGGACACTGAGTGTATTTACAAAATGATTGTTATAGTCATGAAAAGACCATTTTCTCAGTTTCAATTAACACAAAAATCTCACTTAAAAATTATAGAATCAGACTGCTGGAGCAAAATGTAAAAGCCTGTAAAAGTGAAAAATTCAATAACGTACAGTTTACCAAATGTGTGTTTAAATAAAAAACCTTTCACCTGCTAGTGCATTGTAATACATTATTGATCATTAATCTCATTGCCAACATGATTACTAATGGATGGCAATAACAGATGAAAACCAGAGTGAGCAAATTGCCAGTAAGTACCCACTTTGAAATAAAAAAACCTGAAGATTTTACCAAAACAATAGCAACACAGATAAGCCAATAGTAGTGTAAAGACACGGCAAATTCTACAACTGGATGCTGACACGGTTTCATCCTCATGCATTTTCCATGACACACCAGAAATCTGATGTAATTGTTTCTCTACATAAATCAAAGGTAAAATATCATCAAGTACAAGACTCCTTCCCCAAGAGCTGACCAGTATTCAAACTTCACTCACACTTACCTGGAGACCTAAAAGTCCAAGCCTCATCATCATCAAAGTGTGTATCCCCTGCAGTGAAGCGTTCTCCTGGGAAGAAAGCGTGAGCTACGGTACCACCAGGTCCATCAAAAGGATAACCATCATTGTGGTCTGCTTTGGTGAAATCGATCTGAATGTCCGCCTTGTTGCCTGCCACTTCATGGAAATTAAGTGGCGTGATGTCACTCCACACTTTCAGCGCATAGTACATCAGGGCTCGAACCGTTTCCCTCCCTAGCACAGCCGACTCCTTGGGAAATGTCCGCACCCTGAAAATAAAGTAAAGCACATAAGACTATTGGTACAAATAGGGAATATTGTGGTACAAAGAGTAGCACCACTGTCATAGTGCCCTGATTTGGTTCTGAACTTAGGTGAGCTTGGGACTTTGTGGGGTTTTTCATGTTCACCTTGTCTTCATGATCTCCTCTGGGTTATTCAGGGTTTTTTTGGGTGATATATATCTAATTAACTGAAATTCTAATGTGATTCCTCCATAATGTCACCAGACCTGCCAATTTTGCTCTTTCCACAAAGATGCTGTACTGTCTGCCAGATGTAAATAGTTAAGAGTGCACCACCTGCAGGACTACAGAGGAATATCAACATTTCACCAAGTCAATCACCCCATTTTAATTTCCATGCTACTTGGATGGTTTATGGTCGCTGGAAGGCCGGTTGCTGGACATAAACCCAAACAACTTCAAATCACCGCAGAGCCAACAAAGACATAACCATTTACGATGAATTTAAATATATAAATTAAAAATTGATTTTAAAGCTGGGGTATCACGTGGCATGGTGGTTGGCAAGTCCGCCTCAAAGCACAAAGGTCCTGGGTTTGAGCATCTGTTGAGCTTGCATGTTCTCCCTGTGCTTGCACAAGTTTCCTCCAAGTACTCTGTTTTTTTTTTCCCCACAGTCCTACAATTTTAGGCTAGTTCATTCATTAATTCATTTTATGAACCGCTTAATCCTCATTAGGGTTGCAGGGAGGCTGGCGTTTATATCACCCAACTCTGGGCAAAGGCAAAGTACACCCTGGACAGCTTGCCAGGCCATCGCAGGGCATAAACATGCCGATGGCTATGCAGCTCGCTTGATGAAAGTCAGCTCACAGACAGTGAGAAACATGGCCAGCCTTTGATAACCCAGTTATCTCCACTGGGTTGCACTTTAAGCTTGTTGGCTGTTTTAAATTGCCCTTTGATGTAAAGTGAGTATGACTGGGTGTGTGTCTGTCGCCCTGCGATGATCAGGTAAGGCGTTCAGGGTATATGCAGCTTTTGAGCAGAGTCAGCTGAGATGGGCACCAGCTTCCCTGTGAACCTTGCAGGATTAAAGTGGTTGAACAAGCGAATGAGTGAGTCAGTGATTTTGGAGCTCCAAAAGTGAATTGATGGACACCCCCATCCCCCCAACTCAGTATTAAGTAACAACACCTGTGAAGTCTAACTGCTTTCCCTCGCTCAAGTCTCACAGCTCACCCTCACTCACATATGAAATAAACACAAGTGTATTCAGCTGACATACAATATACGTAGCTAACTAGTATTGCATCCTTGTAGTGCTCCCTTCTCGCAGTTGATGTTAGCAGTATACCTCGCCACCCTATCCAGGATGCAGTGGTTTCTGAAGAGGTACTTATAAATGAAAGGTCTTATGCTCATTTTCCATTTCATGAAAAAGTAAATATTAGTACTTCAAGAAATAAATTGGCTTTAGCTTTGGCATTTAAAAAGAATTAAAGCGAGCATTACTGAGAAACACACAAAAGTACAACAAACTCCTACGGTAAAGCCATCTTTTAAAGCTGTCTCGACTGAGCCAACCCAAATATGGATTAGGTGATAATAGGATTTGTTTTCTTGCTCTCTTCTTCTCTGCAACGACAGGATTCGGGTTTGTTGAAAAACAACACAGCCCCATTTTAGAGGCCAAGTGCCACTTAGCAACATAGTAATCTCCTTCACCAAGGGCAATTTCAGTCTTGCGACCTGACAGAAAAGAATCAATGGAAAATTAATTTTTCAGGTGCCTGCTCAACAAGTACCGAGGACAATCCATACCCTTGAACTAAAATGACCACAAAGTTCATAAACTGCAATGCCTTTGTGAACTTTCAGATCAAATCAGATGATATGAACCCGATGTGTGGATGGTGGTACAGTGTCACCTGCTCGAGGGCAACTTGTAAATATCCTGAGACAATGGTTTGATGAGCAGAAAGTCATGAGGGCTTGTGGAAATGCTGAGATGATGCTAAAAGCATTGAGACAAGGTCAATAGCAGCCTGGACTGCATTAGAGATGAGCTGAGTAAGCTCTCCGTGTGTACAGTGTTAACATTGTCAGATCAACTACATGAATATTACTTGTCTTCACCTGGAAGTGTGATTGACCATGTCTGATACCGCTAAACATTGCGGCCATATCATATCATATTAGTGCAAGAACCATGATTTTAAGAAACTATATTTTGTCCTGGAAATGCTTATCTTAATATCAGTGATGTAAAACAGTATTTTTTTTCATTTATTCATTTTCTGGACCGCTTAATCCTAATTAGGTGGAGGCTGGCACCCATCTCAGCTGACTCTGGGTGAGGAGTACACCCTGGACAGCACGCCAGGCCATCGCAGGCCCAACACTCACACAACTATTCATACTTGAACTTACACCGAGGAATAGTTTGGAAAAGCCAATTAGCCTACTGTGGGAGGAAACTGGAGTACCCGGGATAAATTGACCCAAGCAAGGGGATAACATGCAAACTCCACACAGAAACACCTGAGCTGGGAATCAAACCCAGGACGTTCTTGCTGTGAGGCGGACGTGTGAACTAATATGCCCCCATGCCACCTGAAAAAGGTATCAGGAACCTGTTTTTTTATTGAAACTTTGCTCTAGATTTGTATTTGACATAAGCAAGTCAACATTTTAAATTTCACAACATTAGTTTTCCATCTGAAAATTCAATGATAATTTGAGATTTCCTTTCGGCTTTTTCCCTTTATCAGGGGTCGCCACAGCGAATGATTCGCACGTTTGATTTGGCATAGGTTTTTACGTCAGATACCCTTCCTGACACAACCCTTTAGCAAGGGACAGAAACATGCTGATGGCTTTGCAGCTACTCTTTGCGAAAGTCAGCAATGGTTCTTTTACATGAACTTCTCACCATAGACAGTGAGAGACATGGCCCACCTTTTATAACCCAGTTAGCTGCACTGGGGGTGGGGCAGTGACAACCTTGTGGAGAGTGGGACTCGAACCCCCAACCTTAGAATTAGCGATCCAGCGCCCTATACCACTAGAGTACCACTGCCCGCCTTTAACCATTAAAATAGATTGTTAAAATGCAAGTGTGCTTTGTGTTGAAAATTTTTGCATTATGTAAGAGACCACGTTTCAGAATAAAAACATAATGAAGACTGCTACAAATCAAGAGGTAAGAGTAACCGTCAAAAACTCTAAAAGTCTGTGGGTTGTTCTGTAAGATGCTCAGTAAAACTTACAGCTAATTACATTATAAAGCTTAACAAAATGTACCTAATAGTTTTAAAGCAAAGGGTCATCACACTGAATATTACCTTTGCTTAATAAAGATTTTTTTTAGCAAAAACTAAGCCTATATTAGCTAGTGTAGAATGATGAGTACCCGTGACCCTAATTAGGATTTCCCGGTTCTGAAAAATGAATGAATTAATTATTAGCATGTTAAACAATGCGGAGATTAACAATATAAAACAAACAAACAAAGGATACAGACTTACTTTCTTTGAAGTTATTTACTGTATTTATACTGTTATATGATTACAATTTTCTGTGTATAAAAAGTAAAGATTGCAATTATTTACTTACCATAATCACTGATGCATGCAAATTGAATTAAATTAGTTTGCAGTAATATCAAAGTTGTGGAAACGGTAGGTAAAGTGCGTTGGGCTTTTTACACCCGAGCCTAGTGGCTCATCGGACTGGTGCTTATCCCCGGTTTCCATAGCGTGAAGCGACTAGGAGCACAACCTCTCCTGGATGGCATCCAGGTTACCATCCCAGCATATTTTTTACTGCTAACTCATTTATACTGCTGGGTGAACAGAGGCATACTTGTGATTAAAACTTTGCTCAGGGGTCTTAGCACAGTGGGAGTCTAACTGGGATTTGAAAACACAACCTCCCGATCATGAGTGCAGCACCCTAACCCCTACACCACCAGTCCCAATATCAAAGTTTTGTATAGGTGAAAAAATACTATAAACATAAATGGCATCCTTTAAGTACCGAATCAAGCCTTTGCTAGCAGATTATGGGAAACATCTCAAGCCGAACTTAAACAGGACAGTATGTGATGTTCACATGCTATATGTGTTGTGTCATTTTAACGATAATCAAAGTGTTTTAGTCATTTACAGATGTGAAACCCAGTGTTTCAGGAAAATATTTTCACTACTATGAAGACTCAGCACATTAACCCAAACCCTTACCGGGTAATTTATAATGTTCTTCTTTCTATAACACACCTCACTTACCAGCTGGGAGAAGTCCTTTTTAGTTACTTAGTATCCTTACGCTTCTGAGGTCTTGTTGCCCGCTACGATATACATTGCTATGAAATGGTAAGGACTTCATTTAAAATACTTTGTGAATTTGTGGACCTTAAGGCCAGTAGTGAAACTCGGGAGTGAAAGGTTAGACATTGAATTCCAAGCTCATATTTCTCTCAACCATTTTTTTTCTATACATCCCATGGTCTTCATCAGTTCATTTTCTGTAACCGCTTAATCCGAATTAGGATCGCGGGGAGGCTGGCACCCATCCCAGCCAACTTCGGGCGAGGGCAGAGTACACCGTGGACAGCTCGCCAGGCCATCGCAGGGCGGAAAAACGCTGACGGCTTTGCAGCCTACTCTTGTCGAAAGTCAGCAATGGTTCTTTTACATGCCTCACACCATAGACAGTGAGAGACATGGCCGGCCTTTGATAACCCAGTTAGCTGCACTGGGGGGGACAGTGACAACCTTGTGGAGAGTGGGAATCGAACCCCCAAACTTTGGATCAGCGATCCGACGCCTTATACCACTAGACCACCACTGCCCCCTCCCATGGTCTTATATAACAAATATACCACATTAATCTGTAAATCACATTAACACACACACACACACACACACAAATATATATATGTGTGTGTGTGTATGTATATATATTATATATATATATATATATATATATTATACAGGGAATGCAGCCGTGAGGGGGGGGGCACAAACCAGTGTCTCTCCCTCACGCCGGTCCCAAGCCCGGATAAATGCAGAGGGTTGCGTCAGGAAGGGCATCCGGCGTAAACAAATGCCAAATAAACTATGCGAATCACAAGAAAGAATGACATACCGGATCGTCGAGGCCGGGTTAACAACGACCGCCATCAGTGCCGTCAACCAACAGGGTGCTGATGGAAATTGGACTACTGTTGGTCAAGACGTCAAGAAGGAGAGAGGCGGGAGGCGTGTCCGTTGCCAGAGAGAGAGAGAAGAGGCAAGGCATGAGTCTAGGACTGAAAGTAGGGACTTTGAATATTGGAACTATGACAGGAAAAGGTAGAGAGCTGGCTGACATGATGCAGAGGAGGAAGGTGGACATACTGTGTGTTCAGGAGACCAGGTGGAAAGGTCGCAAGGCTAGAAGCATAGGAGCAGGGTTTAAGCTGTTTTATCACGGTGTGGATGGGAAGAGAAATGGAGTCGAGTCATCTTGAAGGAGGAGTTTGCCAGGAATGTTCTAGAAGTGAAAAGAGTGTCAGACAGAGTGATGAGTCTCAAGTTAGAAATTAAAGGTGTGATGGTCAATGTTGTTAGTGCTTATGCCCCACAGACAGGATGTGAGCGAGAAGAGAAGGAGAGATTCTGGAGGGAGTTAGATGAAGTGATGCAGAGTACCCCCAGAGGTGAAAGAGTGGTCATTGGGGCAGACTTCAATGGACATGTTGGTGCAGGAAACAGAGGGACGAGGAAGTGATGGGTAGGTTTGGTATCCAGGACAGGAACGCAGAAGGACAGATGTTGGTAGATTTTGCAAAAGGATGGAAATGGCTGTGGTGAATACTTTCTTCCAGAAGAGAGAGGAGCATAGGGTGACTTATAAAAGTGGAGGTAGGAGCACACAGGTAGACTACATCTTGTGCAGGCGATGTAATTTAAAGGAAGTCAGTGACTGCAAAGTAGTAGCGGTGAGAGTGTTGCCAAACAGCATAGGATGGTGGTGTGCAGGATGATGCTTATGGTGAGGAAGGTGAAGAAGGCAAAGGCAGAGCAGAAGACAAAGTGGTGGAAGTTGAAAAAGGAAGAGTGTCGGGTTGTGTTCAAGGAGAGGAGTTGAAACAGGCTTTGGGTGGTCAGGAGTGCTTCCAGATGACTGGACAACTACAGCGAATGTGATCAGGGAGACAGGTAGGAGAATACTTGGTGTGTCATCTGGAAGGAAAGTAGATAAGGAGACTTGGTGGTGGAATGAGGAAGTGCAGGAGTGTGTACAAAGGAAGAGATTAGCTAAGAAGAAGTGGGACATTGACAAAACCGAAAGAGAGTAAACAGGAGTACAGGAGACACAACGTAAGGCAAAGGTAGCAGTGTCAAAGGCCAAACAGAGCGCGTTTGATGACTTGTATGCTCGGCTGGAAAGTAAGGAGGAGAAAATGAATTATACAGGTTGGCACAGCAGAGAAATAGAGATGGGAAGGACGTGCAGCAAGTTAGATTGATAAAGGACAGAGAGGGAAATGTATTGACTGATGACAGAAGTGTGCTGGGAAGATGGAAAGAGTACTTTGAAGAGCTGATGAATGAGGAAAATGAGAGAGAGAAAAGAGTAGAAGAGGTGACTGTTGAGGACCAGGAAGTAGCAAAGATTAGTAAGGGTGAAGTGAGGAGGGCATTGAAGAGGATGAAGAATGGAAAGGCAGTTGGTCCTGATGACATACCGGTGGAGGTATGGAAGTGTCTAGGAGAGGTAGCAGTAGATTTTCTGACAAGAACATTTAACAAGGTCTTAGAGAGTGAGAGGATGCCAGAGGAATGGAGGAGAAGTGTGCTGGTGCCCATTTTTAAGAACAAGGGAGACGTGCAGAGTTGTGGCAACTACAGAGGGATAAAGTTGATGAGCCATACGATGAAGTTATGGGAAAGAATAGTGGAAGCTAGACTAAGGGCAGAAGTCAGCATTTGTGAACAACAGTTTGGTTTCATGCCCAGAAAGAGCACCACAGATGCAGTGTTTGCCTTGAGGATGTTAATGGAGAAGTACAGAGAAGGTCAGACGGAGCTGCATTGTGCCTTTGTGGATCTGGAGAAAGCATATGACAGGGTGCCGAGAGAACTGTGGTATTGCATGAGGAAGTCTGGAGTGGCAGAGAAGTATGTTAGAGTGGTGCAGGACATGTATGAGAGATGTAAGACAGTGGTGAGGTGTGCTGTCGGTGTGACAGAAGAGTTCAAGGTGGAGGTGGGACTGCATCAAGGGTCAGCTCTCAGCCCCTTCTTGTTCGCTATGGTGATGGACAGGCTGACAGACGAGGTTAGACAAGATTCCCCATGGACTATGATGTTTGCAGATGACATTGTAATCTGTAGTGAGAGCAGAGAACAAGTGCAGGAAAATCTAGAGAGGTGGAGGTATGCCCTGGAAAGGAGGGGAATGAAGATTAGCCTCAGTAAGACAGAATACATGTGCATGAATGCCAAGGACCAAGAGGAACGGTGAGATTACAGGAGCAGAGATAAGAAAGGTGGAGGATTTTTAAGTACTTAGGCTCAACAATCCAGAGCAATGGAGAGTGTGGAAAAGAGGTGAAGAGCGTGTGCAGGCAGGCTGGAATGGTTGGAGAAAAGTGTCCGGTGTGATGTGTGATAGGAGGGTATCGGCAAAAATGAAAGGAAAAGTGTACAAAACGGTTGTTGAGGCCAACGATGCTGTATGGGTTAGAAACAGTGGCCCTGGGGAAAAGACAGGAGGCAGAGTTGGAGGTAGCAGAGATGAAAATGTTGAGGTTCTCTTTGGGAGTAACGAGGATGGATAGGATTAGGAATGAGCACGTCAGAGGGACAGCACATGTAAGACGTTTTGGAGACAAAGTCAGAGAGGCTAGATTGAGATGGTTTGGACATGTACAGAGGAGGGATAGTGAGTATATTGGTAATAGGATGCTGAGGCTGGAACTACCAGGCAAAAGGCCTAGAGGAAGACCAAAGAGACGATTCATGGATGTGGTAAAGGAGGACATGAAGGTCGTTGGTGTAAGAGAAGAAGATGCAAAGGATAGGGTGAGATGGAGGCAGATGATTCGCTGTGGCGACCCCTGAAGGGAAAAGCCGAAAGGAAAAGAAGAAGAAGATATATTATACAGGGATCCCTCACTTTTACATGGTTAATTGGGACCGAGATCCCCACGTGACCACTGAATTCCTCGAAGTAGGATCACCCCCGCCAACCCCCCGACTGAAATATATGTACATGTATATGTGTATACAGACGCTCCCCGACTTATGTTCATCCGTTTTACGTTTTTTTCGATTTTACTTTTTTTTTCCCAAAAAAAGTCAAATTTTGAGTTTAGACTTACCTACGTAGTACGCTGACGGAAGTGCAGGCTGTGTTCTAAACGAGTTCAACGGCACCTTTGCGCACTTCAAAGACCAGAAGTCTGTATAACCCACAGCAAGTACGCTACTTTCACAAGTACACTACTTTCGGTATTGAGCGCCTCATATTGTAAGCGTTGATTGGCTGTTTCAAGCTTCATGTAAAGTGACTCGGTATAAATAAGTGACGTCTTTGAAATTAATGTTGATATTATTTGATATATTTGATATTATTTTACAATGTTATGTTTATAATAATTTATTTAGGGGTGTTTTATGAGATACGGTAATGGTATTTATGGATGTATAGTACAGTATGAGTGTCATACGTCACACGTCATACGTCACTGTAACAACTTACGTTCACTTTCAACTTACGTTCGGCTGTCCGGAACCAGTTAAAAAGGTAACTCGGGGAGCGTCTGTATAGTATTAATAAATACATATTCAATGTTATAAATGCTTATAAAAAATAATGCATAAGATGTAAATAAAATATAAACACACAGATACAGATGTGCGCGTGTGCACGCACGCAGTTGCACGTGCACACACTCAGATGCACACCTCACAAAAATGTAAATAGTTTTGATGATAGGTTTTGGGTTGTTTTTTGTTTTGTGTTTGTTTAGAGTTTTTTTTAATAATTGGCCTCGTTTTTGTGCATTTTCCTTAACTTTTTCCCTTATTCTTCCTCAATTTCCTTATTGTTAATTCGATGAATATTTAAAAATAAAAAAACGCGATGCATTGAAGCTGCATGAATTGAAGTGCGAAGTAGCGAGGGATCCCTGTATGTATACAGTCGACCCCCGACTTATGAAACACCCTGGGTACGAAAACTCCAGGTTACGAAAAACATTTTCCTAAGTTTTCATCCTAAGTATACGAAAACAATCTTCTCTTACGAAAAGTGCCAAACGCGCCATTCAAAATTCAAACGTGCCAATCAAAATTCCACACGATGCTCGAGTTGCTCTCTCATTAGCTGTCTCCCAACACCCCGCCCCGCTAGCCTCCCATTGGCCAGGAGGGAGCTGAATCTCCATAGCACTGCACCCATAAAGCTTGTTTGTCACACGCATGAAGGAGAGTTGAACAGGACTGTTGGCTTGTTTTGAGATTATTGCAGTGTTATATTTCGTTATCGCCGAAATCCCTCTACAATCGGGACGATAGTGAAGCAGAAGGAGACCTTAACGCAGAAATACAGTGACAGAGGCGATTATTTCAGCACGATATTGAAGCAGAAGGAGCATGAGCAGAGTGCTCCATGGAACAAGACCTCCGATCTTGCAAGGAAGCAAGTTAATATTGAATCAGGACCTCTGATCTGATCTGATACTGTAATTCCGCTTTAAATACAACATCCCGTCCGTCCGCTTAAACATTTAAATACAATTGTTCCGTCAGCTGCACGTTGCGTGTGGGCGGAGCCCGCATTCGGCAAAACACACCATAGGGACAGAGTTTTGTGTGTGTGTGTGTTTCTATGTGTGTGAGAGAGAGAGAGAGAGACAGAGAGTGAGAGAGGCAGTGTGTGTTTGTGTGTGCGCACGCGCGTGTGTGTGTGTGTGTTTGTGTGTGTGAGAGGGAGAGAGAGATAGAGAGAGAGAAACTGCCTACAGAGTCAGTCAAAGATGAAAGAAGGATTAACTCTCTTTCGAGAGAGCCCAGTGACACTTATTTATCGTTTTTTAAGTTGTTTAATTTAGTAAATGTTTAATAAATGTGGCATGATCTGCCAAATGTGAGCAAAACATGGCTCATCTGGACCTCTGATCCCTCAAGGAATCAAGTTAAAGTTGAGTTTGGACCTCCGATCTGTCAAGCAGGGAATATGCTTTGAATTCCCCGTTTTAAAATGCTCCGGTGTCCTGCGTGTGGGCGGAGCCCGCATTCAGCGGAGCACGCCATGTGTGTGTGTGTGTGTGTGTGTGTGTGTATTTGTATGTGAGACGGACAGAGAGAGAGAGAGAGATAGAGAGAGACAGTGTTGTGTGTCTGTGTATGTGTATGTGCATTAATAAAAATGTTTAATAATGGTTTAATTAATAAATATGTTAATAAAATTGTTTAATATGCTCATAAAATGTTGAAATGGTTGAATAAATAATTTTCTTTTACTTTTAACACATGCATATTTCATACAAAATTGGTGTACTTTTATCATTTTTAAAGGGTTCATGTGGTACTCTTGAGAGCCTTGGAACGAATCAGGTGTTTTACATGTAAAATGCGCCTGTACTTACGAAACTTCCGCATTACGAAAAATGCGCTGGAACGGATTAATTTCATAAGTAGGGGGCCGACTGTATTTATATATAGAGAGAGGCTGTATTTTTTTTGTCACAACCATTAACAGCCAAGTGAAAGAAAGAAATGGTAAAATTACCCTCTATCCCTGCCAAGAGTACTTGCAAACTCAAGCAGGTGTGTCTAATCACTTTCTTTATCTCCTTACAACAAGCTGACTACCTTCCACCCGTGAGCATCTGTCAAAAATCTAATTAGCTCACCAGAAAAACAGATTATTCAAGTGCTTGTAAGTGAAAATAAATGCAAACAAATCAACTACGGGTGACAATGCACATTCAAAAGACGTGAAATATTACATATAATATGTCTATTTGGGCAGTGGTGGCCCGGTGGTAAGGTGCTGGATTATGGATTCCAAGGTGGGTGGTTCAAACTCCACTCTCCTCAGATGTCACTGTTGTCCCCCCCATTCCAACAGTGCAGCAAACTGTTTAATCAAAGGCCAGTCATGTCTGTCAATGTCTATGGTGGGAGGCTGTAAAAGAATCCTTGCTGACTTTCATCAGGAGTAGCTGCATAGCCGTCAGCATGTTTCTGCCCTGCGATGTCCTGGCATGCCGTCCAGGGTGTACCTCGCTCTCACCCAGAGTTGGCAAAGATGGAGCGGTACATAATTACTCAACTCTTTTGAAAACTTTTTCCTGATCATGACAGATCAGAAAGGCACTCCATAATAATAATTCCCATAATGTACTGTTCCCCATTCCAGTACTTCAACACTGCTCTTCATCTTTTCCTTTCGACTATTTCATTCAGGGGTCGCCACAGCAAATCATCTGCCTCCATCTCACTCTGTCCTCTGTATCATCTTCTCTTACGCCAACGACCTTCATGTCTTCCTTCACCACATTCATAAATCTCTTCTCTAGGCCTTCTGCATGGCAGTTCCAACCTCAGCATCCTACTACCAATACACTCACTATCCCTCCTCTGTACATGTCCAAACCATCTCAATCTAGCCTCTCTGCCTTTGTCTCCAAAACATCATACATGGGCTGTCCCAGTGATGTACTTATTTCTGATCCTATCCATTCTCGTTACTCCCAGAGAGAACTTCAACATTTTCATCTCTGCTACCTCCAGCTCTGCCTTGTGTCTTGTCCTCAGCGCCACTGTTTCTAAACCATACAACATCGCTGGCCTCATCACTGTCTTGTACATTTTTCATTTCATTCTTGCTGATACTCCGCTTTCACACATCACACCTGACACTTTTCTCCAACCATTCCAACCTGCCTGCACACGCTTCATCACCTCTTTTCCACACTCTCCATTGCTCTGGATTGTTGAGCCTAGGTACTTTAAATCCTCCACCTTCCTTATCTCTGCTCCCTGTAACCTCACCGCTCCTCTTGGGTTCACACACATGTATTCTGACTGACTGAGGCTAACCTTCATTCCTCTCCTTTCCAGGGCATACCTCCGCCTCTCTAGATTTTCCTGCTCTTATTCTCTGCTCTCACTACCAATCACAATGTCATCTGCAACATCATAGTTCATGGAGAGTCTTGTCGAACCTCGTCTGTCAGCCTGTCCATCACCATCGCAAACAAGAAGGGGCTCAGAGCTGATCCTTGATGCAGTCCCACCTCCACCTTGAATTCTTTGGTCATGCCGACAGCACACCTCACCACTGTCTTACATCTCTCATACATGTCCACTCTAACATACTTCTCTGCCACTCCAGACTTCCTCATGCGATACCACAGTTCTTCTCTCGGCACCCTGTCATATGCTTTCTCCAGATCCACAAAGGCACAATGCAGTTCCCTCTGACCTTCTCTGTATTTCTCTATTAACATCTTCAAAGCAAACACTGCATCTGTGGTGCTCTTTCTTGGCATGAAACCAAACTGTTGTTCACAGATGCTGACCTCTGCCCTTAGTCTAGCTTCCATTATTCTTTCCCATAACTTCATCGTATGGCTCCTCAACTTTATCCCTCTGTAGTTGACACAACTCTGCACATCTCCCTTGTTCTTAAAAATGGGCACCAGCACACATCCCCTCCATTCCTCTGGCATCTACTCACTCTCTAAGACCTTGTTGAATGTTCTTGTCAGAAAATCTACTGCTACCTTTCCGAGATACTTCCACACCTCTACCTGTATGTCATCAGGACCAACTGCCTTTCCACTCTTCATCCTCTTTAGTGCCCTCCTCCCTCACTAATATTTGCGACTTCCTGGTCCTCAACAGTCACCTCTTCTACTCTTTTTTCTCTCTCATTCTCCTCATTCATCAGCTCTTCAATAGCTCATCAGTCAATACATTTCCCTCTCTGGCCTTAATCACTCTCACTTGCTGCACGTCCATCCGATCTCTTTTTCTCTGCTGTGCCAACCTGGATAAATCATTTTCTCCCTCCTTACTGTCCAATCTAGCATACAAGTCATCATACACCCTCTGTGTGGCCTTTGACACCACTACTTTCGCCTTACGCTGTCTCCCTGTACTCCTGTTTACTCATTTCGGTCCTCTCTATGTCCCACTTCTTCTTAGCTAACCTCTTCCTTTGTACACACTCCTGCACTTCCTCATTAGACCACCAAGCCTCCTTATCTACTTTCGTTCCAGAGGACACACCAAGTACTCCCCTAACTGTCTCCTTGATCACATTTTCTGTGGTTGTCCAGTCATCTGGAAGCACTTCCTGACCACCCAAAGCCTGTTTCAACTCCTCCTTGAAGACAACCCGACACTCTTCCTTTTTCAGCTTCCACCACTTTGTCTTCTGCTCTGCCTTTGTCCTCTTCACCTTCCTCACCATCAGTGTCATCCATCCTATGCTGTTTGGCAACACTCTCACCCACTACTACTTTGCAGTCACTGACTTCCTTCAAACTGCATCGTCTACAGATGTAGTCTACCTGTGTGCTCCTACCTCCGCTTTTATAAGTCACCCTATGCTCCTGTCTCTTCTGGAAGAAAGTATTCACCACAGCCATTTCCATCCTTTTTGCAAAATAGATCAACATCTGTCCTTCTACGTTCCTGTCCTGGATACCAAACCTGCCCATCACTTCCTCATCCCCTCCATTGCCTGCACCAAGATGTCCATTGAAGTCTGCCCCAATGACCACTCTTTCACCTCTGGGGGTATTCTGTAACACTTAATCTAACTCACTCCAGAATCTCTCCTTCTATTCTAGCTGACATCCTGCCTGTGGGGCATAAGCACTAACAACATCACGCCTTCAATTTCTAACTTGAGACTCGTTACTCTGTCTGACACTCTTTTCACTTCTAGAACATTCATGACAAACCCCTCCTTCAAGATTACTCCTACTCTATCTTTCTTCCCATCCACACCATGATAAAACAGCTTAAACCTTGCTCCTAAGCTTCTAGCCTTGCTACCTTTCCACCTGGTCTCCTGAACACAGAGTATGTCCACCTTAATCCTCTGCATCATGTCAGCCAGCTCTCTACCTTTTCCTGTCATAGTTCCAACATTCACAGTCCCTGCTCTCAGTCCTAGACTCATGCTTTTCCTCTTCTCTCTCCGCCTACGGACATACCTCCCGCCTCTTCTTCGACCAACAGTAGTCCAATGTCCACCAGCACCTTGTTGGTTAACAGCACTGATGGTGGTCATTGTTAACCCCGGCCTCGACCGATCTGGTACGGAGGTAATATTTGTGATTTGCATGATCGAGTTTGGCATTGGTTTTACGTCGGATGCCCTTCCTGATACAACCGTCTGCATTTATCCGGGCTTGGGACCGCGTAAGGGAGAGACACTGGTTTGTGCCCCCCTCACGGCTGCATTTGCCCCCCTAACGGCTGCATTTGCCCCCCCCCATGGCTGCATTACTTCAGTACTTCAACACTACAAACTAATAAATTACACTGTTTTCTTTACCTTCCAAGTGGTTGGAATCTGTTTCCATGCCTACCTTATACCATCACTGCATCCGATCCAGGAAGCCACTCTCACTCTGTCCAGATTCTCAGTATCTTTCCTATGGCATAGGCTATTTCTCATGTTTTCATAACCAGGTAGAACCTTATCGGCAATGGGCCTGTATACAGCAGCTTCTACTCCCCTTCCCGGCCTAAGAGAATGGGTTAAATGCTTGCTTGTTTCGCCTCTCTGCCTGCCCACCTTTACCTCCTGGCTATGGGCCTTTTCAAATAACGGTAATTCCCTCTACCCACCTTTCATTTTCTGCTAAAATAGTCTATCTAAACAGCTAACTCCTTTCCGCTCCGCCTTGGCTGTTGCCATGGGTCTTTTCACCCACTTCTTTCTACCCACCCTGCAATCCTACTTCTCCTTTCAAAGGAAGAAAATGCACTAACTGTTTTCTTATATCCTAAAACTAATATCAGGGAGGGACAGACTGTATGTATGGAAAATAAAAAATTCACTCAGAGAGACAGTGAATGAGCCAGATATTCACTTCCTCAAAAACACACGAAACAGAAAAGATAAATAAACCAAATAAGCACCTTTGGTTATTTTCTTTCTATTTTCTGATCATGTAAAATTCCTCGATTTAAATATTCAATAAACAAATCAGGTTCATGTGATGGTGTGGCGGGCTGTTCAGGGTATGCCCCGTCATCGCCCAGAATCAGCTGAGATGGGCGCCAGCCTCTTCGTGACACTAATTAGGATTAAGCTGCATTTTTATCCAATGAATAAAGTGGATAAACAAATCAGTTCATCTTTTCATTTGAGCTTACTCAACCCTCCTCTCTAAACAATCACAATTAATGAAGCCAAACCCATATTGTTGCAACTTTTAGGCCTCAAAAACAAGGCCAATTATGCAAAAAAAAAAAAAATTAAATAAACACACACAAAAAAAACAAACAATCTAAACCCTCTCATCAAAACTACATTTTTGTGAGGTGTGTATCTGCGAATGCAGCCGTGAGGGGGGGCACAAACCAGTGTCTCTCCCTCACGCCGGTCCCAAGCCCGGATAAATGCAGAGGGTTGCGTCAGGAAGGGCATCTGGCGTAAAACAAATGCCAAATAAACTATGCGAATCACAAGAAAGAATGACATACCGGATCGGTCGAGGCCCGGGTTAACAACGACCGCCATCAGTGCCGTCAACCAACAGGGTGCTGATGGAAATTGGACTACTGTTGGTCAAAGACGTCGAAGAAGGAGAGGCGGGAGGCGTGTCCGTTGCCAGAGAGAGAAGAGGAAAGGCATGAGTCTAGGACTGAAAGTAGGGACTTTGAACGTTGGAACTATGGCAGGAAAAGGTAGAGAGCTGGCTGACATGATGCAGAGGAGGAAGGTGGACATACTGTGTGTTCAGGAGACCAGGTGGAAAGGTAACAAGGCTCGAAGCTTAGGAGCAGGGTTTAAGCTATTTTATCATGGTGTGGATGGGAAGAGAAATGGAGTCGGAGTCATCTTGAAGGAGGAGTTTGTCAGGAATGTTCTAGAAGTGAAAAGAGTGTCAAACAGAGTGATGAGTCTCAAGTTAGAAATTGAAGGTGTGATGGTCAATGTTGTTAGTGCTTATGTCCCACAGACAGGATGTGAGCGAGAAGAGAAGGAGAGATTCTGGAGGGAGTTAGATGAAGTGATACAGAGTACCCACAGAGGTGAAAGAGTGGTCATTGGGGCAGACTTCAATGGACATGTTGGTGCAGGAAACAGAGGGGACGAGGAAGTGATGGGTAGGTTTGGTATCCAGGACAGGAACGCAGAAGGACAGATGTTGGTAGATTTTGCAAAAGGATGGAAATGGCTGTGGTGAATACTTTCTTCCAGAAGAGAGAAGAGCATAGGATGACTTATAAAAGCGGAGGTAGGAGCACACAGGTAGACTACATCTTGTGTCGGCAATGTAATTTGAAGCAAGTCGGTGACTGCAAAGTAGTAGTGGGTGAGAGTGTTGCCAAACAGCAAAGGATGGTGGCGTGCAGGATGACGCTGATGGTGAGGGAGGTGAAGAAAATGAAGGCAGAGAAGAATACAAAGTGGTGAAAGCCGAAAAATTAAGAGTGTCGGGTTGTCTTCAAGGAGGAGTTGAAACAGGCTTTGTGGTCAGGAAGTGCTTCCAGATGACTGACAACTACAGCTAATGTGATCAGGGAGACAGGTAGGTGAAGTTAGTGGTGTCAAAGGCCAAACAGAAGGTGTATGATGACTCGTATGTTAGGTTGGACAGTAAAGAGGGAAAAAATGATTTATACAGGTTGGCACAGCAGAGAAATAGAGATGGGAAGGACGTGCAGCAAGTTAGAGTGGTTAAGGGCAGAGAGGGAAATGTATTGACTGATGACAGAAGTGTGCTGGGAAGATGGAAAGAGTACTTTGAAAAGCTGATGAATGAGGAAAATGAGAGAGAAAAAAAGAGTAGAAGAAGTAATTGTTGACCAGGAAGTAGCAAAGATTAGTAAGGGTGAAGTGAGGAGGGCATTGACGAGGATGAAGAGTGGAAAGGCAGTTGGTCCTGATGACATACCAGTGGAGGTGAGGTAGCAGCAGACTTTCTGACAAGAACATTCAACAGGGTCTTAGAGAGTGAGAGGATGCCAGAGGAATGGAGGAGAATGTGGAGAATGTGATGGTACCCATTTTTAAGAACAAGGGAGACATGTGGAGTTGTGGCAACTACAGAGGGATAAAGTTGATGAGCCATACAATGACGAAGGGAAGAGGTCAGCATTTGTGAACAACAGTTTGGTTTCATGCCAAGAAAGCGCACCACGGATGCAGTGTTTGCTTTGAGGATGTTAATAGAGAAGTACAGAGAAGGTCAGAAGGAGCTGCATTGTGCCTTTGTGGATCTGGAGAACTCATATGACAGGGTGCTGAGAGAAAAACTGTGGTATTGCATGAGGAAGTCTGGAGTGGCAGTGTTAGAGTGGTACAGGACATGTATGAGAGATGCAAGTCAGTGGTGATGTGTGCTGTTGGTGTTCAAGGTGGAGGTGGGACTGCATCAAGGGTCAGCTCTGAGCCCCTTCTTGTTTGCTATGGTGATGGACAGGCTGACAGAAGAGGTGAGACAAGATTCCCCACGGACTATGATGTTTGTAGATGACATTGTGATCTGTCGTGAGAGCAGAGAACAAGTGCAGGAAAATCGAGAGAGGTGGAGGTATGCTCTGGAAAGGAGAGGAATGAAGGTTTGCCTCAGTAAGACAGAATACATGTGTATGAACGACAAGGACCCAAGAGGAACGGTGAGGTTACAGGGAGCAGAGATAAAGAAGGTGGAGGATTTTAAGTACTTCGGCTCAACAATCCAGAGCAATGGAGAGTGTGGAAAAGAGGTGAAGAAGCGTGTTGCAGACAGGTTGAAATGGTTGGAGAAAAGTGTCAGGTGTGATGTGTGATAGGAAGGTATCGGCAAGAATGAAAGGAAAAATGTACAAGACGGTGTTGAGGCCAGTGATGTTGTATGGTTTAGAAACAGTGGCCCTGGGGAAAAGACAGGAGGCAGAGCTGGAGGTAGCAGAGATGAAAGTGCTGAGGTCCTCTTTGGGAGGAACGAGGATGGATAGGATCAGGAATGAGTACATTAGAGGGACAGCACAGGTAAGATATTTTGGAGACAAGGTCAGAGAGGCTAGACTGAGATGGTTTGGACATGTACAGAGGAGGGATAGTGAATATTTTGGAAGTAGGATGCTGAGATTGGAACTACCAGGCAGAAGGCCCAGAGGAAGACCAAAGAGACGATTCATGGATGTGGTGAAGGAGGACATGAAGGCAATTAGTGTAAGAGAAGAAGATGCAGAGGACAGGGTGAGATGGAGGCAGATAATTCGCTGTGGCGACCCCTGAAGGGAACAGCCAAAAGGAAAAGAAGAAGCTGACACAAAAAATGGCATAGCTCGGTCAGTTTTCAAGGTATTGACAAACATTTTGCTGCATTTTGCAGCTTTGGACTGTGTAAAAAGCTCATTTTTAATTTTTGGATACAAGAGCCTACTATTGGTGGAGTGGCTCACATATTATATTTACATCTTATGCATTATTTTTTAATGTTTAATTGTTATTATCCCCCAGTGCAGCTAACTGGGTTATCAAAGGCAGGCCATGTCTCTCACTGTCTATGGTGACAGGCATGTAAAAGAACCATTGCTGACTTTCGTAAAGAGTAGGCTGCAAAGCCGTCAGCGTGTTTCTCTGACCTGGAGAGGGATGGGCTCCGCCAGGCCAAATCAGCCCAAGTCTCGCTATGAGGGCGCCCTAATGACAATTTATATTATTTACACATATGCATGTACATATACGTCATTCAGGGAGAGGTGGGGTGGGGGTTGATCTTACTTCACGGATTTCAGTTATCGTGGGGGGATCTTGGTCCCAATTAACAGCGGAAAGTGAGGGATCGCAGTATTTAGAAAGAGCAAAATTCTCAAAATTCTGATAAAGCAGCTCATTTCCTTCTATGTGTATGAGAGAGAAAGCTCTTACCAACATGATGGGATAATCCAGATCGACGACAGCATCAGCGACCCAAAGAAAGCCATCATCTGTCAGCATCAGCCAAACACACCGCCCACTTTGGTGTCCCGAAAGTGAATTGTTTGGGACTGTATTGCGCACAAAAATTGCTAGAGCTCTGCTCTCTTCAAATAATGGCAGAGTTAATATTCCTTACATGTGATGATAGTTGAGAATAAACGTTTGTATCTCCTAGAATTTGTATGAAAGTTGTGCATATACACACACACAAACACACACATACATATATACATATACATACACATACATATACAACGGAATGAAAAAGTATCTGAACCTTTTGGAATTTCTCACATTTCTGCATAAAATCACCATCAAATATGATCTGATCTTTGTCCACATCACACAGATGAAAAAACAGTATCTGCTTTAACTAAAACCACCCAAACATTTATAGGTTTTCATATTTTAATGAGGATAGCATGCAAACAATGACAGAAGGGGGGAGGAATAAGTAACTGAACCATCACATTTAATATTTTGTGGCCCCCCCATTGGCAGCAATAACTTCAACCAGATGCTTCCTGTAGCTGCAGATCAGTCTGGCACATTGATCAGGACTAATCTTGGCCCATTCCTCTTTACAAAACTGCTGTAGTTCAGTCAGATTCCTGGGCTGTCTGGCATGAATCGCTGTCTTGAGGTCATGCCACAGCATCTCAATGGGATTCAAATCTGGACTTTGACTTGGCCACTCCAGAACGTGTATTTTGTTCTTCTGAAACCATTCTGAAGTTGATTTACTTCTGTGTTTTGGATCATTGTCTTGTTGCAACATCCATCCTCTTTTTAGCTTCAACTGTCTGACAGACGGCCTCAGGTTTTCCTGCAAAACATCCTGATAAACTTTTGAATTCATTTTTCCATTAATGATTGCAAGTTGTCCAGGCCCCGAGGCAACAAAATAGCCCCAAACCATGATGCACCCTCCACCATGCTTCACGGTGGGGATGAGGTGTTGATGTTGCTGAGCTGTTCCATTTTTCCTCCACACATGATATTGTGTGTTCCTCCCAAACAATTCAACTTGGGTTTCATCAGTCCACAAAATATTTTGCCAAAACTTCTGTGGAGTGTCCAAGTGCCTTTTTGCGAACATTAAACAAGCAACAATGTTTTTTTAGACAGCAGTGGCTTCCTCCTTGGAGTCCTCCCATTAACACCATTCTTGGCCATTGTTTTACATATAGTTGATGTGTGCACAGAGATATTGGACTGTGTCAGTGATTTCTGTAAGTCTTTAGCAGACACTCTAGGGTTTTTTTTTTTTACCTCTCTGAGTATTCTGTGCTGAACTCTTGGCGTCATCTTTGGTGGACGGCCACTCCTTGGGAGAGAAGCAACAGTGCCAAACTCTCTCCATTTGTTGACAACTTCTCTGACTGTCGATTGATGAACATCCAGACTTTTAGAGATGGTTTTGTATCCTTTCCCAGCTTTATACAAATCAACAATTCTTGATCGCAGGTCTTCAGACAGCTCTTTTGAGCGAGCCATGGTGCATATCAGACAATGCTTCTCATCAAGACAATTCTTACCAGGTGTGTGTTTTATAGTGGGCAGGGCAGCTTTAAGCCACTCATCAGTGATTGGGCACACACCTGACTTAAATTGTTTGGTAAAAATGGGTTTCAATTGCTCTTCAAGTTTCCTGAGGCAGAGGATTCCGTTACTTATTCCTCCCCCTTCTGTCATTGTGTGCATGCTATCCTCATTAAAATGTGAAAACCTATAAATGTTTGGGTGGTTTTAGTTAAAGCAGACATTGTTTTTTCATCTGTGTGATTTTGACAAAGATCAGATCACATTTGATGGTGATTTTATGCAGAAATGTGAGAAATTCTAAAAGGTTCAGATACTTTTTCATACCATATATATATATATATTCCTTTACATGCCTCTCACCATAGACAGTGAGAGAAATGGCCCGCCTTTGATAACCCAGTTAGCCGCACTGGGGGGGACAGTGACAACCCTGTGGACAGTGGGACTTGAACCCCCAACCTTTGGATCAGCGATGCAGTGCCCTATACCACTAGACCACTACTGCCCCTTGTATGTGTGTGTGTGTGTGTATATATATATATATATATACAGTAAAACCTCCGCTGACGAACGCTTAAGCTCACGAACTTTTCGCCTCAAGAACATTAAATTTGCGAGCATATAGTCTCTGCTGACGAACTAGTTTTCGGCGGACGAACCAAACCACGCGGTCGAACAGCGCCACGGTGGCGGCCACGAGAAGCTGACGAACGCTCACGGCGTCACAGTTCGTCACACCCCTTTCTTTGAGTGCGGAAGTGGTTTGTTTTTGATAGACATTTTGGACCATATTGAGTGTACTTTTGCTATTATGGGACCAAAAAAGACCCCACCACAGGCGGAGATCATTGAAAAACACGAACGAGGTGTGCGTTTGTGTGACTCAGCGTCCCAGTACCAGTACGCTAAGTCTACCATTGCTACCATCCTTAAGAACAAGGAAGCTATTAAGGGTGCGTGTGTGGCTCAGGGTGTTTCCAAACAGTAGGCGTTTCCAAACTCTCCTTCCAAACAGTAAGTCCCTCCCTCCCTCCTCCTCCCACTCCATTCTATCAAGCCATCAACTACCATCACAAAGGTAAATAAAACGACTTTATTATACAGTACAGTTTATTTCTTTAATTACAATACAATAGCACATTCATTTTACATAAAATAAGGTATATTTTTGTGTAGTTTTAAGGCTTATTTAGTAGAAAATTATGTTTTATGGGGACCTGGGAACGGAATATTCTCATTTTAATGGTTTCTTATGGGAAATAAATGTTCGGAAGATGAACTTTTCGCCTTACACACACTTTCTGGGAACCAATTATGTTCGTGAGCTGAGGTATCACTGTATATATATATATATATATATATATATATATATATATATATCGCATAAAAAAAATTAAGGAAATTAAGGAAGCATAGGGGGAAAAGTTACGGAAAATGTCACATAAACAAGGCCAATTATGCAAAAAAACCACAAACAAACACAAAACAAAACACTACCCAAAATCTGCCATCAAAACTCCTGACATCGTTGCATCTGGCGCATCTGTGCTCGTGTGTGCGCACATGTATGTATGTATGTGTGTCATGCAATACCATCTGTTTGTGCACGTACAGATGCTCCCCAGCTTACGAACAAGTTAGGTGCTGGACGGCCGTTCTTAGATGAATTTGTTTGTAAGTCATTACAGGGCATTGTTTAGAGTGTTTAAACCCTGTATAAGTAACCCATCCGAGTTGGTACTGTTTTGTATTGGGAGGGCTTATTGGAGCAGGGCCCCCCAATGTTTTTGATCTTATGTCTAATAACCGCCCATGTGTACTGGTAGCAAAATCGTAGATCAAACTTACCAATTTTATTCGATCAGTCTCTGTAACTGGAAAATGAGGCATTCACTGCCTGTAAAAGTGAGTTTACACGGTATTTCACACCCCTGCCACTCGGGAAAGTCTATAATGTTCATCAGTAACAACACGTTCAATTGTCCCGCCGTGCTTTAAAAACCAGGAAAATATTTTGCTGTATTCTCTTGGTAAATATCTAACGACCGATGAACCATTAGAAACTGTTACAGCAAAACGAATAGAGCGATGAGCCAGATATGGACCTATCAGAAAGTGATGATGAGTATTTTTCACACGATTCTCCTGCTCACTAACATCATAAGTTTGAGAATGTTCCTGGACATGTGCTATTGTTCATGTTTGTGTTGATTGGTTCAACGTGCCATGCGCTAAAGTTGACATCCGTGTTAATTGGCGTAATTTTACTTCCGGGAAAATATTCAGGGAACAGCCGAAAGGAAAAGAAGAAGACCAGGAGGGAAAAGTAAGGGGTCTTGCTTTGAAAAAAAAAAAAAAATGTTGTTTTCTGTTTATTTTCAGCCTTCATGTAAGTAGTTTATATATATATATATATATATATTTATATATATATATATATATATATATATATATATATATATATATATAACATTGTGGGTGCTATCACAAGGCAACAAGTGACAAATATAAGCATTCATTATGTTTCAAAATATGGCAAAGACCATATGTGCCGTGCGATCTGATTGGTTGACGGTTTCGACATGCACTGGTGCATATCTTGCAACATAGCTGTTAACTTAGCTTCACTGTATGCTATCATCTTTAGCAGCCACCACAGAAAGCGAAACTTGTCAGAAGCAACCTGTCATGGATGCATTTGGAGACAGGATGCACATGCGAGGTGAAGCGTTTATTGTGGACTGGCAACCCAAAAGGAAAGGAAACCCAAATACTGTAAGCATTAGTATAGAATGTACAAAAGAAACAGAATGGCCTCTGGCATGAATGTTGTTCTGGCACAAATCATTAAACTTTGTTTTATTCTTGAAGCTCAGTGACTGGAACCAGCAGATAACAGAGAATGAAATGATGCGCTAAAGGGGGAAAGCTATTGGGGAGAAATAGAATGGCTGTATTTATTATTTACAGAGAATGAAAATGAGACAATGCACAGATTTCTGTACAGATTTTGAATTATTTACGTTTAATGACCTCTGTCATTTCATGACTTTCCAACCTCTTGTCCAAGATGGTGTACGATATGTATTTATTTTATCCTTTTCGGCACTATTTAATCATGCAAGGGCTTAAAAAATCAGCAGCAGTATAGTAAGTTTAACTTGTGGAAAATGTTCAATTTTATTTTCTGGCAATTTCATATACAGTTATCCCTCGCTATTTTGTGCTTCGATTTCTGTGGCTTCAATGCATCGGGGGATTTTCAAAAATATTCATCAAAAAAGTTCAGGAAAATGCCACAAAACAAGGCCAATTATACACAAAACCCCCCAAACAAACAAAAACAAAAAACAACCCAACAAAACTACTTACATTTTTATGTGAGGTGCGCATCTGAGTGTGTGTGTGTGTGTTTGTATGTGTGTGTATTTATATTTTATTTTCACCTTATGCATTATTTTTGAATGTTTAATTGTTATTATAAGCATTTACAGTGTTGAATATGTATTTATTGATATTATATACACATGTACATATACGTATACGTCACTTGGGGGGTCGAGCATGCTTTGCGTAATTCGGTGGTCGCAAGCGGGGGGGGGTCAAAGTGAGGAATCTCTGTATGTATGTATATATATATATATACATACATGCACACACACACACAGACACACACATACAATATGTGAGGTGTTGCTAGATGTTTATTGATCTATATAGTACTCTAAATTTCTTATACTGTATCTGTATTTACAATGGGCGCACAGGGGGGGCAGTGGTTAGCACGTCTGCCACACAGCAAGAGGGTACTGAGTTCGAATTGTGGGCTCATTCGTTTCTGTGTGGAGTTTGCATGTTGTACTAGTGCTTATGTTTCCTCCAGGTACTCTTTCATCCGACAGTTCAAAGACATGCTCATTGGGCTAATTGGCTGTTCCAAATTGCCTCTAGATGTGACTATGAATGTGAATGGTTGAGTGTGTGTTGGCCCTGAAATGGTCTGGTAAGCTGTTCAGGGTATACCTCGTCTTCGCCCAAAGTCAGCTGAGATGTGCTCAGTCTCATTTGACTCTAGTAGAATTGCTGAAAGTGTATCTATAACAAACGTTGGTGTTTATTATAAACCAGAATGTTTTGCTTTATTTATTTTGGATTCATAATCCAAATAATCAGATGATTCGCTGTGGCGACCCCTGAAATAAAGCAAAGGCTGAAAGAAAAAGACGATTTTGGATTCGTAACATTTTTTTGTTTTCAGGTGGAAAGAAAAGGTTTGGAAAGAGCAAAATTTGAAAAAAGGCTAAACCCTTTCCTGGAGGCAATCTCAAAACCACACAGACAGACAGACAGACAGACACACACACACACACACACACACACACACACACACACACACACACACACACACACACACACACACACACACACATTTCCTCCACACATACTCTGAATGAAAGGGAAAAAACAGAAGCATTTGATTTAATATCAGAGCAGACTACAAGGTGATGATTGGTTGATGCTGCTTCACAATTACAGTTGAGTTTGGTGACAGACTTTTTTTGACCTCTTTCAAATCTCAGGTTATCAATTGCTTCGATTTAAAATCCATTTTACCCAACACAGCAGTCTGTGTCTCGAGCTAAAAATTCAAACCTTAGCTTTAACTAGCAATTAGTTTTAATCCCTCTTACAGATTTATTATTTATATTTGAGTCTGCCTGAAGAATTTTATGAAATACAGTGTGTGCAGTGGTTCCTCGACTTACGAGTGTCCCTTATCACGAATTTTCCATGATACGAGCTTCGATCCCATCAAAAAAATCTGCTCCATCCAACGAGCAAATTTTCGACTTACAAACTCTGCTGGGGGAATGGCTTTTCCGGGCCAATTAGCCTTGTATTCTTTCGTGTGTATTTCTCTAATCTCCGAGAATGCCTTGTGCAGTCCCTCTCAATTATTTTCTGTGATGCTCCCTAAAAAAAAAAAAAAAAATAATTTACACCCCCCCCCCCCCGAAGAAGCGCTCCACACGCGATTATAAAGTGTTGACTGCACTTCATATTGTTTGCTTGGTGCTTTTTCCCTACACAATAGGGAACACAGTGAGAGCGCAACTGCCACCTAGTGTAGAGGATGCACAATCACGCTTAAAGCCGGTCCAACCATATGTTAAAAAAGCATGTTCTCCACGGTCAGGCACGCCAATTAGCCTCGTATTCTTCCACGTGTATTCCTCCGTGCTCCTTTCCGCGCCAGTATTTGTAGCATGCACACACACAAAAGTTTTTCTTTTCTTGGTTCGGATTTTGTGACTTTTTTACTCTTATTTTTTATTGTGTATATCCCACTTTCTAAGCTGGGTCGTAAGAAGGCGTCTAATGTATTCAAGAGGAGAAAATCAATTTCTCTTGAAATGAAGCTTGAAATCATAGCTAAACATGAAAAAGGAGTCTGCGTGGCCGATCTGTGTAAGGAGTATGGGAAGAATGCATCGAGCATCTGTACAATTCTCAAACAGAAGGCAATGTTGAAGAGTGTTAAACCAGCAAAGGGGGTTACTATATTATCTGAGGAAAGATCAGGACTCAATGATGAGATGGAGAGACTTCTCCTATTGTGGATCAAGCCGAAAGAGATCAACAACGATGGGAGTGCAGCCAAGCAACAGAAAACAAGTGATCAAAATTAGTGAAGTGAAATAAAACAGTTGACCCCCCCCCCAAAAAAATAAAAAATAAATAAAAAAAACTACAAAAAAAAAATAGTAGTGTTAGTTCATGTTAAGTGCTATTCTTAAGTTCAGACGCACCTACTGTATTGTTTATTGACATTGTTTATTCTTGTTTTAGTATTATTTATTGTTAATTACAGTATTATCAATGTTATTGTATGTGTGTTATCATTGTAAAATGTTTATTGTTACATGTTTATCTTAAATATGTTATGCCAAAAATACATGTTTGTGTCACGTTATGAGTTTGGGAGGGGGTTGGAACGGATTAATTGGTTTTCTATTGTTTCCTATGGGCATTTTTATTTCATTTAATGAATGTTTCCATTTACGAGCTTGTCCTCGGAATGTATTCATTTTGTAAGTTAAGATACCACTGTAGTTCTATTTTTCTCTGTGACTCACACTCATTTGCCAAATCACTTAATCCTATTAGTGTCCCGTAGAAGCTGGAGCCCATTTTCAGCCAACTCTGGGTGAAGATCGGGTTCACCATGGACAATATGTTCACCATATCAATTCTTTGCAAGGCCAACACTCATACAACCATTCACACTTGCACCTAGGGCATGTCTATGAGGAAACCAACGTAAATAGAAGAAACCCACACAAGCATGGGGATAACATACAAATGCCATTGAAAAACACCCTCACTAAGTACAGAACTTGAATCCAGGACCTGATCGCTGCAAGGTGGAATGCTGCCCAGATGTTACAAAGAGCAACTTACATTTTTTTATCTCATTGATTCAACTGAGTAGTTGAGGATTAAAAGGTGTTGCTCAAGAGCCCAACAGTGGCAGCTTGGTGATACTGAGACTTAAATCAATGACCTTTTGATCAGTAACTCAGAATTGCCAAGACAGGTCTGAACTTCATTCAGCGGTCTGTACAAACTAATATGAATACATGCATTAATTGACTTTTGTGGTTCAGTGTGGATGTACATTACTGGGTTAGTATGAATTACATTATAAATGTATCATGGTCAATATGTTCATGGTCATTTTGCAAAATCCAGTGGAATTCCAGTCCTCATGAATTCTTTTAGTCTCAATCAGATATCCTGGATAGCTTTTCTGGAAAGCTCTTGAAAACAAAACTTCTCAGCAACCTATTCTCATCTGTGTTTATATCTTTTTATTCGGAATAATTTATTTGTATTCAGTTACAGCTGCACACTAGGTGAAAATTTTTTTGACACACAAAAAAGCAGTTTTTGTTGTATATAGCAAGAAAGGCAGTACATGGTTAAACTTTAAGCAGAGACTGATGGATTCAAATGTGCTAGAGAGTAATAAAGGATAGCAAACACTGCGAGGTATATCATAACTCCTTTTCATTGCATTCCCCAGCAATTAGCAAGGGAAATCAAGAGCACAATGGGACTACAGGGGAAAAAAACCCGCACCAGATTCGCTCCTATGAAATCACTCTTAATCTATTTGGGTAATTATATTGAGTGTTAACAAGTGGGAGGCTGGTCTCCTGTATGGTAGTGCACTAATGTGTAATGATTAGCCTATAGTGATGGCCTGTCTCTGACTGGCACTGCCCAGTGTAGCATGTGCCCATGACTGACGTACACACAGCTGAGCCTCGGATGTCAGGTTTCACTGGACAATCATTCATTGCACAGTCAATACACGCCGAGTGCCTAAGCACTGCTTATGTCTCCACACACACACACACACACACACACACACACACACACACACACACACACACACAAACACACACGCATACACACACACACACACACACACACACAGACACACACACACCTTCTGCAGAGATATTTTTCTGATGTAATTCGCTTTCTGACAGTCTGCAGAGTACATTTTTCACTTGTCTGTTTGCACACCTTGCATATTCACACAGTTTACAGGCTGATATACCAGATACAATTCATCATTTTTGTCACACATACTAAAACACGGGTTTCAGTGTGAACTATTGCACTTTCAACAATAACACCCTACATCTAGATAGCATGTATTACATCCAGAATAGATGTGCTCGCTGTTGGCGCCCATCAAGCTTGTTCGACGGTATGGATGCTAGGAAAAATAAGTAAAAATTTATGTAATTTATTTTTATTTGACAATTAGGATTATTCATGATACATCCCAGTCAATGTTATTAGAGTTTCTGCCCTCCATTTGTGGGTTATGTATGTATTTTCATAAAACTCCCACCAAAGGTGGTGCTATAATGGGGGACTCCATTATAATTTGGAGATGATCCAGATGAAATTCCACAGCCAGGATTATTTTTTTAAAAACAATTATTTAATATTGCGAGAATGGACACATTTTTTGGAAGTACAGTATTACAGTCAGTCCAGCAGGGGGTGCTGTGTACTTTCTGTTACTTGCCAAAAGTTAAAAGTGAACTTTAATGAAATTTCTACCAACACTGGATCTTTGGACAAGGAAGAGTCCACTATTTTGGAGATTATCCAGAACAAATCTGAACAATTTTCGATTTTAGTAACTTTTTTAAACATTGTGATAGAGGATTCTTCTTCTTTTACTTTCGGCTGCTCCCTTCAGGGGTCGCCACAGCAAATCATCCGCCTCCACCTCACCCTGTCCTCCGCATCTTCTTTTCTGACTCCAACGACCTTCATGTCTTCCTTCACCACATCCATAAATCTCTTCTTCGGTCTTCCTCGAGGCCTTCTGCCTGGTAGTTCCAACCTCAGCATCCTACTGCCAATATACTCACTATCCCTCCTCTGTACATGTCCAAACCATCTCAATCTAGCCTCTCTGACTTTGTCTCCAAAACATCTTACGTGGGCTGTCCCTCTGATATACTCATTTCTGATCCTATCCATCCTCGTTACCCCCAGGGAGAACCTCAACATTTTCATCTCCGCTACCTCCAGCTCTGCCTCCTGCCTTTTCCTCAGCGCCACTGTTTCTAAGCCATACAACATCGCTGGCCTCACCACCATCTTGTACACTTTTCCCTTCATTCTTGCTGACACTCTCCTATTGCACATCACACCAGATACTTTTCTCCAACCATTCCAGCCTGCCTGCACACGCTTCTTCACCTCTTTTCCACACTCTCCATTGCTCTGGATTGTTGAGCCTAAGTACTTAAAATCCTCCACCTTCGTTATCTCTGCTCCCTGTAACATCACCGTTCCTCCTGGGTCCTTCTCATTCACACACATGTATTCTGATTTTCTGAGGCTAACCTTCATTCCTCTCCTTTCCAGGGCATACCTCCACCTCTCTAGATTTTCCTGCACTTGTTCTCTGCTCTCACTACAGATCACCATGTCATCTGCAAACATCATAGTCCATGGAGATTCTTGTCTCACCTCGTCTGTCAGCCTGTCCATCACCATAGCAAACAAGAAGGGGCTCAGAGCTGACCCTTGATGCAGTCCCACCGCCACCTTGAATTCGTCGGTCACACCGACAGCACACCTCACCACTGTCTTACATCTCTCATACATGTCCTGCACCACTCTAACATACTTCTCTGCCACTCCAGACTTCCTCATGCAATACCACAGTTCTTCTCTTGGCACCCTGTCATATGCTTTTTCCAGATCCACAAAGGCACAATGTAGCTCCCTCTGACCTTCTCTGTACTTCTCTATTAACATCCTCAAGGCAAACATTGCATCTGTGGTGCTCTTTCTTGGCATGAAACCAAACTGTTGTTCACAAATGCTGACCTCTGCCCTTAGTCTAGCTTCCACTATTCTTTCCCATAACTTCATCGTATGGCTCATCAACTTTATCCCTCTGTAGTTGCTGCAACTCTGCACGTCTCCCTTGTTCTTAAAAATGGGCACCAGCACACTTCTCCTCCACTCCTCCGGCATCTGCTCACTCTCTAGTACCTTGTTGAATGTTCTTGTCAGAAAATCTACTGCTACCTCTCCTAGACACTTCCATACCTCCACAGGTATATCATCAGGACCAACTGCCTTTCCATTCTTCATCCTCTTCAATGCCCTTCTCACTTCACCCTTACTGATCTTTGCTACATCCTGCTCCTCAATGGTCACCTCTTCTACTCTTTTTTCTCTCTCATTTTCCTCATTCATCAGCTCTTCAAAGTACTCTTTCCATCTTCCCAGCACACTTCTGTCATTTGTCAATACAGTTCCCTCTCTGTCCTTTATCAATCTAACTTGCTGCACGTCCTTCCCATCTCTATTTCTCTGCTGTGCCAACCTGTATAGATCATTTTCTCCCTCTTTCCTATCCAACCTATCATACAAGTCATCATACGCCCTCTGTTTGGCCTTAGCCACTGCTACTTTCGCCTTACGCTGTGTCTCCCTGTACTCCTGTTTACTCTCTTCGGTCCTCTCAATGTCCCACTTCTTCTTGGCTAACTATAATTTGTGAAATTTTACTTCGGGCTTGGCAGATATTTAATTATGCTTTGAATGACTGGGGCGGTGATTTGGTTTTATGGTACCACAGAATGACACAATGAACCACAAGGAATTGATATGCATAAAATAGATTAAAAAAAAAGTCCACAACCACTCAAATTTACACCTCGGGGCAGTTTGGAACAGCCAATACATCTTTGGACTGTGGAAGGAAACCCATGCAAACAGTGGAAGAACATGCAAATTCCACACAGAAATGGCCCATACCGGGACTCGAACCCAGGGATTTCTTGCCGTGACGTGGACGTGTTAACCACTACAACAATATGCCACCCAAGTTATCAAACTTGCATTTTAAAATTATATATTTGTGGATATGGACACAAAAGGTATAAGTAAACTGATCTTGGAGCCCTTGTAAAGATTCACAGCATGATGAACCTGGTTCTCATACACAAATCATAAGAAGATCCTTAATATAACAGCTACAAATTTACATCCAAATCAAAAAATAACCCACAGAGGTCCAGATGCTCCTGTTGAAAGGCTCATTCCATAATATGCCAAGAGAGAACAACTATAGTGAGTTTTAATGCCAGAGCTTCGGAGCGCTTCAGTGTGCTGCAAGTAAATATCAGGAAACCTAATATACAATTGTGCCACTGACCTCAAGAAGTATAAAATAATAGTATAAAATAATATATAAATATTAATTAATAAATATATTATATAATATATAATTAGTAGAATAAAATAAAAAATAAGACCAAAAACAAATACTGAAGGCAGTGAGGTATTTAAAGAAATCCTATTCCTAGCAGGAATACTGAGCGTCGGACTCTGAGACTGAATTAACTTTAGCGGTACGTACAAACAGCACATCAACAGAAGAATATAAAATACAGCCGATCCAAGTTGCCTATATATCTACCCTGTAATATTGATCCACTGCTCCTCCTGGGTCTGTTATAAAATATATCTCTTTCCAAGCAATCTGTAGAACAACAATTCACAGTGCTTGGCAGCCTCCAGTCACTCTCTCTCTCTCTCTTTCTCTCTCTCTCTCTCTCTCTCTCTCTCTCTCTCTCTGTCCCGCTTTCTTGATTACTCCCTCGCTCTCGCTCTCTGCTTCACTCTCATTCACTGTCATTCTCTCTCCTGATGTCTGCTCCATTACTCTAGGATCAAATAAGGCTTTTTATCATTGCTCCTAAAACAGACCATTACTTGGGTTATTACCATGCCTGGCCTTTCACCAGGCTCTTCTGCTACTTTCTCTGGCCATCTCTCACTCTCTCTCTCTCTCTCTCTCTCTCTCTCTGCACGCACACACACACACACACACACACACACACACACACACACACACACACACACACACACACACACACACACACACACACACACACACGTAGAAGCAGGTGCACCAGGGGATAAGGCTCAACTGTTTTCACTCTACTGGTTTACAATTAGCATAAGCTCTTACTATGTCATAGATGCATATTGTATTTAATTTAATGCATATTTTAAAACAAATTGGATTAATACAAATTAATATAAACCTGAAATTAATCATTGCATTCTTCAAACGATTAAACAGAACCACTATAGCTGAGAAACAATTTGAAACACACTCAATCACTCATTTGGCCAACTGTCATTCGTTCATTTATTTTCTGAACTGCTTAATCCTCACCAGGGTCGCAGGGAGGCTGGAGACCCCCATGGTATACCCTGAACAGCGAGCCATCGCAGTGGAAAACACATACACAACAATTCACACTTGGAGTACTCGGGGGCGATATTGAACAGCAAATTCGTCCATTGTACATGTCTGTTGACTATGGAAGGAAACTGGAGTACTGTATCTAAAGGAAACCCATGCAAGCACATGATGAACATCACACAGAAACAACACCACCCCTTGTCGTGCCCAGGGCTCTCTTGCTGTAAATCGAATGTACTTCCTCCTACACAACGGTGTAGACCACACCGCTTTGCTGTGAGGTAGAGCTGCCTGCCTGGTGGAGTAATCTATCTGGATAGATCTTTGCCAGCCAGCAGAGAGAGGTTCAGAGAGGAGAAGCGTCATGTACACAAGCATGGCTTGAGCTCATTGTAATGATTTTGTAGTACATCATGTAGCTGTTAGATCTCTAATTCAGTCCAATGCACTTTTTGCCACTTAATTACAACATGAACGAGAATAAAGCCACGGAAATAGAATAGCTTTGCAAAATAAGCACATCTAGTGATCCTGATAATTCCATAATAAAGCTTTTCAGGCTTCCCACATTTGTCCTTACAGACAGAGCGCAAATTAACTCCAAATCAGTGAGCTGTGTAATAAGGCAATGCAAAAGTTCAGCAAGCAACCGACTCATGTGTATGTGGAAGCATACCGTGGCCCAAATCTGTTTCACACTAAATATCAGGACACTGAATGATCGTGAAGGAAGAACTGGGTGCAAAAGAGTGTATGAAATCTCGGTGGAATTTTGTATTGAGAGAAAAGGAAAGAAAAGAAAAAACAAAAAAATTAAAACGGCTGCTCCATCATTAACAACGCTACAGCTTCCCCATGCATATGCAAGCCTGCAGGCATGGACAAACCTGCTCTCACACAAATACATTTGCTCCAACTTCGGCATTCTGCAACTCAGTCTCAATCAGCACCCATCTGCATTGATGAAATACCAAAATCCATATGTTCCTTCGTGCTTTTTATGACATCAAACCTGACTCTCTTGCTCTCTTTCTTCCCTACGCAAGCTATACGGCTAAAATAATACACGGTGCATGGTAAATGCTACACCCACAGCTATTCACTGACAGTTGGCATGACAATGCAGAACTTCAGTGCTGCTATTGTACCTCCAAGACAGGTGGCTCTTGGTCCACTTTTTCTGTGGTGCCAGCGCTCGTCGTCTTCTGCCAGGCACTGTCTCTGATTCAGACATATCTGGCAACGAACAGCGTGGAGTTTTCATTAAACCAAGGGTGGCTTGGTCTAAAAAAAAAAACAAACAAACAAAAAAAAATCACACATGAACACACACACAAATTATACACCATATTGTAATATCAAATTATACAAGATTATTTCGATTAAAACTTCAAAGTAGCAAGGAATTAATTCTGGAGACTTTTATTGTTAGTTGAACTCAGGTATGCAAACAAACTTTGATTGAGAAAAATACGAAACATGAACAGTGACAAGGAACATGAACCTGTTGAACAGACAATTAAACGTGCCGTAGCTGTATACAGTACATCAAACAACAACAACAAAAAAAGGAATGCTAGGATTGCTCTCTCTTAGATGGTAATGACACTTACCATACACATACACAATGACCTGAGCTGCTATCCCTTAAAGAAGCCATGCTACTCTTATAACACCAGCCTCAGACAGCTACCAATAGAGGTATCTTATTATTGTTTTACAGTGCCGAATTCTATATACAGTGATACCTCAGCTCACGAACATAATTGGTTCCCAGAAAGTGTGTGTAAGGCGAAAAGTTCGTCTTCCGAACATTTATTTCCCATAAGAAACCATTAAAATGAGAATAATCCGTTCCCAGGTCCCCATAAAACATAATTTTCTACTAAATAAGCCTTAAAACTACACAAAAATATACCTTATTTTATGTATAATAAATGTGCTCTTGTATTGTAATTAAAGAAATAAACTGTACTGTATAATAAAGTCGTTTTATTTACCTTTGTGATGGTAGTTAATGGCTTGATGGAATGGAGTGGGAGGAGGGAGGGAGGGAGGGAGGGAGGGAGGGACTTACTGTTTGGAAGGAGTGTTTGGAAACGCCTACTGTTTGGAAACACCCTTAGCCACACACGCACCCATTAATAGCTTCCTTGTTCTTAAGGATGGGAGCAATGGTAGACTTAGCGTACTGGTACTGGGACGCTACGTCACACAAACGCACACCTCGTTCGTGTTTTTCAATGATCTCCGCCTGTGGTGGGGTCTTTTTTGGTCCCATAATAGCAAAAATACACTCAATATGGTCCAAAATGTCTATCAAAAACAAACCACTTCCGCACTCAAAGAAAGGGGTTTTTTATATACAGTACTTTGGCTGAAGGCGCAACTTATACTCCAGAGCGACTTATATGTTAAATTATTACATATAATTCTGTTTGTCATAATAATAGATCATTTCACGTTTGTTATTTTTACAGTCACAACCACAAGAGGGCACTCTATGCTTGGGTACTAGTACCTGCTCATCCTGTACCACTGAAAAAATGGCCCCAAAATTAAAATCCTATTCTGTAGATTACAAGTTGCAAGTAGTGAAATGCAGCAGAAAATGGTAATCGAGCAGCAGAAAGAAAGTTTATAGTGAACGAGAAACTTGAGAGGAACTGGAGAAAAGCGGAGATTGCTATTACAGCAACGAAGAAAACAAAAAAAAGCTAATCGTAGGCTAAAAGCTAAATGGCCACAGCTAGAGGAATGAGCATGGGTGCTTGAGCAATGTGCTGCAGGGAGAGGCTTGTCAACGGTGCTGTTGCGTCTCCAAGTCCAGGTAGTGAAATATCATAATAATAATGAACATAATTTCACATGTATATTTTTACATTCATAACTGTAAGAAGGCAAGAAGAGGGCAGAAAAACAGAGATTATTACTGCAATAAAAAAAACAAAAAAGCTAATTGCGGGCTAAAAGCTAGATGCCCACAGCTAGAGGAACAGGCTCTCACACAGGGTTTGAGCAACGTGCTGCTTGCCAATAGCGCAGTTGTCAGGGAGATGAAGAGAAATGACTTTGCGTGAGGACTTTCTTGGTGTTACTGCTTCATGCAACACAACAGCCTCTCTATCAGAGCAAGGACCACATCACATAAACCGCCAGCAGATTTCCAGGCCAAAGTAGATAATTTTCATGGGTTTGCGACTTACAGTCCAGTGCGACTTATATATGTTTTTTTCTTCTTTATTACCCATTTTTTGGCCAATGCAACTTTTACTCCGGAGATAGCCCAGAAAATACGGTACATATGTAGGGTGGACAATGAATCAGTACAACAGTACAACAGTAACAGCAATAATTGCCCAGCCCAATTTCTACACCGCATTAACAAGGCTATAGATTTGGATTTAAATGAGTTTGGGGGTCTTGTTTGAAAAAGTGTTCCACTAATTTTAATTGAGAGGTGTGACTGGAACAACATCAAAACCTTGATGAAGTGCAAAGAAATGCAAAGATTTGGGGAATTAACCCTTTAACTCTGTATACATACAGTAGGCTCTTGACTATTCGTGGTTTTGCACTTGCGCCTCCGCATATTCGCGGATTGCTGAGTATCACATGATTCAAATTCAACCAATGGCTGTTCTTTTCTTTTCGGCTGTTCCCATCGGGGTCGCCACAGCGAATCATCTGCCTCCGTCTCACCCTGTCCTCTGCATCTTTTTCTCTTGCGCCGACGACCTTCATGTCCTCCTTCACCACATCCATAAATGTCTTCTTTGGTCTTCTCTAGGCCTTTTGCCTGGCAGTTCCAACCTCAGCATCCTACTACCAATATATTCACTATGCCTCCTCTGTACATGTCCAAACCATCTCAATCTAGCCTCTCTGACTTTGTCTCCAATACCTCTAACATGTGCTGTCCCTCTGATGAACTCATTCCTGATCCTATCCTTCCTCGTTACTCCCAAAGAGAACCTCAACATTTTCAGTTCTGGTACCTTCAGCTCTGCCTCCTGTCTTTTCCTCAGTGCCACTGTTTCTAAACCATACAACATCGCTGGCCTCATCACCGGCTTGTACACTTTTCCTTTCATTCTTGCCGATACCTTCCTATCACACATCACACTGGACATTCCAACCTGCCTTCACACGCTTCTTCACCTCTTTTCCACACTCTCCATTGCTCTGGATTGTTGAGTCTAGGTACTTAAAATCCTCCACCTTCTTTATCTCTGCTCCCTTTAACCTCACTGTACCTCTTGGGTCCTTCTCATTCACACACCTGTATTCTGTCTTACTGAGGCTAACCTTCATAACTCTCCTTTCCAGGGCATACCTCCACCTCTCTAGATTTTCCTCCACTTGTTCTCTGCTCTCCCTACAGATCACAATGTCATTCACAAACATCATAGTCCATGGGGAATCTTGTCTAACCTTGTCTGTCAGCCTGTTCATCACCATGGCAAACAAGAAGGGGCTCAGAGCTGATCCTTGATGCAGTCCCACCTCCACCTTGAATTCTTCGGTCACACTGACAGCACACCTCACCACTGTCTTACATCTCTCATACATGTCCTGCACCACTCTAACATGCTTCTCTGACTTCCTACTCCAGATACTCCAGACTTCCTCATACAATACCACATTTCTTCTCTTGGCACTCTGTCATATGCTTTCTCCAGCTTCCCAAAGTCACAATGCAGCTCCCTTTGACCTTCTCTGTACTTCTCTATTAACATCCTCAAGGCAAACACTGCATCTGTGGTGCTCTTTCTTGGCATGAAACCAAACTGCTGTTCACAAATGCCCTTAGTCTAGCTTCTACTATTCTTTCCCATAATTTCATCTGCTCACTCTCTAAGACCTTGTTGAATGTTCTTGTCAGAAAGTCTGCTGCTACCTCACCTCCACAGGTATGTCATCAGGACCAACTGCCTTTCCACTCTTCATCCTCTTCAATGCCCTCCTCACTTCACCCTTACGAATCTTTGCTACTTCCTGGTCCTCCTGGTGGTTTCCATCTTCCCAGCACACTAATGTCACCAGTCAAAAACTTGCTGCACGTCCTTCCCATCTCTATTTGTCTGCTGTGCCAACCTGTATAAATCATTTTCTCCGTCCATACTGTTCAACTTAGCATACAAGTCATCATACGCCCTCTGTTTCACCTTTGACACCACTACCTTCGCCTTACACTCTGTCTCCCTGTACTCCTGTTTACTCTCTTCAGTACTCTCTATGTCCCACTTCTTCTTAGCTAACCTCTTCCTTTGTACACACTCCTACACTTCCTCATTCAACCACCAAGTCTCCTAATCTACTCTCCTTCCAGAGGACACACCAAGTGCTCTCCTACCTGTCTCCCTGATCATTTTTGCTGTGGTTGTCCAGTCATCTGGAAGCACTTCCTGACCACCCAAAGCCTGTTTCAACTCCTCCTTGGAGACAACATGACACTCTTCCTTTTTCAGCTTCTACCACTTTGTCTTCTGCATTGCCTTTGCCTTCTTCACTTTCCTCACCATCAGTGTCATCCTGCACACCACCATTTTATGCTGTTTGGTAACACTCTCACCCACTACTACTTTGCAGTCACTGACTTCCTTCAAATTACATCGTCTACATAATTGCATCGTCTACACAAGATGTAGTCTACCTGTGTGCTCCTACATCCACTTTTATAAGTCACCCTATGCTCCTGTCTCTTCTGGAAGAAAGTATTCACCACAGCCATTTCCATCCTTTTTGCAAAATCTATCAACACCTGTCCCTCTGTGTTCCTGTCCTGGATACCACACCTGCCCATCACTTCTTTGTCCCCTCTGTTGCCTGCACCAACATGTCCATTGAAGTCTGCACAAATTACCACTCTTTCACCTCTTTTGCATCACTTCATCTAACTCAGTCCAGAATCTCTCCTTCTATTCTAGCTCGCATCCTGCCTGTGGGGCATAAGTACTAACAACATTGAACATCACGGCTTCAATTTCTAACTTGAGACTCATCACTCTCTCTGACACTCTTTTCACTTCTAGAACATTCCTGACTAACCCCTCCTTCAAGATGACTCCTACTCCATTTCTCTTCCCACCCACACCATGATAGAACAGCTTAAACCCTGCTCCTAAGCTTTCTACCTTTCTACCTGGTCTCCTGAACACACAGTATGTCAACCTTCCTCCTCTGCATCATGTCAGCCAGCTCTCTACCTTTTTCTGTAATAGTTCCAACATTCAAAGTCTCTACTCTCAGTGCGAGACTCGTGCCTTTCCTCTTCTCTCTTCGCCTATGGACACGCCTCCTGGCTTTCCTTCTTCGACCAACAGTAGTCCAAATTCCACCAGCACCCTGTTGGTTAACAGCAGTGATGGTGGTCGTTGTTAACCCAGGCCTCGACCGATCTGGTATAGAGGTAATATTTGTGATTTTCATATTTGATCTGGCTCAGGTTTTACTTTGGATGCTCCTGACACAACCCTCTGCATTTATCTGGGCTTGGGACCGGCATGATTGAGAGCACTGGCATGTGCCCCACCATGGCTGTATTATTTATATATATATATATATATATATATATATATATATATATATATATATATATATATATATATATATATATATATATATATTAATATATTAATATAATACATATTTTAATTAATTACATATTATAATACATATTTATATTTTATTTTCGATAAATATCACAGTAAAAAAATTAGTTTTTCTTCATCATTACTACATTTTACTACATTAATACTATTAATGAGTAAGATTGTCTATAGTATGTGTTTAAGAAGCATATTTTAGCGCATGTAATAGATACATAGTATTTTACTTCCGGTTGATCATTCGCGCATGTAATATGATACATGGGGTTTTACTTCTGGGTACAGAACTCGCGGATTATCTTAATTCGTGGGAGAAGCTGGAACCAAACCCCCGTGAATAACGAGGAATCGGCTGAATCGCTGAATAAATGTCATGTTGCTAGCAGACACCCACCAAAAACTCCAGTCTCCTCCAGGCCACCAAATCGCTGCATGGCTTTAATTGCCTTGGTCAGTGCCTCCTTGGTTTGCAGTTGGCCAGTCACAGGGTCAGCCGGTGGGAGGTATCCGAACTTACTCAGCCAATCCTTTAAAGAGAGAAAAGGGCATGCGTAAGGATTTGTGCTTCACTCCATCAAAATTTATACGGTATGTGCAGACATATAAAATACTCAGCATGAAAACATATTAAACACTTAATATAGTTATTGTGCATCTCATCGCTTTCACTGCTGCTCCAACAATCTTCCATCAGAGCAGCATATGCTTAAGCCTCATTGTCTCCCTGTGTTATTCAAGTGACAACCATCTGCTCGATTTCACTCCACTGCTCAAACGCACTCGAATACACAGCAAATGTGTTTGCAACCAATAACACCCATTTCAACTTCTGGATAAATGTTAACTAATAATTGATTTTGGTTTCATACACTATGCCTCCAGGGTGCCTTTAGTCGTCGGCGGTTGCGGCTGTGAATTAAAACTCAGAGTGTCTTGAATTTCAATGTTGTTTTGACAGGTATGTATAAATGCCGAATTACTCGGATCAATAACGCAGGCCATCCTCACTGACACCACCTCAACAACTTCCATTATTAAAAATGCTTTGTGTTTACACAGCAATCTCAGCAAAGGAATGAAAACGCAACGGAAATCAGATCTCTGCCTATGCTTCACAGCATTCGAGATGTCTTTTAGCCACATATCAAGCATTAGGGTGGGCTACCTTTCACTATTAAAATGGTCTCACAAAAATGAAAAATACACTTTATGCCTTGACTAAGCTGTTTACATTTCATAAAGTACTTTTCCCCCCTCCCCTTGTATCCAAGGATGACGTCTGTCACCGGCAACTTTCCTTCAGTAAAGAGCGAGAAGGAAAAGGAGTGCAAATGAAATGGGGTTCTAAGGTCTTAAATCACAAGAAACACTTGGGAATTCATTTGAAAATTTTTAAACTTTGAATTATTTTATACAAAGCATCAATAATGATAATATATAACATACACAATAACATTTTATACATACAAATTGAAAACATTTTTCCATTTATTTATTCACAATGCTACTTTATTATACTAAGGTCACGTGGGTGCTGGAGCCTCTCTCAGCAAACACTGGACGAGTACACCATGAACAGCTCACCAGTCCACTGCAGAGCAAAACACATACAACCATTTGTACTCACATTCACATCAAGGGGCAATTGGAACAGCCAATTTGCTTTTATTTAAATTAATGCATGTCTTTGGAGTGTGGAAGGAAACTGGAGTGTCTGGAGGAAACCCATGTAAGCCCCACTATCACCAGGTTGTCACTGCTGTCCCCCCAGTGCAGCTAACGGGGTTATCAAAGGCCGGCCATGTCTCTAACTGTCTATGGTGAGAGGTTCATGTAAAAGAACCATTGTTGACTTTCGTCAAGAGGAGCTGCATAGCCATCAGTGTGTTTCTGCTCTGCAATAGCCTGGCGAGCAACCCAGGGTGTACTCTGCACTCGCCCAGAGATGGTCGAGATGGGTGCCAGTTTCCCAGGCTTGGGATGTTTCCGTGCTGTGTGGAGTTTACATCTACTTCCTGTGCTTGTGTGGCCTTCCTCTGTGTACTGGTTTCCTCACAAAGTTCAAAAACATGCACAGTGGGCTAACTAGCGGTTCCAAATTGCCCCTCGGTGTGAGAATGAGTATGAATGGTTGTTTCTGTGTTGGCTCTGTAATGACCTGCTGAGCAGTTCAGGTTGTATGCTCCCTTCGCTCAGAGTCGGCTGAAATGGGCATGAGCATCCCTGTGATCCTAATTGGAATTAAGCGGCTTAGAAAATGAATAAAACAATAATTCTCTGCTTCAAGTGTTCCTAATCGTTTAGGTGCAAAATATTGAGGCCTGAAGCAGTATAACATCAGTATGAGCATAAAAAAGGTTATACAGGGTTTCAGTATCAACTTAAATGGTTTATATTTCAGATAGGTCATGCTGAAGCCCTGTTCCAGAGTAACTCAACCAATTAAAACGGTCTTTAGAGAAAACCCTTTTGTCCACTAATCTAGACACCTTAATTGTCCAGAAATGTCAGTGTACACTGTTGATACTGATCCGACTCTTCAACGTGAGTGATTAAGAAGCTGAGATAGCGGTTGACCCTGAAAACATAGATGGTCTCTGGCCCTGGAGGAATGTAACTAATTTATTCCATGCTTAGTTTATTGTTTTAAAGGTCATTTATGAGCCGAACGCTATTTTGTTATTATGCTCAAGTTATCCGGATCATAAACCACAGCTGTAGACGATAACTAACAGCAACCTTGTATCAAAACAACTTTTTAAACAAAGAAATTTAAGTGCAATATATAACATACAGATCGTGTATCTAAAACAACATTCAGAACCAGATTATTTACTTAATATGTAGGTATTTGTCTAAATCACAGGTGTCAAACTCTGTTCTTTGAGGGCCAAATCACTAAATTTGAGGTCAACGAGTGTTGAGTAATCTATTATAAAAAGGGCAACCATGAAATCTGCCTGGTCATAAGATTTGTTTATTCATTTGTTCTCTCCCCTTTATGACAATGCAAGCTAGCTTGCAATTTTACCCAGGTCATGAATGGCAAGCTGTTTACTTGAAGTCGAATACCTCCACCTAGTGGGTGGATGATAATTTACATTTCATGGTAATAGTGGATGCAAAGAAGATAAGATAAGATAAGATAAGATAAGATAAGATAAGATAAGATAAGGGATCATTATTGTCAACAGTTTCATGAACAATGAAAATCAGGAATTACATACTTTAAGTTCTCACATTAAAATAAACTGGAAAGCAGGATTTGGCCCACGGGCCTTGAGTTTGACACCTGTGCACTACATAAATACAGTGGTACCTCGACTTACAAAATTAATCCGTTCTGAGGGCAAGCTCGTATGTGCAAGTGTTCATTAGATGAAACAAACATTCCCGTAGGAAACAATAGAAAACAATTAATCCATTCCAAACCCCTCCCAAACATATAACCTGACACATGCATGTACAAAAAGTCAATAAAAAATACAGTAAGTGCGTCTGAACTTAATAGCAGTTAACATTAACTTACACTGATATTTTTTTTCCTTTTTATTTATTGATTTAATTCTTTGGATTTTTTAACTGTTTTATTTCACTGCACTAATTTTGATCACTTGTCTTCTTGGCCGCTCTCCCATCGCCATTGATCTCTTTCGACTTGATCCACAATAGGAGAAGCCTCTCCATCTCATCATTGCTCCTGATCTTTTCTTAGATAAAATAATAACCCCCTTTGCTGCTTAACACTCTTCAACATGGCCTTCTGTTTGAGAATTGTACAAATGCTCGATGCATTCTTCCCATACTCCTTACACAGATCGGCCACACGGACTCCTGTTTTTCATGTTTAGCTATGATTTCAAGCTTCGTTTCAAGAGAAATCGATTTTCTCCTCTTGAATACATCAGCTACCTTCTTAAGACCCATCTTAGAAAAACTGGGATATGCACAATAAAAAATAAGACTAAAAAAATCACAAAATTCAAACCACAGAAAAAAAAGTTATGTGCGCGTGCACGAGACAAATGCTGCTTTATAAGTGCGATTGAGCATCCTCTACACTAGGTGGCAGTGGCGCTCTCAGTGTGTTAGCTTTGGCACGAAAAGCACCGTGCAAACGATAGTGCAGTAAACACCATTTATAGTCGCGCGTGGGGCTCGGGGGGGAGGGGGGGATAAAATGTTTTTGTTTCTTCCTATAGGGGGTAGAACAGAAAATAATTGAAAAACACTGCACAAGGCATTCTCAGAACACAGAGGATTACACGCGGAAGAATACAAGGCAAATCAACCCGGAAAAGCTATTTCCCCAGGAGAGCTCGTAAGTAGAAAATTTGCTTGATGGATGGGGCAGATTTTTGGTGAGATCAAAGGTCGTATCATGGAAAATTCACTATTAGGGACACTCGTAAGTCAAGGTACCACTGTACTGTGGTAATAGTTTTAAAGTACAAACTCTCAGTTTAACTGAGGTAAGGTAAAGTCTGTAGGGTTTTTTACACCCAAGCCATAGTGGCTCATTGGACCGGTGCTTATCCATAGTGCCAAGCAACTAGGAGTATAATTCCACCTGGAAGGGATGCTAGTCCATCACAGGTTACCTTCCCAGTATATTTTTTACTGGTACCCATTTATATGGCTGGGTCTACAAAAGCACACTTGTGGTTTAGACCTTGCCCAAGAGTCTTAGCACAGTGGGGGTCTAACTGGGATTTGAACACATAACCTCCCGATCATGAGTGCAGCACCCTAACCAGTACGCCACCTGTCCCCCCAGTTTAACTGAAAGCAAACATAAATAATAACAAAACTGATTCACAAAATTAAAAATATTTCTGCCTCAAATAAAACCAATTTTGACGCTAAACTATCGTATTTTCCGGACTATAAGTCGCACTTTTCATACTTTGGCTGAAGGTGCGACTTATACTGCAGAGCAACTTATATGTGAAATTATTCCATTTAATTCTGTTCATGATAATAATAAGAGATAAATATAAAATGTTTGTTATTTTACACTCACAACCACAAGAGGGCATTCTAGGCTTGGGTACCAGTACCTGCTCACCCACCACTGAAGAAATAGCCCCGGAAATCCTATTCTGCAGATTACAAGCTGCAAGTAGTGAAATATGCAGCAGAAAATGGTACTTGAGCAGCAGAAAGAAAGCTTGGAATGAATGAGAATCTTGTGAGGGACTGGAGAAAAGCAGAAATTACTATTACTGCAATGAAAAAAACAAAAACAAAAAAGCTAATCGCAGGCTAAAAGCTCAATGGCCACAGCTAGAGGAATGAGGTCGCACATGGTGCTTGAGCTACGTGCTGCAAGGAGAGGCTTATCAACAGTGCAGCTGCGTCTCCATGACCAGGTTGTGAAATTATTGCATGTTTATTTCTACATTCACATCCACAACAAGGCCAGGAGAGGGCAGAAAAGTGGAGATTATTATTACTGCAATGAAGAAAACAAAAAAAGCTAACGAAGGCTAAAGGCTAAATGCGGGCTAAAAGCTAATTGCGGGCTAAAAGCTAATCACGGGCTAAAAGCTAATCGTGGGCTAAAAGCTAGATGGCTACAGCTAGAGAAATGAGCTTGCATATAGGGGCTTAAGCCTCAGGGAGAGTCTTCTCAACAGTGCAGTTGTGTCACCACGTCTAGGTAGTTGTCAAGAAATAGAAATGACTTTGCGTGACTTTATTGGTGTTACCGTGTCATGCAACGCAACAGCTTCTCTATCAGAGCGAGGACCATGACGTCACAAAAACTGCCAGCAGATTTCCAAACCAAGGTAGACAGTTTCCATGAGTTTGCGACTTATAGTCCAGTGCGACTTATATATGTTTTTTTTCCTTCTTTATTATGCATTTTTTGATCAATACGAGTTGTACTCCGGAGCAGCGTATAGTTCGGAAAATACAGTAGTGTTTCTTTCACTCAAGAACCAAAGAAAAAGAATAACAAAGATAACAAAAAGATAATAAACATCAGCTTATTACCTCTCATGCTAGGTAGCATATTATTATTATTATTATTATTATTAATAATAATAATAATAATAATAATAATAATAATAATAAACAATAAACAACAACAATAACGACAAAACTGGTATTAGCTAGCTAAATTATAACAGACAGAGGTGGGGGGAAAACACACATTAGTTACTTAAGTAAAAGTACAATGTGTTGATTTGTACTGTACTGTAACAATTGTGCTTTAATAAAAGTACAAAAATTCAGGCTACAATATGCACAGTAGGTCACAGAAGGACATCTCTGCCAGCTGTTCTATTCAAGTATATTATTACAACAGCATACATTACAATATAATCATGGGCTTGGTGTGTAATTAAGGAAGAAGGAAAATGCACATAAGAATTTTTCATTGTTTTGATTTCAGCATTATTCCAAGTCAGAGAGGTGGATAATACGCAATTATTGAATGGAAGCAAAATATGATATCGAAAATTATTCAATTGAGGGGTTGCCAAAATCTGCCAAAACCAAAAGTCATGGTTGTCATAGACTAACTGTAGTTTAATTAACTATAAGTCTCCATTATATGAAAGCCAATTCTACAACAGTTTCATTGTTCAAGCAAATAAATTGAGTCGTGTTGCTGTGGTGAAAGTACTAGTTCTCGATTAATCATTTAACTTATCTCATAGGGCAGTGGTGGCTTAGTGGTTAATGTGCTCGATCACTGATCATAAAGTTGGGGGTTCAAGCGCCAATCACCACAGGTTGCCACTGTCCCCCCTGTGCAGCTAACTGGGTTATCAAAGCCGGCCATGTCTATAGTGTGAGGCATGTAAAAGAACCATTGCTGACTTTCGGCAAGAGTAGGCTGCAAAGCCGTCAGCGTGTTTCCACCCCGCGATGGCCTGGCGAGCTGTCCAGGGTGTACTCTGCCCTCGCCCGGAGTCGGCTGGGCCCCGCGACCCTAATTAGGATTAAGCGGTTACAGAAAATGAACTGAAATTCTTTCATGGCAACAATGCAATACAGTAGGCCCTAGACTATTGGTGATTTTGCATTCACGGTTTGCATATTCGCGGATTAAACAGCAACTGTTACGTCATTCAACTTCAGCCAATGGCTATCTTACTTCCTGCTGATTGGTTGAGATGATGTAACGCCCCTTTTTTCTTATTCACGCACACTTTGTGCCTGTGCTTTTTAAGTGTGAGTATTTTTAATGACTGTTAAGCTCCATTATGCCACCCAAATGCAGTGCACCTAGGCTTCTGGTAAGGCGCCGAAGCACCAGAAAAAGGTATGAACTGCATGAAAAAGTAGAACTGCTTGATATGATTCAGAAAGGGAAATGTTTTGCTGCAGAAGTGCGAAAAGGTGAATGTTGTATGAAACAAGGTCATCATCAGAATGGAACCTGCCTTAGTATTCTGCATACGTCTAGTTCAGGGGTCGGCAACCTTTGCCATTCAAAGAGCCATTTGGACCCGTTTTCCACATTAAAGAAAACACTGGGAGCCACAAATCCTTTTTTGACATTTAAAATCAAATAACACTGCATGTAATGTTTTTCTCCTTTCTCCTTTATGTTAATATAAAACAACAATGTGTTGCATTGATTTAAACGACTGCAGAGACTATAAATTACAATTTTGCTTGCAACAAAAACATTTAGATTTAAAAAAAAATCGTCAGCCTCCCCGTGACCCAAATTAGGATTAAGTAGTTCAGAAAATGAATGAATGTGTTCGAGTCATTCTTGTATTTTTATAAAGAACAAGAATATCTATCCCACGAAGCATGGGACGGGGTGCAGCCAGATGTGTTAACAGGTTGGGTAGTCTACCTCACCATCACTACCTTCATGTGATCTTTTTTATCTTTATTCATTATATTAATGTTGTTTTGTCATTGTTTTAATTTCCAAAAACGACAGCAACACAAAAAAGTATATGAAGACTTTTAAATAAAATTAATGCTTAATGCTGCACTGACTGACCCATTCTCAGAGTGGAGACTGAACCACACCCAGTCTTTTATTCGGTCACTGGGAGGAGAGTTATATAATTTGGTGATTGCTGTGTATAATCAAATCTCACCGTCTCTTACTTCAGCTGTGATTTCCGTTCCTGGATTACAAACCCCAGCAGCGAAAAAAATCTCTCACCCGCCGCGCTGCTGATGGTGAGCGCACTCCTTATCATGAGCACAAAAATTTGGAAATCCACCAACACAGCAGATCAAAAACACTGAGACTCTCAATGTAGCTGATAGGCATGTCCACAAGAACACGCACACAAAATCACCTCACCCACACCAAATAAATATCCGCCTACACCCGTGACTGTTAATTTTCATCTATGTAATTTTCAACCCTAAAAGAACATTCTTGGAAGGGTACCCACTGGGGACCTGTGGGTACCCAACCATTGCAGAACTCTGCTTTAAGCAGATTCTCCCATCATTCAGGTGAAAGCTGGTTTAACTCTCTGCCCCTGGACGCCAAAGAGGTGAAAGAGCCACATGCAGCTCTGGAATCACAAGTTTCCGACCCCTGATATAATGCAATGCAAAGTAATGCAATACCTCCCCCTAGTGGGCATTTTTTGAAAACTACAGTGCTGTATATTTTATCGAAAATATTATACTGTACTCAGTTTGTGTCCTTTTATATATAACATATAAAATATATACTATATATTGTGTGTGTGTGTGTGTGTGTGTGTGTGTGTGTGTGTGTGTGTGTGTGTGTGTTGTGTGAGAGAGAGAGAGAGAGAGAGAGAGAGAGAGAGAGAGAGAGAGCCAGAGGTGTATGTGTGTGTTAATAAAAAAGTTTAATAATGGTTTAATTAATAAATATGTTAATAAATTGGTTTAATATGTTAATAAAATGTTTAAATGGTTTAGTAAATAATTTTCTTTTACTTTTGACACATATTTCATCCAAAATTGGTGTACTTTTATTATTTTTAAAGGGTTTATGAGGTAGTCTTGGGAGCCTTGGAACAAGTCAGGCATTTAACATGTAAAATGAAATGCAATCACTACTGACAAAACTCCCGCGTTACGAAAAAGGCCCTGGAACGGATTCATTTCGTAAGTAGGGGACCAACTGTGTGTGTGTGTGTGTGTGTGTGTGTGTGTGTGTGTGTGTGTGTGTGTGTGTGTGTGTGTGTGTGTGTGTGTGTGTGTGTGTGCTGTGTAATGTTTTATTTTATTATCAATAAATATCAGAGTAAAAAAATTAGTTTTTCGTACTCATTACTAATTTTTACTACATTAATACTTTATTAATGAGTAAAACTGTGTATAGAATGTGTTTAAGAAGCATATTTTAGTGCATGTAATAAATACACAGTATTTTACTTCTGGTTGATCATTCACACATGTAATATGATACATGGGGTTTTACTTCCGGGTACAAAACTCGCGGATTATCTTCATTCGCGGGAGAAGCTGGAACCAAACCCCCCGTGAATAACGTGGGCCTACTGTACCAAGAATTATGTGATGGTTCTAAACCAATCAGAAACATACAGAAGTCATAAGTAGACATGAATTCACCCCCCCACACACACTTTCTTAATATAACAAGATACTTATGTTGTTTTCTGATGGTAATGAGTTAATTTCATTTTGTTTTACATGATAACGATTGATTTATAACAAGCCATAAAATTATTTCAGCCTGTGACAGTTAAATTGTTTATTTTTTACACCATGCTTTGTTATCTCTAGATCTCATATTAATAATGAAATTATAAAGGTAATAATGAAAAAAAATAAAGTTTTGTAATCTTGAGAAAATTATCCTGTTATCCCAAAAAAGGGATAAAAAAAGACTTCTGCAGAAATGAGACATTTTCTTGAATAAAGAATATTTGTTTTCCTGAGATAAACAACTCAGATCATACAGCTTCGATGTAGTACACAGAATTCATAATTATGCCATAAGACCACATGATATAGAAATATAAAATCTAATTACATTTGTTATTTTTTTTACATTTGTTTATCTTATTTAATCTGCCATACTTCCACAAAGAGTCTTGCTCATTTTCCTTCGTTCAACCAAACAAGATTCATCAGTTCTAGTCTTAATTTTGTGCTCCTCATCTTACATGACTCCATGAATGAAATGTTGCCAGTCATGCTAAGCTCAGCAAGAGAAGAGATGGATATATTTATAGAGAAATTAAATGAGATTAAACGTCAGGTGGGTAATTTTTTTGGAGAATTTTGGGGCTATATTTTTTAACACTAGTGAATACATTCAATGCTCTGAGAATAGCAGGAAAAGAAAATCGGTCTATATTTCTACCTTAAAACTGCCAATGCACTCGTTGCACATGTCCAGAGTTTTCAATGAGACTAGACAGACACCACAAATTTCTGCATACTTACAACTTTCCATTAATATGTTGAGGTCATTTTGTGTGTCTACACACACACACACACACACACACACACACACACACACACACACACACACACACACACACACACGAGTATATTAATTAAGTGTCTTCTCAAATGTAGTGAGGCATGAGGTAGTCAGATATAATGAAAATATGCTAAACAAGAACCAGCCCTGCTCTGTAAACAAATCCAACAAGTTTGAAAGGACAAGGAGGGATTTTTTGAGTTGGATTCTTTCAAAATCTAGATTTTTGCTGCCAATTTCTCTAAAAATGACCCACACTAGCTTTAGGCAGAGTTGGAAAGCAGTAGGCTGCATAGTGGAAAAGTGTTTTCACTACAGACTGTCAGAAATAATGGCTCCATGTTTTTGAACCGAACCGGCCCACGGTTGTGACAAATGAGTCCATAGCTGCCAGACTAAACATAAAAATAGTCAGGGAATTTTCATACTGATATAAAACTCATCAAAACAATGACACAGACCAGCTTGGGTTTAATTTGCATTGGTATATCAATTTTTGGGTGTTGTGGGAATTTTATGCATTTATTTTTGTTCCTTTATGGTTCACCATCTTGGAACTGTCTTCACTATTGTGTTTGTGGCACCCTACTGCATTTCTGCTTATATCGTATTTATTTTGAAATGTGAAATAGGTCAGTTAACGGTTACCTAACTCTAAAATGGTCACTTATCGGAATATCCATATATCAGCTTGCAACCGCCCGACATGAGCCCTGTAATTTGTTGTACCCATTCCTGCCGAAACTTCTGGGCAAACCCACAACCACCTGCTCACAAACTAAGAAAGTCTTTCATTTATCCTTTTGGAAAAAAAAATTATTATGGAGCCTTATACCAGTGTTTCCTTTTCAAAACAGGTTCCAAACGAGATGGGCAATCCTAGAGAGTGGGGTGACTCACTGAGTGATGAACATATGGTGAAAGCAGTGATTAGCGATTTGACTTTGAGCCATTCAACAAGTATTCATCAGTCAGCGAGATGCTAACTGGTGATTTGATGACGACTGTCGAGCAAATTTTTGGTAATATTCTGATGGGTAGTTGTTAAATGGCTCACAAACATTTGGCAAATCCCCATGTCCAGTGAGCAACATTTTAGCGAATGTGGCAACTGTGCCAACTGTTTGACAAATGCTTGCCGAGCCACCTTTAGGAAATAATGGGATCACATGATGGTCACGTGAACACAGAGGTTTACCAACTTGATGCAGAGTTTGCTACCTTCTTCGTCTTGTTTTCCTTTCTGCTTTTTCCTTTTTTCAGGGGTCGCCACAGCGAATCCTCTGACTGACATGTTTTATTTGGCATAGATTTTTACATTGGATGCCCTTCCTGACACAACCCTTTAGCAAGGGGCAGAAACAAGCTGATGGCTAGGCAGCCTACTCTTTATGAAAGTCAACAATGGTTCTTTTACAGGCCTCATACCATAGACAGTGAGAGACATGACCGGCCTTTTATAAACCAGTTAGCTTCACTGGGGGGACAGTGACAACCTTGTGGAGAGTGGGACTCGAACACCCAACCCTAGGATCAGCGATCCAGCGCCCTTTACCAGCAGGCCACCACTACCCTCAGAGTTTGCTACCTATTTGTAAGTATTCTTTAATCTGTCGCCACAGGGAGCTGAATGATTCAAGAACTTTTTCAGAGGTGACACTTCAAAATTTTAAATACTGTATTCAACGTAATAAACATCCTACTCCAATAAGCCCCCCCAATGTTTTTGATCTTATGTATAAAATGAGGCGTTCACTGCCTGTAAAATTGAGTTTACACGGTATTTCAAGACCTCCTGCCACTGGGGAATGTATAATGTTAATCAGCAACAACACATTTGATTGTTCCGACGTGCTTTAAAAAACAACAAAATATTTTGCTGTGTTCTCTGAGTAAATCTCCAACAACCGATGAACCATTAGAAACTGCTACAGCAAAACTATGGGATGCTCTGAATGAATGGAGCGATGAGCCACATATGGACCTCTCAGAAAGTGATGACAAGGATTTTTCATCCGATTCTCCTGCTAACTAACTTCATAAATTTGAAGACATTCCTGGACATGTGCTTTTATTTATGTTCGTGTTGATTGGTTCAACGTGTCATGTGCTAAAGTTGACATTCATGTTGATTGGATCATTTTGCTTCCAAAAGTTTAAAGGAACAGCGCCAGGAGTTAAAAGTAAGGGGTCTTTTTTTTATTTTAATTTCTGCTGTTTTCTGTTTATTTTCAGCTTTCATGTAAGTAGTTTGGTTGACACCACAAAATGAATAATACAAATACCAGTAAAACTCTTTAATTGTTCTGTGATTATTCATGTTTTCCACCTCGATGGTAATAGGCTAATAAGCACTTTCCGTTCCACTCTGCTGGTAACATTTTAATAAGCGCTCAGCCACTCCAAATTTTAAATAATTGATCAAATAAAATTGGTAAGTTTTCCAGTACACATGGGCGGTTATTAGACGTAAGATAAAAAACATGGGGGGGGGACTTATTGGAGCATAGCGCTTATTACATCGAATATGAGATATATATATATACAGACGCTCCCCGACTTACGTTTTAGTTAGGTTCCGGATGGCCGAAAGTAAGGTGAAAAAAAAAAACGCAAATTGTTACTGTATGTTCCAGTGACATATGACATCCATAATTACCATCACCGTATCTCATAGAACACCCCTAAATCAATTATTATAAACATAACATTGTAAAATAATATCAAATATATCAAATGATATCAACATTAATTTCAAATAAATTAAATTCAAGTAAAATAATTTAAAATAGATAAATTATAATCAAATTCACAAATCAAATATAAAAATACAGTATCAAATATAACCTTTAACATTTTCTATGATGCGATCTTTATGCATGTAAATGGTTCCGATGATCGATGGGGCCATTTGGGAGAAATGTGCAACATTCACATGTTTTTACCAGCATCAATTTTCTTGATAACGGCCATCTCCGTTTCTAATGAGATGGATTGCTGCTTTTTCTGATTACCACCATCACGAGCAGGCTTACGCTTCTGACCAGCCATATTTGCTTATGGTTACAAAAGTCCGCAAAACAGTGTAAACACAAAGATCACAGAGATGAAGTCTTAACACAAGGGTAACATGTGGTGAACTGGGAAGAAGGAGGGCACATTCAGTCTGTCGTTTGTAAACAATGGACGCAGCGTCATGTGGACATAGCGCATTACGTCAGCGTACTACATAGGTACGTCTCGATTGACAGAGAGCACGGTAAACTCAAAATTTGACGTAATTTTTTTTAAACCATAATAAAAAAAAAAAAGTAAAACAAATGAATGGGGGAGTGTCTGTATGTATGTATATATATATATATATATATATATATATATATATATATATTAATAAATACATATTCAATGCTATGAATGCTTGTAATAACAATTAAACATTAAAAAATAATGAATAAGATGTAAATAAAATATAAATACACACACATAGGCGCATGCACGTACTCAGATGTGCACCTCACAACAATGTAACTAGTTTTGATGGGAGGTTTTTGGTTGTTTTTTGTTTTGTGTTTGTTTAGGCTTTTTTTCATAATTGACTTTGTTTTTGCGGCATTTTCTTTAACTTTTTCCCCTATTCCTTAATTTCCTTATTTTTTAATTCGATGAACATTAAAAAAAAAATGCAATGTACTGAAGCCACAAGAATTGAAATGCGAAGAATCCCTGTATATACATACAGTGGTAGTGGTACCTCAACTTACGAAATTAATTCGTTCTGAGGACAAGCTCTTAAGTAGAAGTGTTCGTCAGACGAAACAAAAATTTCCATCGGAAACAATAGAAAACCAATTAATCCATTCCAACCCCCTCCCAAACTATTATAACCTGACATAAAAATGTATTTTTGATGTAATATATTTAAGATAAACATGATACTGTAATTAACAATAAATAATAAAAAAAACAAGAATGAACAATAAGTCAAGAAACAATACAGCAAGTGTGTCTGAACTTCAGAATAGCACTTACCATTAGCTTGTACTCCTAATTTTTAAAAACTTTTTATTTATCTATTTATTTAATTTTTTGGGATTTTTTAATAAGGCTAATTGGCATGTATGACCCTAAGGAACATACTTTTTAACATAGTGGTTCAGCCTTCAGTGTGATTGCGCGTCCTCTACACCAGGTGGCAGTGGCGCTCTCACTATGTTCCCTATGGTGTAGGGAAAACCACTGCGCAAACGATATAAAGTGCAGTGAACACTATTTATAGTCATGCGCGGGCGCTGGGGGGTAAAATGTTTTTTTTTTTTTTCTTCCTATAGGGAGCATCACAGAAAATAATTGAGAAGCACCGCACAAGGCGTTCTCAGAACGTGGAGGAATAGTCGTGGAAGAATACAAGACTAATTGGCCCGGAAAAGCCATTTCCCCAGCAGCGCTCGTAAGTCGAAAATTTGCTCGTTGGATGGGGCAGATTTTTGGTGGAATTAAAGCTCGTATAATAGAAAATTTGTTATAAGGGACACTCGTAAGTCGAGGTATCACTGTCTATACATACAGTGAGAGAGAGAGAGAGAGAGAGAGAGAGAGAGATCATTCGTTCATTCATTTTCTGAACCGCTTTATCCTAATTTGGGTTATGGGGAGGCATCCATCTGAGCCAACTCGGGGCAAAGAAAGAGTACACCCTGAACAGCTCACCAGGCCATTGCAGGGCAGACACACGCTGACAGCTATGCAGCTACTCTTTACAAAAGTCAGCAATAGTTCTACATGAACCTCTCACCACAGTGAGAGACATGGACAGCTTTTTAGAAACCAATTAGCCGCACTGGAGGGACAGCAGTGAGCACAAACATGGCTAGAGTTTGACTTTGAAAAGCCACCCAAGCTCAAAGGTAACTGTGTCATTTGAAAGTCCATGTATGGTTTCTTATTAGTGTTCTCTAGTAACAGCATGTCTATTGGCACTGGTCATGAAATTATAAGCACTCTTTCCCAAAAGTCTTGCCACTTTGCTCAGACCTTCACTTTAATGCAGACATTCCAAAATGGAAATATTTCTGGGACTCAGGTAGTCTTCCCACCACGTTTCGTAAAAATCCAGTGTTGGTTTACTTTTTTGTTTTGTTACTTTACATTTGTTTTTGCCGAGTATAAGCTGAACGGACACTTAGTTACATAACACTCAGTTCAACTTGAAACACAGAGCTCCTCTGTCCTGGTTAAAATATGTAAATATTTAATTCTCATTTTCATTATGTTTCCATGGATTATGTACTAAAACTTTTAAAGAGAGATAAAGAAAGTGTGAGAAATGCTTGGAGTGTGCTTGCAGCTCACCTACATCTATCATGATTTAAAAAATAGAACAAATACGCCATAAAAATCTTATTTTCAGTTGTTTTTTTTTGCTTCAGTTCCCATGTACTATATATTAAAACAACTATCCACCTATCAACTATCAACTGGAGTTAAAATGAATAGCCCAATAAACATTTAATCTCAAGGACTATTCAGCAATACCCCTGAGCACGAGATGCATCTTAAATTGTTAAATGCTAAATGCAATGATAAAAGAATACGAGGCCCCCTATCATTATTAACAAATAACCACATATAATACTTTTGGGCATGACGTTATTGTAAAATGCTGAACTTTATGGTGGCTGGAGTTAGTAGTGTTAAGCTTTACCTTTTGGTTTTATGTATACTGAATATTCAAAGCCGGGACCTCCAGCTCTCATTGGAGTGATTCACAGCTGAGTGTGCATTGGCCGGGATTATAATCAGCACCTCCAAATCTGAGGCCATGATTCTCAGCCAGAAGAGGGTGGAATGCACCCTTCAGGTCTGAAATGAGGTTCTCTTCAAAGTGGAGGAGTTCGGGGTCTTGTACAGAGGTGAGGGAAAAAGATAAACAGTGGTTGGTGCAGCATCTACTGTAAAGCGGCGCTTGTACCAGGGAGAAGAGGGAGCTGAACCGGAACGCTAAACTCTCAATTTACCAGTTGATCTACATTCAAACCCTCACCTATGGTCATGAGCTTTGGATAGTGACTGAAAGAACAAGATTATGGATAAAAGCGCCAATGTGAGCTTCCTTCACAAGGTTCTCCCTGATAGATAGGTTGAGAAACTCCAGGATGAGCTCGGAGGAGAACTGCTGCTCCTTGGCATTGAGAGCTGCCAGTTGATGTGGCTGGGGAATCTGGTTAGAATGCTTCCCGGATGCCTCCCTGGCATGGTGTTTCAGGTATGTCCAACCGAGAAGATACCCCTGGGTCGACCAAGAACATGCTAGAGGAACTATGTCTATCTGCTGGTCTGGGAAATCCTTGGTGTCCCCCTGGAAGAGCTGGAAGAAATGGCTGGGGAGAGGGACATCTGGACCTCACTGCTGAGGCTGCTGCCCAATGACCTGACCCCGGATCAAGTGCAAGAATGTGATGATGATGATGATGATGATGATGATGATGATGAATATTCAGAGAGAAGGATAATATCATTCAAACAAATAAATTCTCAAATGCTTGGTATTAAATACCCTGCTTCTCCACTTAAGACATCAGGCCTGAGGAGAACCTAGGGACACAAGCTTGTGGTCAACAATGATGCCATTTAGTTTGGCAAAACCTCACGAGTCGTATACAATCAGTTGAAATTGAACGCTATGTGTAGCTCATACAGGATAGAGTGGGATCATCAGAAGAGGCATAGCTAGTCTACTTACAATACATTGACTTTGTATGCACAGTCGTGGCCCAATGGTAAGGTGCTGGATTACCGATCCCAAGGTTTTGGGATTTCAAGCTGCACTAACAATGGTTATCACTGCTGTCCCTCCAGTGCAGCTAACTGGCTTATCAAAGGCTGGCCATGTCTCTCACTGTCTATGGTGAGAGGGGTAAAAAAAAATTGCTGAAGAGTAGACTGCATAGCCGTCAGCATGTTTCTGCCCTGCGATGGCAGGGCGAGCTGTCCCGGGTGTACTCTGCACTCACCCAGATTCGGTTGAGACGTGTGCCAGCCTCTTGACAACCCTAATTAGGATTAATCAGCTCAGAAAAAAATGAATAACTTTGTATGGGGCTTCTGATTTCTCCATGTGATACTTGGTTCAGAGATATAAAATAAAAATTGTGTGCCCAATTTTCTGAACAGGTACAGTGACTTGGATGTGGTGGAGCATTGTGTTTTATTCCTAGTCTTAAATATTAAATCGTGTGTAATGAATAATATGTTGCTTCACAAGATGAATTTTCTTTTATTCAAGAAGCTCTTTGGACGCTGACCTTTACTTGACTCATTATTCAAAATAATAGCACTTTAAGACCTTTTACTCATCTCACTTCTGATATAGCTATAGATATATATATATCTATACATGTTCTACTTTTTGACATGAGTCGATTTTTGGAGACCTTGAGTCCGACAGGAACTGCAGTCATTATTGGAGTGTAGCCGCTGAGATAATGACAGTAATACAAACGTACAAAGCACAGTGTATGACTCGTCACAGTGGACGCTATAGAGAGAAAAGAGCTATTTCTGCCCGTCATTACAAAAAGCTCCTTATTGCCTGGCTCTGACCACAAAGTCTGTCACCAAATAAGTGCTGGCATCTTCTATAACACACCCCAATCCACAGACTGAAGTAAACAACTCCAAAAAAGCTGTCTGCTAGCATATTGTGACCCTTTGCTGTGTTCACTGTGGGATTTGGAGATCTCACTTTTAGCTAACACAATTTGTGTGTTGACAAACTAGCCGGTTGTTGCAGAATGTGGAGAAACAGCTTAGTGGGTTTTGTGTGAGATTTCCTCTAGATGTCTAAAAAAAAATCAATTCAGTACAACTCACAGCCCTCACCTGATTTCGCTTTATCTCAAACTTTTAAACAAAAAACATCATCACAGCGGAGTTATCAATTTCCTTAAAAAACTAGCACTTTGAGCATGCTAACATGCAATTACTCAGATTTCTGGACAAAAGGGGTGACATGGTGGCATCGTGGTGACACACCCCACAGGTAGAAGGTCCTGGGCTTGGTGATGGTGTTTCTGTCTGGACTTCGCATGTTATCACCGTGCTTGTGCGGGTTTGCTCGGGGAACTCTAGTTTATTCATACAGTCCAAAGACATACACATTCGACTAATCGGCTGTTCCAAATTGTCCCTTTATGTGAAAGCAAATGTGAATTTTTTTTTTGTGTGTGTGTGTGTGTGTGTGTGTGTGTGTGAACAGGCAAACTCTACACAGAACTGCCTTTGCCAAGACTCAGATTTCTGGACAAAGGTAAAGGGGTGACATGGTGGCGTCGTGGTTATACACCCCACAGGTAGGTCCTGGGCTTGGTGAAGGTGTTTCTGTCTGGAGTGTGCATGTTCTCGCTGTGCTTGCACGAGTTTCCTCCAGGTACTCCAGTTTCCTCCCAGTTGACAGAGATGCACATTCGGCTAATTGGCTGTTCCAAATTGCTTGGATGTGTAATTGGCTGTGTGTGTTGGGCCCACTGATTGTCTGGCATACTGTCCAGGGTGTACTCTGTCTTCACCTCATGTCGGCTATGAAAGGCTCCAGCCTCCCCGTGACTCGCATAAGATTAAGCAGTTTGGCAAATGAGTGATTAAGTGAGTAAGTGTCGTCTTCCTTAATGAAAAGATTTTAATGACAAATCTTTTACTAAGCAAACATTTCGGTGATATTTATAGTTAAGCGAGTGTTCATAGCATGAGCAGCTTCATTAGCATCGCATTATAATAAATGTGATATCTCATCATGGTATCATCTGGCTTTCTTTTTATTGTGGAAAAATTTAAGAAAGAGGCAGACTGTTGCTGTATTTTTGGTAACGGAAGCACTCTTCTTGTATTATCTAGCCAAGGGAAGAGCTAAAATGATTCTGGTGGCTAGTGTCACAGCTTGTCAGGGTGTCCCTGAGACAATATTTTATAAAATATATCCTTCACCAAGGTGCTAGCATTGTCCAAAGACATCTCTCTCTCTCTCTCTCTCTCTCTCTCAGAAGGTGAGTCGACTGCAATCTCAGGGATTCTAAAGTCTCTCCTCTTTCTCAGTCCAAACAGAATTTCCTCTTGTGATGAGAAGGCCAGCCGTAATTTTCTATCAACCGTTGCATTTTTATGAAGCCTTTAAGCTAAGAAAGAGATTATAGCAGGCCTTCACCTTGTCTGAGTGAGTGATAGAGTCTTCTAACAAGGTGTATAACAGATTAAACAAAATAAATTAAAAATGCATGCTACGAGGTGCATTAGGTGAGAGACATCACTAAAATGTAATCAGGTTCAGAAAAGTTTACTCCTTGAAAACAACAAAAGCTTATGTGAGCACAAGGAGAACATGCAAACCTAACACATTGCCCGGGACTCTAACCCAGGACCTTTATGCTGTGAGGAAGATGTGCTTACCACCACACCGCAGTGCCACTCATATACACTCACTATCTCAGTTACGATGAACGCAAGTCACGACCACCCGTACTTATGACCACTTCTAGCAGATGCCTATTATGAGTTTACTGTATATGTCTGGCAGCATAAAATATTTGTGGCAGCACAGCATCCCAGCATCTCACACTCACAGCATTCTATCCCTACACTGTGACTAGATCCCATCGCACTAACATTTCTTTTACAGTACAATTTTACATTCATTTACTGTACACCGTTACCATGGCCCCCAAGAGGAAGTCCGAATCATCAGATGGCAATTCTACCAAAAAAGCAAGGAAGGCACTGTCGTTGGAGATGAAGATGAAAGTGATAAAGCAGTATGAAGGACGAAAAAAGTAAATTCCATTGCTTGAGATCTTCATCTCTCCCACTTCACAGTGTCTACTATTTTGAAGGACAAGGACCGCATGAAGGAAGCAGTGAAAGCAGCAGCCCCAATTAAATCAACTATCATCACAAAACAGTGTGAAGGACCAATTGCAGAGATGGACAAGTTGCTATACACATGGTTGGAAGATAATAGGCAAAGAAATGTGAAACTGATGTTGTGAGTGAGTGATCATAGCGAGTGCAGGGTGGTTTCAGTTTCGTTGAGTTAAATATCCGACTTATGATCAATCAGACTTACAATTGTTTTGTCGGAAACAATATAGATCGAGTCCCACTCTCCACAAGGTTGTCACTGTCGCCCTCAGTGCAGCTAACTGGGTTATCAAAGGCGGGCCATGTCTCTCACTGTCTATGGTGAGAGGTTCATGTAAAAGAACCATTGCTGACTTTCGTAAAGAGTGGCTGCAAAGCCGTCAGTGCGTTTCTGTCCCTTGCTAAAGGGTTGTGTCAGGAAGAGCATCCGACATAAAAACCTATACCAAATCAAACGTGCGAATCATTTGCTGTGGTGACCCCTGATGAAGGGAGAAAGCCGAAAGGAAATCTCATCTCAATGTAATAATTATTTTAGATATAATAATAATAATAATAATAATTGTTTCAAAGATGTAAAATTGCATGTTGGAATAATGGCATATCCACTTCACAGCAAGCATGTACTGGGTTCCTGTCTCGGCCTGGTGTTTCTGGGTATTTTGCATATTCTTCCCGTGCTTTTGAGGCTTCCTCAAGGTATCCCAGTTACCTTCCATAGTCCAAAGACGTGCCCATTACACTAATTGGTCCAAATGTTGGTTCATTCATTCTGTTCACTTTCTGAAATACTCAATCCTAATTAGGATCATGAAGCGGCTGGCACTAACTAAGCCGACACTGGGTGAGGGCGAATTACAGCTCACCAGGCCATCGCAGGGAAGAAACCTGGTGATGGCTATGCAGCCAGCAGTGGTTCTTTTACATCCCTCTCACCTCAGACAGTGAGAGACATGGCTGGCTGTAGATAAGCCTGTCGGGTGCACTGGGGAGACAACAGTGACAACTTGGTGAGACTGGAGGCTTGAACTCCCTGACCTTACCACCGGGCCACCGCTGCTCCTCCAAATATGGGTGTGAGTATGAATGGTTTTGTGTGTTGGTCATGTGATGATCTGACAACCTGTTGAAAGTGTACCCTGCCTTCTCCCATTATCGGCTAAGATAGGCTCCAGACTTGTGGTGATCCTATCAGGATTAAGCAGTTTGGCAAACGAATGAGTAAATAATAATAAATAATAACTGCAAACTGTTGCGCTATATGCTAAAGAAACACTACGAAAAACATATTGGAACTGAATCACTTGCAAATTGTGATAGAGGTAATCAGCAGTACTGTCATTGTTACATTGAAAACCATGTAGGACTATCAACCACTGCACATTATTTAGTATTAGTATTTAAGTCACATCATTTATAGCATTTGTTTTCTAGCTTTTGTGATCTGTTTGTCCATATTACGGCATATGATTCATGTCGTGTCCATGCTGTTGCTGAATATTTCAGCTGTCTGTGCAGTTTTGTTTTACACAGACAGAAAATGTCACGAGGAGAAATGTAAAATTCTTTCCCAGTGTCCCAAGATTAATGTTTATGTGCAATAAAATGATTAATTAAAACTCTGACGAGAAGCTTAATTTTATATAAAGCCATGATAATGCTCCATGTACACTGAAATCAGAATAATCCAAATTAATTGTCTACCCAATTAATTAAATCAGCTGGTTTTCTTTCCATGTAAGAGAGCAGAAAACTAAGAAGAGTGCTAAGTGAAGGATTGGTTATAGCTGTTGGAATTGAATTTGTGGAAAGATCATAACATTAAATGTAATTGAACAGTCAGAAATTGTACCAGCTGTCATTGTTAAAGAATTCTTGGAGATATTTCCTTTATGGTTTCAAAAGCTGTGCTGAAAATTAGTTAATAATTTGACATGCGGCTCAATCATGTCAGCATGATTGCAGATATCCGGAATTACATGATTGTCAAAATATACATAAGTTCTTTACCGGAGGGAAGATGGATACCGATGGATGGTTCCTAAAACTTTCAGTATTATCTCTCAACAATGAGAATTTTAGGATATATACTGCATGCAACATAAGAAAAACAAATACCCCCATTTCACTGGAGCACGGCAGACTCGCGGAAGCAAAAATGTCGTCATCCTCCAACGTTCCTCAGTCGTTCCATCATCTTCCGTATGATTCCGAATGTATTCCCCCGCTTCCGGCAGGCCAAATTCTTCTAGGAATGTGCTTTTTAACATGTTCAAAAGCACGTTCACCGAAAAATATTCCAACAGTGTTCCCTTTGGTTCCACAGTCCTTCCGCAAATGTTACGTCATTTCCGCAAACGTTCCGTTATCGTTCCTCTTCTGGATGGTCAAAAGCGGCCACGTAACATTTCATCTACGAATCCCCATGGAATACTCATGGAAGGTTTGTGGAATGGTTGCCTATAACACATAGGTCTTGCAGAACACTCACGGAAGTCACTTCCACTATAAATATTAAATTATTCCAGTTCATTCACTTTATTTTTTTTCTGTTTTCATGTTCATGTAATAAAGTTTTGAAGTTATAATCACTGTGGTTTGGCCTTGTGTGCATGGTTTTTAGTCTGGAATGATTTACTGAGGTGCAAATAAAAGGAATGTATTGACATTATTGATATTAAACATCTTAACATGTTAAATTTTAAATTTATTGCAAATTATAAACATATGGTAAATTACAAACATATGTTAAATTTTAAATTTATTGTGCATTATAAACATATTGTAAAATATAAACATACAGTACTTCAATAAACATCTTGTAAATTATAAACCTTTAGGACATTATAAACATATTGTAAATGATAAACAGATGTTAAATTTTACATTTATTGTACATTATAAACATATTATAAATTATAAACATATAGTATGAATGAGACAATGAGCTTACTTGTTAGAATTTACATATTTATAGGGAGAATCAGGAGCAAATCCTTTGATCTTTGCCGATTTTTCCTCGTTGAAACGTGGTTACGCTGGGTATTCCTCAGTCATTCCTCAGTCACTCCATGTTGAACGTGAACATTTCGCCTTCATTCCACCTATTCCGCAATCATTCTGTAGCTCTTCCTTCTAAAATGGACTAGTGCCGTAGTCGTTCCTTGAGTGTTCCTTGCTTTCCGTGAACGTTCCGTGAATTATCTGAAGGTCTTTCTTTGCAATCTGCACTGGTTCCGAAGGTAATCCGAGCACTTTTACGCATGTATTCTGACATTGTACTGTAGTCTTTCCATGTTTTTTCCGCACAGTCCATGAACGTTCCGAAGGTGTTCCGAGGGTACAATTTTCCGTAGGTTTTTGACCCGTTTTCCGTGTACAAATGCTGAAGGTCCTCCATAGAGTGCATTCCGCACCTTTCCGCCACGATCATTACATTCCGCACTCCAGTGAAATGGGGGTATAAAATTAGATTTTTATGGTATGTTTTATCATGATTTAATTCAAGCATTATCCCAAGATTTTAGGGTACACATAAGGTTTAATATTACGAATTACACAAGAACAGCAGAATCTGATAGGTCAGCTATCCAGGGGTTATTACTGATGAGTGGATAATACCTGAATCAAAACAAACAATCATGGTGTGTCACGACCACTTGGAGCAGGTGGCATCATACTTTCAAAAGGAAACATATATTTAAAACAAATTTAAACATATAAAAATCTCATTTCATTTAGCTTTTCTTGTATTTCCTTGCAGTATATACGAAAATTTTGAATTAGTGTAAAAATACAGTGACAGACAGTGAAAAATACAGACAGTGAGAGACATGGCCAGCCTTTGATAACCAAGTTAAGTGCACTGGGGGCAATCCCAATAATATTTCTGCTAATTAATAACAATCACGCAAACCTTTGAAGCTGATTTTTTTAATGCATGCTAGATGGCAACTTGATTCTCAAAACACCCTCAAACATCATAAATATGGTGTTTTATATAAACCAATGCTGGATGCTTAATGAGATTCTTGTTTAAAGTAAGATGTGATGCAGTCTGCTTTGTTTTTTAATATATAAATGAAAAGAGAAAGGAAGCTATACTATGACTAAAATACATTTTTATCTCTTGACCCCAATTAGTCTCCATTAACACTGCATTCTTTTTTATTAACATTTTAGATATCTATGCTGAGCCGAATAAGTTGCAGAAAATATATATACCCTCGCGCCAAACCACCTAATACTAGCTGGGTTCCAGAGATGCTGGAGCCTGTGCCAACCGGCTCGGGTACTAACAGATCACACCCTGAACAGCTCACCAGTCCACCGTAGGACCTGATTCTAAATGTCATCATTGAAAATTGAAAGAAAGTGCTGTTTTTTTTATTTGAAAACACACAACAACTAGAAACTAGACACTTTTTGACTTACATTCATCCGTTTTACGTTTTTTCAATTTAAAATGTAAAGTGACTCGGTATAAATAAGTGACTTATTTGAAATTAATGTTGATATTATTTGATATATTTGATATTATTTTACAATTTTATGTTTATAATAATTGATTTAGAGGTGTTTTATGAGATACGGTAATGGTATTTATGGATGTATAGTCACACATCATACGTCACTGTAACAACTTACGTTCACTTTCAACTTACGTTCGGCCGTCCGGAACCAATTAAAAACGTAAGTTGGGGAGCGTCTATATGTTACGTCTACATGACGTCCCACATAAAATAAAGTGGAAGCCACATGATCTGCCACCTTGATCTAGTTGGCCAGACTTTCAGTCACCACCACCTGTTCCCAGTTAGCACACTCCCATAAATAGCCTGGACATCCAGTGAAGCAATGCTAAGTCTCGCTCCTAGCATTCCAGTACTAATATTACTGAGTATTTTGTTTGCTTAGATGCCTTTCCAGTGTTGACCCTGGTCAAGACCCTTGTTTTGTTTATTGAATTCTGCCCATCCTACTTAGCTCTGTCTTCTTATTTCCTGATCCAATGCCTGGTTATCTATAAATGATTTTGTTTTGCTTTTTCACATTCGCCTGCTTAATTGTATAAAATGTTTAATGTGTATTAAGTGAATATTTATTTATCGGGAGCTTTTTTTCTCACTGAGATGCATTGCACCTTATTTTCAATCTATTAATCCATTCCGTTTAGTCCAACAAAGGTTGTTGAGAGGCTGTAGCATATCCCAGCTGACTCTTGAGAGAAGGTGAGGTACAACCTGAATGTACCACAATTCCATCCATTCATTAATTTTCCTAATTATGGTCGCAGGGAGGCTGGCACCCTTCTTAGCCGACTCTGGGCGAGGGCCATGTGCTGCCAGGGCATCACAGGACAGAAACACACTGACGGCTATGCTACTCTTGAGGATAGTCAGCAATGATTGTTTTACATGCAGCTCACCATAGATAGTGAGGGACATGGCTGGCCTTTGATAACCCAGTTAGCTGCATTTTGGGGACAACAACCCTGGGATCAGTAATCCAGCACCCTACCACCAGGCCACCCCTGCCAGACCACTCCATTGCATTGCATATACACAACCATTTGCACTCACACTCAGGGGCAATTTGGAGCAGCCAATTAGCCTAATGTACATGTCTTTGGACCGTGGGAGAAAACTGGAGTATGCAGAGGCACTGCAACAACTCTGAAATACTAAAATCTTCACCAAGTTTGATCCCCACAGTGGGTAACATCTCATGCACATATGGAATCACCAACTTGCTCTACAGCCCATATTCTCAAGCACTTCAATCCTTCCAATGCATTCATAGGTGAGGTAGATGGAAGGTAGCACTGTCTATATGGTCATCATGGGATTCCCAACCAGCTCGCCTCTTTAGTCTGGTCCAGATTGAAAGAGAAACTGCATGTCTCCATAGGCCTCATACCTAGCTAGTAGAACAAGAACTAACCTAAGAACACTGTCCAAGTGAAGCAGGCCCAACCAAGATGACTATTACAAATCCAAATGCCAAACCAAACTTCAATTCATAATGGTGTGTGTGTTCATTAAAAGCTTATACATAGGTTACAGTCTTAAAGTACAGCGCAGTCTAAGGGCGATGACAACACTTTATATTAAAACCTGTCTGCATGTAAAATCATAGCCCAATAGCTTCTATTTTAACAATTTTATATTAAAAATTGAGTTGTAGAATGATGATGTCATCAAGGATATTTAAGAAGCTCTGCCCTAACCTATTACACTTCATTTGAGAGACCTTTAACGAGTTAAGATACATAGCACAGCTGAGAGTCAGAAACACTAATCCAGTGGTAACAGTCAAAAAGATAATTCAGGAAACGAGTTTTAGAAGCTGAAAGGTCTGGAGAAGCGCATATCTCAAAAGAGCTTGTTTCCCGAACAAAAATATCATATTTGAAGGAGAGTTTTTGAAATGGAAATAGAGAAAAACCATTTCCTGTCTCAGGAGAGGCATCACAATAAGAGGCATGAAATAAAAGCTGAGAAGGTTTGTGGAGATGACCTTTCTTTTCATCTAGTTGATGTTCCCTTTTTCTTCAGAGCTGCGTCAATCCCTTCTTACGCTCCATCCACCATCCGCACAGGTTTATGGAGCAGAAGCACACCCCCCAGACAGGTGACGTTAAAAGAGGTCAGTCTGAGGTACGTTTCCAGTGGGTTGTTCCATGCATGCACCAGAGGACTGTGCGTTTACTTTGGCCAATTTTATGTGTGCATGCCACAATTCATGGGGGAGTAACTCAGAGTGGTGTATGCAGGAGACACCCATTAAACAAAGTGACAGGGCTATTCTGCTCACTGGCCACGTTCAACATGTGAACTGAAGGAGGAAGAGCTGAGCTCCTGAGGAAAGGGGTAAGCCTGCAAACTTACAAACCTGATGTTAAACAGCAGTAAACCACTGGGTGATTACAGAACACTTAACTCCTAAACTTTCTCCAGGTTTTGTTGTGGGTTACTAATCCAAAATGTGATGGGTTACTAATCCAAAAGTCAGTGGTTCAATCCCCACTGTCACCACTATTAGGCCCTTGAGTAAGGCTCTTAACTCTCAGTTATATTTAAAAAATTATAATTGTAAATCACTCTGGATAAAAGTGTCTGCCAAATGCTGTAAATGTTGCCATATGTGGCCACTAGTCCTCAATACAGCACTGCACACAAAAGACTCACATTTTACAGAAAACAGCAAGCACAAGTAGACAGTCCTCAAGCAATAATCCTGAAGTCCTTCATCTTTTCTGGCTTACTCTCTCTGCGTCCCCTGATCCAGCTGTCCCAAGGGCCTCCAAAAGCTCTGAATGCTCTATATCTTATCTTTCTGATTGGTGGATAAACCTCCTCAGCCCTATTTTAATCCTGCTTCCAGCTGTTGTAATCCAAACTGCCAGTAACTCCTGCGAGGCAACGCGACAGCCTGCAAATGGTAATAATCACTCCTTCCGCTGTCTGTTTTTAGCACCAGGTCAAATTATTGGCATTAATGGTTGGGGACGATACTGAATATGGCTGAAAGAAACTCTTCTATGCAACTGTCAACTCAGAATTTCTATTATGAACCATTTCTGATCACATTTTAGGAATTAAACTCTTATGCATGTACAAGAGTATGCATCAACAGTGAGATTTCAGGTCCATAACTGTACCTGTTGTGAACAGTACACCTGTTAAACAGAAAATTTGCATTTTGTCTTCTGCAGCTCTTCATTTAAAACCATAAAAACCTTGTGGGGACTCGAACCCCCAACCTTAGGATCAGCGAGCCTGCACCCTAACCACTAGATGACCACTGCCCAATCCTTTGAGTAGCCAGCATTTAATTCATTTTACTCTTCTCCCTACTTAATCATTGCTAATTATGTGTCATGATATAAATTATAGTTTTTTTTATTTGAGCTTCTGGATCTTATTTTGAAAAACGACTGTTTTTGACATTGCCACAGAAGCACTGAAAGCCCTTCTTCTGTTTTCAACCACATATCTTTGTGAGACGGAGTTTTCTGCAGTGACAGCCACCAAAACAAGACTATGGTGTAGACTCTAACTGGTCCACAGAAACATTTTCATATATAAAACTGGTCCCTGGTGCAAAAAAAAGGTTGGAGACCACTGGGTTAAATGAATCTACAGTCTGGACTAGAAAGAAATCAGCCCCAGCCTCTAGTTTGGCATTCAGTTTAATTTTACCCAGGAACATTGGTGTTGTTGTCCTTAATTTCATTCATTCATTCATTCATTCATTCATTCATTTGTTGAATCCTAAGGTCAAGGGAAGACTCAGCCCATCTCAACTGACATTGGACGAAGGCAGAGTACATCCTAAACACCACATCAAACCATCACAGAGCCAACACACACAATCCCTCACACTCATGTTTATACCCAAATGTGAATGGGGCAATTTGGAACACCTATCATCCTAATGTGTATGTCTTTGTACTGTGGGAGGAAAGTGGACTATATGGAGAAAACCCAAGCAAGCACTGCGAGAACATGCAAATTCCAAAGAGAAACACAGCTGCCGAGTCCGAGACTTGAATTCAAGAGCTTCTAGCTGAGAGCCGGACGTACTAATCACTACACCATCGTGTCACCCCATTTGTCTGCATGAATACCATAAATATGAATGCAATAACTTGCCATTATTTGTATTCCCAAGCCAACCTTGTACAAGCCAAAATTATTTTATTTTTCGTTTGACTAATGTTATATAGAAAGAACCTCTAAATACTCACATCATGTGACATGAAATTGAGTTTGACAAAGAAAAGAAAGAGAGAGTGAGTGAGAAAGAGTGAGAGAGTGTGTGAGAGAGAGAGAGAGAGAGAGAGAGAGAGAGAGAGAGAGAGAGAGAGAGAGAGAGAGAGAGAGAGAGAGAGCACTTTTATATTGACTCCTAAAAGGTCAGTTTAAAAGTCAAATGGCAGGACATTTCCATTTCCTCTAGGCCTTCTCTCATCAGGAAAAAGTCAGGGCGGTCAGGCATCTGCAGCTTTCTCACTGTGAAGAGTGTGATTGTTTCTGTCGGGTTAAATACTTCAAAACTCAGTGCGGATCTGTTTGACTGTGCAACGGTCCTGACAGAGATCCTTCATATGCCATGCTGAGAGGAAGTGAGACACAGTCCAGTGTTTCCTGGCAACGTAAAGCTCCATCTGGATTTTTTTTCTTTCTAGCTTCTTATGGTTGGACAGAATAAATAGTGTTTAAACATTACTAAATGTCAGATAGGAAGAGGACAGAAGTGGTGGAGAGTAAGAGACAGAGAGGATGCTGTATGCTGGTAGATACCCTTAATGAAAAGTCACATGGAATTCATACATGCCTAACTCACACATGTAGGCTTTAGACATGTAGGGTCTTCCCCATGGGGCAGTGGTGGTAAGGTGCGAACTTACCAAGGTTGGGGGTTCAAGCCCCATTATAAACTGTTGTCACTACTGTCTCCTTGTGCAGTTAACTGGTTTATCCAAGGTTGGCGATGTCTCTTACTGTCTGTGGTGAGAGGTTCATGTAAAAGAACCATTGCTGTTAGTGTTAGTGCGATGGCCTGGTACACTCTCCAGGGTGTACTCTGCCCTCGCCCAGAGTTGACTGAGATGGGCACCAGCCTCCCCAAAACCCTAATTAGGATTAAGTCATACAGAAAAAGGAATGAATGAATGAATGAATGAATGAATGAATGAAAAAGGGCAAATGTATGCAGAACCTATATGAGATCACTAATCACTTATATCCCAAACCAATTAATTTTACTGCAATCGGCAAGGTGAGCACCCATTGCAGCTGACAACTTGCAAGAGCATCACAGGGCAGCACACACAACCAATTATAATCCCACTCATACCTTGAGTCAATTTGGAACGGCCATTGAACCTAATGGCCATGTCTTTGGGTTTGTGGGAGAATATGCATACTGAAAAAACAGAAATTCCCAAGCTTGGAACTCGAACCTAGGACCTTATTGCTTTGAGGCAAAGGTGCTAACTATTGCATCATTGTGCATATCATATAGCTCCAGAAACTAAAAACAAACAAACAAAAAAAAAACCCTGCTATTTCATTATGAGGATAAGCATTTACCCTCATAAATAGCAAATAAATTGTCCATTAAGATTTAAAATGATATTGAAACAGCACTACAGCTACACATGGTCTCTTCTGAGAGTTGTCCAGCTGTGTTACGTGATGAAATCCAGAACAAACCCTTGATGTGTGGCTGGTCATGTTTTCCTGCCATTCTCTTCCTAAAAACAAACTTGCAAAGGCAGGATGAGTGCTTGAACTCCTCCTGCTCTTTGCTATAATTAATCAAAAGGTTCCAGATCAAAGTGCTTTCACACACAACACTCTTGGGATGAACAGCCACGTGCCACCATCTGGAAAGATTAGCTTACTTCTACAAAAGAAGAAGATAAAGAAAAATTTTTGGACTATTTACTGCTCTCAGCAAAAGAATTGGATGCGTGTTCCCAGCAAGAGTGTGCAAAATAGCATAATAAACAGCTGCTTGCTCATGTTCAGACTGTCATTATGACATCTCAGCATGAGGCCTTATTGTGGACATGGTCTTTCTTGTAATGCACTGGGAAATTTGCTAAATAGTTGCTAAGGACAGTGTTGAGCATTCAGATGCCAGAATGGGAAATCAGATAGCAATCTGCATATCCACTCTTCCAGGAGAGTTGGGGCATAATGCTCTATTTATATATCAATCAAAAGATTTTCTGGCAAAGGCTTTGGATTAGTTCTTAAAAAAATGGGGGTTCAAACCCCAGTACCACCAATCTGCTATTAATGGGGCCTTGATAAAGACACTTAACTCTCAAATGCGCCGCTGTATTCTTGTTCACTCACTTGCTGAACTGCTTAATATTACTAGGCTTGCCAGTAGGCTGGAGCCTATCTCAGCCAACTGTGAGTGAAGCATATCATGAGGCCAACACCCCCCCACACACACACACACACAATCATTCACACTCACACCTAGGGGCAATTAGTAAATTGCACATGATTGGTGGGGCAGTGGTGGCCCAGTGTTAGGGTGCTGGATTACTGATCAGAGGGTCAGGGGCTCAATCACCTATTGAAACCACTATTACAGAGTTGTCACTGCTGTCCATTGCAGCTAACTGGGTTATCATATCTCTCACTGTCTGTGGTGATAGGTTCGTCAAGAATAGGCTGCATAACCATCAGGGTGTGTTTGCCCTGTGATGGTCTGGCGAACTGTCCTGGGTGTACTCTGCCCGTGCACAACGTTGGCAGAGATGGCCGTCAACCTTGGCGTGACCCTAATTAGGATTAAGCAGTTCAGAAAATGAATAGATGAATGTCATTGGACAGTGGGAGGAAACCAGAGTACTGCATGCAATCATGGGACGAACATGCAAACTCCACACAATAACACTCTTGCTGAGCCCAGGACTTAAACCCAAAACCTCCTTGCCGTGATTCAAACATGCGAACCAAAAAACTACCATACAACCTACTTTAAATGCTTTTTAAAAACATAATACAGTAGGCCCTTGACTATTCGCGGGTTTGCACTTGCGCCTTCGCATATTCGCGGATTGCCGAGTAACTGTCATGTGATTCAAATTCAGCCAATGGCTGTTCTCCTTCCTGCTGATTGGTTGAGATGATGTACATGCCCTTTTTCCCTCATTCGCACACAAGTTGTCAATGAGTCTTTTTTTAGCGGGTTTTAAGTTAAGTTTCATAATGCCACTCAAACGCCGGCTAAGCGCCAGAAAAGGTAATGATGTTGGATGTCTCTTCTGAAGAAATAAGAATTTCTCCTGAAGAAACGACAGTTTCCTCTGAAGTGCCTGAAGAGGAATAATCATCTGAACTGTTGTAAAGCAGTGTAGTATTAAAGTATTTTTCTATTATTATTCAAGTACAGTAACTAAGTTAATGTTTAGAATGTTTGTGTGTGTGATTTTATGTACTGTGCTGTAGCATGTTATCCTTTTGTTTTGTATATCCAATTTATTACACTTCATGTTCTTTTCTGTTCTTTTTGTTATGGTCTGGGGTTTTGGAGGACTTTGATTTTGGCGGCTGTGCCTCTAACTCTGTTTTCTCTCTGCTCCGACTGAGGGGTGTGGCTGAGCTGCTCAGCTCACACCTGAATTCACTCTTCTCATCTATTCCCAATAAACAGAAGCACGCTCACCTCTGCGTCAGAGGATTAACTCACATCACGTCCCTGCTTCTTTGTACATATTCTCTAACTCTGTTTTCTGCCTGCTCCGGCTGAGGGGCGTGGCTGAACTGCTCGAGCTGAATACAGTTCACACCAGAAGTCAGTCCTCTCATCTACTCCTATAAACACAAACTGCATGCTCACCTCTGCGCCACAAGATTGTCTCACATCACGTCCCTGCTTCCATGCCACGTCCATGCCTCCTGCATTCTGGGTCTGGCTGAAAGCTCATTACATCATTACGTCACACAACTATGTTTTTTATGTACATTACAATACTGTAATGCAATGCCTCTCGCTAGCGGGCTTCTGATAAGCATCTTTCATTTTTAAAGAAATTTTAATATATATATATATATATATATATATATATGAAATACATACAGTGTGTGTGTGTATATACAGACGCCTCCCAACTTACGTTCATCCGTTTTACCTTTTTTTTTTGATTTTACGTTTTTCCCCCCCAAAAAAAATTGTCAAATTTTGAGTACGAGACATACCTACGTAGTACACTGACGTGCTGACGCAATGACACTCCATCCATTGTTTACAAACAACAGACTGAACGTGCCCTGCTGCTTCCTAGTTCACTGAGTGTTACCCTTGTGTTAAGACGTCGTCTCTGTGATCTTTGTGTTTACACTATTTTGAGGACTTTTGTAACCCTAAGCAAATATGGTTAGTCAGAAGCGTAAGCCTACTAGCATGGGTGCACCTTTTCTGGCATATGCAGGAATTTCCGGTTTTCCCAAGACTGAATTAACTATCTGCTCGGATTGGCGCAATCTACCATGCATAATTAGTTAAACAAAGGGAGTTGTAAAATGAATGAAAACCCAAATCCAGAAAAGAAAGAGAACTCTCTGCTCTGCTGGTGATTCACATCAGTGCAGGCTGAGTACTAAATAAGTATTCAACGGTGCCCTTGCTCATGTGAAAGACCGGCAGTCCGGATAACCCGCACTTTGTCTCAAGCACAAGCAACTGAACTACTTTATATGGAGAACCTCACATATTGTAAGGAGTGATTGGCTGTTTTAAGATTCATGTAAAGTGACTCGGCTCAGCTTCATGTAAAGTGATCATCGGTCGACCATCGGAACCATTTAGACGCAGAAAGAAACGGCGAGATCAAACAGCACAAAGAGTATTTTAAAACCATTTTAAAAGCAGATGACCTGCAGTTAATGGTGGATATACTGGAACATAGCACTGAGCAGAAAGTGATTCCTGAGAATTCCATAATACTGTTTGTCATGAATCATTTTATGGAAATATTTAGCCATTTATCGCATTATAGAGAATGTTAAAGGTTATATTTGAGACTGTATTTGATATTTGATGAGTAAATTTGATTAAAATGTATCTATTTGAAATTATTTTGCTTGAATTTAATTTATTTGAAATTAATGTTGATATTATTTGATATATTTGATATTATTTTACAATGCAGCTGTGAGGGCGGGAACAAACAAGTGTCCGCCCTCACGCTGGTCCCAAGCCCGGATAAATGCAGAGGGTTGCGACAGGAAGGGCATCCGGCATAAAACTTTTGCCAGAATACAAAATGCAAAGCATAAAGACAAACTTTATACCAGATTGGTCGAGGCCGGGTTAACAACCGCCATCAGTGCTGTTAACCAACAGGGTGCTGGTGGAAACTAGACTACTGTTGGTCGAAGAAGGAGAGGTCGAAGAAGGAGAGGCGGGAGGCGTGTACATAGGCAGAGAGAGAAGAAGAAAAGCATGAGTCTAGGACTGAGAATAGGAACTTTTAATATTGGAACTATGACAGGAAAAGGTAGAGAGCTGGCTGACATGATGCAGAGGAAGAAGGTGGACATACTGTGTGTTCAGGAGACCAGGTGGAAAGGTAGCAAGGCTAGAAGCTTAGGAGTGGGGTTTAAGCTGTTTTTTCATGGTGTGGATGGGAAGAGAAATGGAGTAGGAGTCATCTTGAAGGAGGGATTTGTCAGGAATGTTCTAGAAGTGAAAAGAGTGTCAGACAGAGTGATGAGTCTCAAGTTAGAAATTGAAGGTGCGATGTTCAATGTTGTTAGTGCTTATGCCCCACAGGCAGGATGTGAGCGAGAAGAGGAGAGATTCTGGAGTGAGTTAGATGAAGTGATGCAGAATACCCCCAGAGGTGAAAGAGTGGTCATTGGTGCAGACTTCAATGGACATGTTGGTGCAGGCAACAGAGTGGACGAGTAAGTGATGGGCAGGTTTGGTATCCAGGAAAGGAACACAGAAGGACAGATGTTGATAGATTTTGAAAAAAGGATGGAAATGGCTGTGGTGAATACTTTCTTCCAGAAGAGACAGGAGCATAGGGTGACTTATAAAAGCGGAGGTAGGAACACACAGGTAGACTACATCTTGTGTAGGCGATGTAATTTGAAGGAAGTCAGTGACTTCAAAGTAGTAGTGGGTGAGAGTGTTGCCAAACAGCATAGGATGGTGGTGTGCAGGATGATGCTGATGGTGAGGAATGTGAAGAAGGCAAAGGCAGAGCAGAAGACAAAGTGGTGGAAGCTGAAAAAGGAGGAGGGTCGTGTTGTCTTCAAGGAGGACTTGAAATAGATTATGGATGATCAGGAAGTGCTGCCAGATGACTGGACAACTACAGCTAATGTGATCAGGGAGACAGGTAGGAGAATACTTGGTGTGTCCTCTGGAAGGACAGTAGATAAGGAGACTTGGTGGTGCAATGAGGACGTGCAGGAGTGTGTACAAAAGAAGAGGTTAGCTAAGAAGAAATGGGACATAGAGTGGACCAAAGAGAGAAAACAGGAGTACAGGGAGACACAGCGTAAGGCAAAAGTAGTGGTGTCAAAGGCCAAACAGAGGGCATATGATGACTTGTATTCTCGGTTAGACAGTAAGGAGGGAGAAAATGATTTATACAGGTTGGCACAGCACAGAAATAGAGATGGGAAGGATGTGCAGCAAGGAACGGTGAGGTTCCAGGGAGCATAGATAAAGAAGGTGGAGGATTTTAAGTACTTTGGCTCAACAATCCAGAGCAATGGAGAGTGTGGAAAAGAGGTGAAGAAGCGTGTGCAGGCTGGTTGGAATGGTTGGAGAAAAGGTAGGTGTGATGTATGATTGGAAGGTATCGGTGAGAATGAAAGGAAAAGTGTACAAGCCGGAGATGAGGCCAGCGATGTTGTATGATTTAGAAACAGTGGCCCTGGGGAAAAGACAGAAGGCAGAACTGGAGGTAGCAGAGATGAAAATGTTGAGGTTCTCTTTGGGATTAACAAGAATGGATAAGGATCAGGAATGCGTACATCAGAGGGACAGCACATATTATAGGTTTTGGAGACAAAGTCAGAGAGGCTAGATTGACATGGTTTGGACATGTACAGAGGAGGGATAGTGAGTATATTGGCAGTAGGATGCTGAGGTTGGAACTACCAGGCAGAAGGCTGAGAGGAAGACCAAAGAGATTTATTGATGTGGTGAAGGAGGACATGAAGGTAGTTGGAGTGAGAGGAGAAGATGCAGAGGATAGGGTGAGATGGAGGCGGATGGTTTGCTGTGGCGACCCCTGAAGGGAAAAGCCGAAAGGAAAAGAAGAAGATATTTGATATTATTTTACAATGTTATGTTTATAATAATTGATTTAGGGGTGTTTTATGAGATACGGTAATGGTATTTCTGGCTGTATAGTGCAGTATGAACTTCACTGGAACATACAGAAGCAACTTAGGTTTTTTTTTTCAACTATCGTTCGGCCGTCCGGAACCAAACAAAAACCTATGTTGAGGAGCATCTGTATATATATATATATATATATATATATATATGTCTGTCTTCCTTTCGGCTTTCCCCCTTTTACTCGGGAGTCACCACAGCGAATCATCTGATTCGCACGTTTGATTTGGCAGAGGTTTTTACGTCGGATGCCCTTCCTGTCACAACTCTTTTTAGCAAGGGACAGAAACACGCTGACGACTTTGCAGCCTACTCTTTACGAAAGTCAGCAATGGTTCTTTTACATGCCTCACACCATAGACAGTGGGAGACATGGCCCGCCTTTGATAACCCAGTTAGCTGCACTGGGGGGGACAGTGACAACCTTGTGGAGAGTGGGGCTCGAACCCCTCACCTTTGAATCAGCGATCCAGCGCCCTATACCATTAGACCACCACTGCCCACCTATATGCCTGCCGATATGCATATATATACTAGTCCTTCTCAAAAAATTTGCATATTGTGATAAAGTTCATTATTTTCTGTGATGTACTGATAAAAATTAAACTTTCATATATTTTAGATTCATTGCACACCAACTGAAATATTTCAGGTCTTTTATTGTTTTAATACTGATGATTTTGGCATACAGCATACAGCTAATGCAGCCGTGAGGGGGGGGCACAAACCAGTGTCTCTCCCTCACGCCGGTCCCAAGCCCGGATAAATGCAGAGGGTTGCGTCAGGAAGGGCATCCGGCGTAAAACAAATGCCAAATAAACTATGCGAATCACAAGAAAGAATGACATACCGGATCGGTCGAGGCCCGGGTTAACAACGACCGCCATCAGTGCCGTCAACCAACAGGGTGCTGATGGAAATTGGACTACTGTTGGTCGAAGATGTCGAAGAAGGAGAGGCGGGAGGCGTGTCCGTTGCCAGAGAAAGAAGAGGAAAGGCATGAGTCTAGGACTGAAAGTAGGGACTTTGAATATTGGAACTATGACAGGAAAAGGTAGAGAGCTGGCTGACATGATGCAGAGGAGGAAGGTGGACATACTGTGTGTTCAGGAGACCAGGTGGAAAGGTCGCAAGGCTAGAAGCATAGGAGCAGGATTTAAGCTGTTTTATCACGGTGTGGATGGGAAGAGAAATGGAGTCGGAGTCATCTTGAAGGAGGAGTTTGCCAGGAATGTTCTAGAAGTGAAAAGAGTGTCAGACAGAGTGATGAGTCTCAAGTTAGAAATTAAAGGTGTGATGGTCAATGTTGTTAGTGCTTATGCCCCACAGACAGGATGTGAGCGAGAAGAGAAGGAGAGATTCTGGAGGGAGTTAGATGAAGTGATGCAGAGTACCCCAGAGGTGAAAGAGTGGTCATTGGGGCAGACTTCAATGGACATGTTGGTGCAGGAAACAGAGGGGACGAGGAAGTGATGGGTAGGTTTGGTATCCAGGACAGGAACGCAGAAGGACAGATGTTGGTAGATTTTGCAAAAGGATGGAAATGGCTGTGGTGAATACTTTCTTCCAGAAGAGAGAGGAGCATAGGGTGACTTATAAAAGTGGAGGTAGGAGCACACAGGTAGACTACATCTTGTGCAGGCGATGTAATTTAAAGGAAGTCAGTGACTGCAAAGTAGTAGCGGGTGAGAGTGTTGCCAAACAGCATAGGATGGTGGTGTGCAGGATGATGCTGATGGTGAGGAAGGTGAAGAAGGCAAAGGCAGAGCAGAAGACAAAGTGGTGGAAGTTGAAAAGGAAGAGTGTCGGGTTGTCTTCAAGGAGGAGTTGAAACAGGCTTTGGGTGGTCAGGAAGTGCTTCCAGATGACTGGACAACTACAGCGAATGTGATCAGGGAGACAGGTAGGAGAATACTTGGTGTGTCATCTGGAAGGAAAGTAGATAAGGAGACTTGGTGGTGGAATGAGGAAGTGCAGGAGTGTGTACAAAGGAAGAGGTTAGCCAAGAAGAAGTGGGACATTGAGAGGACCGAAGAGAGTAAACAGGAGTACAGGGAGACACAGCGTAAGGCGAAAGTAGCAGTGGCTAAGGCCAAACAGAGGGCATATGATGACTTGTATGATAGGTTGGATAGTACAGAGGGAGAAAATGATCTATACAGGTTGGCACAGCAGAGAAATAGAGATGGAAAGGACGTGCAGCAAGTTAGATTGATAAAGGACAGAGAGGGAACTCTATTGACTGATGACAGAAGTGTGCTGGGAAGATGGAAAGAGTACTTTGAAGAGCTGATGAATGAGGAAAATGAGAGAGAAAAAAGAGTAGAAGAGGTAACCATTGAGGGGCAGGATGTAGCAAAGATCAGTAAGGGTGAAGTGAGAAGGGCATTGAAGAGGATGAAGAATGGAAAGGCAGTTGGTCCTGATGATATACCTGTGGAGGTATGGAAGTGTCTAGGAGAGGTAGCAGTAGATTTTCTGACAAGAACATTTAACAAGGTCTTCGAGAGTGAGAGGATGCCAGAGGAATGGAGGAGAAGTGTGCTGGTGCCCATTTTTAAGAACAAGGGAGACGTGCAGAGTTGTGGCAACTACAGAGGGATAAAGTTGATGAGCCATACGATGAAGTTATGGGAAAGAATAGTGGAAGCTAGACTAAGGGCAGAAGTCAGCATTTGTGAACAACAGTTTGGTTTCATGCCCAGAAAGAGCACCACAGATGCAGTGTTTGCCTTGAGGATGTTAATGGAGAAGTACAGAGAAGGTCAGACGGAGCTGCATTGTGCCTTTGTGGATCTGGAGAAAGCGTATGACAGGGTGCCGAGAGAAGAACTGTGGTATTGCATGAGGAAGTCTGGAGTGGCAGAGAAGTATGTTAGAGTGGTGCAGGACATGTATGAGAGATGTAAGACAGTGGTGAGGTGTGCTGTCGGTGTGACAGAAGAGTTCAAGGTGGAGGTGGGACTGCATCAAGGGTCAGCTCTCAGCCCCTTCTTGTTCGCTATGGTGATGGACAGGCTGACAGACGAGGTTAGACAAGATTCCCCATGGACTATGATGTTTGCAGATGACATTGTAATCTGTAGTGAGAGCAGAGAACAAGTGCAGGAAAATCTAGAGAGGTGGAGGTATGCCCTGGAAAGGAGGGGAATGAAGATTAGCCTCAGTAAGACAGAATACATGTGCATGAATGCCAAGGACCAAAGAGGAACGGTGAGATTACAGGGAGCAGAGATAAGAAAGGTGGAGGATTTTAAGTACTTAGGCTCAACAATCCAGAGCAATGGAGAGTGTGGAAAAGAGGTCAAGAAGCGTGTGCAGGCAGGTTGGAATGGTTGGAGAAAAGTGTCGGTGTGATGTGTGATAGGAGGGTATCGGCAAAAATGAAAGGAAAAGTGTACAAGACGGTGTTGAGGCCAACGATGCTGTATGGGTTAGAAACAGTGGCCCTGGGGAAAAGACAGGAGGCAGAGTTGGAGGTAGCAGAGATGAAAATGTTGAGGTTCTCTTTGGGAGTAACGAGGATGGATAGGATTAGGAATGAGCACGTCAGAGGGACAGCACATGTAAGACGTTTTGGAGACAAAGTCAGAGAGGCGAGATTGAGATGGTTTGGACATGTACAGAGGAGGGATAGTGAGTATATTGGTAATAGGATGCTGAGGCTGGAACTACCAGGCAAAAGGCCTAGAGGAAGACCAAAGAGAAGATTCATGGATGTGGTAAAGGAGGACATGAAGGTCGTTGGTATAAGAGAAGAAGATGCAAAGGATAGGGTGAGATGGAGGCAGACGATTCGCTGTGGCGACCCCTGAAGGGAAAAGCCGAAAGGAAAAGAAGAAGAAGAAGATTTTGGCATACAGCTCATGAAAACCCAAAATTCCTATCTAAAAAAATTAGCATATCATGAAAAGGTACTCTAAACGAGCTATTAACCTAATCATCTGAATCAACCAATTAACTCTAAACACCTGCAAAAGATTTCTGAGGCTTTTAAAAACTCCCAGCCTGGTTCATTACTCAAAACCGCAATCATGGGTAAGACTGCCGACCTGACTGCTGTCCAGAAGGCCATCATTGACACCCTCATGCAAGAGGGTAAGACACAGAAAGAAATCTCTGAACGAATAGGCTGTTCCCAGAGTGCTGTATCAAGGCACCTCAGTGGGACGTCTGTGGGAAGGAAAAAGTGTGGCAGAAAACGCTGCACAACCAGAAGAGGTGACCGGACCCTGAGGAAGATTGTGGAGAAGGGCTGATTCCAGACCTTGGGGGACCTGTGGAAACAGTGGACTGGGCTACAGGTGCCACATTCCCCAGGTCAAGCCAGAAACAGTGGCAGAAGTGCCTAACCTGTGCTGCAGAGAAGCAGCACTGGAATGTTGCTCAGTGGTCCAAAGTACTTTTTTCTGATGAAAGCAAATTTTGCATGTCATTTGGAAATCAAGGTGCCAGAGTCTGGAGGAAGACTGGGGAGAAGTAAATGCCAAAATGCCTGAAGTCCAGTGTTAAGTACCCACAGTCATTGATGGTCTGGGGTGCCATGTCAGCTGCTGGTGTTGGTCCACTGTGTTTTATCAAGGGCAGGGTCAATGCAGCTAGCTATCAGGAGATTTTGGAGCACTTCATGCTTCCATCTGCCGAAAAGCTTTATGGAGATGAAGATTTCATTTTTCAGCACGACCTGGCACCTGCTCACAGTGCCAAAACCACTGCTAAATGGTTTACTGACCATGATATTACTGTGCTCAATTGGCCTGCCAACTCTCCTGACCTGAACCCCATAGAGAATCTGTGGGATATTGTGAAGAGAAAGTTGAGAGACACCAGACCCAACACTGTGGATGAGCTTAAGGCCGCTATCGAAGCATCCTGGGCCTCCATAACACCTCCGCAGTGCCACAGGCTGATTACCTCCATGCCACGCCGCATTGAAGCAGTCATTTCTGCAAAAGTATTCCTGACCAAGTATTGAGTGCATAACTGAACATAATTATTTGAAGGTTGACTTTTTTGTATTAAAAACACTTTTTTTTATTGGTTGGGTAAAATATGCTAATTTTTTGAGATAGGAATTTTGGGTTTTCATGAGCTGTATGCCAAAATCATCAGTATTAAAACAATAAAAGACCTGAAATATTTCAGTTGGTGTGCAATGAATCTAAAATATATGAAAGTTTATTTTTTATCAGTACATCACAGAAAATAATGAACTTTATCACAATATGCTAATTTTTTTAGAAGGACTAGTATATATATATGTATATATGCTGTATAATTTTTATACATTTTATTGAGTCACAAAATTACAATCACATATTTTATCAGAGCACAAAATTAAAAAGTTTTTCTTAATCATGACTACATTTTACTACATTAATACTGTATTAATGATTAAGAGTGTCTAGAATGTGTTTAAGGAGCATATTTTCGCGCATGTAATAGATACATAGTATTTTTCTTCCGTTTGATCATTTGTGCATGTAATATGATACATAGGGTTTTACTTCCGGGTACGGAACTCGTGGATTATCTCCATTCGCGGGAGGGGACGGAACCGAACCCCCGCGAATAACAAGGGTCTACTGTACACATCAAGTCTGCAAAAAAAAGGAATATCCTTCACCAAATGCATTTTTTTTGGCTCAACTAGATGCCCAGTAAACCTTTCTAGCGAAAACCAACAGCACCAACAACAAAATTAATAGTGTGTCTCCTATTCATATCTGTATTTATATCTGTTGATAACGTTATGAATAAACCCATTCACTCTGAACACTGTACTTGCATTCGGTTCGAACAGGTGAGGTGGTCGAGACTGTAAGGAAACAGTCTGAGGAACAATGTAGTGAAGGGTAGTATGGAGGCTGAAAGAACTAAGGTGAATTTAAAAACGCAAGCTCCCGTCTCTTAGGCTTGAAAAGCAGACAGAATACACATAAGAAATAAAAATGCCAGCGGCAAATTGAGTGAGAGTTTGGTGCATTAGTTGTATGTGATTTGAAAGGAAAGAGTGAGTGAGCTCTAGAGAGACGTAGGAATGGGAAGAAGAAGAGAGAAAGGGGTGGGGGTGAAAAGAGGTAGAGTGGAACTGTCTCTTGTTCCCTGGACATCCATATTCAACAGGCAGATATAGCATAAACGACAGACGGAGTCAAATCAATGCAATAAAGCATTTAACACAGCAAAGCCGAGAACGATTAGTCGCATTCATTGCTGTCCACAGAACAGAGTCTCATGCACTCGGCATCATTCTTTAAACGCTACCAGAAGGCAGGGATCAACAAGTATGTTAATCAAACTACCAGCTTCCTATCATCAAGCTGTCCAAGCTTCAACAGAGCTTATCAAGCTATGGTTCAAGTTAAAAGCTGAACTGAATCTGTCTAAAAGTTATAAAATGGTTCAGTATGCAGACGTGCTACGTTATTATTATTGTATTATTAAATGTCCCCATAAGTTCATTAGGATTAAGTATATTGTAAGGTAATGATCTCAAGTATAGTATTAAAATAATTTAAGTTGCCATTCAAAATTACGACTTGATGAGCAGTTTATGTGCAGCTTTGAAGTCGGCAATTCATGGCTGCCGTATTCTGATCGTGCATGAAGGCAGCATTGATCCGACTTCTTTTTCATCCTTGCCTTTTTACTTTAGACTTTTTTCTTATTTTGTTTAGCTGTTCAAGGTGTTGTAAGTGTCTCATCCTTGTCTCTCTAGCCTTTTGAAAAACTCTGGTAGGGACAGGTTTAAATGATGTGTCAGATGTGATGGACACAAATTTAATGGTTATTGAGATGTAGATAAAAATAGTTTCAAGAAATATACCACAAGAAAATTATGAAAAATTGAAATAACCTTGCATACTCTGCCTGCTAAATACAGTGTTGTCAACAATTAATTAAGTATTTAGTCAAATAATTAATATTTATTTTTAAACAGCTACACACAAAGCAGGTGGCACGTTAGTGGTTAGGATGACTGCCTGACAGGGAGAAGGCCTTTGGTTCGACTCTCTGCCTTGGTTGTTTCTGTGTGGAGTCTGCATGTTCTCCCCGTACTTGTGTTGGTTTCCTCTGTTTTCCTTCCAGACTCAAAAGACATGCCTAGTTGGTTGATTGACCATTCCTTATTGGCCCTAGGCATGAGTGTAAATAGTTATCTTGCTGACTCTGCAATATCTGTCGAGCTGTTCATGGTGTAGCACACCTTTGCCCACTGTCGGGTGAGATATCTTCCAGCCTCCCCACAACCTTAACGGATTGAGCAGTTCAGCAAGTATGTGCATTAAGATATATATATATATATATATATATATATATATATATATATATATATATATATATATATATATATAGCGTGTTACCCTTGTGTTAAGACGTTGTCTCTGTGATCTTTGTGTTTACACTGTTTTGCGGACTTTTGTAACCCTAAGCAAATATGGTTGGTCAGAAGCACAAGCCTACTAGCATGGGTACAAGTCTCATACACAGAGATGAATTAACTATCTGCTCAGATTGCCACAATTTTTATATTTATTATCTTTTAGCAGAATCCTAAGAGTGTATACTTATTTTTATATTCATCTTCATGAGGATTTGTACTTGTTCTTTGTATGCATCTCTTGAATAAAGTTTACTTACTTACTTACACAAAAGAAAGAACTCTCCGCTTTGCTGGGAGACTGCATCAGTGCAAGCTGTGTTCTAAACGAGTTCAACAGCACCCTTGTGCACTTGAAAGACCGGAAGTCCGTATAACCCACAGCAAGTACACTACTTTTGCAAGTACACTGCTTTCGGTATTGAGCACCTCACATCTTGTAAGCGTTGATTGACTGTTTTAATCTTCATGTAAAGTGACTCAGTATAAATAAGTGACTTATTTGAAATTAATGTTGATATTATTTGATATATTTGATATTATTTTACAATGTTGTTTATAATAATTGATTTAGGGGTGTTTTATGAGATACGGGAATGGTATTTATGGATGTATAGTACAGTATGAGTGTCATACGTCACACGTCATACGTCACTGTAACAACTTACGTTCACTTTCAACTTACGTTCTGCAGTCAGGAACCAATTAAAAACGTAAGTCGGGGAGCGTCTGTGTGTATGTATATATATATATATATATGCATGTACATACACCTGTAAACTGGTATCATTTTTTATTATTTAAAATTATCTTTATGTCATAAACTGTCTGTAAGCACCAGAGTAATCTTTCTTAAAAGTCCAAATCAACAGGCAGAAATATCATCAAAAACAAGCAAAGGTCAAACAATCAGGCAGACAGAGCAATATACAGAGGGGAAAAGAAACAAAAACGAAAAGGTCAAAAGCAGAAAAACAACAGGCAAATAATGCTCAGAGCTTCTACATGAACAGAACTTGCAAAGACCACAATTAATTGAGTTTTATAAATATACCGAGTAAATTCAAGTTAAACAGGAAACAGGTACGTTTGTGTACTTGTAAGGGTGTGTGTGACTGGGGTTAAGCTCAGGACAAGGATCAAGGACTCAGACTCCATTGGAGATTACCATGATCAAGAGAATCCAGGGACAGGATATACCCAGAGGTCTTCGCTGGCCAGCGGCAGACATGAGACATGGTAAAGTCATATTTGTGAACAGATTCGAAGCAGTGCAAAGTCATTTATTCAAGAATGTGTTCAGCGTGTTTATCATGGTTCTGAGTCTGTGCATGCAGTACACTTGCATTTTGGCATTTGACAGCTCACATTCAGAGCTTCTTGCCAAACTGCTGAACCTACAGGCAGACAAATTTCTTTTATGCTAAGTTGCCAGATACACAGTCCAGATATGCAATTTATTAACCATATCTGGACCAATCAGATTGCACACACTGCCTTTGTTATATAAGAATGCATGTTTACTGTTTCCTGTTCCTTCAAGGGTGGCACGGTAGCATAGTGATTAGCACGTTGGCCACACAGCAAACAGGTCCTGGGATTGAGTCCCTGGCTTGGCAAGAGGGTTTCTCTCTGGATTTCGCATATTCTCCCCGTGCTTGCGTAGGATTCCTCTGGATACTCCGAATTCCTTTTGCACTCCACAGACATGCAGATTGGGCTAACTGCCTGTTCTAAATTGTTTGTAGGCATGGATGTAAGTGTGAATCATTGTGTGTTAGCCCTGAAATTGTCTGGCAAGCTGTTCAGAGTTGTACACCATCTTCGCCCATGGTGGGCTGAGATACGCTCTAGCCTCTCTGCAAGCCTAGTAGGATTAAGAAGTGAGTGAAGGATAAGTGTTTCATCAAGGTCCTGCGATGGAATGGTGGGCTGTTCAGGGTGTGCCCAGAGTTAGCTGAGATAGTCTGCACCCCCCCCCATCCGCGCACCCTACTAGGATTAAACGGTATAGCAAATGATTAGTGATTCACTAAGTAAATGTGACGCCCTCCACCGAATGTAGGCGCTTGTCGCAACTTACTTGAACGATCAGAAGTCCGGATAAGCCGCGCTTTGTCTCAAAAACTCCGTGTGTCAGTTGCAACAAGCGCCGACATTCAGTGGAGCACATCACAAATGTTTTATCTAAAAAAAAACAAACAAAAAAAAACCAAATCGAGCAACCAACTAGGTTTTAATGACTGCCGCTGCCAGCAAACTAGCAAGCTGTAAAATAATGCCAAACTCACTAAACACATCATAAATATTTAATCATCATAACATGTTTCAAAGTGGACTTTCAGCTAAACAGAAGAGAAGTGCTCAACTGAGAGCACATATTGAGCAGGATTCATCTTCAGACTGACATTTGAGTGACACCAATCTCCTTCCTGCAGGCGTGAAGAAAATCACAGCTGGTTTTACAAGATCTTCTGTAGTTCTCTTATTTAGTGTTACCTCCAAGGAGAGCATGATGAGCAGGGGATCAAACACAATCTCAGAGTAACACTGACAGTCTGACATGAGAGATGGTATTCCCTGAGGGAGGGCCTCTGCACGACCACACACACACACACACACACACACACACACACACACACACACACACACACACACACACACACACACACACACACACTCCAACCACCCATTCGGATGATTAATGGTTGTGCATTTGTGTGCCTGAGCATGTAAGTGATCGATGGAACAGGTGTGGTCACTCCATTTCTATAAAAACGTGTCTTAGCATACAGACCATATGCAGCGCTACACAGCTGAGCCATGACTCGTTTCCTGGTGCATTGTGTGTAAGTGGTAAATTGGCCTCTTTTTATCAGTTCTCATGCATTTTTGATGTGTATCACAGACACACTGGGGAAAAGGGTGTTTGATATGGGCTTTACAGATTTTTCAGTCTTTTGCCTCTTATCTATTTCCCATAACTTGGCTTTCTCTCAGTTTGACATGTGCACACACCTGGGTGCACACTATGAATTGAAAGTCAGGAAAGGCAAAGTTCTATTTTTTTAATCCCTGTGCTGGATGCTCGTAAGGGTCTTGTGATAGGAAGCATAAATGCAACGAACTGAAGAGTAAGGCCTGCTGAAGCAACACAAAGCCTACATGCGACGATCTAAACTTATACTGAGACGCTACCAGTAGTGGAAAGCAATTCTCGTGCTCAGAATGAAACTCAAGGATAGACATTTGAACTGAAAGCACATGAGACACACACACACACACACACACACACACACACATGGCAAAACCATAGTTCATCAAAGCCATTAGCAGCCAGGGGCTAACAAGCATTAGCAGTCCATTAAATGCAAGTGCAGACCCATGATAGACATATGCAATGAACTTCATTAAATCTGTCAGGGGGGGAGCATTTGTGGTGAATTCTTCAAACAGGATTATCTTGGGTGTGGAAAGTGGCCACAGGTTAATCCTCTACTGGTTATAGGTGAGGAATACTGTTGTGGAATGTTTTGATAAAAGCGAAAGAAAACTCTGCGATGTCACATCAGGTTGTGTTCTGTTGTATAACAGGAATAAGAGCTATCGCCAAATCGTATATACTACAGCAGAATGATGCAATCAAATCGCTTTGTTGTTTCAGGATAATGGACATTATTATTCACAAGAAATAATATTTTCTTGATTCTGGTTGGTTGAAAGCTCTGAAAATTCTTGGTTTTGCATCTTTTCTATCAGGTAACCAAATTATCGCATCATTCACATCAGTTGACTAAATTTCAAAAGATTGGCATGTGCAACATGATAACGTAGCTGTATATTTGAAAATACTGCTCAGAAAAATAAAGGGAACACTCAAACAACACCTCCTAGATCTCAATGAATGACATATTGCAGATTAGAATCTTTATTCATTACATAGTTGAGCACTCATTACATAACAATGAGAACAATACAACAAAAGAATGGTTCATGGAAATCAAAATCATCATCCTCTGGAGATCTGGATTCAGAATCACACTCCAAATCAAAGTGGAAAATTAGATCACAGCCTGGTCCAGCTTCTGTGGAGATTCCTCAAGACGAGTGTGTGTGTGTGTGTGTGTGTGTGTGTGTGTGTGTGTGTGTGTGGCATTCATGTGCCTGTATGCACTCCATACAATGCCTGGGCGTGCTTCTGATGAGATGACAGATGCTGTCCTTGGAGATCTCCTGTCAGACCTGGAACAGAACATCACTCAACACTTGGACACTTTGTGGTGCAATGTGATGCTGATGGATGAAACGAGACATGTTGTCCCGGATGTGCTCAAATGTATTTCAGTCTGGGGAATGGGCAGGCCAGTTCATAACATCAATGCCCTCATCATGCAGGAACTGTTGACACACTGTTGCCACATGAGGCCTCTCATTTTCATGCATCACAAGGAACCTCGGGCCCACTGCACCAGCATATTGTCTCACAACAGGACTCAGAATCTCATCCGGGTACCACTGGCTAGCACATGGATGGCTGTGCAACCCTTCAAAGAAATACCATTCTCAGACCAGCACTGACCCACTGCCAAACCGGTCATGCTGGAGGATGTTGCAGGGAGAAAGATGTTCTCCACAGCGTCATCAGACTCTGTCACATCCGTCACATGTGCTCAGGGTGAACCTCATCAGTGAAGAGTACAGGGCGCTAATGGCGAATCTGCCAAGCTTGATGTTCTCTGACAAATGCCAACCGGACTGCACGATGTGGACGTCAGGCCCTCATACCACCCTCATGGAGTTGATTTCTGACCCTTTGAGCAGAAGTGTGAACATTGGAGGCCTGTTGGAGGTCACTTTGTAGGGCTCTGGTATTGCTCCTCCTGTTCCTCCATGCACAAAGAAGCACAACGGTCCTGCTGCTGGGTTGTTGTCCCCCGTCGGCCCACTCCACATCTCCTGGTGTATTGGCATGTCTCCTAATATTGTCTCTATGCTCTTGACACTGTGCTGGGGGACACAGTGTCAAGAGCACAGAGGTGCTACTAGGAGACACACCAGTACATGATACCTCGAGTTGTGGAAGCACTGCCAAATTACAAAGGTGACAAAAAAGCCGCCAGAGAAGATGAGGACAGGGAAAAGGTCTGTGGTCACCACCTACAGAACCATTCCTTCATAGGGCCGTCCTGCTAATTGCCTCTCATCTCCAGCTGTTATGTGTTCCATTTGCACAAGAGCAGGTGGAGTTGATTTAAAAAGTAGTGTTGCTTCAAACCTGGGTAGGCAGCTATCCCAGAAGTGTGATTGACTCGGAGTTAGACTTGGTTGTTTAAATGTTCTCTTTATTTTTTGAGCAGTGTATTTTGAATGATAAATAATACAGTTATAAAATTTGGCTTTCATATGTGAGGAAATTATTCAACCTCTGTAGATACAAACCCCGACCAAATAATTCACTATATTATACTCCGCCTTATTCAATAATTGATTAAAGGTCGGTATGATGGTGCAGTGGTTAGCATGTCCTTCTCACAGCAAAAAGGTTGTGGTTTCAAGTCCTCGACGTACAAGGGTGTATCTGTGTGGAGTTTGCATGTACTCCATGTTCTCACGGTACTCCACATTCCAAAAACAAAATATTAGCTTGATTGGCTGTACCAAATTGTTCCTGGTTGAGAGTGTGAATGGTCGTGTGTAGGTGGTGGCCCTGCAATGGTCTGGTGAGCCATTCACGGTATATCTCGTCTTCACTTAGTGAGATAGGATTAAGCATTTTGGCCAATTCTTAAGTGAGAGTGAACATGCGGAGCATTTTCTAGGACGATGATTATGTTTTCATCCTGTCTCCACCCGTTTTTTTTATTGGTCTGTTACCCAAAGTGTGCACCAGAAATAATTTTAGAACAAGCTATAGCGTCTAGTGTGTTAATATTTCTATATTTCCTTGTTTGGTCCTTGTGCCAGGTTTTAAAATATACGTTCTCATTAAAATGCATATCTTTATTATAATGATTTTATATAATTTCATTTTATTATGAAATATCTTTATTGTTATGATTTTTCCCAAATAAGGCAGTAGTTGCATCTTGTCTCCTCATCAATATGCAAATTACAGTAATTAAGCAATAATTACTGCGAATGGTCACATTTCTGTCTGAGCATTACAAAAACTGATCTGCTGGCCTGAAATGTTTGTATTACTTTGGCATACACAGCCATTATTTTCAAATGAGGTACCTTTATCTACATGCTATGGAAGGACGTCAAAGTGCTGGAGATGTGCTACTTAAAGATGTAAGCCTTCAATTTCCATGGTAACCAAATTGCATGTAATAATACTACAGGGATCCCTCACTACTTCGCGCTTTAATTCATGCGGCTTAAGTGCATCGCATTTATTTTTTTTAATATTCATCGAATTAAAAAATAAGGAAATTAAGGAAGAATAGGGGGAATAGTTAAGAAAATGCTGCAAAAACAAGGCCAATTATAAAAATAAATAAATAAATATACCAACACAAAACAAAACAAAACAAAAAAAAAAACCTCCCATCAAAACTAGTTGCATTTTTGTGAGCGGTGCATCTGAGTGCGTGCACGTAAATCTGTATGTGTGTGTATTTATATTTTATTTACATCTTATGCATTATTTTTAATGTTTAATTTTTATTATAAGCATTTATATCATTGAATATGTATTTATTGATATTATATACACATATACATGTCAGTCGGGGGAATTGGGTGGGTGATCCTACTTCACGAAATTCGGTAGTCGCATAGGGATCTCGGTCCCAATTCACTGCGGAAAGTGAGGGATCCCTGTATTAATAATATATCTAATATGAATTATGTAATAACAATAATAAAGATTTCATGTAATTGCTCTGCTAAAAAATAAGCAATTTTCATGTATTTACTAAAAAAAAATTAATTTAAAATAATAATTATTTATTATGAATAATTGTGAATTTTTTTCGATATACAGTGATCCCTTGCTACTTCGTGCTTCAGTTTCTGCAGCTTCAGTGCATCGCGGGTTTTTCAAAAATATTCATCAAAAAAAAATAAAAAAATAAGGAAATTATACCCCAAACAAGCAAAAACAAAAAACACCCCCCCCCAAAAAAAAAAAAAAAAAAAAAACCTTAGATTTTTACGTGAGGTTCGCATCTGTGTGCAGATCTTATGCATTATTTTTGAACATTTAATAGCTATTATAAGCATTTATAGCTTTGAAAATGTATTTATTCATATTATATACAAATATACAGGTACGTATATGTCAGTCAGGGGGGTCGATCCTACTTCGTGGAAATCGGCAGTCACGGGGGGTCTCGGTCCCCATTAACCGCGGAAAGTGACGGATCCCTGTAGTACATTGCCATGCCGTTACTTGGTACTAGTTTAGTCCACAGCTATTCTATTCATAAAATAACCTGCAAGTTCATGACTATTATCAATCTTCATATATAAACGAGTTCTTTACCTGAAGCTGCAACCAAATATTTAACAATTAAACAAAGGGAATCTAAATGAGAATAATTCAGTGAAGTCCACCAAACCTGAGATGCATAATTGTTTTCATATTTAATACATGGGAACATAAGTAAGAAAAAAAACACAGAAATGTGGTTTCATTGTTTGTTTCTAAGATTTTTTAAGTCATAACAAATGCATTTGAGCTCTGTGCACATACTCGAGCCTGTGCATAACCGTGTACCAGCATTTCTTTAACACTGCTTAAGAATTTAAGTATATACTACATCAAAATATACATATGAAAAAAGCAAAATAAATATGTTTTTTAGTTTATATTTATGTGTTTCAGGTGGGTGAGTGGTTGCCTTGTGGTAAGGTACTGGATTACTGATCCCAAGGTTGGGTGTTCAAACCCCACTATCACCAGGTTGTCACTGCTGTCTCCCCAGTGCCGCTAACTTGGCTATCAAAGACTGTCCATGTCTCTCACTGTCTGTGGTGGGAGGTTCATGCGAAAAAAAAACATTGCTGATTTTCCTCAGGAGTAGATGCATAGCTGTTAGCGTGTTTTTGCCCTGCAATGGCCTGGTGAGTTGTCCAGGGTGTACCCTGCCTTTGCCCAGACTCGGACAAGAGGGGTCCAAGCTGACTACGATCTTAATTAGGAATAAGTAGTTCAGAAAATAAATGAATTAACTACAAGAAAGGCAAGTCAGATGACTTCTGTGCTTCAAGCCGAGCTAATCATGATGATGATACCACGTCTACTCGAAGTGACCGTGACAAACTGTCTGTCTTCTTGATTTAACCATTATCCCCTCAGAATATTGTTTCTTGAATTATGCTAAATGTTTTAAATTTGTAATATGTAAATTCTTTATAATTAAACCATCTGAATATTCATCAGCAATTAAACAACAATATGTTTTCTGTTATTGGAAATAATATTAAATTTAAAAATACTATTCTGTGTATTATACTACATGTGTCTGCTTTGCAAACATCCACTTGACAAACTACTCACATACTGGCTCATTTATCAAACCACTTAATCCGATTAGGGTTGTGGCGAAATTCTAGTGAATGTGGGAACACCCTGAACAACTTGCCCGACCATCACAGGGCAACACACATACACACATTCATATTTAGAGGCAATTTGGAACACAAAGGTAGTCTAATGTACATGTCCATAGACTGTAGGAGGAAACTGGAGTACTTGTAGGAAACCCAGGCAAACAGGCCAGACAAATACAACCAGAAATGAACCCAAAACCTTTTTCTATGATAGGGACGGGCCACTCACAACGATTCCATGCCAGCCTATACAAACCAGTTAAAATTAATACGTAAGTAATACTGATACAAGTATCAAAAGCGTTTTAGTTTGTATTAATACCTTCCCTGCCGACTCACTGGTACTGGGTGTGTTAATACAGAATTTCTAAAATCTAGCTCATGACCCAGTTGAGAATCCCAACATTACTGTCCCTCCTATATGCTTCCTCAAGCAAAGAGATCAGGTCCTTCAAGAGTGATCCAAAGAAAGAGGAAAATCAATTTAAACAAGTGCATGAAGGAGACGTTCAGAACGGTCACTTTCGTGTTGGGCTGCATCACTTTCTTTCTATTATAGTCACTTGACTTTGCACTCTCGTTTCCTCTCTTGATCTTGTTTAATCACCAGGAGATTGCGAACAACATCCGGCACATTCTTCTCAACAGAGCTCAACTTCAGTTCTGGCATATGGTTGTTCAGAATAGTGCTTGGAGATTGTATTAAAGGGTAAAAACCCCACATCACAGACATTCGCAGTAAATTTTAATGGGTGTTTGTCTGTTTTGAGGGCTTACACATGAAATATCACAAACACTCAACAAGAAGCAGTGTGATTTCAAAAGTCCCTGAGGTCAAGGGCAAATTTTCAACGTTGTTTTACAATGGTTAAATTTAACTGCCAGAATGTGCTGAAAACCTCACTGATCATTTGATCTTGGGCCTTCCTGGCACATTTCAAAGGGCAAAAAGCCAAATCCGTCAAATAAAGAAAGTGAATCAGTCTAGAAAAGTGCCCCATACAGTGATATTTATTACATATGGCATAGAGTACATGCAGCGAGAATGAGATACGTACCAGTTTTATAACACCCCCAAATCTGGTCTTGAAAAAAAAAGGCAACAGAATATGGCAATATGGAAATATATAGTTTGACTCAGTGGGTGATTAATTTTTTTGTAGGGGTGCCATTTGTGTCCCGCTGATATTACATTTACAAAATTATGTTGCATGCAAAGGAAAATGGAAAATACATTTTAAAGTAGAAGCTTAAGCACTCTTCATTAAAAACCTGTGTGAATGTTTCAGATTAATTTTCATCATTATAAAATAATAATAATAATAATAATAATAATAATAATAATCATCATCATCAATATCAGTTCTACTACCATCAACTACCTGTTCTAAACTACAATCATTACACTTAACATTAAAGCAGTGGTTCTCAAATAGTGGGGCGTGCCCCCTTTTATCCCAGGGAACATGCATTTTTTTTGGTCGTACTGCAATAAAATGTAATTGTACATCCACTACAGTAGGTGGGAGTGGCTCCCTCACTGTCAAAGTGTGCCCAGAGAGAATTAGCTCAATGGTAATATATGAAGTGTAATGAATAAACCTACCATAAATTTTTTTTAACAGGGACGAGACATTGAGAGAAACGAAACTCTCCTGAAAGCTAAGTCGAGGAGGTATGATGAAGTGAATGTAGCACTCGGCTTCACTGTTACTGCGGTGAGAAAAGAGGAAAGACCGCTGTGTTTACTGTGTCTGAAAACATTGGCAGTGGACAGCATGAAGCCAAATAAATTAAGGCGTCACTTAAAAACATTACACCCGATCACACCGAGAAGCCGCTTGAGTTTTTTCAGTGAACACGTGCTGAATATTTCCAACAACCATCCCGCTTTGTGAATGCTACTTCCGCAAACCCGCGAGCTCTGCTAGCATCATATAAGGTGGCGTACCAAACTGCTCAGTGCAGAAAACCCCACATCATAGCAGAGGAACTGATCCTACCTGCAGCAGACATGGTCTGCGAAAATAAATTCAGTTCCCGGTTTAGCATTGAGCAGAAGCTGAGAGTTCAGTATCGTGCATTAAACCTGGCTTCAAAAAGCTGTGCACTGCGAAACATGCTCATTGTATTCATTAATCTTGACTTAATCATTTTGACAAAAAATAATCATACAAATTGTTTTATTCATTTTTGTTTTGTAGGTTAAAGTGTCTTATATATCGTGCTCCTGACATAATGTTGCTGATCAATTTGAATATATTATTATTTACTGAAAAATAAAATTAAATAAGATCAATAAATAATAATACATTCAAATTTGATGCACTTTAAATCTTTTTGATTAAAGACTAAAAAATTGTTAATAAAGTTATTCGTTGGTGGGAGTTGATCTATAGTTCTTCCTTTTTTGTATTTTATAATGTTAATAAAGATACAGTGTTATGCAGGAGATTACCTATAAGAATTTTATACAGATAGCACTTGTTATAGTATAAATTATAGGAAATGTTTTCCTCTTCGGGGGGCAACAGAAAATAATTGAGAAGCACTGCTTTAAAGTCAAAAAGGACTTCAGAAAGTATAATCCAGGGATCCCCCGCTACTTCGTGCTTCAATTAATGCGGCTTTAGTGTATCGCGGTTTAAAAAAAAATTAAAAATAGTCATTGTCGGCCGCGACGCCTCCCGCACTTGGCAGAGCGATTCACAAATGTTTAATAATATTTAATATTGTTTGGTTTGGGTAATAAAAATTGGTTAATAAAAAATGTTTAATGTTTAATATTGATTGGTTTGGAATCCATACAGTAGGTAGTAGTGTACCCATGCCTGTTTGTCACACGCATAAAGGAGAATTGTACTGTTGGTTCGTGAGTTTCGTGAGTTTATTTGAAAGGGCTCTTCTTATAATCTTATAAACACGGCTCATTGGTAATGATTATGGATTTACATGAGACAACCAAGTGAAACAATAAGAAATGAAGGAATGAAGACAGTTTTTATGACCAATTTGAGCAGAGATGTGGCGCAGTTGCCCTGACAGACAGGACTGCGTAGCCAGTCAGTCAGAAAGGATGCAGGTGTTCTTTAACTCTCTTTTGAGAGAGCTCATTGTGGCTTATTTTTGTTTTTTAAGTTGTTTAATTCAGTAAATGTTGAATAAATGTGGCACGCTCCGCTGAATGTGAGCAAAACGCGGCTCATCCGGACCTCCGATCCCTCAAGGAAACAAGTTAATGTTCAGTCTGGACCTCCGACATGTCAAGCGCGCTTTGAACACCTCGTCTTAAAAGCTCCGGTGTTGGCTGCGCGCTGCGTGTGGGCGGAGCCCGCATTCAGCGGAGCGTGCCACAAATGTGTGTTGTTTGTGTGTGTGTGAGAGAGAGAGAGAGAGAGAGAGAGAGAGAGATAGACAGTGTTTGTTTGTGTGTGTGTATGTGATAAATAATTTTCTTTTACTTTTAACACATATTTCATATAAAATTGGTGTACTTTTATCATTTTTAAAGGGTTTATGGGGTAGTCTTGGGAGCCTTGGAACGAATCACGCATTTTACATGTAAAGTGCGCCTCTACTTACGGAAACTCCAGGTTATGAAAAAGGCTCTAGAACGGATTAATTTCGTAAGTAGAAGGCCGACTGTATATGCATCTGTTCAACGTTTAAAGAGGCCGACTGTATATGCATCTGTTCAACATTTCAAGAGTTAAACATACAATTCAAGAATTAAACATTTTAAAAGATTGATATTTACGTTGATTAACTTCACTCAACCCTTTCTCCAGAAACACATTCACCCTTGTGAATAACTTGTGAGTTTCCATAGGATTATCAAAAGAAGAAAAGTGTAGTTCCTTCTCATTTCTTCCTTTTCATTTATTCATTTTTAACTTTCCCCCATTTTAACTTTCCCCCAACTTTCCCCCGAATTTAATCATATCCAATTCCCACCCATCAAATTTTACCTTAAATATCACACGACCACCACCAACCAGAGAGGGGAGGAAGCAGGCCCCTCCATGAGATGCAATGCTAGATACCGTCTCTTTCTGAACTGCGGTGCACGGGTATTTGGGAGTGGTATAATGCAACTGAAGGAAAAGCACTGCCTGCCACCTCGCGCGAATGAGCACACAGATGCCTGTGATTGCCTGGTGATCGTTGTAAGCGACAGGGAAGAGAACGTATGCCAGCCCTCCTGTGAGAGCTTGTCCGATTAGCTCCAGTGAACTCCTGGCCACAGGTGGCTGTGATATTAACTCAGAATTCCTTTTCATTTATATATAGATTTTACTCCCATTAAATAGCACAAATACTCTTAAGGAAGTACAGGGATCCCTCGCTACTTCGCGCTTCAATTAATGCGGTTTCAGTGCATTGCGTTTTTTTTTTTTTAATGAATAAATAAATATTCATCGAATTAAGAAATAAGGAAATTAAGGAAGAATGGAAAATGTCACAAAAACAAGGCCAATTATGCAAAAAAAAAACCCTAAACAAACACAACACAAAAAAACACCCAAAATCTCCCATCAAAATTGGATACGTTGTTGCATCTGGCACATCTGCGCGTGCATATGTATGTATGTGTGTCATGCAATACCATCTGTATGTGTGTGTACAGATGCTCCCCAGCTTACAAACGAGTTAGATTCTGGACGGCTGTTCTTGGATGCATTTGTTTGTAAGTTGTTACAGGGCATTCTTTAGAGGGGAACTTATGTATAAGTAACTGATATGAGTTTGTAGTGTAAACAATCTCTCTCTTGTTCTCTCTCTCTCTCTTTCTCTCTCTCTCTCTCTCGCTCGCTCTCTCTCTCCATAATCTGTACATTATCAATATCATGTTTACACTCTTGGTTCCTCTCAAGCACAGCACAGTGGATCTGATCAGATTTACAGAGATTCACTCTTATCCAGTTCATTATAATACTGGAGTCAATTTGTTTATTCTTTGAGAGTTTTGGCACGAGTTCATGCTTCGTTCTGCTTCTCTTCCCGGAACGGTGTAAAGCACGTATCAGCCACGCCCCCCCTCCGCTGGAGCCTAGTATTAACTGTGCCCCAGGGTAATGTTTAATCATATTTCATACTAATATTTATGATATATCTTTCTGTAGCTTTCATTCCATTTCTATTACTACTTGTTCTTCAATTTCATTTCACTTTCACTTTCGACCTCAGACAGACCTGTTTGTATCTCCGGATGTTTGCAAAGCGAATGTTGATAAGTTGGGGAGCGTCTGTATTTATATTTCATTTACATGTTATGTTTTTTTTTTTATGTTTAATTGTTATTATAAGCATTTATAGCATTGAATATGTATTTATTGATATTATATACAGTAGGCCCTTGACTATTCGTGGTTTTGCACCCACGGTTTGAGTATTTGCTGACTGCCGAGCAACCTGCACGTGATTCAAATTCAGCCAATGGTTGTCCTCCTTTCTCCTGATTGGATGAGCTGATGTCCCACCCCTTTTTCCGCATTCGCGCACAAGTTGTCAATGAGCCTCTTTTTTTGTGTGTGTTTTAATTACCAGTTAAGCTCTATGATACCACTCAAACTCTATGCGTCTTCTCTGAAGCTTGTCCATCTTGTTTCGCAGGGACTGAACATTTTCAAGCACTATGGCCGGAAGTGCTAACCAAGCCTCTGAGAACTCTGCCTAGGCGGTTAGCATTGAGCTCCCATAGCATATTAGCTCACGATAGAAGTTGTTGCATGCTTAGTTGCCCGAAGCTGAAGCTGCTCATAGCTGTAGTAGGGTCGACCGATCATAGTGCAAAACATGAACAAACAAATAAAACAAATTAAAACAAACAAACAATTTGACTCTGAGAACTCCGCGACATTGCCCTCTAGGCAGCGCCATCTTAGAGACATCACTCCAAGTTCAATGGAAAAGGACATGAAGCGTAATAAAGTTTATCCTTTTGGTATCATTTGTTAAACATGCTACAGAACATAAAATCTCACGCACAAACATTCTCAGAATTAACTTAGGTACTGTACTGGAATAATAATTGAAAAAGACTTTAAAACGAGTGCTTTACAACAGTATATGCTGTATAATGTTTATGTTTTATCATCAATAAAAATAAGAGTAAAAATTAAAGTTTTTCTTAATCATTACTATATTTTACTACATTAATACTGTATTAATGAGTAAGACTGTCTATAGAATGTGTTTAAGAAGCATATTTTAGCGTATGTAATAGATACATAGTATTGAACTTCCGGCTGCTCTTTTGCGCATGTGACGTGATGCATGGGATTTTACTTCCGGGTACAGAACTCGCAGATTATCTCGATTCACGGGAGGGCTCGGAACCAAACCCCCGTGAATGTCGAGGGCCTACTGTACACATATACATGTACATCCCCCAGTGCAGCTAACTGGGTTATCAAAGGCAGGCCATGTCTCTCACTGTCTATGGTGAATGTATGCATGTAAAAGAACCATTGCTGAGTTTCGTAAAGAGTAGGCTGCAAAGCCGTCAGGGTGTTTCTGTCAGTCTAGGAACCACCACAGCCGTCTCAGCCAGCTGAGCCACCGTGGAAAAGACCTAGGCCTAGAGAGCGGGGATCAGCCAGTGCGAACTGTCTCTCGCTATACAAAAATACTCAGTGCAGGCGAGGAGAAATAAATCTTCACTATCTTCAAATTTGAAGAACAGAGCCATCATCATCACATGTACGTATACGTCAGTTGGGGGGTGTGGGGTGATCCTACTTTGCGGATTACGATGGTCGGTGTAGATCTTGGTTCCAATTAACCGCGGAAAGTGAGGGATCCCTGTATATCGTTGATATTTCTTTAAGCCCCTTTCACAAAAACCTTTTTTTTGTACAAATTACAGGGACTACAACATAAAGGACTAATATACAGTACTATTCAAAAGTTTGTTTTCACCACCCTGTATTTAAGTATAAACTTTAAATGTTTATTAAATTATTATTTTTTTAAACTTCTGCATTAGGAAAGCATAGTAGCATGTCTGCCTGTTATCCTCACATTTATGTGGGTTCCCTCTGTGTACTCTGGTTTCCTCCCACTGTCCAAAGATATATCCTTTAGGGTTATTGGTCTAGGTGTGTATGAGTGTTGTCCTGCGCTGGTCTGTGAACTGCTCCTGGTGTACCACGCTTTTCCTCAATGTTGGCTGAAATAGGCACCAACCATGTAGCCTTAGTAGGATTAAGTGGTTCGGCAAATGAGTGAATGAATGAGTGAGTAAATCTACCCTCAAGGAAATGTTTTAAATTCATTAAGCTTCTTTCATTGCAACCATTCATTGATATTTTTTGTTGTACAAATCTAGTGCAACTACAACAGAAGGGACTGATGTGCAAATGTTTTTATGTCTAGGTTTGGGTGTTATTGATTTTTATTTTTGAGTCAAAAAGAGTATATCTGAGTACAAAAACAAAAGTACAAAATTAAATGTTACAGAAAATTGAAAAAAAATACACAAAAACATAATAAAGGCTACTGGGTTTTGCTGTAAAAACAAACAAACAAACAAACAAACAAACAAAAAAATCCAAATGCAGCCATTAAAAACCTCCAGAAGAACTGTATTTAGTTACTTAAAATAGTTCTGCATATTTTTTTAAAGTAAAGAAAATATTTTGAATAGAATTTCTGTTTTATGTGGAGACATTTCAACTGGAGTAATCCACATAAGCACGGGATGAACATGCAGACTCCTCGCAGAGACTCCATCGCTAAGCCCGGGACTCAAACCCAGGACCTTTTTGCTATGAGGTAGATATTCTAACCACTTTTCCACTCACATAGCAACGCACCACTACGCCTTAAGCAATACCTTTATTACTTGCAGTAATATAACTCCTAAAAACTATAAGTGACTTGCAAGCTACTTTGATATACTGTTTGTCTGTTCATGTTCTCTGAATCCTGTGTTAACTACCAGCCAGCTGTCTTGCATATCCATTGTCATAGAGATAAATTTACACCAAAGCCTCGGTAACACCGAATTGATGAAAGCTGGCAACTGGCCTTGAACCCACAGTGCATTACTGGCTATGGACAAGTGTTAAATAACTGCTTTATACTTCCGCAACAACAATCAGAACAATCCTTCAAGAACAAAGAGACCATATGTGACCTGATTCATTAATAGCAATGAGAGAATGCTTAGCCAAGCATCAATTCCTGACTTCAAGTAATTCTTTGCTTAACTGTATTTTAAGAACAACAAGAGCGAGCCTTATTTTTAAATGCAATTCTCGAAGGGAACTCTTACTGCTGAGCATGGCATTTAGTGTTAACTTTTTTGGTATGTCTTGGTCTCAAGAAGGCTTTCTGACCAGAAATCGCACTGCTTCAAAATCTAGCCAACTACCCCAGCTGCCAAAACATAAGCCGAGCTGGACAATCTGGTCAACCATCTGGTAGAAAGGAAACTGTTTCTGAATTACTGCTTCCAATGCTAACACCCAAAAAGTATGAGTTACTCACTCATTTGTTGAATAAGGTTAATCCTTCTAGCCTCATGGCAAGGCTGGAGCCTATGTCAGACACTCTGAACCGCTTGCGGGGCAACACATACAATTCACTCACACATAGGGGCAATTTGGGACAGTCGGTTAGCCTAACGTGCATCTCTTTGGACAGTCAGAGGAAATCAGACTACCAAGAGGAAACTCAAGCAAACACAGTTAGGACACGCAAACTGCACATAAAAACGCTCCAGCCCAGGGCTCCAGCTCCAGACCCTTTTTGCTGTTAGGCAGACGTGATAACCACTACACCACTGTGCCATCCAAACAAACATTATTTTTTAACATACTAACACAACATTAAGGAAATTAGATCTTTTTTTGCCCTCGAGTTATAAGCAACCTGAAAAACAACTGACCATCTGCTGAAGCCAGCTTGAGCAGGTTAATAAGTTTTTTTGGCAGCGGCGAGATAGACCAGACTGTTAGGAAAAAAATGTCAATGTTATGTTAAATTTTAAAAAGATCAAGGTAAACAGCAACAGTTTTGATCTAATTACTATAAAGCAGTGGTTCTTAACCTGGGTTTGATCGAACCCTCGGGGTTCGGGTGAGTCAGTCTCAGGGGTTCGGCGGAGGTCAAGACACACACCCAACTCATATTCATGACGACATGCCCCGCTTGGCCATCACTGGCTGCAGGTGATCACGCTACATTGCTTGGCCAATCTGTGCTGCAGGAAATTTGGTGTGCTCAGTAGTCAACTTGTGACTGTTGTGATGGTACATCGTGTGATTTTTTTTCTTAATGGGGACGTGAAGAGAACAGGGACATGAAGAGGGACAATCTTCTAGCACCGGAATGAGCACGCTGCTCATCTTTATAGCACGATAGATTGGTGAGTAGGATCAGGTGTGCGCATTGCAATCCGTCCGCATGTGTCAGCCACGCCCCTCTGCTGGTGCCTAATCAAATATTAATTACCTCAGGATAATGTTTAATCATATTTCATACTCATATTTATGATATAGCTTCCTAGAGATTTTATTCAGTTTCTATTTCTACTTATTCTTCAATTTCATTTCACTTTTACTTTCGACCTTGGACAGCCCTGCTCGTATGTCTGGATGTTTGCAAAAAAACAAATGTTCGTAAGTAGGGTAGCGTCTGTATATTGAAAAAACATTTAGAACCTTGTAACTACAAACGTAATTTCATAAAAGTTGTAGCACAATGTAAAATATGAATAAAAATAGTATGCAATGATTTGCAGAGCTCAATCCTAACCCTAACCCCACATATTACTCACGGAAGGATTTAAAAACCTTTTGAAAGTGGAAGATCTCATTAAAAAATAAAGCTCATTTTAAATTTGTTGGCAGCAGTGCATTTGAAAAAAACAGAGACATGGCGACAAAAGGCCGGAAAAGTAAGAGGTACTAAAAGAAACAGCTGGAGGAACATTTTGCAACTAATTTGGTTTCTTGGCAATAGGTCAGTAACATGATTGGGTATAAAAGGGGCATCTGGGCAGCGAAAAATAGTCTCTTTAAATTGTAGAATTTTTAGAATATTTTTTTCCTCATCGTAAAATTCAGAAAACTTTGATGATGTTAAGTGTTATGTAATATGGATGATGAGATGTTCAAAGGATTCCTAGAATCTGAAGCAATCTCCGTGGGCGAGGGACAAGACCGAAAATTAAAATTGGACGCTTGTATTCTGTAGGCCCTCAGATGGCACTGCATTAAAAACAGGGATAATTCAAACATAAAAATCACTGCGTGGACTCAGGAACAATCCCAGAACTTGTTGTTTGCAAACTATAGAATTATCTTTAATTTTCAAACTTAATATCTTCTAAAAAGATATAGAACTTTAGCTGAATCTCCCAATTTTCCTTCCCTTGCTGTTCATTCACCCAATGCCATAGGGACAGAGAGCAACAGAGGATTTGTCTACAGCCAGTATTTTGGTAGATGAAAAAAAAAGATGTATGAGCTCATACGTCTTTACACATCCCAAGAAACGACTGCTATATACATTTGTAATTTGAAAGATGAGGCAACACTAATAGACAATATACTAGTATACATTGGGGAAGTAAGTATTCGGGGAATCACAGTGGTGTAGTAGTTAACACGTCCACCGCACAGCATGAAGGTACAGGGTTGGAGTCCTGGGCTTGGTGAGAGTATTTCTGTATGCAGTTTGCATTAGCGGGGGAAGTGTTTGCATAGATTTCTTCTGGGTACTCCTGTTTCCTCTCATAATCCAAAAACATGCACCGTAGGCTGATTGGCTGTTTCATATTTTCCTGGGCGTTAATCTGAAAGTGAATGGTCATGTGTGTTGGCCTGCGATGGGCTGACAACTGATCCAGGGTGTACCTCGTCTTTGCCCAATGTTGGCTGAGATAGGCCAAGCCTCCCTGCTACCTTAGTAGGATTAAGCAGTTAAACAAATAAGTGAATGACAAAACAATTCATTTTTCCTCATAGATCTCAAACCGAATCTCCAACTTTATTTCAATTACTATTCATTTACTTAATTCTGTTGCCTTCTTTCATGCCTGCCTCTTCACTTCAACTAAATTAGATTTCCATTCTCTATGAGCGGTGCTGCTTCGCGTCATCTAATCACAATGACCACTACAAAGAGGGCATCTCAGTCCCACTTGTGTTTGGCGCAGCTCAAGATGCCTGCACTTCTAATGACTGCTAATTAGCCCCTGATTTGCTTTTTTTCTTGAGGCCAGATCGGTGGTGCATGTGACATCATAGAGAGAAATTAAAAGAAAAGTCTTACCTTAGGGCATGTTAATAAAACTTAAACCCTGATTTAGAGTCACTGACACAAACATCTAAATAAGAGATGAGAAGCCAGGAGGACAATCATGACACTTTCTATGAACAAGTCTAGCAAGTAACAATGTCTTATGTAAGGTCTTTCCAAGACAAAAATGGGTTTGTTGAGGTGACTGCCATCGTCACTTTAGCCTGGGAAATTTGGTCTAGATCCCTTGGAGGGGGGAGAGAGATTACTGACACTTGAAAGAGCTAAAGACTATAGAATGAATGCTTATATTTCACAGCCCGTCCTGTTACATTGCTGAGATAACCTGTACAAACAGATTTGAGAAGGGCTCAAGCCAAAGTCGACTACCAATAGAAAGGACAGTGCAGTCCAGCTGTGATACACCACAGTAGTGGTTAGCAAATCTGCCTCACAGTAAGAAGGTCCTGGGCTCAGTGAGGGTGTTCTGTTTCAATGATCTTCCTGTGCATGGTGGGTTTTCCTCCAGGTACCCTGGTTTCATCCCAGAGTCCAAAGACATGCACGTTAAGCTAACTGGCTGTTCCAATTTTCCTCTTGGTGTGGGTTTGAATGTGAATGGTTGCATGTCTGCCATGCAACAAGAAAGTCCTGGGTTCAAGGCCCAGGCTATTTCTGTGTGTAATTTGCATGTTTTCCCCCATTGGGTGGGTTTCCTCCTACAGGTCAAAGACATACACATTAGGCTAACTGGTTGTTCCAAATTACCCTGGGTGTGAGTTTGAGTGTGAATGGTTGCATGCCCCCATTACATTTAAAAAGTACTGGGATCAAGTCCCAGGTTATTTCTGTGTGGACTTTGCATGTTGTACCTGTGATTGTGGGAGCTTCCTCCTTGTATTCTGGTTAAACTCCCAGGGTTCAAAGATATGCATATTGGGCTAATTGTTGTTTTCAAATTGTCCCTAGGTGTAGGCTTGAGTGTGAATGGTTGCATGTCTCTCACGCAGCAAGAAAGCCCTGGGTTCATGTCCCAGGCTCTGTCTCTGTGAAATTTGCATGTGCTTCCTATGGTTGCATGGGTTTCTTCCGGGTACTCTGGGTTCCTCCAACAGTTCAAAGACATGTACATCAGGCTAACTGAGTGAATGTTCAAAATTGCTTCTTGGTGTAAATGTGAATGGTTGTGTATGTTGGCCTTGCGATGATCTGGTGAGCCATTCAGGGTGTACTGTACCCCCTTTTTGCCCAGTTTCAACTGTGACCCTAGTAGAATTAAGCAGTTCAGCAAACAAGTGTAAGAAACACTATTTGAGACTCTAGCTTACTAGTCGGTAATTTAAAAACTAAACACTTTAGCACTTTTCATGTCTACCTATTAATGTCCAGTTAATGATGAACATACTGCTCGTTATTAGTGGTTCCTGTAATGAGCACTATGCCACAGGCTGTTTTCATCCCCTCAACTTTGCGACTTTTCCATGCTGCAGATTTTCCTTTTCCGTGCTCAGCATCACGGCTGTGTAAAATGATGATAAATGAGGAAGCACTGAGCTTATGAAACTGCTTGAAATTAATATAATGTGTCGACTATCTGTTCATAACTCAGTGCGCAGTTTTAATTTTCAGAAAAGCCTTAAGAAAGTTTACTCTTCTTGAAAAAAAAACGAATGTATTCACATTATTGCATATTGGCACTTAGTGAAACAGAACCATTTAATTCCCAGAGTGATGCAGAGTCTCATTAATATATTATAGTGTGATGAAGCATATTAAGCCTGAGAAATAGGCAAGGCAGCTGGTCATGGGTAAGTTGATAATAACACAGCAAATGCAGCATGTTTCTCCACTCTATTATTTTAATAATACAGTACACAGTAGAGGTTGCCTTCCAGACCTGGCAGGCCCAAGCGTGTAATCAGGGTCTGCTGGGAACGTTTGGCGGAGCCCCCTGTCCGAGAGGCCTTTAACTCCCACCTCCGGCAGAGCTACAGCCACGTTCCGGAGGAGGCGGGGGACATGGAATTCGAATGGGCCATGTTTCGTGCCTCCATTGCTGAGGCGGCAGCCCATAGCTGTGGCCGTAAGGTCGTCGGTGCTTGTCGTGGCGTGTAATCCCGAACCCGGTGGTGGACACCTGCGGTAAAGGGGCCGCCCAGCTGAAGAAGGAGGCCTATCGGGTTTTATTAGCCTGTGGGACTCCTGAGGCAGCAAACGGGTACCGCGCAGGCCAAACGTGCTGCAGCCGAGGCTGTCGTGAGATGCAAAATCTCGGGCGTGGGAGGAGTTCGGTGAGGGCCTGAGAGTGATTATCGGGTTGGCCTCAAGGTTCTGGGCCACCATCCGACGCCTCAGGAGGGGGAAGCAGTTCTTCACAAACACTGTTTACGGTGGAGGTGGGGAGCTGCTTACCCTGACTGGGGATGTTGTTGAGAGGTGGAGGGAATACTTTGAGGACCTTCTCAATCCCACCAACACGCCCTCCGTGGATGAGGAAGACCCTGGGGGTTCGGGTGAGGGTCCGCCCATCACTGGAGTGGAGGTCACTGAGGTTGTCAAAAAGCTCCTCGGTGGTCGAGCTCGAGGTTGGGACGAGATCCGCCCGAATACCTCAGGACTCTGGATGTTGTAGGACTGTCTTGGTTGACACGTCTCTGCAACATCGCGTGGTCATCGGGGCTGTACCTCTGGATTGGCAAACTGGGGTGGTGGTCCCAATTTTTAAGAAGGGGGGACCGGAGGGTGTGTTCCAATTATCGGGAATTACACTCTCAGCCTACCTGGTAAAGTCTATGCAGGGTACTAGAGAGGAGGATCCGACCGATAGTCGAACCTCGGATTCAGGAGGAACAATGTGGTTTTCGCCCTGGCCGCAGCACTCTTGACCAACTCTATACGGCTCCACAGGATTCTGGAGGGGGCATGGGAGTTTGCCCAATCTGTCCACATGTGCTTTGTGGATTTGGAGAAGGCTTTCGACCGTGTCCCTCGAAAGATCTTGTGGGGCGTGCTCCGAGCACGGGCGTTCGGATCCGTTGCTACGAGCTATTCGATTAAGCTGTATCACCGGAGCCAGAGTTTGGTCCGTATTGGTAACAGCAGCTCGGATTCGTTTCTCGTGGGAGTTGGAGTCCGCCAAGGCTGTCCTCTTGTCACCGATTCTGTTCATAATTTTTATGGACAGAATTTCTAAGGCGCAGTCGAGGCGAGAGGGTTCTGGTTGGTGGGCCATCGGATATCATCTCTGCTTTTTGCGGATGATGTTGTCCTTTGGCTTCATCAAGTCGGGCCCTCCAGCTCTGCTGGAGGCGATTCGCAGCTGAGTGCGAAGCAGCCGGGATGAAGATCAGTACTCTCCAAGTCCGAGGCCATGGTTCTCAGTCGGACAATGGTGGAATGCACCCTCTGGGTCGGGGGATGAGGTCCTGCCCCAAGTGGGAGGAGTTTAAGTATCTTGGGGTCTTGTTTAGTGAGGAAGGATGGAGCGAGAGATCGACAGACGGATCGCTGCAGCCTCTGCTGTTAAGCGTGCCTGTACCGGTCCGTCGTGGTGAAAAAGGAGCTGAGCCGCAAGGCGAAGCTCTCAATTTACCAGTCGATCTAATGCCCAACCCTCACCTATGGTCACGAGCTTTGGGTAATGACCGAAAGAACAAGATCACGGATACAAGCGGCTGAAATTAGCTTCTTCGCCGGGTGGCGGGTTCTCCTTAGAGATAGGGTGAGAAGCTCCGCTTATCCGGGAGAGCTCGAGTAGATCCGCTGCTCCTCCGCATTGAGAGGGGCCAGTTGAGGTGGCTCGGGCATCTGGTTAGAATGCCCCTGGACGCCTCCCTGGTGTGGTGTTTCGGGCATGTCCAACCGGGGAAGAGACCCGGGTCGACCTAGAACACGCTGGAGGGACTATGTCTCTCGGCTTGTCTGGGACCGCCTCGGTGTCCCCCCGGGAGAGTTGGAGGAAGTGGCTCGGGAGAGGGATGTCTGGACCTCTTTGCTAAGGTTGCTGCCCCCGCGACCCGACCCCGGACTAAGCGGAAGAAGATGAGATGAGTACACAGTAGTCAATGGGGCAGTGGTGGTCTAGTGGTATAGGGCGCTGGATCGCTGATCCAAAGATTGGGGGTTCGTGTCCCACTCTCCACAAGGTTGTCACTGTCCCCCCCAGTGCAGCTAACTGGGTTATCAAAGGCGGGCCATGTCTCTCACTGTCTTTGGTGAGAGGCATGTAAAAGAACCATTGCTGACTTTCGTAAAGAGTAGGCTGCAAAGTCGTCAGCGTGTTTCTGTCCCTTGCTAAAAAGGGTTGTGACAGGAAGGGTATTCGACGTAAAAACCTCTGCCAAATCAAACGTGCAAATCAGATGATTCGCTGTGGCGACTCCCGAGTAAAAGGGGAAAAAGCCGAAAGGAAGAGAGACAGACAGTACACAGTAGTCGAACAGAGACAGTCACATGCTCAATCACAAGAGTAGTGGTTACCATTGTCCACCTCACAACAAGAAGGCCCTTTCTGTTTAAAGTTTGCATGTTCTCCCCTTGTTTACATGGGTTTCCTCTCACTGTCCAAAGACAGACACATTCGGCTAATTTGTTTTACTAAATTGCCCCAGATGTGGATGTGAATGGTATGGGTTTTGACCCTGTAATGGTCTGGTGAGGTGTTTAAGGTGTATCCTGCCTTCACCCAGCATCAGCTGAGATAGGCACCAGCCTCCCTGCCGGCATAATAGCATTAAATGACAGAGCATTTTATTTCAGTACAAATACAGGGATCCCTCACTACTTTGCGCTTCAATTCATGCAGCTTCAGTGCATCGTGTTTTTTTTTTTAATAAATATTAATCGAATTAAAAAATAAGGAAATTAAAGAAGAATAGGGGATAAAGTTAAGGAAAATACCTCAAAAACTAGGCCAATTATGCAAAAAAAAAAAACCCTAAACATTTGTATTGACAAAACAAAAAACAACCCAAAATCTCCCATCAAAACTTGTTATATTGTTGCATGTGTGTGTGCACGCGCATCTGCGCGCGTATGAATATGTGTTGTCGTCTTCTCATGCAATACCATCTGTCTGTGAGTGTATTTTTATTTTATTTACATCTTATGTTATTTTTTGTTTATTTGCTATTATAAGCATCGATAGCATTGAATATGTATTTATTGATATTATATACACATATACATATACCAAAATTGGGGGAGGAGTGTTGCACCAGTAGGTTGCACCTCACATGAGCTCTGAGAATACTATATACATGTACATATATGTTGGGGGGGGGGGGGGGGGTGTTGATCCGACTTCGCAGATTTCGATGGCCGCGTGGGGATCTCGGTCCCAATTAACCGCGTAAAGTGAAGGATCCCTGTATTATGGACACATGGTTGAAAGTTGGTTGAAAAATATGGGGACCACAACGCCACTTTGTAACTGTCTGTGAAAATACCGGTTATGTGCAATAAAAACCCCGTGCACTTTAATCAACCACATCTACCCCACTGACTGTCAACCATATCAACCCATCTACTCCGCCCTCAAATACATTACACTTTAATATAGGCCAGTCTATAAAGTTGCTCCATTCTTTTCTTTTATTGTTTAGTAATTTATACTATTTATGTATCTATTTATTTATTTACTTGTATAATATATGTATGTGTGTATGTTTGTACTTGTATCTATTTTTGCACCCCCTACTGATAGTACCTCAAGAGCCTGTAACAGTGAATTTCTCCATTGTGAGATTAATAAAGCTGTATCTTATCTTATCTTATCTTATATGAGATTTTTCCTTTTGTTTACTGGTCACATGAATTAATTTTCCATTAGTGACCCCTCTAGGACCCACATTAGGAGCTTATCTGGGTTAGCCGGTTTCCCCCAATGGTACAAAGACACGCAAATTAGGCTAAGTGGCTGTTTCAAATTGCCTCTAGGTTTGTTGGCCCTGTGAAGGATTGGAGGGCTGTTCAAGGTGTACCCCCACCCCTCTTGAGCAGTGTTGGCTAAGGCCATTTGTATCATAATGTAACGTGGAAAATATTTATTTTAAAATGTATATTAAGGATGTTTGTCAGTAGTGGCTCAGTGGCTTAGGCTTCTTCTTACTAAACCAAAGGTTGGGAGTTTAATTATCAGTGTTGGCCCTTAGCCCTTGATTGTTCAGTTGTATAAAAAATAATAAATGTAAATTTCTCCGGATAAGAACATCTGGCAAATGCTATATTAGGAGGGTCTCTGGCTTGTAAAAACATAAATCCATTTACTCTGCTGTATTCTTAGATATCGATAAACCAGGTGCATCCTCAAAACTGAAGATGGACAAAAAAAAAGACACAAGATCATTTTGAACAGATATACGTGTATCCATCTTCCAAAAGCCCTAATCAGCAACAAAAAGCACTCATTATTTGATAATGAGATGTATTCCACACACAGATCAGCACCTTTATGGAAATGGCACATAGTGATGTGTCTTGTTCAATCTAGATGTGACAAGAACCAGGAAAAGCTAGACATGAAAACAAACCTTAAATAAGAATACAATCCAGATACAACGTGGCGTGAATCTGTATCTGATGAATTCTGTGGATTATCCTGGCCCTCAAGGAACATGAAACTACCACAGTGCTCAGTTTCACTATGCTGGTTACCGCCCACAGATTCCACAAAACATCTGCATAGCATTTTACACAAAGCAATTTTTTGAACAACACTGAGACACCCACAGACCTCCCCGATTTGATTCTTCTCTTTTGCACACGGCAAAACATGAGCACAATCTCTAAAATTAACTGAATAAAGCAAACACTTAACCGTATTTTCCGGACTTACAATTCGCACTTTTTTCATACTTTGGCTGAAGGTGTGACTTATACTCCAGAGCGACTTATATGTGAAATTATTACATATAATTCTGTTCATCATAATAATAACAAACATAGTTTTCCAGATTTGTTATTTTTACACTCACAACCACAAGAGGATACCCAGTGATCAGTGGTGGCCAGGTGGTAAAGGGTGCTGGATCGCTGATGCTAATGTTGTGGGTTCGAGTCCCACTCCACAGGGTTGTCCCCTAGTGCAGCTAACTGGTTATCAAAGGCTGGCCATGTCTCTCACTGTCTATGGTGAGAGGCATATAAAAAAAAACATTGCTGACTTTCAAAAAGTGTACGCTGCATAGCCGTCAGCGTGTTTCTGCCCCTTGCTAAAGGGTTGTGTCAGGAAGGGCATCTGACGTAAAAACATATGCCAAATCGAATATGCGAACCATTAATATAACTTCCACGAGGATGGAGGCACATGATTCACTGTGGCGACCCCTGAAAGGGAGCAGCTGAAAGGAAAAGAAGAACTCTGGGTACCAGTACCTGCTCATCCTGTACCACTGAAGAACTGTCCCCAAATAGAAAATCCTATTCTGTGGATTACAAGTTGCAAGTAGTGAAATATGCAGCAGAAAATGGTAATCGAGCAGCAGAAAGAAAGTTTGGAGTGAATGAGAAACTTGTGAGGGACTGGAGAAAAGCAGAGAGTATTATTATTGCAATGAAGAAAACAAGAAAAGCTAATTGATGGTGAAAAGCTAGATGGCCACAGCTAGAGGAATGAGCTCGCACATGGGTGCTTGAGCAATGCGCTGCAGGGAGAGGCTTGTCAACAGTGCAGTTGCGTCTACACGTCCAGATAGTGAAATTATTACATATAATTCTGCTCGTCATAATAATAATGAACATAATTTCACATGTTTATTTTTATACTCGCAACTGCAAGAAGGCAACAAGAGGGCAAAAAAGCGGAGCTTATCATCACTGCAATGAAAAAAAAAGCTAATCGCGGGCTAAAAACTAGATGGCCACAGCTAAAGAAACGAGTTTGCAGATGGGGGCTTGAGCAACGTGCCTCAGGGACAGGCTTGTCAAGAATGCAGTTGCGTCTCCATGCCCAGGTAGTTGTAAAGGAGATGAATAGAAATGACTTTGCGTGATGACCTTCTTAGTGTTACCACAACGTGTTTAGACCAGAACGTCACAAAAACTGCCAGCAGATTTCCAAGCCAAGGTGGACAGTTTCCATGAGTTTACGACTTATAGTCAGTCCAGTGCGACTTATATGGAGTTTTTTTCTTTTCTTTTTTATTCATTTTTGGTCAATGCAACTTGTACTCCCTTAGCGACGTATAGTCCAGAAAATATCGTACAGGCAACACGAATTTCTTGTCTAGTCTCATCCGCTGTCTGGTGTAAATATTTCTTGAGTAATTCATTAACTGCCCTGCAAAAGCCTGGCGAGCTGTCCAGGGTGTACTCCACCCTCGTCCAGAGTCTGCTGAGATGGGTGCTAGCCTCCCCACTTCCCAAATTAGGATTAAGTGGTTCAGAAAATGAATGAATGAATTAACTTAAATGGAGTTGCATTGTCTTTACAACACCCACTTCATCAAATTTATTGACCCCATCCTCTGCTTGCACTTACTGTAGATACATATTCTCTCTCTCTCTCTCCATCTCTCTCACATACATACATACATACACACACACACACACACACACACACACACACACACACACACACACACACACACACACCAAACACATAATTAACCAGAGTACATCATAATCAGATCAATGAACTTAATAAAGAAAACATTTCAAGTTAATAAAGTAGAGTGCACCCTTATGGCCTCGCTTTAACCCCTCCCACCCTACCACCCTTCATCAATGCTTGGGTCATTTCAGAAAGACCCAGCCATGCCAATACCCACCCATCACATAAAGGCCAAACTACTGAAATAATAATGAGCAAAAGCAGGACTGAGCGATGCTGCGGAAGCCAATTTAATGTTCAACCAATAAAGTCCCATTGATTTGTGACATTATTAAGTGGAAGGCCAATGTTCAGTTAAGTGCCGCTCCTGAAAGCCTGGACACTCAACCGAGACATGAAATCAGAATGCATGGAGGTGTACAGACCTGCCTAAGACCCTTATCATTCGATGACAATAATGGTTTAATATAAGGCTTTGGTACATAAGTAAGTAATCCATATCGGAGTGTTTAATTTTTTTTGTGGTCACACCAATGGGCATCAGAACATTTCTTAAAACTACACTCACTCATTTGAAAAACCTCTTAATCCTACTAGGGTTGCTGTAAGGCCTATCTCAGCCATCACTGGAAGAAGACAAGGCACACTGTGACTAGTTCGCCAGAACATCGCACACATGCATACACACATACACACACACAGACCCTGGGGCAGTATGGGACAACCTGCTAGTCTACTGTGCATGTCTTTAGACTGTAGAATTAAACTGGAGTACACTGGGGGAAATCCACTCAGAGAACGTGTAATCTCCAGACAGAAAGGTTGGGACATGAACCCAGAACCTCCTTGCTGTGAAGAAGCAGACGTGCTAACATCTACGTCACCGTGCCACCCCATGAAAATACAGTGAACCCAAGATTTGATGTCCGTTTCCACTTGAGTTGATATTTTCCTTTCTGCTTCTCTTGCACCCATGCAATGTGTAATCATAAAGGAAAACACACTGTCCAATAAAGTCATTGGTGTCATGAACATAAATGAATTGAATATTCTGATACTGTATGAGTCTTTGGAAACTTTAAGACTCTTTGAAGAAGAAAATAAAAGCAAAAAACCAAGTGCACATGGGTAAAAAGATGACAGGACCATGAATATTGTGATCTTTGTTAGTGGTATGGTTACATGGGAAAATAGTCGCATATGTTTTAATCAGAAGAAAAACCTTCACCCTGTCATTTGGAAATAGCTGGTTTGAATGTTGATGATCCCACAGCTATCTGTGGCTGGACTTTCCAGGAGGGACGTATGGTTTATGCTCTTCTATCAGTCAATCATGGGCATCTGTAATCTCGTAGGGCAAGAACATTCCCTCATACATGTACTGCGTAATCCTGGGAAAAGGCTGGATACAGCCTGAACGGCTTACCAGACCATTGCAAAGCACACAACCATTCGCACTCACACTGATACCTAGGCACAATTTGGAACAGCCAGTAATCCTAATGTGCATATCTTTGGACTATGGGAAGAAACTGGAGTACCCTGAGAAAACCTACAGAAGCACAGAAAGAAGATGCCCTTGCCAAGCCTGGGGCTTGAACTCAGGACCTTCTTGCTGTGAGGCATATGTGGTAACTACTAAGCTACCATGACATATTATAAGCAATATTCTGATAATCAATTACATTGACTGTTTTTCCAGCGCATGCTAATGAAGGAACTTCAGCAAGTGGGTTACATCACCCCTGATGTTGCATGAGCAGTCCAGCATGTGCCTTGAAAGGAGCATGTGATGACCCCTGCCCTCTCTGATTGCAAGCCAGATCAATTGATCGACCAGTCAGTCTGTCTGTCTGTCTGAGCAGCACGATGGCATAGTGGTTATCATGTCCACCCCACAGCCTGAAAGTCCTGGGTTCGATTACCAGGCATGTTTCCGTGTTCTCCCTGTGCTCCCATGGCTTTCCTCCAGGTACTCCGGTTTCCTCCCACAGTCCACTAATTGGCTCTTTCAAATCTCCTCTAGGTCAGAGTGTGAATGGTTGTACAGTATACGTGTTGGTTCTGTAATGGCCCGGCAGGATGTCCAGCATGTACAGCGCCTCGCCCAAGAGTTGACCAAGTTTGGCACAAGCCTCCCCGAAACCCTAATTAGGATGAAGCAGCTTAGAAAATTAATGAATATATGCCTACCAGCCTTTATGTATATAGTAATTAATGTTACTCTTCTTTCTTATTGTGCCATCAATGAGATCTCATGAACGAATTACTGGAACTCATTCAGTCTCATTGTTGAATGGCATTACGTTTTAAGCCCTTCCATCTAATATCACAACCAGCCATAAATGAGTACACCAAACATGAAATGTAGATAAGACGTGAGAAGATCATCTTCTTGCTAAGCTGTGAACATTCAGTTACATAACATCTCTATCTCTAAAATGAAAAGTATCCTTCATTTTTATCACGAGTTCAGGTTTAAAACCTGCCACCACCCTCTCTCTACCAACTGAATTTTTCCAAAGATTCTCCACCCACCCTTCTGGGAAATGTGTCATTAGAACCCTGTAATATTAACACCTGTAATATTAACACCATTACCACTTGTGAGGTTGCATTTTGTGATATGTTACTTTAAAAGTGAAACATTATCAGTGAGCATGTAAGTGAAAGGGGGAGCATGGAAAAATTACAGGAGAACTTTATCCATCCAGCAATGACTGCATGTCAGGGTGAATTCTTCCATCCACGTAAATGCTTTTTATTTGATGGGTTTTAACCAAGATCTGAGAGACATGTCATGTGGAACAAAGGCATGACAGAAAATAATTGCCTTAAAAAAAAGCTTCATAAACAAGATGATTACCAAACGCTTCATGCGTCTTCAAGAATCTATCATTAATTTGCCAAAACCACTTTATCCTACTGGGGTCGTAGGTTGTTTGAAACCCATCTTATTTGACTCTGGGTGAAGACATGGTACATCCTTCCAAATTCAGCACACATGACAAATCACACTTATACCTAGGGAAATTTTGAAATGGCCAATTAGTCTTATATGCATGTCTTTAGGCTGGAGCCTCAGCTGACTATAGGTGAAAATGAGGTACACCCTGAACAGCATGCCAGTTCAACACAGACACACAAAATTCACTTACATTCACATGCAAATGGAAATCAAGAATTAGCTTAATGCGCATGTCTTTGGACCATAGGAGGAAACGGAGCACCTGGAGGAAGCCTATGCAGGCACGCGAAGAGTATGTTATCTCCACGAAGAACTGCCCTCGCCAAACCCAGGACCTTTTTACTGTGGGGGTGGATGTGCTAACCACGACGCCGCCATGCTGCCCAAAACAAAAGTGTGCAAAGTCAAATTTCTCAGAGGAACAGATTTGCATATTATGCTGTATTATTTTAATGAGGCTGATGCCCTTTTATGCACATCTAATCAAGCCTAATGCCATGACTGAATGATTGAATCTAATAATCATGCTTGAGAACATGGCTTGGCTTCAATCAATTGCTCATCCAATGTCACAGCTACCATAGACGGAGAAAGAACCACATCAATTTAGTATTAGGCAAAAGACTTGAAGTTAATTCTTTGCTACAAATTAAGAGCCTATACTTGGCCAAAATGGATTCCCTGGCACAAGTTTCATGCAGGCTAAGCGCTTTCTTTTGTCTCTGTCATCTTGTTAGGAACTGACAAATGCAAATGAGAGACAAACTTCAGCTTCTGTGTGTACAAGGGTTTTTCTTTTTCCACCGAAATGCAATGTGGTGCCTTTTTATGAATCATTTGGCCTGAGACCAGGCATTTAAAATAAGAAAGGCAGTTATTGTGAGACACGCTATCTCCTCGGAACATTTCTGCAGATACTCAAACTATTCTGCAAAGCAATTTGAAAGCAGAGCGTTGTCGTTTTTTTGGGGGGTTTACTTTATGCCATTTTATGACTGCCTCATGGGTTATTTTCAGCTACAATCCAGCCAAAACCACAACCACAATAATTACAAGCTCTGGACGGATGTTTGGACAGGAGTGGCAGACATAGTGCCTTGGATCTATAAACTGTACGAAGATGAAGGGCTAAGACAAGGCAGAGTTGCACATGGACCAAATTTTGGTGGTTTTATTGGAATGGAAAGTGAAAAATCATTAGTTTGAAGCCCCAACATCAAGCTGCCGAGTCTGAAGCAGCCACATTGCGTGCAGTTCTAGTGTGGGAAAGAGGTTGTGTTTTCTATAGGCCACACAAATTGATCTATTACTGATCTAAGTTTTCTGATGCTCTGCCATTTCTTCCATTTATATATTTGTTATTAAAATGCTACTGGGTTTGCTGTGGTTGGTCTACTGGAGCACAATCCTAGCTTCAGTCTGAAGTAATATATACAACTAACACAAAATTATAGTCTTTCTGTGAAGAAAGATACACACATTTGTTTTAAATAAGTATGAATGTTTGGAATTTTAGCAGGGCATACAGAAAGGAGTTCAATTTCAATAGCAGAGAGGGTGGGATGTCCCAGAGTGGCTGTGTGACATCATCACAGTGCGTATGGGTCAATCAGATGTTGATGTTGGAACATGGACAGTGTGTGGAGGTCATTGGCAGGTCACATTAACAGAGAAACACAGTGTGGCCTCCTAGTGAGCAACTGCCAAGTTATATGCCCATTACATGGGACAGGCTGAAAGGATGGTACTTCTTGACATGAGCCATCTTCATGTAGTATTCAATATGTTTGAGTAAACAAACTGATGACCGGAGTGCTGACCAAATCTCGACCAACTGCCAGTGACTTAGTTCCAGAAAATCCCCAAGGAAGTTCAATTGCAGTCAGAATATGATTTACACTGAGCCAAATTAGTCTCAGTCTCAGATGCCCCACTTTTGGCTCACAGAGCTTGTGCCACTTATTATACACTTTTCTCTCCTCAAACTTTGGAAATTCAGTTCTGCTCACAAAATAGTACCATACTGGATTTGAAAACTCACTCACTGAATCCTGTCTTTAACGATATCACAAAGATGTTCTGGAAGTAGTAATTTGAAGCTAAATATTATACAGTCATTAATTAGGAAAATGTGTAGTTGGTTGCAGTGTCCATCAAATAATTATTTATTTTTGAAGTTGGTGGTACATTGCAGATTCCTTTAAAAAAAAAAAAAAGACTTTTTACTACAGTAAAAAAACAAAAAAACATTCATTTATTCATTTGTATTTTTTAGCCACTTCATAATTAGGGTCATAGGGAAGCTGGTGCTCATTTCAGCTGACTGTAGGCAAGGGCGAGGTACACCCTGGACAGTTTGCCAGACCATTGCATGGCCAACACACACACACACAACCGTTCATGCTAACACTCACACCTAGATGTGGAACAGCAATTAACCTACTGTGTATGTTTTTGAATGATAGGAGGACACTGGACTACCTGTAGACAACCCACACAAGCAGAAGGAGAACATGCAAACTCCACAAGGAAACACCCCAAGCCCGGGAATCAAACCCAGCTCTCTTCACTGTGAGGCAAATGTGCTAAACACGACACCACTGTGCCGCCCTAAACAAACACATGTTTACTGATTTCATTCATTCACTGAATCTGGTGATATTCATTATCTATGCTATTATTATCTTATATTATTATTATCTATATTATCATTATCTATTAGCTATTACTAGGGTCACAAGGAGGATATAGAGAATATTAGCTAATTCTGGGTAAATGCGCACTACACCCTGACAGACTTTCCGTCTTGACTGCTGATTTGTCCACTCCTGTCTTAGTAGCCAAGTACTAGGTCTACAGGCTCTGTGTACCATGTTATGCAAAACATCTGAAGTATGACTGGCAGCAGGCATTAACTTTTGTAATGTCTTCAGGGTGATGGACATTTGATTTGTGCACATTTATGCAAGCTAGCCATTAAGTACTTTATTGGGGGGAAACTACGGACCTATACAGGATCTTCCTTCAGGCTGTTCTGGAGAGTAATCATCTTTTTCGTTTGACCCCCGACCTTCTAAGGTAGGCCTCCATGTACAAAGTATAAAACCATCAATCCAAACGGAAAATAAACAAAAAAAAAGTTAATTTGGCTTTAATTTACAGGCCATTCTCAACCATGTCTTATAGGTGAGACACAGCATCCTATTAGTGGAAGCTGTTGATGCGCCCCTTGACAACCACATATCATGACTCAATTGAAATCACCTTTTTGTAAAACTATGAAAAGTTTACATCCATCTGGCAGATTTTTGCTCTTCTGCCACACACAGCATCATGAATCAGGCCTACTTCTGCTGCAGAAGGGTTAGAAAAGCGTGGGAAGTAGGTAGAATGATGTGCTCATTACACACCTTCTCACCATCTTCCGGGAGGTGCGGTTCTGCTCTATTCTGTTTACAGTACACCTCTCTAACGCCGCGTAAATTATTCTCTCTTTACGGCCACATCCCTGCAGACAATGTTACTAAAATTACATACTCGTCCTCAATCTGAACACCCAAGCTGTTTGCCTGGGTGGGAAAGGTCACAGAAATCCTGCGCATCTCCTCAAGACGAGGACAAGCTTCAGAGTTCACAATTCATTCAGAGGAAGAGGAAATGACAAATGATTAGCCGCCCTAGCAAGCGTTTTTTAGAGATCGAAAAAACGAGATCTCTTTTGACAGAATAACAATAATAAAAAACTCAGTTGTGATGACGTGTTTCTCTCTGGTGCGTTATCCCTAAGAGACAGGTCTATCCTGGGCTGAAAGTGAGCCTATTGATTTCATGTTTGTTACTTGTCTAAATGGCATAGCCCTTTAACCTCTCATCTTCGTTCTTTCCACCTACCACTCGTCCTCTATTCCTTTCTCTCTGATTACTTTCCTTGGCGCTAACGTTAAGTCCAACCCGCTTTCTGGAAGCCATCAATCATTGCTCCCCCTTTCCCCATTTTACAGACGCTCAGTGTAATTAGAAATGAAATCTAGTGAAAGGCAAGTGAAAAGCATTCGCACCAAGAGAATGTAAGAGATTGAGAGGTGCACATCAGAAAATACAGGCATGTTTATGCCTCTGGCACGAGGATGACAGCAGACCAGTAGGCTAATATTCACCATTCACAGCATGCTATAATATCAGTGTGTGTGTGTGTGTGTATATATATATATGTGAGTGTGTGTGTCTGTGTCTGGCAGATAGACTGTGAGATACTAGAACCTCTTTGGGAGGATAAGGTTTACTCTGCACTGCCCTGCTGCTGATGAGGCCAGATGGTGCTCTCATTAAAGAAATTACAGTAAAGAAAGTGGCACATGACGTAGATCTTTAAGCCGCGTCGAGAAGATCATGGAAACTACTTGTAATGTAATTAATTATTTCATGGCTTAATTTATCATGGTTTCTTTGCAATGATATCGACCGACCTTCAGTGCCTCAATTCATTGTGGATCATGGATATCTTGCTCCAGTGGAAAATTTCACCACATCATCTATTATGTTTCCTTCTAATTTTAAATGTTGCTAGTGTTAATTAGCTGTTAAATGATACCAGAGCATCAAATAACTAAGCTGCTGCATGTTTGAGTTTTACCTCTTAGTTGTTTGTGCTGTTTTCTGATTGAAATCCTGCCCCTGATGCCTTAAGCAACCACCCCAAACACAGTAGTAACTGCCAATCCCAGTCTGCGTCCCAGCACACTTTCAGAGGACCAATCAGAAGGAAGTGGGCACAGAGACTGAAAAGGCCATAAAAGGGAGTTGGAAGCCAAACAGCATAGACTCAATATCAGCATTTCAGGGGGATGTTACGTCAGGAAGCAGCTTCCTGAGGAATTGTAGAGTTTTTCTGCATTAGGAATTGTATTGGGGTGAATCGTACAGCTGTGTTAGAAATGAAAAATGTCTAAAAATAATAGTGGCATAGATTTAGAATGGTTTCCCAAATCCTTTGAAATTATAATAACCTCTACTCTTCTGGGAAGCCTTTTCATTACATTTTGAAACATGGCTCAGGGAATTTGTGCTTAATTAGCCTCAAGAGCACTAGTGAGGTCAGGCAAGATGGCCTGGGGCACAGTCTGCATCCCAGTTCATCCAAAAGGTGTGCATTATTACAGACAAATATATCTAATATAGTGCAGCGGTGGCCCAGTAGTAGGGTGATGGATTCGTGATCCCTAGGTTGGGGGTTCAAGCCCAACTATCAACAGGTTGTCACCCCAGTGCAGCTGACTAAGTTATCAAAGGCCACGTATGTCGCTCACTGTCCGTGGTGAGAGGAATGTAAAAATAACAATTCTGACTTTTGTCAAGAGTAGGCTGCGTGTTTCTGCCTGTGATGGACTGGCAAGCTGCCCAGGGTGTACTCTGCGCTCGTCCAGTTGGCTGAGATGGGCAAAAGTCTCCCTAACCCTAATTAGGATTAAGTGGTTCAGAAAATGAATATCTTTCATATCTATACATAATGTCTATGCATATCCATTGATACAACTTTTATATTTTGGCTTTTAAGTCATTATATAAGTGCCTTTAATTGAACATAATTTGGGTAGTATCTGAATTTGTCTTTGTACACTTACTTATTGCAGGAGGCATATCTGTACACACTAATAATTTCATCCATCAATTATGAATATGGCTTATGTGTGTCTCAATCAGTGCCAGCTGACTTCAAGCGAGAGGAGGGATAGGTACTGGGCAGGTCGCCAATCTAATGCAAGGCCAATTCATAGACCAACAACCATTCACATTCAATTCTAAAGAGAAGCCAATTTACTTCAATTTGCATGTCTTTGGACTGTGGGAAGAAACTGGAGTAATCAGAAGAACCCAAGTAAAACTTTCCTGACTTGGCAGTGCTAACTAGTGTGCCACTGTGCCACCCACAGTAAATAAACCCACATTGTAAAGACCTTCAGCTGTCAACAAAATCACACCCCAGCAAGTAGTTTTCATCAGCATGAGTTTATTTGCTTAATTGTCTGTTCGCAATTTTCCATCTATAGTTTTCATCAGATGAAGCTGCAAATTCTAGGACAGGTAGGTTATCACAGAAGGCTGTTCTCATAATATTTTGTTAAGAATCTACAAATGGATGGTGTCACAAAATATTATCAAACTGAATAAATTTGTGGGGTTTTTTTATAATGGACGTAATTTAACGACAACTGTGTGCACATTTGCTGCCATTTTGAATTTAACATGGGATCCCTTTATTTGGAAATGTGGTAGTGCAACAGATCCAGCAGAAGTGCTGTGTACTTAATGTTTATGGCTTAGTATGCGTTCTCCACGTGCTTCCGTTATCATAGTCCCCACCATGATATGCATAGTATGTAAGTTTAAATATGCAAATTAAATTAATACGTACATCCAGAAATTTCATTCAGGTTCTTCAACCAAGTTGACTGTTGGACGACTATGTAAAAAATTACTATTACTACTCCTAACAGGGGCAGTGGTAAGGTGCTGGATCACTGATCCCAAAGTTGGGGGTTCAAGCCCTACTCTCAACAGGTTGTCACTGTCCCCCCAGTACACCTAACTGGATTATCAAAGGCTGGCCATGTCTCTCACTGTCTATGCTGAGAGGCATGTAAAAGAACCATTGCTGACTTTAGTCAAGAGTAGGCTGCATAGCCGTCAGTGTGTTTCTGCCTTGCGATGGCTTGTCGTGCTGTCCAGGGTGTACCCTTCCCTTGCCCAGAATCAGCTGAGATGGGCGCCAGCCTCCCTGCGATCCTAATAAAGATTAAGCAGTTCAGAAAATGAATGAATGAATGACTACTACTTTAATAATAATAAAATAATAATGGGTTGGCATGGTGTATTAGTGGTTAGTAAGTCTGCCTCATGGCAAGAATTCCTGAATTCGATTCCTGGCGGAGACGGTTTTATGTGGAGTTTGCATGCTCTTGTTGTTCTTGCATGTGTTTTCCTCAGGGTACTTCGGTTTCCTCCCAGTCCAAAAACATGCAAAGTACGCTAATTGACTGTTTCAAATGGTTGTGTGAGTGCGAATATTGTATGTGTGTTGCCCTGTGATGGCCTGGTGAGCTGTCCAGGGTATACCCAGTGTCGGCTGAGATAGGCGCCATCCGCCCTGCAATGCTAACTAGGATTAAGTGACTTAGAAAATGAATTATTAATAACAATATAATAATAATAAGGATGATGATGATGATAATAGCCTGTTCATAAAAGCCTGGGATTTGTCCACCCATTTACAAAATACTTTGTGTCCTTTGCTTGCTTTATTCAGCCACTGTTCCGAACCCATGGGCAGCAGTTGTGCTTCTAGAACCTTGATAAGATTGATATCACAGAATCTAAGAGTTTATTAAAAATAAACACACTGTCTAGACCATAGGTGATATGTTTGTGCAGTCAAGAAACAACACTGTGTTATTTATAACATATTCCTCATTTTTTATCTCGTGTCATGATTGTGTTATTTATTTTCATTTATTTATTTTCATTAATCTTCTGTAGACCTTTTAGGGTCACAGTATTTCAGAAAAAAGGATGTGAGGTCATGGGACACTAGTTCATGACAGGATATCACACCCACCCACAGACGCATTCATACCCAAAGGCAATTTATTGAATTGTATCAGTATTAGACACTTTTTGTAGCTAAAGAAAGAAATATGGGAACTTGAACGAAGCCCACATAACTACACCTAACACTAGGACAACATGGGGAGAAACTCCAAGCGGACACTTATGCAAGCTTTAAATCCGGGTTAGTGAAGCGGTGAGGTAAGCGCATTGTGAATGCTTTGAGAATGTCATGTTTTTGTAAGCAACAGATTGAAATTAAAAGCAGTACCGTGTGAATTCTCCATCTGGTGGCTTCATGCTGACAAAAATTGAACATGCCCTTTCATAAGTAATTTAATCACAGAGTATAAACCAGTTTAGGCAATTGATCAGAAAACAGAATATAAATCCAAGTATGTCTTACACAGAGAGCAGGATGGTTAATGTTAGTGTTCATTTTTACCTTTTTGATTTTGTGTACACTGACCATTCAAAGAAAAAAAAAATTGCATGCAAATAAAGAACTCTCCTATGCTTTCTTCATGACAGCCACCCCTCCAAAATATCCCCAAAAAGAAACAAAACTGCCTTAGCACCAGATATGGTGAGCAACACCAACACAACTCTCAAGAGTCTCTTGTTTATTTTATTAATTTTAGGGCTTATATACTCGGAGTCCTTGAAGTAAGGCAACACAGAATTGGTCAGTGTAAAGAAAGCACTACATGCAGTTCACAGGATACGCTACTTCGTCTTCTGGAGAAGGGTGGCTTGATATAATGCATTCAATCATTTGTCGAACCGCTTAATCCTACAGTGGGCGGAGCCTATTTAAGACAACTGGGCGAAGGCAGGGTACATCCTGAACAGCCTGCTATTCCATTGCAGGTCCAATACACAAAAACCATTTGCATTCACACTTGCACTCAGGGGCAATTTGAAACTGCCAATCAGCCTGATGTGCATGTATTTGGACAGTGGGAAGAAACAACAGTACCTGGAGGAAAACACACGAAAGCACAAGGAAGACATGCAAACTCTTTACAGAACATGTCCAACCCGAGTCTGGGACCTCGGACTCTAAGTGTTACACCCCGATGCTTTTATAAAAGAAGAGAAACAAAAAATAAATAGTGTGTGCTTCAAGTCTGGTCTCTCAATTATCTTGAAATGGTCGCAATGGACAACACACTAAGTGCTGATTTACCCTTCTTAATTTTTGAAAAAATCCCCAAATGGGGATAATCCAACACCATTACTCACTGCTTATACTGCCCACCTGCGAGCAGGTAATCAGCGTTTGACGCCCGGTGTGCACCATGTGCTCCCATTCCCCCTCCTTAACACCAATCAGACTGGATGCCAGATAGCACACCATCTGTCCTTCAATTAATCGCCTTTTGCCCTTATGAGCCCTGCCAACCACCAGGTGCCACCATACCAAATCCCTCTAATGGCCTTAATCAAAGCACCAAAAGTCCTGCTGCTTCAAGGACTTCTCAGGAAGAGCAAGCTGATCCCGTCGGTGCCGAGTGAGGAAAGACGAGAGCGGTAACCCTGAGCTGATGATAACTGGTAGAGAATTAGAATTGCTGCATAAGAGCCACGAGGCCAATATCTAAACGGTGGCTCTAAAGAGGTGGTGGCACTCATCAGCTGAGATGTTCGACACCGAAGAAGCACCTATAGATAGACATCTGGACATCATTGTTTTTGTATCCTAGCAGATCATTCGCGTGAATTAAATCATCTAAGATGTCATGCTGATGCTTGAGCCTTGATGAAATAAAGAGGACAATGATATCCTGCCAAAATGCACACTTTGAACTGCTTACAAATGTAAGTGCCCCCTGAAAGGAAATGGACAAATCTGAGCTTGTATTATATATATATATATATATATATATATATATATATATATATATATATATATATATACACACACACACACACACACACACACACACACACACACACACACACACACACACACACACACACACACACACAGGGATCCCTCACTACTTCATGCTTCAATTAATGCGGCTTCAGTGCAGTGCATCATGATTTTTAAAAAAAATAAATAAATATTCATTGAATTAAAAATAAGGAAATTAAGAAAGAATATGGGGGGGAGGTTAAGGAAAATGCCACAAAATCAAGGCCCATTATGCAAAAAAAAAAAAAACAAACCAGCACAAAACAAAAACCAACAAATATGATGAAACATTATCCTGAGGTGCATTTAATACTAGGCTCGTGGCTGACACCGACGTGTGGGAAGAGAAGCAGAACAATACATTCAAAGAAGAAACAAATTGACTCCAGTATTATAATGAACTGGATAAGAATGAAATTCTCTGTAATTCTGATCAGATCCGCTGTGCTGTGCTTGAGAGGAACCAGTTTAAACACAGGCCATAATGATATTGATAATCTACAGATGATTGTGGAGGGAGAGAGCGAGCGAGAGAGAGAGAGAGAGAGAGAGAGAGAGAGAGAGAGAGAGAAATTGTATTCAGCACAAACTCATATAGGTTGCTTATACAAGGTTTAAACATACGTTCTCCTCGAAAGAATGCCCTGTAACAACTTACTAACAAATTCATATAACCGGCTGTCCGAAACCTAACTCGTTTGTAAACTGGGGAGCTTCTGTACTTACACTGTTGCATCTGTGTGTGCACGCGTGTATGTGTGTCGTCTTCTTCTAATGCAGTTCCAGCTGTATGTGTATTTATATTTTATTTACATCTTATGTTATTTTTTAATGTTTAATTGTTATTATAAGCATTTATAGCATTGAATATGTATTTGTTGATATTATATACACATATACATGTACGTATACGTGGGGGTGGGGGGTGATCCTACTTCGCGGATTTCGATGGTAGCGTGAGGATCTCGGTCCCAATTAACTGTGGAAAGTGAGGGATCCCTGTATATAGATATATAAATCTATAACAAGATGAATTGGAAAGATTTTCCTGTTTTGATATTAAATGAATACCTCTTCCCGCACTGAAGATCACATGATGTTGAGTCTGATTAAATGTTCAACTGAACTTATTAGGGATGCAATATTTCAGTG
>CM045735.1:35759748-35982248 GCA_024760905.1 Plotosus lineatus
TATTAGAATTTATTTATTTATTAATTGTCAAGGGTACTCTCAAAGAATGAGAACTTCACAGCTCTCTCTCTCTCTCTCTCTCTCTCTCTCTCTCTCTCTCTCTCTCTCTCTCTCTCTTTCTTTCTCTCAGTGAGTGTGTGTGTGTGTGTGTGTGTGTGTGTGTGTGTGTGTGTGTGTGTGTGTTTTGTCACACTGGGGAGTACACTGGGGGCAGGGGACACTGCTCCTCAAGTAAGCCTTAAGCTCTGAGATGTCTTCTCTCATCAAGGGTTGAGTTATAATGAGGGCGGTCAATGCAGGGCAGGTTCTAGTGCATCGGGCAACCCAGGGCTAGATTACACAAAGTATACAATTACTAACACTGTCGAGTTGCAGCTATGTGCATGTGTCTTTACCCAATCCATCATTGCAAAAGAACACAGCTGACAAGATGTGATTTGGGTGCTGAACCATTTCCAGGACAGTTGTGACACTGACCTGGCTCGACATGTGTTTTTGGTACAAGTGTTTCAGGTGCAGAACCACTACCTCTGTTCCGGGGAAAAAGTACCAGCGACATCTGTATACAAGTTACACACGCGCCAGTGCTGATGGTCAGCTTGTAGCAGGTCTTTTTTTTTCCTGTGAAAATCTCAAGGTTTATTAAGTTAGACTTTTCTGGAATCACTTTAAAGCAAGGCAGGATAAGATATTAGTAGGTCCCATGATATCCTAATATTTTTCTTCTTTTCCTTTTGGCTTTTCCCTTCAGGGGTCGCCACAGCAAATCATCTGCCTCCATCTCACCCTATCCTTTGCATCTTCTTCTCTTACACCAACAACCTTCATGTCCTCCTTCAGCACATCCATGAATCGTCTCTTTGGTGTTCCTCTAGGCCTTCTGCCTGGTAGTTCCAACCTCAGCATCCTATTACCAATATACTCACTATCCCTCCTCTGTACATGTCCAAACCATCTCAATCTAGCCTCTCTGACTTTGTCTCCAAAACGTCTTACATGTGCTGTCCCTCCGATGTGCTCATTCCTAATCATATCCATCCTCGTTACTCCCAAAGAGAACCTCGACATTTTCATCTCTGCCACCTCCAGCTCAGCCTCCGGTCTCAGGGCCACTATTTCTAAACCATACAACATCGTTGGCCTCAACACCGTCTTGTACACTTTTCCTTTCATTCTTGCCGATACCCTCCTATCACACATCACACGGACACTTCTCTCCAACCATTCCAACCTGCCTGCACACGCTTCTTCACCTCTTTTCCACACTCTCCATTGCTCTGGATTGTTGAGCCTGAGTACTTAAAATCCTCCACCTTCCTTATCTCTGCTCCCTGTAACTTCACTGTATCTCTTGGGTCCTTGTCATTCATGCACATGCATTCTAACTTACTGAGGCTAACCTTCATTCCTCTCCTTTCCAGGACATACCTCCACCTCTCTAGACTTTTCTGCACTTGTTCTCTGCTCTCACTACAGATCACAATGTCATCTGCAAACATCATAGTCCATGGGGAATCTTGTCTAACCTTGTCTGTCAGCCTGTCCGTCACCATAGCAAACAAGAAGGGGCTCAGAGCTGACCCTTGATGCAGTCCCACCTCCACCTTGAACTCTTCTGTCACACCGACAGCACACCTCACCAATGTCTTACATCGCTCAAACATGTCCTGCACCACTCTAACATACTTCTCTGCCACGCCAGACTTCCTCATGCAATACCACAGTTCTTCTCTCGGCACCCTGTCATATGCTTTCTCCAAATCCACAAAGGCACAGTGCAGCGCCGTCTGACCTTCTCTGTATTTCTCCATTAACATCCTCAAGGCAAACACTGCATCTGTGGTGCTCTTTCTTGGCATGAAACCAAACTGTTGTACACAAATGCAGATCTCTGCCCTTAGTCTAGCTTCCACTATTCTTTCCCATAACTTTATTGTATGGCTCATCAACTTTTTCGCCCTGTAGTTGTCACAACTCTGCACACCTCCCTTGTTCTTAAAAATGGGCACCATCACACTTCTCCTCCATTACTCTGGCATCCTCTCACTCTCTAAGACCTTGTTGAATGTTCTTGTCAGAAAATCTACTGCTACCTCTCCTAGGCACTTCCATACCTCCACCGGTATGTTATCAGGACCAACTGCCTTTCCATTCTTCATCCTCTTCAATGCCCTCCTCACTTCACCCTTACTAATCTTTGTTACTTCCTGGTCCTCAACAGTCACCTCTTCTACTCTTTTTTCTCTCTCATTTTCCTCATTCATCAGCTCTTCAAAGTACTCTTTCCATCTTCCCAGCACACTTCTGTCATCAGTCAATACATTTCCCTCTCTGTCCTTAATCACTCTAACTTTTTGCACGTCCTTCCCATCTCTATTTCTCTGCTGTGCCAACCTGTATAAATCATTTTCTTTCTACATTTACTTTCCAACCGAGCATACAAGTCATCATATGCCCTCTGTTTGGCCTTTGACACCTCTACCTTCCCCTTACGCTGTCTCCCGGTACTCCTGTTTACTCTCTTCGGTCCTCTCTATGTCCCACTTCTTCTTAGCTAACCTCTTCCTTTGTACACACTCCTGCACTTCCTCATTCCACCATGGTTGACACACCAAGTATTCTCCTACCTGTCTCCCTGATCACATTAGCTGTAGTTGTCCAGTCATCTAGAAGCACTTCCTGACCACCCAAAGCCTGTTTCAACTCCTCCTTGAAGACAACCCGAAACTCTTCCTTTTTCAGCTTCCACCACTTTGTCTTCTGCTTTGCCTTTGTCTTCTTCACCTTCCTCACCATCAGCATCATCCTGCACATCATCCTGCACGCCACCACCCTATGCTGTTTGGCAACACTCTCACCTACTACTACTTTGCAGTCACTGACTTCCTTCAAATTACATCACCTGCACAAGGTCTACCTGTGTGCTCCTACCTCCACTTTTATGAGTCACCCTATGCTCCTGTCTCTTCTGGAAGAAAGTATTTACCATAGCCATTTCCATCCTTTTTGCAAAATTTACCAACATCTGTCCTTCTGCGTTCCTGTCTTGGATACCAAACCTGTCCATCACTTCCTCGTCCCCTGTTTCCTGCACAAACATGTCCATTGAAGTCTGCACCAATGACCACTCTTTCACCTCTGGGGGTAATCTGCATCACTTCATCTAACTCACTCCAGAATCTCTCCTCTTCTCGCTCACATCCTGCCTGTGGGGCATAAGCACTAACAACATTGAACATCACGCCTTCAATTTCTAACTGGAGACTCATCACTCTGTCTGACACTCTTTTCAATTCTAGAACATTCCTGACAAACTCCTCCTTCAAGATGACTCCGACTCCATTTCTCTTCCCATCCACACCATGAAAAAACAGCCTAACCCTGCTCCTAAGCTTCTAGCCTTGCTGCCTTTCCACCTGGTCTCCTGAACACACAGTATGTCCACCTTCCTCCTCTGCATCATGTCAGCCAGCTTTGTACCTTTTCCTTCCATAGTTCCAGCATTCAAAGTCCCTACTTTCAGTCCTAGACTCATACCTTTCCTCTTCTCTCTCTGCCTAAGGACACGCCTCCCGTCTCTCCTTCTTCGACATCGTCGACCAACTTCCATTGGACAACCATCCAATTTCCACCAGCACCCTGTTGGTTAACAGCACTGATGGCAGTCGTCGTTAACCTGGGCCTCGACCGATCCTGTATGACATTCTTTCTTGTGATTCGCATATTTTATTTGGCATTTGTTTTATGCCGGATGCCCTTCCTGACGCAACCCTCTGCATATCCGGGCTTAGGACCAGCGTGAGGGAGACACTGGTTTGTGCCCCCCCTCACAGCTGCATTGATATCCTCATATTTTTGTCACCTAAATATTCTGTTGTGGTTGCCATATTTATCACATTTATGTCTTCAGTGCAGAAATCCAACAAATGATGGATAAAATGTCTCACCTTACTTCCGAAAAAAAAAGATTAATTGATTAAATAAACTATATTTATTGTACATTTTTCCCTGAATGGCTACTGAAAACTTTCAACTTTCCAGATTTATACATAAAATCCAGTCGGCCAATCAGGTGACAACAACTCCGTGGTAGCAATTAGCATGTTCATCTCACTGCAAAACGGTCCGAGGTTGGAGTCCCAGGCCTGGCTTGGTTGTTTCTGTGTGAATTTTGCATGTTCTCCCCAAGCTTGCATGGGTATCTTCCGGGTACTGCAGTTTCCTCCCACATTCCAAAGACATGCTCATTAGAATAATTAGCCTTTCCAAATTTCCCCTTGGTGTGAGTATAAATGGTTCTGTGTGATGGCCCTGAGATGGCAGGTCTGGCAAGCTGAAATTTCAGAACTTGTCGGAAATCCACCAAGCACAAGGGAGCATTCAGTTTTCACACAGAAACACTCTTACTGAACAAAGGACTCGAACCCAGGACATACTTGCTGTGGGACAGATATGCTAGGTCACTGAGTCACTGTACCGCCATTCATTCATTCATTTTCTGAACTGCTTAATCCTAATTAGGGCCTTGGGGAGGCTAGAACCCATCTCAGCTGACTCTGGGAAAGCGCAGAGTACACCCTGGACAGCTTGCCAGGCCATCGCAGGGCAGAAATATGCTGACGGCTATGTAGCTACTGGTCAGCAATGGTTTTTTTACACCTCTCACCATAAACAATGAGTCATGGCCGGCCTTTAATAATCCAGTTAGCTGGCACCCATCTCAGCCGAGGGCGGGGTACACCATGAGCAGCTGTCAGGCAGGCCATTGCTGGGCCAACACACATACAACCATTCACTCTCACTAACACCTAGGGGTGATTTGGAACAGTCAATCAACATATTGTATGTTTTTCGAATGCGGGAGGAAACAAAAGTACACGAGCCCATGAGGAACAAAGAGCACATGAAGATTTTGCAAATTCCATACAGAAACGGAACAAGCCCGGCAATCAAACCCGGGACCGTCTTGCTATGAGGTGGACAAGCTAAGCATTCATTGCATCAGCATGACGGCTATTATTATTATTATTATTATTATTATTATTATCATCATCATCATTTCAGCTAAACTGGCTAGCTGAGGTCATTTAATATAAAATTCCCCTGTTGTTTTTCCCCTGTTGGACCTGCAGTATGTGAAGTGGAGTTTGTTTGGTCAGAAGATTAGCCTCCATCAGCGGACAGTGGTACAGTAGGTAATAGCAAGTTCGCCTACACTGAGTGCTGAGTGCTAATCAACCTGTGTGCCATATGGTTACAGATATCACACAGGAGTTGCTGTGCCATGATTTCACATTCGAAGCAGAATAAAAACAAAAACAGGATTATTACACCTGCTTGCACTTTCATTCAAATACAAATACAACTCATTTCACTGCCACAACAAATAAAATTAGAAATACTGGGCTCTCTGCACAAAACTAATACATAGATACAGTGGGTATAGAGAAAGGAATCACCGACTTCAAAATATTCCCATTTTGTTGCTTTGCAGCCTGAGTTAAGCACACACACAAACACACAAACACACACACACACACACACACACACACACACACACACACACACACACACACACACATTTTACCAGCTGTATTTATTTAGCAGAACTAATCACGGCAGACATAATACTGCTTTCTGCCATGATATTAAGGATATAATACAGGTCCTGGGTTCGAGTCCCGGCCTCGGCGAGGGCATTTCTGTATGGAGTGTGCATAATCATTACAGGCTTAGGTGGGTTCCCTCAGGGTACTCCAGTCTCTTCTCAATCCGAAGACATGCCCAGTAGACATTGCTCTCACTCGATAATTTGCCAACCCACTTATTTCTATTATGGTAGGTAGGACGGTAGGTGGAGCTTATCTCAGCCAACACTGCACTGTGCTGTGTCAATGAAAGCAAGGTGTGCACTGTACCTCTCGCCAGACTATCGCTGGGCCAAAACACATACAACCATTTACACTCACTTTCATACCTAGGGGTAATTTGGAACGGCCAATTAGTCTAATGTGCATGTCTTTGGACTGTGGGAGGAAACCAGAGTTCCCAGCAGAAACGCTCGAGCCTGGGATTCAAACCTAGGACCTTCTTGCTCTGGCACTTCCCATGGGCTAATTAGTTGTTAGAAATTGTACCTAGGTTTGTGCATGTGTGTAAGTGGTTGTATGTGAGTGTGTGGCCCCAACAATGATCTGACGAGCTGTACAGGGTGTAACGCTCCTTTTGCCCGGTGTTGGCTGATATAGACTCCAACTTCCTCATAACCCTAGTAGAACTAAATGGTTTAGCATATAAATGAGATGAGATGAGACAAGATAGAGATGAGAAATATCCTTCTTAAGCAAAAACCTTTCATAGGGTGAAAGAAAAGGCTAAATAGCATGTGAATTTCACTATTATCTGAATCCACTTGTAAGCTTGCTCGAGCTAGAATTATTAATTTTTAGCTGTGGCACTTTATCTAGTGAATAACATGTCAGACACACATGACTTATGCCTGTCTTTGAGGATAGAAAAGCTGGGGCAGTTGCCGCAGATGAAGAAAAATGACTGGCTGACATCGCAGGATGCCAAATTACACCTGGACGCCGGAGAAGCGATATAACTCCAAACTATCCTAATGAAGATAGGCATCCTGGGATGTAAAGTAGTGAAGATATGTAGAAGCAAAGAGATTAATGGATGCATTAAAGGAGCTTCAGTTAACTTAGGTAAGGTATGAGGAAGGAGTGCTGGCGTCACACACTTGACTGCCTCACTGGTGAAGAGCGGATTCTAATCGATGCACGCTCATACCGGAATTGAGCATCCTTCAAAAAAGTGCAGCGACATCACTATTATTTTCTTTTCTAGGTTCTACTTCAAACAGATTATGCCCATTTCCTGTGTCGTTAGAAACCTCAGACCTGATGTACTAGACTATTCAGATCCCAGCGAAGTAAAGATGGTCTAGAGATGGGATCACAGAGGAAGCCAGTACTGATGGGAATTAATTTCTTTCTTAATGTCTTTCATTCCAACTTTCATGTTATATCTCTTTATCGTGATAAAAATGTATCTGGTGTTATGTGCTCTGAGAGTAGTAATTATTTACCATGATGTTGGAGGCATGAAAAAAGTACTGCTCATACGAAAATAAATAAATAAATAAAAAAACCATCTTATCAGTATGCTAAACAGTCTGATTATTACAGGGCATATTTTTGCCAAGCTGAGATGAGGTTACGAAATAAATATTCAGTAGCAAATGAATAATTTCTGGATATCCTGGGTTGCTCTATGCCAAACAGAATGGCAAACGAACAGCACATACACACAAAAAACAGATGTACATATTTTTGTGTGTATAAAAAAAACACATCAGAACATTTCTGATTTTTTTTAGTTACTATTGTGTGTAGTGGTATATCACAACAAGGGTTCGAGTCCCAGGCTCCGGGCCCCAAGGTGTGTTCACATTAGGCTAATTGACTGTTCTAAGTTGTCCCTAAGTGTGACTTTGATTGGTTGTGTGTGTGTGTGTGTATATGTGTGTGTTGCCTCTGGTGATTTGTTCAGGGTGTGCCCTGCCTTTGCCCAGAGTCAGCTTCAGCGTCCCCTAATAGGATTAATCAGGGGAATGGATGAATGGATAGCTACTATTAATGTTGTGTGATGTCTGTAAAACTAGTTTGTTCCTGTTATCAGTTACACTTTAGCATCTATAGTTGTTGTGTCTCCCCCCATTCTTTTTTTTTTTCTGTCCCCCTGGGAAACAACAATAAAAAATAACAACAATATCATAATAAAGCTTGTAATGTTATGACGAACCGAATGAATAATTTTAAGTGCCAGAAAATGCAAAGTTACAGCACTTATGCTGCGTTTACACTGGGGCACAATGCCCCTGATCTCCATGATTTGAAAGAATTGTGATGAGTGTGTGTGTGTGTGTGTGTGTGTGTGTGTGTGTGTGTGTGTGTGTGTGTGTGTGTGTGTGTGTGGTGGGTGGGGGTGGGGTGTTGAGTGATTAAATCATGGTGATTTTGAGGGATCTTGTGGATTCATAATAATCATGCTGATTGTAGCGAAATTTTTGACTTTCAAATTTGACAGATTATGTTATTGTATGCCAATCCTGATAGAATGTGGGAAGCGTGGAAGAGCGTAGTAGACCTGAACAGAGCGTAACAGACCTTGATGAACTTGGCAACACGATTCCTTCAAGTTCATCTCTGGGATGCACCCTGCCTTCTTTTTATTCCTCAGTCGTGCTCCAAGCTCATAAATCATGGAGCTCTGTGCTTTTTTTTAATCGTGGCAGTCGTGGACATCATACTCCAGTGTAATCCCAAAGTTACCTTTGAGTGTTGCAAAGTTTTGACTTTGGAGACACCTTTCAAACTATTAAATAAACATGAAATCAAAACCTAGAACAATACAATAAATCAACAATATCATTGAACATGGCTATAATCAGGATTGAAAAATTTGTGGGTAAAAAAACAACAAAAAAGAAAATAAAGGACGCAATCAGAAAATCTGCACTTTGAAACACATTTAATTTACCTTTATTTTTTATACTTGAGACACAATAAAAAATTTATACTTTTAACCAAGAAGACTGGGGGACAATTAAAAAAATTGCCAAATTAGATGTATTTTATTCATTCACTTTCCGAACCACTTAAATTCTAATTATTGTTGTGGGGAGGCTGGTGCCCATCTCAGCCGACTCTGGGTGAGGGTAGAGTACACCCTGGACAGCTCACAGGGCAGAAACAAGCTGACAGCTATGCAGCTACTCTTGACGAAAGTCAGCAATGGTTCTTTTACATGAACCTTTCACTATAGACAGTGAGAGACATGGCCAGCCTTTGATAACCCAGTTAGTTGCATGGGGGGGGGAGAAGGCAACAGTGACAACCATTGACAATGGGGCTTGAACCCCCAACCTTGGGTCAGTAATCTACCATCGGGCCACCACTGCCCTATGCAAATTTTAAATAAATTCAATTTTAATACCAAATTAAAAGAAGCAGGTTTGTACTACACTTCAGGCAACAAATGCATAGCAATTGCTGCTATATCGGCTCCCGTGGGGAGCAGCGCTTTCAATTTTAACTGTTTATAAAAGTAAAAATAAGTTTAGCAAGAGTGGCACAGTGGTGTAGTGGTTAACACATTCATACATAACATTAAGGGCATGGGTTCAAGTTTTGGGCTGCTCATATTCTCGCCAAACTTGCATGGGTTTCCTCTGGCTTCTCTGGTTTCCACCCATAGTCCAAAGAAATGTGCAGTGGGCCAACTGTCTGTTCCAAATTACCCCGAGCTGAGTAACTGAGAGCATGAGTGGTTGTGTGTGTGTGTGTGTGTGTGGGTGTGTGTGTGTGTGTGTGTGGGTGTGTGTGTGTGTGGGTGTGTGTGTGTGTGTGTGTGTGTGTGTGCGTGCGTGCGTGCGTGCGTGTGTGTGTGTGTGTGTGTGTGTGTGTGTGTGTGTTGCCCTGCAATGAACTGCTCTGATGTCTAGGGTGTGTCCCAGAGTACTTTGAGATACCCTGAAGCCGAGCCTAATGTGTAGGTCTTTGGATTGTGGAATGAAACCGGTATCCTAGGAGGAATCCCACTCAAGCACGAGAACATGCAAACTTAACACGAATGCCCATGACCTTCTTCTATTCAGGTGGACATGCTACCCCATGCAACCAGAAAAGAATAGAATATCCTCACCGAGAGTACAGGTCTCGAATCCGAGTGGACATACTAACCACTACACCACATGGTCGTGTTATTATTTTTATTGTAAAATGACATAGAATTGAAACTGGTAAATAAGAGACACTAAGTCTGTGAACTTTGGTGTTTTTTCCAGGAAAACTTTGAATTTAGCAGAAATAATAAGAAACTGATAATGAAAGATAAAACACATAGCCTATTCACTAGTAAATGGCCAACAGCTAAACACTGCAGCTAAGCTACAGATGACCAAGAACTATGGATTAATCCAAATTGAAAATTCAGGGACACTGTGGTGGAAATGTGTTTGAAGATGTACACTGCTCAGTCAAAAAATAGTTACATTCGCTCATACTTTCTTGGTGATCTTGACCACAGCACGTGATCTTCATGGCATTGTCACTCTAGTTGTTCCAGTCGAGGCTCAGCAACATTAATGTGGTAATAAAATGAAGCAGCTCATGGTCTAAATGTACCGAATGAGCAGGTTATCACATCAATACACTTTTCCCCCATGATGGCTCAGATATAAAATGGGGGGCTCGAGTAATGAAAGAGTGGATCAGGGAGCACAAAGGAATCATTTTCACATGTATATTGGCCCCCAGAATTCTGACCTTAATCCTACTGAAAATATTCTGGATACTGGAAACCCTAACCCTAACCCACACTGGATGGAAATGTTCAGTTCAGTTCAGTTCATTTTCTGTAGCCGCTTAATCCTAATTAGGGTCGCGGGGAGGCTGGTGTCCATCCCAGCCAACTTTAGGTGAGGGCAGAGAACACGCTGAACAGCTCACCAGGCCATCGCAGGGTGGAAACACGCTGACGGCTTTGCAGCCTACTCTTGTCGAAAGTCAGCAATGGTTCTTGTACATGCCTCACACCATAGGCAGTGAAAGACATGGCCGGCCTTTGATAACCCAGTTAGCTGCACTGAGGGGACAGTGACAACCTTGTGGGGACTCGAACCCCCAACCTTACGATCAGTGATCCTGCACCCATTACCACTAGACCACCACTGCCCCATATATATATATATATATATATATGTCTAATATGTAAATAAATATCTAATATGTAAAAAAAGTTTATTAGATAACGGTTCTATTAAGATTATCTTAAATACCTGGAATTTGTTTGAATAGATTTTGTTTTAGTCATTTCATCATGCAGAACTGTTTATAAGCAGCTGTTAGTAACACTCCAAGCCCCCAACACACACACACACACACACACACACACACACACACACACACACACACACACACACACACACACACACACACCATCTTAAACAGGAAAGGGATTCAGGATTCGTCAGTGTTGCTCATCAAACCCAAACATTGTCTGTAGAAGCCCTGCAAAAAACAGAGAGGAAGATGGGGATTAAATCAAAAATGAACCCAGCAGTACAATTGTTTCAAAAAGGCTTGGGTTTGTAACACTATTAACAGTGGTTGTGTTTTTTGTATTTTTTTTTTTTTCACCTACAATGAACAATCGTGACAAATAAACTGACACTTAATTAAATATGGATGGATTACCAGAAGCAAAATCCTTTTAATAAAAAGAGTGCAGATGCCTCTTAAACACCGAAATGGTTTATTTTCTATTGCACAGCACTGTCACATTTCAAAAGAAACCACAGAGCTGGAAATTAATTCAGACATTCATATTCTGAAAAGCTGAAGCCTAATTGTAGGGAGGCTGGTGCCCACCTCAGCCGACTCTGGGCGAGGGCATAGTACACCCTGTGCAGCTTGATAGGCCATCGGGTCCAGAAACACGCTGACGGCTATGCAGCTACTCTTGACCAAAGTCAGCGATGGTTCTTTTACATGAACCTCTCACTGTCTTCAGTGAGAAACATGGCCGGCATTTAATAACCTAGTTAGCTGCATGAGAGGAGCTGGATATTCTCCAAAAAATATCAGAACTGCTCCCAAAACACATCAAACATCAAACTTGCATCAAACATCAAATCATGCATCAGCGATCTTTCTTTTCTTTTTTTAAATATGCTGTTGTTATTAAACTACTACTGACCTTTGTCTGTCTGCTTAAATTAAACAAATTTATTCAGGCACACTGGTCAACGGCGGCTCATGGTGTGCAGTGTCTTGGTTATGCAGGGTTCGCGGTGTAGTCCGTCTCATCAAGGCTGATGAAGCGCCGAGCCCTCTTCTTTTTTAAATCCTTGGTTGCATCACAGTTACCATGTACCTCATAGCAGATGGCCGTCACAGCTGTGCACATGTCACAATGACTTCACAACCATTGTGGTGCAGTGCCGCTATCTGGGTTATTAAAGGCTGGCCGAGTCTCACAATGTCTGTGGTGAGAGGCATGTAAAAGAACCATTGCTGATTTTCATAAGGAATAGGCTGCATAGTCGTCAGTGTATCAGTGGCCTAGTGAGTTGTCCAGGGTGTACTCCGCCCTCACCCAGAGTCGGCCGAGGTGGGCATCACCCTAGTGAGGATTAAGAGGTTTGGCAGATGAATTAATAAATGAATGATAGATATAGGTGATGCTAAAGCAGAGGAAGCAGTTGAAAAGTGGGGGTGGATTGGGTGGGTTGGGTGGAGGCAAGGCAAAGCAACATGCACGGATAACACAAAGTCAGCCAAAGGCTGGCCAAGCGACAGCAGTAAGCAGTCACCAACTAACGGGGGTCTGAGGGCATGCTCACCCAGAAAAAAAATGATGTGCATTTTGGTGCAATTTCTGTGTATAAAGCACCAATAGTGTTTTGTAGATATGTCATACAGTGTACATATCATCACAAGAAGATATTTGGAATTTAAACCGAGCTTCACTTTGAGAAAAAAAATATATAAAGTAACAGTCTGGAACATTTGAAATAAAATAATAATCTTTTATTTCAAATTATTTGATATCCTCAATATATATTAATACATCAAACAGCATAATGTATATTAACTGGAATTAATATCTATATCTACTTGATATAATTATATAACTCTTTAAGCATGTCTCTAGTAGGCGAATAAACAATTTATTTTATTATTTTAATGTTTCAAAAATATTTAATATTAATATTAAGCTGAACTGAGGGGCGGTGGTGGTCTAGTGGTATAGGGCGCTGGATCGCTGATCCAAAGGTTGGGGGTTCGAGTCCCACTCTCCACAAGGTTGTCACTGTTCTTCTTCCCCCCCAGTGCAGCTAACTGGGTTATCAAAGGCGGGCCATGTCTGTCACTGTCTATGGTGAGAAACATGTAAAAGAACCATTGCTGACTTTCGTAAAGAGTAGCTGCAAAGTCGTCAGCATGTTTCTGTCCCTTGCTAAAAAGGGTTGTGACAGGAAGGGCATCCGACGTAAAAACCTCTGCCAAATCAAACGTGCGAATCAGATGATTCGCTGTGGCGACTCCCGAGTAAAAGGGAAAAAGTCGACAGGAAGACAGACAAGGAAGACAGAGATTATGTAAACTATGACATGCTTTTGTCAATTCAAATCACAAGCTTCCCTTAAGCCTATAGTTTCATAACTAAATTAACAAATTCATTAAATTAAATTTAACATTTGAAGTTATATATAAAATACAAGGCTGGAGGTATATATCAAGACTGGTGTCTGCATATAATATATATCTATATGCACATGTATAAGAATCAATAGCAATTCTATAACAAAAGTTTGTGAATGATTCCATGTATTTAAACACATATTGTATAATACAGTACAATAATAATATTCATATTTAACTGTTTCTTTCAAGAGAAATGTTTATTTGCCAAAGTAGCTCACTTGCCTGTCGTTTCTTGATACAAAATCCTTTACTATATCATCCATGAAAAGTTATTTCTTGGACGTGGCAAACAAGTGTATTTCATTTTTTTTTTTTTTTTTGCGTCATGGTGCTGCCTAGATAGATCTTTCACCTCCTAGCAGAAAAGGCGTTTTCTGCAGTGGCTGTTGTGGCAGGTACGGTCATCACCAATTTTAGTAGGGTGTGAACCTCACTGAACATAGTCTTGTGTGCATGCAGCTCCTTGATTCATGGCATCACATATTGTTCTTATAGTGATAAGATGCATGATATTCACTGTGGATCTAATTAGATTAGGTAGCATGACCAAGTGGATTTTCAGCTCTTTCAATTTAACATCTTCGCTATAATCATGTAGAACAGCTTCAATATCATCCACACTTGTCCATTTGCACACAAAACAAGAAGATCCTCAGCTGCAATTAATTTTTTCATTCCTACCCGATCGAATCTCCTGTCCAATTCGCCAATGGTGGTTTCCAGAGACTCCATGTACTGCTGTTTGAAGTCGGATTTTGGGTCCTGGAATTTATAAGGTGCAGAACCATGTTCTAGTCTGCGTGGAGCTCTAAAACTGGGGGATCAAACAGGCTATTGGCCCCCTAGATTTTAAGGTGGTGGGGCCAAGGCCTCACCGCCCGCCCCCCACTGTTCCTATGCCTATGCTACCCCTGATCCTGGAGGGCCCCTGTCCTGTGTTTTCGCTGCGCTATCATGCCCACTTCAAGTCATGGAGAGATATTATTTAGTTCACCAGTTAATCAGCTATGTTTGGAACAAGAAAACACTAAAACGCACAAGGTAGTGTGCTGAGGTGTCACGGGTACGGGTTGGGTACTAGTTGCCAAAAAGACCTGAAGATTGGGTCCTGGGCTCGGGAGGATGTTTCTGTGTTTATTTTCTCCATGTACTCTTTTCCTCCTACAGTCAAAATACATGAACATTAGGCTAATTGGCTGTTCTAGCTTGCCCCAGATGTGAGTTTGAATGGTTCTGTGTGTGTGTGTGTGTGTGTGTGTGTGTGTGTGTGTGTGTGTGTATGTGTGTGTTGCACTGTGATGGTCTGTCAAGCTGTTCAGGGTGTGGGCCTGTCCTTTGCTCTGAGTTGGTCGAGATAGGCACCAGCCTTCCCACTACCCTAGTAGGAGTAAGCGGTTTGGTAAATGATCTAGGCCATCTATGCTCAAGCATAATAGAATAGAATGTTTTGATCCAAAACAAAAAATGTGAAGCTCACAAATTCCCTCATTAAAGAAACGCCAAGGGCAAATTGCCTCATCAAGTCGGATCTCACAGCAGCCTTCTGCATATTTACATGACAGCAAATCAATGACGTAAATCAACAAATCAACAAATCAAACCTGCCTCATTGTTTTTGGGAAGATTTAAAAAGAAATGGAAATAAACAGTATAGCTTATGTCCAGTTTGAATTTGTGCTCACCTTCTAAAAATAAATACTTTCTGTCTACCGTCTTCTTCTTCTTCTTCTTCTTCTTCTTCTTCTTCTTTTCCTTTTCCTTTTGGCTGGTCGCCACAGTGAATGATCTGCCTCCATCTTCATGGAAGTCATACTGATGATTTGGATAATTGATTTGGCATAGGTTTTTACGTTGGATGCCCTTCCTGACCCAGCCCTGAATCTCTTAAAATCATAGCAAGCTGTAGGTTTATTTGCTAAGCAGTGCTTCCTTCCAAAACTGCAACAAAAATACCACTTAATCCCACGAGGGTCGTTGAAAGGTTGGAGCCTGTCTCAGCCAACGCTGGATGGAGGCAGGGTACACCCTGAATAGATCATCAGTCCACTGCAGCACCAATACATACCCAACCAGTCACACTTATGCACCTAGGGGCAATTTAGAAGCCTTAAGGTGTGTCTACTCGGAATGACATTGGTAATGATTGGAGTAAGGTGAAGAAGTTTTTTTCTACAATATCAGAGACATGTCAGTCCAGACTGAAGTGTCATCGGTAAATATTGTAATAAAATCAGGCAAAACATCCGGGTAACAATCGAAGAACTTTGATACAAATTGGAACAAAATGAACTGTAACATCGATATATGATTGGCTTGAATCAGTATCCTGTGAGTGAGCTTAATGAACATGCCCTTGGACTGTAGGAGGAAACCGGAGTACTCAGAGGAAACCCGTGCAAAACCAGGAAGAACATACAAACGCCACACAAAAACATCCTTGCTAAGCTTGGGACTCAAACCCAGGACCTCCTGGCTGTGAGTCAGACATACGAACTACTAACTAAAGACAACAACAACAGCATTCAATGGCTACGTCATTCTTATATCTGATTGGCCACCCTGCAATATCAGCTTCAACAATACTGAAGAATTGCAATTACAGTTCTAGGCACTAGGTGATGTGTTTCTCTATTTATTCATTTTTTTCTTCCACTTGTCCATATTCTGAGAATATCTTCAGTGAACCCTAACAAAATTTACTCACTTACTCCTTTGGTTTCTGTCGTGATGGCTTGCAGTTTTTGGAGCGCTATTAAGATTTCACAGTTTATTCGTGTTTTAAAAAATGACATAAATCCTGGAGGACTCTTCTGTTGAGCAATTAGCAAACACTTCATGTAATTTAACCACAGCACACATGGTAACAGACATTTCACGTTTATTTTACGTTTGTGGGAGGAGTCTCTGTTATAAATGTTTTGTAAAAGTGTTCTACCACAGGAAAGACTTTAAAACTCAAGACTTTCCAGTTTCTTGATAACAGGAAGCTTGATTTTATTTATTGATTTTATTTATTTATTTATTTATTTGTGATAACTGAGTTTGTCATTGGACTGGCTCATAAAGAGACACTGGTGAAGGAAGGACTATTGGCGCTGCTATACTACATGACAACGAGAACTAACGGGTCACACAGATATTCCAGAACACTCGCGCACTCATTTTCCGAACTCCCTAATCCTGTCAGATTGTAGAGAGGCTGAAGCCCATCTCATCTGACTGGTTGAAGGCGTGGAATACCTTGAACGTCCCATCAGACCATCACAAAGCCAACTCATGCACGCACGCACACACACACACACACACACACACACACACACACACACACACACACACACACACACCTACCTAGGAGCAATTTGGAACAGCCAGTTAGCCTAATGAGCATGTTTTTGGACTGTGGGAGGAAACTGGACGACCTGCCTAAACATTAGGAGAACATGTAAACTTGACAGGAAAACGTCTGATCCGAGGACCTTCTCGCTTTGAGGAGGACACCACCAGAAACCACTATGATGCTGTTCCGCCCTCAACAGTGGAACATTTCTGAGCTTTTGAGTTGTGAAAATTTTGCTGTGATCTGGCAACCCAGTCCTTGAAGCCATCAATGTAAAGGAGCTAAAAGTGGAAAGCTGAGTCAGACATGTATCTGCAGCTGCTACATGCTTTAAAAGATCTATATGTTTTCGTTTCTTTTCCCCATTCAGAAGAACCTCCATTCACTTTCTTACCAATACAGTGCAGATTAAAAGACTATTTTAAAGCGCCTTGCTTTCAAGCTCAAGTTTATATGTTGTTATTCCAAGGACTACAGCAATCTGAAAGAAGGCTACTGTTATCATACTGTCAGGCTCTAATTAATCTTATATAACCAATCCTAAAATAGAGGGAGTCGGGGAATGAACGCTGCAGTCATACAGTGCCTTTCGGTCAAATGTGGAACAGATCTTTTCCCTAAAACCACCAAAACACACATGAAATACTATAATTTGGGGCGGAAGGTGTAGTGGTTAGCACATCCACCTAACAGCAAGAAGGTCCTGGGCTCGGTTAGGGTGTTTCTGTCTGGAGCTTCCATGTCCTCCTTGTGCTTGCATCTGGTTTCCTTGCACAGTCCAAAGAGATGCACAGTAGGCTTACTGGCCCTGTAATGGCCTGGCAAGATGTTCAGGTGTACCCTGCTTTCAGTTGGGTGAGAGAAGTGTCAGCCTCATGAAATTTGAGCAGGATTAAGTGCAAGGTACCTAAATTCCAACTGTGCTCCAGGCACTGCAATATGTGGCCACCCATTGCGCTCTGTGTGTGTGTGTGTGTGTGTGTGTGTGTGTGTGTGTGTGTGTGTGTGTGTGTGTGTGTGTGTGTGTGTGTGTGTGTGTGTGCATTTTGGATGGATTAAATGTCCAAAAAACAGTCCAAAACATGGGCATTAGGCTATCTGGATGTTCCAAATTGCCCCTAGGTGTGAATATGATCGTGAATAGTCATGTATTGTCTTACAGCAGGCTGACGAGCTTTTCACCGTATACCCAGCCTGAGCCCAGAATTGGCTGAGATAGACTCCAGCTTCCTTGTGAGACTAATTGTGAGATTAAGGAGTTTGGCAAATGAGTGAGTTTTCACTTAAGTTATGTTCAGAGCTATAAACATTTTTATTCTCACCAGTAAATATTTTAGTTATTCTCAAGATTACTGGTAATAAAACACACACACACACACACACACACACACACACACACACACACACACACACACACACACACACACACGCACACACCCACACACACACACACACACACACACACAGCTTCCCATATTATCGAAACAAGGAAATACCTTTCACAAGGTGCAAAACTTCCTGTCATTTCAGACTCTTTCCATAATTGTTAAATGTACAAACATCACTTAAAAAAAAGCATTTCAATATAAAATATGGTATTTTTTCTTAAATGAAAAATGACATTTTCTGTTTGTTATTACTCTCAGATAATGTAACTTACATAAGTAGCTTATATAAGTGTTACTATAGAAACCATGGATAAGCAAATTATATACACTGCCCTCCACAATTATTGGCACCCCTGGTTAAGATGTGTTAAAAACCTTAAAATAAATTACATTTTTATTGCAGAAGCTACTTGCACACACAAATTGTAGAAAAATGCACCATTCAACTCAAGTTAATTTGGGGGGGCTCCCTCACTAAGAAATAATTATCTTTCATAAAATCACCTGTTCGACACTTATTGAGACCCCTAACAATTCCTAGGAAATAAATGTAATTTAATTATTTTTGTCATTTCTATAGTAGTTTACAAAGTTGATCAGAGTATCTAGGATCATTTAATTAGTAATTTGTCACTTCCTGTTTCCCTGGGGTATAAATATGACGTGACACAGAGGCCATTTCCCTTATCCACTCTTCAACATGGCAAAGACAATCAAGTAAGGCAGATATGTGTCAACCTTCACAAGTCAGGCAATGGCTACAAGAAAATCGCACCTTGTCTACACCCGCACAGATCTACTGTCAGAGATCACATCATCAAGAAGTTTAAAACAACCGAAACAGTGGTAAACAAACCTGGACGAGGATGCAAGGTTATTTTGCCACCACACACAGTGAAGAGGATGATAAGAGAAGTAAAACGTTCTCCAAAGCTCACTGTTAAAGAATTGCAACAAATGGTAACATCTTCAAAGTCTCCAAAAACAACCATCAGACACTATCTACAGCCCCACAAGGTGTCTGGGAGGCATGCAGGGAAAAAACTTTTCTCACGAACAATCATTAACACAAATGTCTGGAGTTCGTGATGCGGTACTGGGACTTCAACTGCTTTGGTCAGAAGAGACCAAGAGGTTTTTGGGAAGAAACACTCGAAGTGGGTCTGGCGGAACACAAATGATGAGTATGCAGAAAAGCGCTTCATTCCCAGCTTGAAGTATGATGGGGAAATTGGTGAAGTTGTGGGCCCGTTTCTATTCCGCAGGCAATGGGAACCTTGTTAGGGTGCATGGCATCATGAATGCTTTAAAATTCCAGGACAATTTAAATCAAAATCTGTTGGCCTCTGCCCGAAAGCTGAAGATGGATCGTCACTGGGCCTTACAGCAGGATAATGACCCTAAGCATGTGTCCAATCTATACAGAAATGGTTCACCAGACACAGAATCAAGCTCCTCCCCTAACCATCTCAGTCCCCAGACGTCAATCCCATTGAAAACCTGTGAAATGAGCTGAAGCGGAGAGTGTAGAGGAGAGGACCAGGTCACTGGATGGTTTACACAGATTGTGAAGTGTGGTCCAAGATCCCATTTCTGTATTCTCCCATCTTGTGAAACATTATAGGAGATTAGGTGCTGCTTTGTTGGCAAAAGCGGGTTGTACAAAGTATTAACACCAGGGGGAAAATAATTGTGCCACAGATGATTTGATGCAAAAATAATTATTTCTTACTGTGCGATTTTTTTTCTCAGTGAATAAATGCACTTGAATTAAAGGTTGGATTGTCCTCTTTTGTTTTTTTTTTTTTGTGTTGTGGTCCTTTTTATTATTAAAAAAACCCCCTCCAAATTTATTAGAAGTTAATGACCAGGGGTGTCAATAATTATGGAGGGCAGTGTATTATATAAACCTGTAATTTGAATTACGGTCTGAAAATAAATAAAATGAATAGTAAAATTAAAACCTGGGGCAGTGGTGACCCAGTGACAGGGTGCTAGACTACCATACGAAGGTTATGACTTCAAGCCCCACTGTTGCCAGGTTGTCACTGCTGTCTCCCCAGAGAAACTAACTGGGTTATCAAAGGCCAGACAGAATATTATAATCTTATAAAAATAATTACATTACTAACCAATAATTTCTTAAATATACAATTTTTGTACATTACAGCATCATAGTCAACATTAGTGGGTGCCTGGTAAGAGTGAGCTGCACCTTCCCTTCCTCCACCATCATAGCTGAAGTGCCCTTGAGCAAGGCACATAACCCCCAACTGCTCTTTGGGCACCTCCAATGTGTGGCACCCCACTGCTCCGAGTGTGTGTGTGTGTGTGTGTGTGTGTGTGCATGTGTGTGTGTGTGTGTGTGTGTGTGTGTGTGTGTGTGTGTGTGTGTGTGTGTGTGTGTGTGCTCACTTTAGATGGGTTATAAATGCAGAGGCAATAATTTCCCTTGGAGGATTAATACAGAGCATAAAAATAAATGTGTTACTATAGAAACAACAACATATAAGGAGAAGCACATTATATATCGCATAAGCCTGTGAATTGAAATCAAGTCAATTTTAATAATAAATAATCTCTTCTAAAGCAACGCAAACAATCATCCACCCTCATATTTACACCAAGGGGCAACCAGGAGCAGCCCACTAGCCTAATCAGTATGTCTTTGGAATGTGGAAGGAAACCAGAGTTGCTGGAGGAAATCCACCACGCAAGCACGAGGAGAACATTAATTTATTTTCTAAGCACTTTAATCCTAATTAGGGTTGCCGGGGAGACTGGAGTTCATCTCAGCCGACTCCGAGTGAGGGCATAGTACACCCTGGACAGCTTGAGAAGCCATTGCTAGGCCAACACTTACACAACCATTCACACTCAGAACTAGGGGTGACTTGGATCAGCCAGTTAGCCTACTATGCATATTTTTAGAGGAAACCAGAGAACTGGGAAGAAACCCACACAGAAACGCCAAGCTGGGAATCAAATCCAGGCACTTTGGCTTTGAGGGAGCCATGCTAACCACTACACCACTGTACCACACACTGGGAGAACATTTTGCCTTTGCCCAACCCAGAATTCACACCCAGGCCCTATTGCTGTGAGGCAGACATACTAACCACTACATGCCTGCAAAAATAAACAACAACAAATGATTTATGCTTTCATAAATACACTATAATCTTTTTTTTTAAATAAGCAAATATTATCATTGATAAACTCATTCATTTATTCATTTTCTGAACTGCTTAATCCTAATCAGGGTCATTGGGAAGCTGGAGCCCATTTCATCTGACTCTGGGCCAGGGCTGAGTACACCCAGGACAGCTCGCCAGGCCATCACAGGGCAGAAACACAGTTCTTTTACATGACCCTCTCAATATAGACAGTGAGAGACATGGCCAGCCTTTTATAATCCAGTGAGATGAACTGGGGGGACAGAAGTGACAACTTTTGACAATAGGGGCTTGAAATCCCCCAAGCTTGGGATCGGTAATCCTGCACCTTACCACCAGGCCACCATTGCCCCTCTTGAATAACTCACTCATTGGCCAAACTGTTTAATCCTAATAGTGTTGCAGGAAGGCTAGTACTTTTCTCAGTCAACTATGGGTGAAGTTGTGGTGCACGCTGAACATCCCGCCACACCATCATAGGGCAACGCACACACAACCATTCACCCTTATTACACTCACATGTCAATGCAATTTGGAGCAGCCAATTAGCTAATGTACATATATTTGGACTGTGGGAGGAAACTGGATTATCTCAGACAAGCACGGAGAAAAGCAAGTCCGGAACTCAAATCATGGTCCTTCTTGCTGTGAAGCGGACATTCTAACCACTACTCCACAATACTGTTTATTCTTGTTGAATAAAATATATATTTTTAAAAATTTACATTTATTTTTATAATAAAAAGCTTTGGCAGATCGTCAGGTTTGTGGAAATGATGATGGCATTCATGACAAATGATTAAAAAAGGTTCCATGTATTAGCATGCAGGAACAAAGTTGAATGCATGGAAAGTGAGGCTTGGAAGGGTGATTTCTCAAAGTCTGCACTCGAACTGATTCGTGACTGCAGTATACACCTCCAACATTCTCCATCACTGTCACCCCTGAGCCTCGTGCTGATAATTCGCCATGCAGCTAGTGTTCGAGGAGCAGGCATGAAACCAGAGTGGCCTCTCACCCTGGCTTCATCACAACAGAACTGCCACTGAGAATCACTCACAATCAATACCTCCACAGCATCATGCTTTATCTGAGACGAGCCAAATACGTTGAAGGTACTATCTGATCTCAGAGGTAAAAAAATTTGAAAAGTGAAAAAAATAGATATCAAGTTCAAGTAGAACAGTTAGTTTGCATAATGCCTGGTTCAGACTGGCTTTTTAAATCTTTTGTTAAATATTATTTCTTGTCTCACAGTACAAGATCTTAGACATTGTTCAGTCATTCATTTTCTAAGCCACAATGGAGGTCGCTGGGAGGCTGGCGTCAATCTTAGGTACCAGGCCATTGCAGGGCCCAATGAAAACATTATGCAGGATTTATTTTGGTCACAGCTAAGATACCCTGAATATGTCCTCCTTGTGAGTGTGTGGGTTTTTTCTGGGTAAACTGGTTTTGTCCCACAGTCCGAAGACATGCACCTTATGTTTAATGACTGTCCAAAATTGCCCCAAGGTGTGAATGGGAGTGAATGGTTGTGTTTGTTTTGGCCCTACAATGGCCTGGTGAGTTGTTCAGGGTGTACATTTTCTGAATGAATGAATACGTATTTACATTGGGGAGCAGGGTGGTGCAGTAGTCAATACAACTTCCTCGTGGCGAGAAGGTCCTGGGCTCGCGTGTCTTCCTGTGATTGTGTGGGTTTCTTCTAGATACTCTGGCTTCCTCCCTTAATCCAAAAGCATGTACAGTAGGTTAACTGGCTGTTCCAAAGGTCTGAAAGGGGGTGTGAATGGTTATGCGTAAGTTGGCTCTGCAATGACCTTGTGAGCTGTCCAGGGTGTAAACCACCCTTACCCAGAGTCAACTGATATTGGCGCCAGCCTCCCAGTAACCTTATTTCGGATAATTTGCTTCAAGAAATGAATGAGCATGAACCAGTATCAATTCATTTAAACATATTCTCAACTACAGTCATTCATTGGCCAAACAGCACAGTCCTATTATTTGGGTCGCAGGAATGCTGGAGCCTATCTTAGATGAGACTGGGTGAAGGCGATGTACTAGTACAATCTGTTTCAAGCACAAAAAAGATTGCTGTGTTTATTCAAATAACTGGAAGTGCACACACTTGCCTACATGTACACATATCCAGTTTGCTTCTACATTATACAAAAAAAAAAGAATGTGAAATAACCTGCATTCCAGAGGCACTCACTTATTTGCCAAGCCACTTAATCCTATTAGGGTGGCACGAGGGGGTGGGGGGCTCCATATAGAAACGCCCTCGCAGAGCCTGGGATTTGGACTAAGGACAGTCTTGCTGTGAAGCAGGCGAGCCAAGCAATACATGTCTGTGCCGCCCTGCATTCCATCCTGTACAGTATAAAACTATATGTTTTGTGTAGAAGTATTTTATAATAAAACACCTGGGGTGATGACTCACAATAAACTCAGTATCCTTGCTCTGAAAATCCACACAAAAATCTGAATGAATGAAGAATGGAGTCACCCACAAAGAAAACCTAACGGTGATTTCATCTTGATTAGTACCGTAATGGATCTAATTAGGTTGCAGGCGAATTTGCTGCATGGTGCAGATTAAAGATGATGAATACCATGACAACTGAATGTGACAAGCAATTTTCTCCCTGCATTTGACAAAAACATTTTTAAGTCCACAACAAACACACCCATTAGTTGACACTTTTTTTTCTCCTTGTTTTCCTTCTTTCTTTCTTCTTCTTTTTGTTTTTTTTTTTTTTAAATCACATACAGTATTTGAGTGGCATGGTGGCATAGTGTTTAGCACATCAGCCTTACAACAAGAAGGTCCCATAACTTGTTAGATGCAATTTTTGTGTGGACTTATTATGTGTTGCAATGGGTCTCCTCATGGTACTCCGGTTTTCTCCCACAGTTCAAAGACATGCACTTGAGGCTAACTGGCTGTTCCAAACTGCACCAAGTCTATGTATGTATTGGCAGCGTTGAGCTATTCATGGTGTACCCTGCCTTGCCCAGAGATTGATAAATTGGGCTCCAGTCTACTACCCATGTAGCAAAAGAGCATTTGTGAAATTAATAAATGTATAAATTAGACATTTTCTGTGATGCATGGCAAATTATGTTGGAGCTCCTGAAAGAAAATTGACCTGAAGTTCAAATATAAAATTTATATGTGGTATTTGGGGGGGGGGGCTCTCTGTATTTTAATGGTTAGAAAAGCAGATTTGGGACTGAATAGATGCTGCTTCGATTCCTGAACAGTTAAAAAAATATATGTGTCCCTCCCGTTCCTCAACCTTCATGACTGAACTGCCATTGAGCAAGGCACCTAGACCCTAACTGCTCTATGGGTGCTACATTGAGGCTGTCCACTGCTCGGAGTGTGTGTGTGTGTGTGTGTGTGTGTGTGTGTGTGTGTGTGTGAACGCATCTCAGATGGGTTAAATGCAGAACCAAATTGAATTAATATAGTGTATCAAAATAATAAATAATACAAAATTATTTTATAATATATAAATATATATACTATGATGGCCTGGTGAGCTGTCCAGGGTGTACTCTGCTCTTGTCCAGAGTTGGCTAAGATAGGTGCCAGCTTCCCCACGACCTTAATTAAGATTAAGCGATTATATACATCTTCGTCTTCTTGTTTTCCTTTCAGCTGTTTCCTTTAGGAGTCACCACAGCAAATCATCTGCCTCCATCTCACCCTATCCTCTGCATCTCTTTCTCTTACACCAACTACCTTCATGTCCTCCTTCACCACATCCACGAATCTTCTCTTTGGTCTTCCTCTAGGACTTCTTCCTGGTAGTTCCAACCTCAATATATTCACTATCCCTCCTCTGTACATGTCCAAACCATCTCAATCTAGCCTCTCTGACTTTGTCTCCAAAACATCTTACATGGGCTGTCCCTATACATATATAACATAATTGCTTTTTATTTTAATTCCAGAGTCAAGCTTTTCTACATATAAGCTCAGTAGTTTTAATAATTTTGTTGTGTCATGATTCTTTTGATTTTATCTTAAACAGCCATTAAAAGGATTTGATGACTGATGAGATCGCAGACCGTTGTGATTTTTTGCATAATGAAATCTGATAGGTCGCTAGCACAGAGCTAAGATATCATCATTGCTTTGTGTAGGGAGATAAAATTTTTACAGCGATGATGATTTGCTTCTGGTATTATGCCTATTTCATGGTAATGTGCCCTTGTGATATTAAAAAAAAGTCGAATAATGTGATTCTACAGAGATTCAGATGTGCTAAAAGATGCCCTTTTTCCAATTTACTGGGCACCTCTTTTTTATATTCAGGATGCTGTACTTGTTTGGGTGTGATATCTATCTGTATCTATCACTTAAAGTGTAATCGCATTGAGTGCACACTGTGGTCCCTCACCAACACGGCCAAAATAATGTCTGTCCATGTGCACATTGCTGTCTCCATCCATTTTATGTTTGGAGAGTTTATTTTATTTGAAAGCTTCGCTTTTCTGCATTATTTGGAATGTGTAGTGGGGGAAAAAATTGGTGTTACTGGCTTTCCAGATAACAAACAACCTCGCTGTAAGGGTTGGTAGAATCGAATGCGTCTTGAGAATTAATGGCAAAGCTCCCACCCTCCCTCGGTTCCTTCTCCAGGAGCCTACCATCATTATCAGGCTTTAAAAACCACCACAGGACAAGCAGTAACTGAAAAAAAAGACAACGCAAACAGATTTATTGGCGAGCATCCAATTTGCACACAAAGACTCCATAAAGGAGAATCAATCTTTAATGGATGTATATATGAAGACGGGGACATGTTAAATCTTTGTTAATGTAACTGTTAGTTCCTTTTTTTTTGAGAGTCAGGATCTCTTTATACAATATAGCAGCGATTCCCAAGGTCCAAGAAAGAAGACTAGTGGAAAGTATGATGAAGAGAAGTGATGCTGATGAACTATTGAAGATGAGAAGGAATGATGGAGATAAACAGTGAAAAGGAGTTATGAATTGGGGCGGCACGGCGGCGACTCCAGAGCTTGGCCTTTTTTGTGTGGAGTTACAGGTCTGGGTTTCCTCAGGGTGCTCCAGTTTCTTCCCATGGTCCAAAGATATGCACCTTAGAGTAATTGGTTTAAGCAAAGTGAGTTGGAGTGTGAATTCTGTGTCTATCCTGTCTCTGTGGTCTAGTGAGCTGTTCAGAATGCACCCTGTCTTCACCCAGTGCCGGCTGAGATAGACTCCATCCTCCCTGTTACTCTAGTAGGATTCAGCTGTTCAGCAAATGAGTGACTGAGTAAGTGAGCAGATGAAAAACTGATTGGAATTTGTGAAGATGCCACCAAGAGAGGTTTTTCTTTTGGAGCAAAGTGGTGGACCTCTAATAAATAATAACAAACTAACTTTAAACAAAAATCCACGATTGTTGGCCTTTAGAATTCCTTTTTTGCAAGTTGCTGGTGGGTGTAAATAAAATCTCAGTGGTGCAACAAAAGCAGCATGTGCAATATTGACAGCCAGTTATTTACAACACACTCAGCCAATACTAGAGATTTACTGGTATCGCAGCTCAAGTTTTGAACGAGGCCACTGAGTGCACCAATTAAGTCAGGCTAATATTAGGGTTCATCGTTTAAAAGAAAAAAGAAGAAAAATGGCTTGTGAGGTTAATAGCTTTTAGGTTTTTTTTGGCTAATTACTAGTGTATGACCTCCTGAGAGCCGTACATTCCTCGTGCCCGAGGTATTCTTAAAAAAGAACCTAATTATGTCAGCATTCTGGATTATAGGCAGCAGTGTAGGTCTGGATAGCAGATAGATTTTATTCATCTGCAGGTTATTTCCTGTTTCTACTTGCCTTTTATTGCCTGCTTGTTTTTTTTTTTTTATCTGTATCATTAAAACCAGTGATGGCAGAACATAATAGTGAATGGGAGGACTACAAAATTCTACTGCCAGCCGAGCCTTGTGCTTAAAACCACACAAAAGTCTTCTTTTGTGCCATTTATATTATGATCAGAAAACATTGCCTTTAATCTCTCGTCGTAACTCACTCATTCATTTCCCGAACCACTTACTCCTACAATGGTTGCGGGAAGGCTGGCTCCGATCTCAGCTGCCAAAGGATGAATGCAGGGCACTCCATGAATAGCTCAGCAGACCATCACAGGGCAACACACAATCATTCATACTTACAATCACACTCAAACCTTGTGGCAATTTGGAACATTTGAAACTTGAATATGCATGTTTTTTGGAAAGTGGAAGGAAACCGGAGTACCCAGAAGAAACCCATGTGAATACAGGGACAAACACTCCTCATCGCAGGACCTTCTTTCTGTGAGGTGGACATTTGAGCACTACGCCACAGTGTCTGTAAAAAGGTTAAAGTTCTTATTTATTTAATAAGATAGCAAAAATGATCCCTTGTTTTATGTAATCTTTTAAAAAAATATATATACTCGATATAAATAAATTATATCTCAGAACTGCTATACCATTTGTAGCAGTGAGCCCTGATTAAATCTCGATCCCTAAACCTGTGAGAAACCGGTTGAAAAACAGCAAGCTGTTATCAGTGTTAAAGAAGTTCATTCACCGCCAGGGTTGATGGCGACAGGTTTGTGGGCACTGCTGAGAATCTCCTGAGGCCTATTTGGGATTTTCTTTGATTTCTTCCATATTTATTTATTTATTTGCTTGTTTATTTTTGCTGTGCTGCTTATTGCTTTTCCACAGAATCTCACTTAGCCTTTTTGTTTCTTTGGAGGTTTCATTCACATGTGCTCTCGAAATAACAATAATAAAAAAAAGCAGCCTCTTCTAGCAGGCTGCGTTTCACTGCAAATGACAATTATTTGCTCTAATGAGCTAGTGGCTGGAGCATAGTTTTAGATCAGTGCTCATGCTGACCATCTAATTAAAGCTACAATGCTTAATGGCTTTAATTAAATCAAAGTTCCCCAGCTGAATTTATCAGCAAGATTTCAAAAGAATGACAGGATCCTATCAACTCCGACTTAAGTTTAAGCTTTTTTCCTCATCGAAAACCCTTTCTTTTTTACAACCAAAAGAAAAAGATCTGGCTCTACCGATGACCACATACAGTAATTGCCCATAAGGCCCATGAGTATTAATTAAAAATGCTTTCTGAAACTAAAAGTTTACTAGAATAGGTAAAATTATGCTTGACTCAGAACCCCGAGCAACACACAGTTTGCTAAAATCCCATGTCCTTGATTAAGGCAGTCTTCAAAAATTTATTCCAGGTTTATCCCTGAAAAAAAATAAATATACAGTTTACATTTCACAAGGATTCTCAAAGTGTGGTCTGTTCTACTTTCAATCCTGTGACTATTAGCTGATGATTCATGTAAGGTGTTAAAGCAGAGGTGGAAATGAAGCATGAATCCTTGGGGCATTCTGTTAACAAATCTCAACAGAAATTCACAAATACTCATTTGTTTGGAGAGGTTTTTACTTTCTTAAGTTTAGATGAACTAGTCCTGTTGGCTTGAATTTACAGGCTATGTTGGTGTAACAAATGCAGATTATAATGAGAAACCGAGATATGAAATGAGTTAACAGGACATCGAAACCATAGATTGCATGATTTATAGTTTTTTGTTTGTTTGTTTGTTTGTTTATTTCAGTAAAGTTGTTGGCAACTTGTAGTTCTGCACTGTGAGCACTTAATGGGGAACAAATGATTAATTCATTCATTATCTATAGCATGTATCCATTGTAGGTCGCGGGTAAGCTGAAGCCAGTTCCAGCTCCCATTTGGTGATGTCCAGGCAATCACTGTATAGGTATCGAGTTGATCACTGAGCTAAAGTCTCAGGCCTGCATAACCAGAGTTACTTTATGGTGAACCATGGTGCATGTCCACCTCACAGCAAGAAGGTTCTGTGTTTGAGTCACAGGCTCATCAAGGATGTTGCATGTAATTTACATGCTTTTGAGGGTTTCCGCTGAATACTCCAGTTTCCTCTGACAGTCTAAAAAGATCCACTTTTGGGATAATAAACTTCTCCATATTGGTGCAAGGTGTGACTGTGCCGCCCTGTGATGTCTGGCGAGTTGTTCAACGTGTACCCCATCTTCACTCAGTGTGGGCTGAGAAAGGCTTTAGCATTCTTGTAACACTTGCACAGGGGTCGGCAACCTTTGACATTCAAAGAGCCATTTGGACCCGTTTTCCACATTAAAGAAAACACTGGGAGCCACAAATACTTTTTTGACATTTAAAATCAAATAACACTGCATATACTGTTTTCCCCTTTTTCCTTCATGTTAATATAAAACAACAATGCGTTGCATTGATTTAAACGACTGCAGAGACAATTAAATTACAATTCTGCTTGCAACAAAAACATTTAGATTAAAAAAACCTCGCCAGCCTCCTCACAACCCTAATTAGAATTAAGTGGTTTAGAAAATGGATGAATGTGTCCTAGTCCTTGTATTTTTGTAAAGACAAAGAATATCTATCCCACGAAGCAAGGGACAGGGTGCAGCCAGATGTGTTAACGAATTGGGTCGCCTACCTCACCATCACGCCTTTCGTGGGATCTTCTGTATCTTTACTCGTTATATTAAAGTTGTTTTGTCCCAGTTTTAATTTACAAAAATTACAGCAACGCAAAAAAATATATGAAGACTTATTTTAAGAAGGAGCCTGCTCAAAATTCTTTTAAATAATATTAATGCTTAATGCTGCACTGACCGACCCATTCTCAGAGTGGAGACTGAACCACACCCAGTCTTTTATCTTGTCACTGAGAGGAGAATTATTTAATTCAGAGATTGCTGTGTATAAACAAATCTCATCCACCGTCCCTTACTTCAGCTGTGATTTCCGTTCCTGGATTACAAACTCCAGCAGCGGAAAAATCTCTATCTCACCACACTGCTGATGGTGAGAACACTCCTTGCCATGAGCACAAGAATTTGGAAAACCACCAACGCAGCAGATCAAAAACACTGAGACTCTCAATGTAGTTGATTCATATAACGGCATGTCCAGAACAACACACACACAAAATCACCCCACCCACACCAAATAAATATCCGCCAACAGCCGTGACTGTTAATTTTCATCTATGTAATTTTCAACCCTAAAAGAGCATTTTTGGAAGCGTACCCACTGGGTACCTATGGGTAGCCAACCGTTGCAGGACTCTGCTTGAGGCAGATTCTCCCATCATTCAGGTGAACGCTGGTTTAACTCTCTGGAAGCCCGAAGTGCTTCCAATGTGAGTAAATAAGTGGCATTTTCTTTTTGCAGTTGATGTTTGTGGTGCACCCATTGGTCACTGTAAAGTGCAACATTATTTTGAAAAGCCACGGAGCCACACCAGAGAGGTGAAAGAGCCACATGCGGCTCCGGAGCCTTGGGTTGCCAACCCCTGCACTAGCAGGATTTAGTGGCTATGCAAATGAGTGAGTGAGTTAGTTTGAATGTTTTTAAAGCAATTAGTTGAGTTTATGTGACGTAATGAACTTTCAGCCAAACCCAGAAATGCAGGAGGGAAACGTGGTAACTACTGGTGACGAAGAGAAACTCAATAAACATTAAGCACTGGGAACTAAGGCGCAGATAACTGGTTGAGGATGGAGCTGGAACCAGGAGCCAGAGAGAACACAGGGAAGCAGAGGCGTGAAGCTAGACAATCTTATGGCACCAAGGTGAATGTGCTGCTTGTCTTTATAGTGCTGTAGATTAGGATGGGATCAGGTGAACACACTGCAATCAGCCTGCGTAGGTCAGCCATGCCCCTCCACTGGAGTCTGCAGCACTGGAGAGAAACAGAGTTAGAAGAGCCACCACATTCAAAGTCCCCCCAAACACAGACCATAACAGTACCCCTCAAGGGATGTCACGTGGCGTCCGACCAGACTTATCTGGGAACCTGCTGTAGAACTCAGACAGCAGGTCAGGATCTAGGATCAGGGATCGAAGGACCAACGAGCATTTCTCAGGACCATAGCCTTCCCAGTCCACCAGGTACTAGTAGCCACAACCCTGCCTGCGGACATCAAGTATGCGGTTTACCTTGTACACCGGGTGTCCATCAACCAGCTGAGGAGGAGGATGAAAAGGGCATGGAACACCTGATGCACCCTGAGAACTGCTGGGAGTTTCAGCCGGACAGCACTGGGGTTGACGATGTGCTCGATGGTGTACAGACAGATGTACTTTGGAGCCAAGGTTTCTGGAGAAGAGCCAAACCTGTTGCCCAACCTTGTAGGCCAATGCCAATATCCAGTGACTATCCGCAATTCACTAGTTCCAGGCCGCCGACCTTTCCAGGGCAGCACAAGCCTCCTTCCAGACCCGATGTGCTCTGCAAAAGTGGGCCTGGACTGATGGGGCAGCCACTTCGATCTGGAGACTGGGGAACAGAGGAGGTTGGAACCCATTGATCACCATGAAGGGAGACATACCCGTGGTGGCGCATACCAGGGAGTTATGGAAGTACTTGATCCACGGTAGGTGTGTGGACCAGGAGGCTGGGAAGCAGGAGGCAACGAAGGGTAGGGAGGATTCCAAGCTCTGATTAGTTCACTCCGCTTGTTGTTTGATTGTGGGTGGTGACTGGAGATCAGGCTGCTGGAAACTCCAAGGGTGTTGCAAAATGCCTTCATACCCTGGACGCGAGCTGGGAGCCAGTGGCGTAGTGATTAGGGTGCTGGGCTCATGATCGGGAGGTTGTGTGCTCAAATCCCTGTGAAACCCCCACTGTGCTAAGACCTCTGGGCAAGGTCTCAACCACAAGTGTGCCTCTGTTCACTCAGCAGTATAAATGGGTACCAGTAAAAATGTACTGGGAAGGTAACCTGCAATGGACTAGCATCCCATCCAGGAGAAGTTGTACTCCTAATCGCTTCACGCTATGGAAACCGAGGATAAGCACCAGCCTGGTGAGCCACTATGACTCAGGTGTAAAAAGCCAAAAAAGGTGTGTGGATCAGGAGGCTGGGAGGCAGGAATCAGTGCAGGGCAGGGAGGATTCCAGGCTCTGATTAGTTCGCTCTGCTTGCCCGTTTGATTGTGGTGACCGGAGGTCAGGCTGCTGGAAACTCCGAAGGTGTTGCAAAACGCTTTTCATACCCTGGACATGAACTGGGGGCCTCGGTCAGAAACAATGTCCAGGGGGATCACATGGAGTCGAAACACATGTTGGACGAGTAGAACAGCTGTTTCTATCGCCGATGGGAGCTTGGGTAGGGAGAAGAAATGGACCACCTTTGAGAAGCGGTCCACAATGGTCAAGATGACAGTGTTGCCTTTGGATGGAGGTAGCCCAGTGATGCAATGTGCAACCAGGGGCAATGAGGTATGGGCAAGGGTTGAAGGAGACCTGCTGGTACACGGTGGGAGGATTTGTTTTGGGCACAGGTGGCACAAGCTTCAATGAGCTCCCTGGTGTTGGCTGTTATGGTTGGCCACCAGAAACATTGTTGGAGGAGGAAAAGGGTCTGGTGGACTCCGGGGTGGCAGGCCAATTTGAACGTATGTCCCCACTGGAGCATTGGAGTTCTGGCCAACGGAGGCATATATATAACCATCCCCAGAGACACCCTTCGGGCTCCGGTTCCCCTTGCTGGGCGTCCTGGCCGCTCCGAGCACACACGAGGGAAGCAGGATGGTTTTCGCGGCGGTGTCTTCCCCTGAATACCTTGCTGGCATGGGGATGAGCAGCTCTTGGTGTGTGGTGAGCAGGGCTGGTGATGCTGCCTGTGCAGAGACCAAAGGGTCGATGGGCAGGGTCCAGGTGGGGAGTTGGGTAGCGATGGTGTCCATCCTTCCATCAAGCTGTCCAAAACTCGGTGCAGGGTGGTGTCGTGCTGGCCCAATAGGAGTCCCTGGCTGGACAATGCCTTCTTGAGCTGCTCATCCTCCGCTGGGTCGATGTGGCCAGAAGATTCTGTGACGTAATGAACTTTCAGCCGTACCCAGAAATGCAGGAGACAGTGTGAGATGACACAGAGCTGATTTATTACTTAAAGGGGAAGCACTCAAGCAGGAGGTAAACACGGTAACTACTGGTGATGGAAATTAACACACTAAACATTAAGCACTGGGAATTAAGGCGCAGGTAACTGGTCGAGCGTGGAGCTGGAACCAGGAGCCAAAGAGAACACAGGGAAGCAGAAACGTGAAGTGAGACAATCTTCTGGCACTGAGGCTTGTCTTTATAGTGTAGTAGATTAGGGAGTGGGATCAGGTGTGTGCGCTGCAATCAGCCGTGCCCCTCCGCTAGATCCTGCAGCGCGGGAGAGAAACAGAGTCAGCAGAACCGCCACATTCAAAGTCCCCCTAAACACAGACCATAACAGTTTAAGCCTCAAATAAGATTAAAGAACGATTACACCACAAATCCTGAATTGACCCCTACACTACAGAAAGTGCCATCTTACTTTTGGATGATTTCTGTAAAAGCCTGGAAGCAAAAAAGGAAAACAGAACATTTCACTATCCTCATGCAGTCAGACTGATTTACTGCCCATTTAGAACGCATAATGTGACATTCTCACAGGCAGCCGTTTTATCCGCTGCTATGACATTTGTCAACAGCCATCAGTAAAATGATGGCATGGTATTATGCACAGCTAATGGGGCAGCTACAAATACAGTTGCGGTGAAATATAAACAAAACAAGCTAATGGCCAGAAAAATATCCTTATTACATAAATTACTGACAACATGAACAAACTATAGCAATTTTACTATAATAAAACTTCCACGATTTGAAGAGCGTAATTGCGTAATTTGACATATAGAGCACGCCTTTATGGGTTTTTAAAGAATTCTGCATGATTGTAACTATCTCACACTCTCACTTACTTATTACCTGAAAAAATGAATCCTGTAAGAGGCAGTAGTGGCTTGATTACGGCTCTCAAGGTTGGGGATTCAAGCCCCACTATCAGTGAGTTGTCATTGCTCTCCCCCAGTGGAGTTAACTGGGTGTCCAGAGGGTTGGTGCCAGCCTCCCTGTGACCCTAATTAGGTTTAAGAGGTTCAGAAAATGAATGAATGAATGAGTACTATAAGAGTCATGGGGTGGCTGAGCCCATTTCAGATGACAGTGGGCAAAAGCAGGGTACACCTTGAACATCTTGCCAGACACAACCATTCACACTCACACCTAAGGTCATTTTGGAACAGCCACTTAGCCTAATGTGCATTTCTTTGGACTGTGGGAAGCCAGAGTACCCAGAGGAAACCCACACAAACATGTGGAGATCATGCAAAATCCACACAGAAACATGGGTCTTGAACCCAGAACCTTCATGCTGTGAGATTGAAATTTGACCAGGAGCAGGAAGGCTTTGTTGCTTTGTTAACTGGTGACAAGTGGGCATACAAGCAGAATATTCTTCTGCTTCTGCGGGTCTTTATGCATAAACTGATGCAGTGATAATAAGATGAGCTCTCCTACAGCCACACATTCCAGCATTCTGCTTTGAAGGTCTGATTCCATGCCACAAATGGATCAACCCCCATATACTCTCAGAGAATCCGATTTTCCACTCTGCGCACAGATGATTTGTTTAACTAAACAATTCGAGAGTCACCGAACCAATGCCTTTGGAGGTGTTCTTGGCATAGCGGACAGCAAATCACATTAGAGGCGTGAAACGGTCTCTGGCTCATGTGAAGGAGATGAAATTTCAGCCAGTGAAATCTGAGCCTCTGGGTGTCTTTTGTGTTTAAAATGATGTCATACTCTGTTGGTGATGTCTCGCTGGTGATCTATGAGTATAAACATGCACAGCCCACAAGTTCATTCTTAACTTTGATTTTAGTGACATGTTGAACATACAAGCCTTCATTTCAAATGAAACCCATACGCTGTGGTAATCCAACAAATCTGACAAGGAATATACTGGCACATAATTAGAAATGAATGTTCCCTACTGGGATAAGACAAATCTCAGTTCTGGGCTTTAATCACCTCATGACCTTTCCATTCCTTGAAAGGCAGGTCATGTGGTGTCCCATTTATTTTTGACATGCCATTTCTTTGAATATACGCATAACATTACTGCATACCTAGCTCCATCTCTAGCTTTCTGCAGCTTTCCGCGGGGAAAGGCTGATAAGAAATGGTAGGAGCGAGAGTAAGGGAGAAAAAAATCAATACCACAGTTTGCTCTAATCAGTTCAAGAGGAATTCTACATAAGCTAGTGTCTTAGCCTACTGTGACAGACAGCATTGGACTCAGATTTGTTTACTAGGCCAGCTTTTTCATTTTGCCCAAAAAGAGAAAAAAGTAAAAGCTTAAGAAGAACATTGTAAGGCTTTGTAATACATCGCCAAATCGCTGAACATGGAAATGTTTCATTTTGTACAATATAAACAACAAAAGTACATCAAATAAATTCGTTCACTCACTCACTTATTTGCCAAGCAAGGCTGGGTGGGATCAAGGCAGGCTACACTCTGAACAGCATGCCAAACCATCGTAGGGCCAACGCGCACACCATTCACACTCACATTAACATCTATGGGCAATTTGGAATAGGCAATCAGCTGACTGTACATGTCTTTGGACTGTGGGAGAAAACCGGAGTACCCAGAGGTAATTGGCACAAACATAGGGAGCACATGCAAACTCCACCAAAACTCCCTCGCCCAGGAACTTCTTGCTGTGGTTACGTTCTAACCACTACGCCACCCTACCACCGAGAATTAAATACTCTAGGTATGAATTACTGTTATCTCCCTTGACCTATGTTGAAGAGAAGTACAGTATTGTTGTCTCATAAGCGAGGCAACAAGATTCAAAGGAAAACTCCCTGAGCTGGCATGAAGAAATCTTGACAGGACTCAACGGAACCTGTCCACTTTTGGTGGGAATATAATCCATTGCCCTTGAACAATTGTATACTGTAAAGACAACAGCACTTCAAGTATGTTCATCTATTCATTGATTAATTTATTGAACTGCTTAGTATTATTATGGACACAAGGAGGCAGGAGCATAGTTCAGTAGCCTCTGGGTGAAGGCTCAACAATTCACAATCACACCTCGGGGCAAGTTGGAACAGCCAGTTAGCCTAATATGAAAGCCTACGGAGTGTAGAAAGGAACTGAAGTTCCTGAAGGAAGCCCATACAAGCTCAGCATCTATATTCACTGCTGAATTGCGGGCGATTCTGCACGCCCTTAATATGGTGTCTTCTTCTAGAAAGCAAAAATTTATCATCTTCTCCGACTCCATGTCAAGTCTAATTGCATTAAAAGGCAATGACCTTGATAATCCTGATGTTTTGGGCATTTTGCAGAAATGCCATAAACTTATAGAAAGTGGTAAGGATATTGTGTTTGCTTGGTGTCCCAGTCATGTTGGAATCAAGGGTAATGAAAAAGCCGATAAATTGGCCAAGGAAGCCATTGGTCATGATATAAGTACCATATACAGACCTAAAGCCTGCAGTTCATAACTTGGTTTATAACAAATGGCAGGATTACTGGAGTGAACAAGTTGATAACAAACTTTTTCTTATCAATCCAAGTGTCTTTCTATCCATATATGGAAAGAGATAACAGGAGAGATGAAATAGTTTTAGCATGAATGCGAATTGACCATTCTTACACTACACATGGTTATTTGTCGAATGGGGAATTAGTACCAACTTGTGATATATGTTTAACAACCCTCTCAGTTAAGCATATTTTAATTGATTGTACACAGTTTAATTTAGTCAGAAATAAACATTTTAGTGTTACTTCATTGAAGGAACTGCTTATGAAATTTAATGCTTCTGTTATTTTAAACTTTTTAAAAGAAATTAATGTATATTATAAACTCTAGTCATTTTATGCTTTTTATAAATGTTTACTTATAAAGAGCTGAGCTCCATATTTATTTAATATATTTGATGCTGCTATTTACCGTTTTCGGCATAATATAACACTTACAGTGTTGAACATACCGTAAAATCTCATTCATTCATTCATTCCCATACAAACTCAGGGAGAACATGCAAACTCCACAAAGAACTCATACAAGACTTGTAAAAGTATGTTCAGGATGAGGATACTGTGTGTAGTAGAGCTCGGACCTGTTGTGCACAAATAACATTTGTATGTCGGACCTATGGTGGTCTGACAAATATGACTCATACAGAATTTTCTGAGGGTTCCATAAGTGGCTCTTTGCCATCTGCCCACTTTGGTTTTATTTCACATTTTCAACACAATTAGAGTCCAAATAGGGAGCCCGTCTGGTTTTGCCAATGTAGGACCTTCCAAGTTCATCCAAATAGTCACAAGTTAAGGTTCTATAGTGTCCATGTAGCCCAGGCCGGGCAGCTGGTTTGAGCCTCTATCGAACTCGCAGACAATCCCATATAGAGCCCATTTTCCAGCCCCCTTACAATTAAACATGGTTAGGATGTACCACACCTCTCACTTAAAGTCAGCCGGGATTGAGTCCAGATTCTCTCCCAACCCTAGTGCTTAATTTGTAGAGATAATGGATAGATGCACAGCTTGATGAAGACCTGGAATAAGTACAGCCATCTTAATGAGTGCTGCTGCATTTTTTTGTTAAAAATCTACAAGATCCAGGTAAGAGCCATTAAAGCAAAAGCAAGACTTGGGAAGAAGCTGTTTTTCTTTTTTAAAAGATAATATCACGAAATCTCATGCACTACAAAGTGAAGGAAGGGAAGGAAATCTGTCATCCATCATTACATCGTGTCTGATTGAAAAGGATATTTCAGAGATGAACAGATGAGATGATTTCCTTTCATAAGGAGATTTTCCCCCAGCAAGTCATGTTTACTAAAGTAATTTATCAGATGTCTGCGTTGTTACAAGGTCCCCCCATACCACGGCAGCATTGTTGTGCACTTTTATAATTAGAATGATGCCCTGCGGCAGGAAAGAATGTGAGCTGGACAGATTTACAACCAACTCTCCAACCTCGGCTTTTAGTGCCTCTGCTGCACCTCGACTAAACAGGACAGGGAGAATAAATAACCCAGTGAATGAGACCAGTGTTTTAATCACCCGCAATGTCACAATTTAGAGTCACAATTTGTAGTACCTCCTCTCAAAGACCATGCAGAGGCAAGTGACACACAAGTGGAGGTTGTTAGATTCTGCACCATGACTGGGATAATGTCACAATTTCCACTTAACTTGTGAAGCAAGATTCTTGAATACAGGACGTGGGAGCAGTCATAATATAAATCAGTCACTGTGTTGACACACTGCGGGTTTTCTTCACAGATAGATGCCTTTACGGTCCCTCACCTTCTGTATCTGTGTGAAATCTGATGCAGATACTCCATACCACAGATAGTTAACTACTCCGACAGACACTGCAGGGACATTTCTTCACCTGTGAGTTATATCTATACATAGTATGCTGTGACCTCACAATCCTTTTATAAATGCTAGTTAAAGTTGCAATGCCACCAAACTGTCAATATTTCAAGTGTGTCTGGGAAATTATTGACGCAGCATGAATATTAGTCGTAATCACTTTAGCCATTAGTGTGCATTAATCTTCGGATGGATTCATGTAGATAAATGGGGATGTATTGATATTCCCATGTTTCATTTTAACTGAAAGATTTTTCTTTTGTGCTTCAGTGAGTTCCTGCAACAATCCACTGTATACCATACAGCCCAATGAATTATCCTTTATTTCCCCCTTCGTTGTACAAAACGCTCTGCTTTTCTATTCCACGTAACACAAGAAACATTAGTGTACTCTGCGCTTCTTCACCCCTCCTCTTCCTTACATCCTTTTGTCCTCATCGCTACCATCTAAACCATTTGGCTAATAACTACTTCTCGGGCTCCGATGCACCACAGCTGCCCCGTATGGACAACTGACAAGGTCCAGGGCATGTCTGACTCATCATGTGTGTCCAGATGCTGCCTCTACAGGGAAGCAGATGAGTGAATGAGGACTGATTTATGGATCCCAATGGATAGGCCTCATAATCCTTTCAAAGCATTCAACTAATTAGCCACTGGATCAGTGCAGGAGACTGACTAGGGAGCTTTTCCCTTGATTACTGAGATTCAGTTTTCAGCAAGAACAAGGGTAGCTTCTGGACCCTAATTCACTGTGTTCTTTATGTGTATCGCAGAGGGATGAGCCACTGTTTCACCGGGCTAATAAGTAACACCCAGCTGCAGACACATGAATAAAACATGTGGGTTTTGGTTCTATCCCAGACTGAGGACTGTGCGTTATGCAGGACACCTTCCTTTGAGGTGGCTTGTAATTTTCCACATGAAAGAAGTAGAGACGCAGATATTAGCTTGCCAGCTGGCTGCAACAATTAAATCTTGAATGAGCCAGAAGGGATTGCAACTGGTAAAGGAACGGTGTTGAGGAGAAATGTTGATTTTATCCCATGTTCTTTTAGATTAAAGATGTGAAAGAGTACTGAATGCCTGGCTTTTAACACCAATAATGATGCGATCTCATTACTGGCTTGAGGGGAAATAATTCCATCAGATCTATAACGATGAAAAACAATGGATTTATAAATATTAACTTCACTGTACAGGGCACTATGATGCATTGTATGCATTTATACTGACATAAATGTGTTAACATTTGCAAATAAGGATAAGTGGATGTTCTATATTGGAGTCAACTGCCTTGCGATGGTCTCGTAGAGACAGCTTTTTTATGACTAGTCCATCAAATATTATATTTTGGAATACAGTATAGTAGCATCATTATGGTGTCATTGGAATACGAGAATTAACATTCATTTGTTTTCTTAACTGATTAATCCTAATTTGGGTCTCAGGGAGGCTGGCGCCTATTCCTGCCAACTCTGGGCAAGGGCAGAGTACACCTCGGACGGCTCACCTATCCATTGCAGGGCAGCAACACGGTGACGGCTATGCAGCTACTCCTGTCGAGAGTCAGCCATGGTTCTTTTACATGCCTCACACCATAGACAGTGAAAGACGTGGCTAGCCTTTGATAACCCAGTTCGCTGCACTGGGAGGACAATAACAACTTGTTGAGAATGGGGGCTTGAACCCCCAACCCTAGGATCAGTGATCCAGCACCTTACCACCAGGCCATCACTGCCCAGAATTAACAATAGTTTTCTTTCAATATGTAATGCATTTCTGTATGTAGTATACTTTAATATATTTAGATTTGGTATGAGTGTCATGCTTACCATTTCAAACACAGACAATGTATGTGGAACTGAGCTTAATGTGAGTCTCTCAGTAAATTTATCAATTTCCTTGTTGTCTTGCTTGAGTCTCATTCCCGAAGATTTGCATTTGAGTGTTGAGTGATTCATACTTGCTAATCTGCATATTCATTTATTTCCTTGAAATAGAGTAGCTTGGGGCACATGTGGCAATGGCGATCAATGGTAGCACCCGACGAAACCACCGAAGCATGTCCTTTATACTAGCGCTGTGACCAGCTAATCTCTGATTAGTCCGCTTCCATCAATTGGAAGTGAGATGAAAACAGATGGCTTTGATGATGAGGTTGATGTGAATGTAATAAATCCTGCTTTCTTGAGCAGCAGGCCAATTAAAATCACACTAAACCACAATAAGAAGCAAGTGGAAAAGGACAGAAAACAATTGAGTGACAGGAACATCTAACTGAGTTGATATAAAGGTAGAAACTAAATGAGGGAAGTGTATGAAGAGAAGGAAAAGGTGTAGAGAGTGAGAGATTATTATGTCCAATTTCTTTTGATGATTGCTAAATTTAAGAATCACTTCCAGGCCAACTACATTCGAAAAATAAATGCACCTTAAACGAGTCCAAAAAAAAGTTAAAGTGTTGGTGTAATATTTTTTCTGAAGTCCTTAGTGTTTGCATTCCAAGCAGCATTACCATAGTACTCTAATTTCTGAAATATCATCGCCCTGGTGCAGCCTATATTCACTTGCTAATCCCCCTTTTCTTTTATAAATCCCTACAGTATTTTCTTCAATATGTCACCTGTCAGTATTTCAGCCAAAATTCCTCAGTGTAGCTTTGCAATGTCTTTATTGTTTCTATTATAACATAAATGGTTTTGTACATTATTGATAAACCTTCTGAGGTCATGTTTTCCTTTTCTGTGTAGAAATGGGTAGTAAGTAGGTTGAAATATGATCCCCCTATGGGATTATCCATGAGTTCCATAGTGGTCCTATGTCAACTTCCCACATGTGTATGTATGGTCTACATGGGCACCAAGTGGGTATTGACCAAAAAATGGGCATCATAAACTATGTGTGTACCACATGGACCTCAATAGGACCCAATGTGGGTTCTAGCTGAGGTTAAAATGGGAAATTAGTTCATGTGAACAGCTCATGTTGGGCCACTTGGACAATTCCATATGGAACCGATTTTCCAGTCCAATAACTACCCATAATGGTCACACATACAAGTGCTGGCTGGCTGAGTACAAACTTTCCTCATTAAGCAAAATTAATAACAACCTTTCATCCGAATTTAAAAGAAGATTTTTTTTGGCTTTTATGATTGACAATTTACTATTCTTACTCAAACTCAAGCACTGTTGAGGGGATTAATTTTAAACAGCTGAAATTCACTTGCATTTATCAGTTTTTCTTAGTAGTGTTTAGTTGAAAGTATGAGGTCAGTTCAGCTGGCTAACACAAACACAGTGTTTACTGACTCAAGGGTGCTTGAAATGTGGTCACATGACATGGGTTGTTCTCCAGCTTGGCAACAATCAGAGTAAATGTCATCTACATCCAAAGCTGTATTCATTCTGCAGCAAGTTTCCACTGTGGATTTGTGAATAAATATGTTCCAATGACTTTGAATTCTCCCTGACAAAAAGGGCAATGCACATCCGTGATCCCAGACATTGCCTGCTCAGATCTGAAGAGCTGTTCGCTGGGACCTTGAGATTAGTGTGTTTAAAAATAAATAAATAAATAAATAATAATAATAATAATTGTTACAGTCAATTACTCAAGATTATGGTGCACTGATGGTGATGGGGTTTACCAAAATGGCTGACATGCTCCATTGAGGATCGATCTTCTTGAGTAGCGCATCGAAACAATAGCAGAACAGAATTTGGTGCTTTATGAAAACAATCACTGAAATAAAACACAAACAAGCATGATGTCTGATCATAGTTTGTCACCTGGAACAAGGTAGGCCATAGCTTCACAAACTTGGGCCTTAAAGTGTCTTAGTGTCTTTGCTCCAATGTACATATCCGCCATCTGAGAAGTGCAAATATCGGTACCAAACAAATCCGAACAGAAAAAAGTGAACTTTATCATAAAAAAAACTGCAGCCTACTGGTAGCATCATAAACAAAACAAACAAACAAAAAAATGTATTGCTTAGACTGAACATGGTGGCTTTGATCTCACAGCAAGAATGTTCAGAGTGTGAATGTGGCGGCTGACATTGACTTTTCTATGTTCTCCCAGTGCTTGTATGGGTTTCCTCTGGGTGCTTTGGTTTCTTCTCACAGTCCAAAAACTTGCACATTTAATTAGCTACTTGAAATTGTCCTTAGGTGTGAATGATTGCTTGTGTCTGTGTTATCTACTCAACACTGAGTGTGCAGCTCAAGTTAGACTGTAATCTTTTTATAAATCAGTATTGGTACTAAAATATATTATGGCGGAGGAGTCAAATAAGTTCACATCAATGTGCTAATGTAAATGTAACTGCTACCAGGACAAAATGCGCATTGTTTATGTCCTGTGACCTTTAACTTTCTTACTCACTCATTTGCTGAACCACTTGATCCTATTCAGGTTGAGGGAAGGCTGGTGCCTATCTCAGCCGACATGGTTCATCAGATCATCCCAGAGCAATACACACCCCCCGCACACACACATGCACACACACACACACACACACACACACACACACACACACAAGGTAATTTGGAACAGATAATTAGCCTAATAAATCGAGCCCAAGACCTTCTTGTTTGTGAGGCGGACACGGCAACCCCTACGCCATGGTGCCTCCCCTTTCCCTTTCAGTGAACTGCGTATAATATTTAAATTTGGTTTGAGTGCTGATTTTGCTAAAAAGACAGAAACGCATTTGTCTCCTGTATCACCATAGCAACAGCTAAAAAAAAATCAAATCATGAGCACAGTCAAACTTCTTCTTCTTCTTTTCCTTTCGGCTGCTCCCTTCAGGGCTCGCCACAGCAAATCATCCGCCTCCATCTCACCCTGTCCTCTGCGTCTTCTTTTTTGACTCCAACGGCCTTCATAACTTCCTTCACCATATCCATAAATCTCTTCTTTGGTCTTCCTCTAGGCCTTCTGCCTGGTAGTTCCAACCTCAGCATCCTACTGCCAATATACTCACTATCCCTCCTCTGTACATGTCCAAACCATCTCAATCTAGCCTCTCTGACTTTGTCTCCAAAACATCTTACATGGGCTGTCCCTCTGATGTGCTCATTTCTGATCCTATCCATCCTCGTTACTCCCAGAGAGAACCTCAACATTTTCATCTCCGCTACCTCCAGCTCTGCCCCCTGCCTTTTCCTCAGCGCCACTGTTTCTAAACCATACAACATCACTGGCCTCACCACCGTCTTGTACACTTGTCCTTTCATTCTTGCTGACACTCTCCTATCACACATCACACCGGACACTTTTCTCCAACCATTCCAACCTGGCTGCACGCGCTTCTTCACCTCTTTTCCACACTCTCCATTGCTCTGGATTGTTGAGCCGAAGTACTTAAAATGATCTTTGTTATCTCTGTTTCCTGTAACATCACCGTTCCTCCTGGGTCCTTCTCATTCACACACATGTATTCTGATTTTCTGAGGCTAATCTTCATTCCCCTCCTTTCCAGGGCATACCTCCACCTCTCTAGATTTTCCTGCACTTGTTCTCTGCTCTCACTACAGATCACAAGGTCATCTGCAAACATCATAGTCCATGGAGATTCTTGTCTCACCTCGTCTGTCAGCCTGTCCATCACCATAGCATATAAGAAGGGGCTCAGAGCTGACCCTTGATGCAGTCCCACCTCCACCTTGAATTCGTCAGTCACGCCGACAGCACATCTCACCACTGTCTTACATCTCTCATACATGTCCTGCACCACTCTAACATACTTCTCTGCCACTCCAGACTTCCTCATGCAATACCACAGTTCTTCTCTTAGCACCCTGTCATATGCTTTTTCCAGATCCACAAAGGCACAATGCAGTTCCCTCTGACTTTCACTGTACTTCTCTATTAACATCCTCAAAGCAAACATTGCATCTGTGGTGCTCTTTCTTGGCATGAAACCAAACTGTTGTTCACAAATGCTGACCTCTGCCCTTAGTCTAGCTTCCGCTATTCTTTCCCATAACTTCATCGTATGGCTCATCAACTTTATCCCTCTGTAGTTGCCGCAACTCTGCACGTCTCCCTTGTTCTTAAAAATGGGCACCAGCACACTTCTCCTCCACTCCTCCGGCACCTGCTCCCTCTCTAGAACCTTGTTGAATGTTCTTGTCAGAAAATCTACTGCTACCTCTCCTAGACACTTCCATACCTCCACAGGGAAATCATCAGGACCAACTGCCTTTCCATTCTTCATCCTCTTCAATGCCCTCCTCACTTCACCCTTACTGATCTTTGCTACATCCTGCTCCTCAATGGTCACCTCTTCTACTCTTTTTTCTCTCTCATTTTTCTCATTCATCAGCTCTTCAAAGTACTCTTTCCATCTTCCCAGCACACTTCTGTCACCAGTCAATACATTTCCCTTTATCAATCTAACTTGCTGCACATCCTTCCCATCTCTATCTCTTTGCTGTGCCAACCTGTATCGATCATTTTCTCCCTCCTTACTGTCCAACCTATCATACAAGTCATCATACGCCCTCTGTTTGGCCTTAGCCACTGCTACTTTTGGCTTATGCTGTGTCTCCCTGTACTCCTGTTTACTCTCTTCGGTCCTCTTAATGTCCCACTTCTTCTTAGCTAACCTCTTCCTTTGTAGACACTCCTGCATTTCCTCATTCCACCACCAAGTCTCATTATCTACTTTCCTTCCAGAGGACACACCAAGTACTCTCCTACCTGTGTCCCTGATCACATTAGCTGTAGTTGTCCAGTCATCTGGAAGCACTTCCTGGCCACCCAAAGCCTGTTTCAACTCCTCTTTGAAGACAACACGACACTCTTCCTTTTTCAACTTCCACCACGTTGTCTTCTGCTCTGCCTTTGCCTTCTTCACCTTCCTCACCATCAGTGTCATCCTGCATACCATCATCCTATGCTGTTTGGCAACACTCTCACCCACTACTACTTTGCAGTCACTGACTTCCTTCAAATTACATCGCCTCCACAAGATGTAGTCTACCTGTGTGCTCTTACCTCCGCTTTCATAAGTCACCCTATGCTCCTGTTTCTTCTGGAAGAAAGTGTTCACCACAGCCATTTCCATTCTTTGTGCAAAACCGATCAAAATCTGTCCCTCTGTGTTCCTGTCCTGGATACCAAACCTGCCCATCACTTCCTCGTCCCCTCTGTTGCCTGCACCAACATGTCCATTGAAGTCTGCACCAATGACCACTCTTTCACCTCTGGGGGTACTCTGCATCACTTCATCTAACTCACTCCAGAATCTCTCCTTCTCTTCTAGCTCACATCCTGCCTGTGGGGCATAAGAACTAACAACATTGAGCATCACACCTTCAATTTCTAACTTGAGACTCATCACTCTGCCTGACACTCTTTTCACTTCTAGAACATTCCTGACAAACCCCTCCTTCAAGATGACTCCTACTCCATTTCTCTTCCCATCCACACCATGATAAAACAGCTTAAACCCTGCTCCTAAGCTTTTAGCTTTGCTACCTTTCCACCTGGTCTCCTGAACACACAGTATGTCCACCTTCCTCCTCTGCATCATGTCAGCCAGCTCTCTACCTTTTCTTTGCATAGTTCCAACATTTAAAGTCCCTACTTTCAGTCCTAGACTCATGCCTTTCCTCTTCTCTCTCTGTCTATGGACACGCCTCCCACCTCTCCTTCTTCGACCAACAGTAGTCCAATTTCCATCAGTACCCTGTTGATTGACAGCACTGATGGCGTTCGTTGTTAACCCGGGCCTCGACCGATTCGGTATGGGGGTAATACTTCTGATTTGCATCATAAAAGTTTGCCATTGGTTTTAAGGTGGATGCCCTTCCTGACACAGCCCTCTGCATTTCTCCGGGCTTGGGACCGGCATGAGGGGTAGAGACACTGGTTAGTGCCTCATGGCTGCATTTGGGAGCACAGTCAAACTATTGATAAAAAAAGTCTACAATACTTCCAGGGATCAGTCTTCACAAGACATACTTCTTTTCCTTTCACCTGTTCCCTTCAGGGGTTGCCACAGCAAATCATTTGCCTCCATCTTCATAGAAGTCATATTCATGATCCACATGTTTCATTTGGCATAGGTTTTTATGTCGGATGCCCTTTCTGACAACCCTTAACTTCTTTTCCTTTCGGCTTTTTCAGGGGTCGCCACAGCGAATCATTTGATTCGCATGTTTAATTTTCCATCGGTTTTTACGTCGGATGCCCTTCCTGACACAACTCTTAGCAAGGGGCAGAAACACGCTGACGGCTTTGCAGCTACTCTTGACGAAGTCAGCAAATGTTCTTTTACATGAACCTCTCACCATAGACAGTGACAGACATGGCCAGCCATTGATAACCCAGTTAGCTGCACTAGGGTGACAATGACAACCTTGTGGAGAGTGGGACTCAAACCCCCAACCTTAGGATCAGTGATCCAGCACCTTTTACCACCAGGCCACCACTGCCCCTTCACAAGACATACAGCTTCATGAATTTCCCTGCTCACATCGTCATCTTTTCGGCCTAATAAACTTTCTGCTCTGGAAAACAAAAATAAATAAATGAATAAATAAATAAATAAATAAGTAAATAAATAAATAAATAAGGATAACGGGCATATTTTTAGTGTTTGTTCATTACAGTTTGATTGCATTAGCATTTAAAAAATAAAACATGTATACATATAATCGAGTATAATCGAGCTCTCTGTATAGTGACACTAAACACAATAACAGTGCTGCATGCAATGAGTGAGAACAGAATATAATCATTTTCATTTGGAGCCTTTTTATTGATGATTCTTCAAGATTATCCCAGAACGGATTCAAGCTGTGAGAATACAGAGGGAGAGAAGTAGAAGTGAACAGATAAGATATCAGATAAAATATACGTATATGTTATATATTTTCCACCTCTCGCACATCTTTTCTTTTAACCTCAATGCTGTCAGTGTCTGTCACCATTTTCACAGAAAATAAAAATAGCATAATGAATAAATAAATAAATAAATAAATAAAAACACATTTGATCTGATGTTTTGTGTTTTACAAAGCAATAATAACCATTAGTTGTTTTCTGAAAGACATTTAGTTTACATGCAATAGACAAGTCCAGACGCTCCCCAACTTGCGTTTTTAATTGGTTCCGGACAGCCGAATGTAAGTTGAAAGTGAACGTAAGTTGTTACAGTGACGTATGACATATGACGTGTGACGTATGACACTCATACTGTACTATATATCCATAAATACCATTACTGTATCTCATAAAACACCCCTAAATCAATTATTATAAACATAACATTGTAAAATAATATCAAATATATCAAATAATATCAACATTAATTTCAAATAAATTGAATTCAAGCAAAATAATTTCAAATTGATAAATTTTTATTAAATTCACTCATCAAATATCAAATACAGTATCAAATATAACCTTTAACATTCTCTATGATGCGACCTTTCTGCTTGTAAATGGTTCTGATGGTCGACGGATGATCACTTTTCATGAAGCTGAGCTGATTTATATTACATGAAGCTTAGCCAAGTCACTTTACATGAAGCTGAAAACAGTCAATCAGTGCTTACAATATGTGAGGCGTTCAATACCAAAGGTAGTGCACGTGCTGTGCATTAAGGTGGGTTATACGGACTTCCAGTCTTTCAAGTGAGCAAGAGTCCGTTGAACTCGTTTAGTACTCAGCCTGCACTGATGTGAATCACCAGCAGAGCAGAGAGTTCTCTTTCATTTTACAACTCTCTTTGCTCAACTAAGTATGCATGGTGGATTGTGCCGATCTGAGCAGATAGTTAAATTCATCTCTGTGTATGAGACTTGCACCCATGCTAGTAGGCTTACGCTTCTGACCAACCATATTTGCTTAGGGTTACAAAAGTCCGCAAAACACTGTAAACACAAAGATCACAGAGACGACATCTTAACACAAGGGTAACACGCTATATATATATATATATATATATATATATATAAAATTTTGAGCATTCTAAAGAAATATATATATATATATATATATATATATATATATATATATATATATATATATATATATATATATATATATATATATATGCAAATTGTAAAATTTTACATCCCAAGCTTGGTTTTCTTTAGAATGCTCAAAATTCTCAAAAATTGCAAAACCAGATTTCTCTTGTTTGACCTCTTAGTGATAAATCCAGCACTGACAAGTGACATCCTAGAAAGTAAGTATAATAAAAGCCATTCATTCATTTCTGAAGTCACTTAATCCTATTAGTGGAGCAGGGAGGCTGGAGCTTATCGCAGCCCACTCTGCGCAAAGATGGGGTACACCCTAAACAGCTTGATAGTCCATTGTAGGACCAGCACCCACACAACCATTCACACACACACCTCAGGATGACTTGGAGCATTCAATTATCCTAATGTGCATATCTAAGAAGTATTGGAGGAAACCCACACAAGCGCAGGGAGAATATGCAAACTCATTTCCATTTAAATTTATGGTAGATGCTCTTATCCAGAGTGATTTAAAATTATTTAGTCCCATTCAGACTGATAATTGAGGGTTAACGGCCTTGTTCTAGGACCCAATAGTGGCAATTTTCAGGGAATGAGACTTGAATGCGTGACCTTGTGATCAACAACCTGAAGCATTAACCACAGTGCCACAACTGCCTCTACAAAGAAATGCCCTTGCTGAGCTTGAGACTTGAACCCAGGACTGTGAGGCAAACACGCTGACCACTACACCTGTATTGCCCCAGGAAGTATATTTGAAACCTGTAATTAAACCATTAGCTTCCAGTATCGTTTCAGTAAGATATTTAAAATGGTTATGCAAAACTACCCATAAAACCCTCACCTTCAACAAGTCCCCAATGAAAAAGTTTAAAATGTTAATAATAAGATAAGGGCCTAAGATTCCTTGAGTAGTGTTTCCAATCCTGCCAGACATTATAGAGAAACAGTTCTCTTATTATTTCAAGTGTGAACCGTCACTATTTACAGGCACAGGATATCCTGGTATTGGTAAGTTCCAATACTTTTTTAAATGAGGGGAAGTTATGAAAACATGACAGAAAGCTCATTTTCATTCTTAAAAAAATTATATTCTCTTAAAATAGAGCTAAAAAGCATTGGCACATGTTTAAGCTCAAAATGTCACAGCATGTTATTAATTATTGCTCATTATCACGAACGGCTTCAATACTTCTGGCTGCTAAATATATATAATTTTGGATAACTACTCTCAGAGACATTATGCTAATGCTGAAGATCAATCAATCTCATAACATGATACAACAATTCACAGAAGCCTCCAAGAACCTGTCAGGAATCGAGCATAGGTCGCATGCTCTTAGGCAGTTCAATCCTTAGTGGTCTGGTAGTGAAGGAATAATTGGTGTGTTTTTGTGACAATAAAGTCACTTGTGATTTTTGGAATGAAAATGCACTGGGGGAAAATTTAAAGCCATTTAGGGATAACACAAAAGAGACGGGTTTGGAAATAAAATTCATATGATGTACTGTTTTTATTTCCCTCTTGATAAGTTCAAGTTGATTCTCATGGGGAATGGAGCCTAAGATTGCAGTCCCACAGGAAACAGTAATTGGGCCATTATGTGAATGGTTCCTGCACAACACTTTACTCACTCCATCCTCCATCACCTGCATCTCTTACAGATCAGGAATCTCACCACTTTTTTCTGAGGCACAAGATGAAACCTTTTATTTTAGATCCTGATTGATGGACAGTATTATTGCGCAGTGGCTAGCATGTCCACCTCACAGCAATTAGGTCCTGAGGTCGAGTTCTAGGCTCAGATGTTTCTGTGTGGAGTTTGCACGAGTTTCCTCTGGGTACTCTGGTTTCTTCTTACAATTCAAAGACATGCTTCATTAGACTGTTCCAGATTGAGCTAAAGTTAGAAGTGTGAATGTTTGTGTATTGATCCTGCAATGGTGTGCCCTGCTTTCGCTATGTGTCAGCTGAAATAGACTTCTGCCTTCCTGCACCCATAATTGGATTATGCGGCTTGGCAAATTAATGAGTGAGTGATTGTAAGAAATGTTCCCCCTTTTGAAATTTACTATGTTTTAGTGTCACAATCCAATGTAAAACTGAAACTAGATTAGGATAATAACATTGGGAGGAAAATCAATATGGTTTCCAAAATGACTTACAAGTAAAATAAAAGATAAATAAATAAATAAATAAATAAATAAAATGTCATGATCGCTTAAGTATTAACCTCATTCATGTCAAGTCCTTAAATTAGTTCTGGTGCAACCATGAGAATTGATAATTGCATAATTAGTCAAAATCGACATGTGTGAATTTCAAGGGTTATGTGATCTCACTATAATACACTCAATTGTATTGGGGATAGAAATGGCTAAGGAGCATGTCTAAATGAACAGCACTGTGAAGATCAAGGAACTCTTGAAACAACTCGTTAAAACATATCAATCAAGGATTTGTGATTAAAAATCTAACAGGAGCAAATGACCAGCCAAAGCCAAACAACCAAGAGGTTAACAGAGCTGGAGAGAGCCATAGTTTTGATGGAAGAAGCTATTTTGACAGCAACCACAGCACTGACAGTCCTGAAATTGGGTTATGTGGAGGAATGGTAAGATGAGAGTCCATACAGGACACTCCTCTACGAAAACCTTTTCCAGTCCTCAAGCAGTTAAAGGAATTAGGCCATCAGTATGCACAGTTCAGTCATAAAGGTTAACTTTTGTGTGGGTCACAAAGAGAGCCCTTTACAATTTGAGTCAGTCTTAGGGTGGAGGTATGCCCTGGAAAGGAGAGGAATGAAGGTTTGCCTCAGTAAGACAGAATACATGTGAGTGAACGAGAAGGACCCAAGAGGAACGGTGAGGTTACAGGGAGCAGAGATAAAGAAGGTGGCGGATTTTAAGTCCTTAGTCAACAATTCGGAGCAATGGAGAGTGTGGAAAAGAATTGAAGAAGCATGTGCAGGCAGGTTGGAATGGTTGGAGAAAAGTGTCCAGTGTGATGTGTGATAGGAAGGAATCGGCAAGAATGAAAGGAAAAGTGTACAAGATGGTGTTGAGGCCAGCGATGTTGTATGGTTTAGAAACAGTAGCACTGAGGAAAAAGACAGGAGGCAGAGCTGGAGGAAGCAGAGATGAAAATGTTGAGGTTCTCTTTGGGAGTAACAAGGATGGATAGGATCAGGAATGAGTACATCAGAGGGACAGCACATGTAAGAGGTTTTGGAGAAAAAGTCAGAGAGGCTCGATTGAGATGGTTTGGACATGTACAGAGGAGGGATAGTGAGTACAGTATATTGGTAGTAGGATACTGAGGTTGGAACTACCAGGCAGAAGGTCTAGAGGAAGACCAAAGAGAAGATTTATGGATGTGGTGAAGGAGGACAGGAAGGTAGTTGGAGTAAGGGTAGAAGATGCAGAGGATAGGGTGAGATGGAGACAGATGATTTGCTGTGGCGACCCCTGAAGGGAAAAGCTGAAAGGAAAAGAAGAAGGAGGCTTTACAATTTAGAAATGCAACTTCATGGAATTCAGATGTGCCACAATCAGTCCTCAGAAGGCCAATGCTTTCTCCGATTTACCGCTTTAAAACCAGAAAGGCTTGGGAAGACAGGTAGAAGCACATATAAATGGAGAATAATATGCATTCTATGTAGTAAAACTTGAAAAGGAACTGCTTATATGTGACTGACTCTAGGTATGCCAACCATTGACTCTTGCTTGGGTTGTAGCCAAGAGAGGTATGATTTCAAACAAATGAATGGCTAATCCCTAGGCTGGTCTGCATGCTCAACCAGTGACACATTCTTTCCAGGATTGAGACGTTGGCTTTTCTTAGATCATCCTGGAGGTGACCGAGGCTAAGAATCGGATGTGCTAGCCCATTCAAATCCCAGCCACTAATCTAATTTAGAATTTGTACCAAAACATGAAAATCTGTGTTCACAAACAATGACGATAAAATCTGATTCTACGCCAAGAAAAACGAAAATGTTTTATTAATATCCTGCACCTTTAAATGTCAAACATGTTGTAGTAATCAACAGTAAAATTGCTAATTAAATTTCTAATGCTAATTAAGTTTCCCTACAAAATGTGAACATGGGTGAATACTTAGGCAAGGTACCGTAGAAATGGTAAGAATTCACGATTTGGCCTCAAGGCTTTGTTCAATAACACTGGTTTCAAATCTAGATTCCAATCTCGTCTTTGAATGTTTACAAGATCATATTTAAAACAAAAGCTTCATGAATAAATGAGGGCTGGAGCGCTTTCAAAGTCAATTGTAACCCATAAATTTCCAACAGTGAATCATTCTTTCTATTCACTAATTAGCCACTGCAACCAATAAATACATTTATAACAAAGAGGGAAAAAAAACAACAACAACAAGAGCCTTTGTTGTGAAAGAAGTGGAAGAAATGAACTCAAACAGCATGATCTTTTCTTATGAAATGAGGTAAAACTATCTGTCTAGAAACAAAACAATAAGACTTTCAAGTGACGTCAATAAACACATTGTGCGGCGTATAAATTAAAAATTGATGTTGGTCTGCTTGAATTGCACAGTGGCTAAGTACTTAGCCATGCCGTCTTATGGTGAGAGTGTTATGGGAGCTAATCTCGTGGCAAACAAGTGCATTTCTGCGTAGAGTTTGCATACTCTCTGCTTGTGTGGGTTTCATCTGGGTGCTCCACTTTTCTCCAACAGTCTAAAGACATTTACATTAGGCCAGCTACTCATTTACTTGTCAAACCACTCAATCCTCTTCGGGTCACAGAGAGATGGGAGCCTATTCCTGTCGTCACTGGGCAAAAATCATCTCAGGATCATCTAGTTCAGGGGTCGGGAACCTATGGCTTGCAAGCTCTTTTGATGACTGTATCTGGCTCTCAGATAAATCAGATGGCCTTTCTTAACAGAATAACGAATACATAATTTCACTGTCATTTAAATAAAAATACAAAAAAGCCATCAAATAAAACAAAAACAGATGAATAAATCTCGCGCATTTAAATCTATACATTTATTTTCAATACCAAATGTCACTGTGACGCGCAGCGGAGAGCCAATCCTTTCTGTACGCCAGTGGGTGGGAAGCTCTAATTTTATTGGATTATAACAACAGCCACAGACTGCACGTGCTGTTTTTGAGTAAAGAGGTACATTTCCTCGTTTTTGATCAGCTAATTTGCTGGCAGCAAAACACAAATGGACAGACGTGGAAAAACTTCAACCCGCAGACCAGCTGATTGCCAAAACTTGGAAAGCACTTCCTGTCACATAAACACTGCAGGGTGTGAGTCTTGCCATACTGACCATGTTTGACTTTACATATGCACGCGAGCAGTCCTTCTCACCTGAAAAATCAAGACCAAATCAAGACAAACCTGCGGTCACGTTTAATAGATGGAAGCCTAAACGCCTGCATTAAGCTGAACCTCACCATATCAACCAGACTACAAAGCCATCAGCAAAACCATGCAGCACCAGAAGTTGCTCTCAGAGGATCAGATTTTACAATATGTCTTTTTTTTTGCCTCTCTTAGTCAAAAAGGTTCCCGACCCCAGATCTAGTTCTTCTAAATTGCCAGTAGGTGTTAATGAGTGTGAATTGTGTTTGTATTACCTTAAGTAATAGATTGGCAATCTGTTCAGGATATATCCCACCTCTCGCTAAAAGTTAACTGGAATTGGTATTGCCTTCTCTGGCAATCCTGCTAGATAAGCATTTTCGGTGATGGATGTTTGCAGATTGAACCTTTGTATTAGGTATGACGTTAGCCAGAGAGATCAACAAGTGAAATTACTCAAAGAAGCATCTACTACATGAAAGATGGACAGTTTTATAATTTTCAAAAAAAAAAACAAGGTTATTTTGTTGGTCATGGCAGCCAGAGTGCAGCAAGATGATGAGGCATCTCCATCTCTAAATGACACAGGCTGAACAGCAGGCATTCAAAGCCAGCTGCTCTGTAAAAGCCTTTAAACAATGGCCGACAAAATGTATGGCATATCTCCTGGGGCTGCTTTAGGACGGTGACAAAAACAGATCCATTTCTCAGCCTAATAGGAATCCTACTGTGTTTGCTGTTAAACATTTGTGTCCTTAAAGTGGGCACATTGAACAACCTTGCTTTATAAAATAACACAAAAAAAGCACTACTGCAAAGTTGTTTGCAGGAATTAATTCTACTGGGGTACTTAGCAAACTTCTGCAAATTTCAACCCCTTCTCACAATGGTGCAGAGGTGAACACAGGTAGGGGATGGCTGGTCGAGGCTATACCGTCAGGGTTGAAGTCTAAGAACCTCCTAGGGCTTCTAGCAAGGCAGGCAGGCTTTACCAGAACCCTGAACATGTAACCAACGGGGCTCTGGTTCTTACTGCGGTTTGTGATAACTCAGTCGGAGGGGACTCTGAAAAACTGGTTGAGTTTCAACGCTATTGAGCTATCGGTATTCACAAAGCGCAGAAGGCAATGGCAAACCACTGCACTATCCTACCAAGAAACCCTCCATGAAAGATAATAATCAACACAAATACAACATAGTCTCCCAAGATGAACCCTCCAGGCCAAATGACACTCAACATGCTACTGGAGAAGAGCCCACAACCCTTCTCAGTCTTGCTTCTAGTAATGACGCAATCAGACCAAACCCTACTTTAAGAAGTCTGGCAGCTGATGTGGACAAATCCGGATGGCGAGTGTGCTACAGCAACAAATGGAAAATTCCCCAAAACATCGGAACGTGAAATGTGAGATCAATGTATCCCGGCAAGCTGGACATCATCAATCGGGAAATGTGCCGCCTTCAACTTGATGTTCTCAGAATATCAGAACTTAGATTGACAGGGATGGGCCACTTCAGCCACAACGACTTCCATGTTTACTTCAGCGGCACAGTCAAGAACAAGGAAAATGGAGTCACCTTCATCTATGGCAAATCAGCAAACCATGCTGTCTTGGGCTACAATCCTATCAAAGATAGAATCATCACTATCCGTTTTAAATGCAGTCCTCTCAACATTACCCTCATTCAAATCTCTGCCCCCATTTCGATGACTACTGATCAAGATCGTGAAGACTTTTACGATAAACTTCAAGATCTGTATGACAAAGCACCAAACAGAGACATCAAAATCATTATGGGCGACTTCAACGCCAAAGTCGGAAGTGCTTTTGGCAGAAAAATCACAGGAAAATTTGGACTAGGTGACAGAAACACACCAGGTGAAGAGATCATTGACCTCTGTGCTGGTAACAACCTCTTCTTGGCCAACACATGCTTCAAGACACACAAGTGCAAACGATTCACTTGGACTTCCCCAGGCAGCACAATGAAAAATCAAATCGACTACATTCTGGGACAGCAAAGATGGCGCAGTTCCATCCCCATCTGTTGTACTAAACCTAGCACAGACTGTGGGAATGACCACAAACTGCTCACTTTCAAACTCAACACAAAAATAACCAGCAAAAAGAAGGCCCTCAGCATGAAGCAGTATGATGTCAGCAATATCCCCGACACTTTCAGAGCCACAATCAGCAACAAATTCGACATCAACAATGATGAACAAGAACCTGAGGAAGCTTGGTCCGATATCAAAACCATCCTCATGGAAACAGCAGACCAGCTAATTCCCAAGAAGCGTAAACAACCCAGAAATCCTTGGATATCAATTGAGGCAATCGAAATAGCTGAAAAAAGAAGAAAGCTAAAAGGAGAAAGACATTCAGCTACTCACTGTAATGACTACAAGAAGCTCTGCGCTGATTTCCAGCGCCAAATACACATCCCTTGTGTGTTCTGGAAATGCCTTGATGATAATCAGATCAAGGTTATTCATAAGCTCTGTAACAAGATCCACCTGCAGTTGGCCTAAAGATCGGAAGCGTTCTGTTTACATCATGCTCTTCAAAAAAGGTGATCCCATACACTTCGAAAATTATCGTACCATAGCCCTCATCTCCAGACAGGCAAAGTTCTCCTCAAAATCATTCAGAAGAACCTTCATATCTTCAGTGAAGAACAGTTGCCTCAGGAACAAGCTGGTTTCCAGAAGGGCAGGGGGGGCACCAGAGACCATATAAAAAACCTGAGGTGGATTCTGGAAACTGCCAAAGAAAGAAGAAAACATGTGTATCTGTGTTTCATCAATCACTCCAAAGTGTTCGATTGTTTTTACTACAACACTCTCTGGAATGTCCTTCATCGGCTAGGAGCCCCAACTCATCTTATCCACCTGATGAGGAACCTCTATCTCAACCAAGAAGCTAAAATCAGACTGGATGACGGAGACACAGAGTGGTTTCACATCGGCAAAGGGGTTCATCAGGGCTGCATTCTTTCCCCCATGCTCTTCAACATTTATGGTAAGTCCATCATGAGAGCAGCAGTTGGAGAGTCGCCATCAGGAGTGAAGATCGGAAGCCGTATGATTAACAACCTGAGATACGCTGACGACACCACTCTTGTTGCAAGCACGGCTGAAGAACTTGGAAAATTAATTCTTGACGTCAAACGAGAAAGCGAAAAAGTTGGGCTTTTCCTAAACATCAGTAAAACCAAAATCATGAGCAACACAGAGATGAACGAGTTCTCAGTTAACGATGTGAGTTTCAAAATTGTGCAGCAATTCAACTTTCTGGGTTCCACCATCAACAGTCACAGCAGTAGCAAAGAGGTAATCCACAGAAGACTAATGCTCGGTCGCACGGCAATGAGCAGACTTCGCCACGTCTGGAAGGATAGGGACATCACTACTGAACTGAAGATCAAAATAGCAACAGCAATAGTTTTCCCTATTATAATATATGCCACCAAGACTTGGACTCCAAACCTGGAATCTCAAAGGAGAATTCAAGCCTGCGAGATGTGGTGCTGGAGGCGAATGCTCCAAGTCCCATGGATGGAGAGAAGAACAAATGCAGACATCCTCCAAACAGTAGGCAACCCCCATGCCTCTTGATGGCAAGATCCTGAGAGCTAAGCTCAGCTATTTTGGTCACATCATGCATTTGAAAGGTGTCTTGAACGCGATGTGATGCTTAGCATGATGGAAGGAACGCGCCGCAGAGATAGACCTTGCAGATGGCTGGATGAAATCACAACAGTAAAACAGGCCTGGGAATTGAAGATCTGAAAGAGGCCATGTGGGACAGAAGATCGTGGTGTTACCTTTCATGGCAGGTCGCCAAGAGTCGTCCGCAACTCGGAGGCACCAGACCAGACTTAGCAAAACTTGTATAGTGTGTTTAATAGAGCAGCTTTTGGCCATTTACCATCAACAAACAACCCATTAATATTAATAATGTATGACAAAAATACTATGGCAACACATCGGAGTAGTGATTAGCACGTCTACCTCACAGCAAGGAGGGTCTGAGTTCAAGTTTTGGGATTGAGCAAGTCTGTGTGGATTTTGCATGTTCCCCAGGCGTACCTTTTTCCTCCCACAGTCCAAAGGCACCTGTATCAGGCCAACTGGCTATTCTAAATTGTCTGAGTGTGAATGGTCATGTGTTGTCCGGCATTCCTCTGGTGCGTTGTCAAGGCTGTGCCCTGCTTTACCCCAAAGCTGGCTTTTTAACATGCGTCATTGTTAGCATGATTATGCAAAAATTCTAGATCTGATTTTCATCAAACTTAGTAGAGGGATTGGGGATGAGTCTTGGAAGAACCCATAAAATTTGGGAGAAAATACAACTCACGATCTGAATCCATTAAAAATTATTAAATTAACTTGCAATCCTGCGACGGCCTTATGAGATGTCCAAGGTGTACCTCGCCCTCCTCGAGAGTCAGCTGAGATGAATGCCAGCCTCCCTGTAACCTTAATTAGGATTAAGTGGCTTAAAAATGAATATATAAATAAATGTTCTTGCTTGTTTGCAGAGTTATGAAAAAACAACTGAGCTAATTTTTTAACAGACCAAGTGGAGAAGTTGAGCCTGGGCCTGGAAAGAACAATTTCAATTTTGGAGGTCGTTCATACAGAGGATCATTTTAGAAAAAAAAAAAAAATCGCGAAACCACTCCCCACCCCCACCCTTGCCACAAAAAAATTAATATTTTTCATTATCATTGGATAAAATGAATTCTAACCATACCAAGTTGTAATAATCTATTTGTTCCTGGTGAAGGTACTTTGCATCGTATGAGGACATCTCTGAGTGTGGTTATCTAGGTAATTGCTTTCAAACAAAATGTTGTCATGTCCCCCCCGCCCCATATGTGGTTTCCAGTAAAGCTAAATACATCTTCGGGTGGATTTTTGGTCAAAAAAGGAGTTCTTAACATGTTTTTTTTTTTTCAGAACACACAATGTCTTTTAACTACGTATACCTTTGCTTTGTGTTCCAGTCATATTTGAACCCCCCAGTCATAGTCTTGTACCCTTGTTGGCAGACAGGTGTGACCGGCTGTGTGACATGTGCCTAACATGAAATTTCCACTCTTGGGAATTCTCTCTCTCTCTCTCTCTCTCTCTCTCTTTCTCTCTCTCTCTCTCTCTCTACCTTTTACACAGATGATTGAAGTCCCGTTCTACTCTCCTTAGGGTATCATAAAATTGTGAATTAGTTTTTTTACAAACTACTTTCAACTCCTTCACACACTGTCATCTAACCATGGTGGGGGAGTTTGAATGCCTGAGTGATTCTAGGAGCTTGTTTCCAGTGAAAATTTGTCTTGGTGGGGTGTCACAAGGCAAATTAGTCATAGGTCATGGGCAAGGCAAACTACAACTGAGGATACATATGAAAAACATGAATAAGTGAAACATGATGGCTTGTCTTGAAAAGGGATATCATGACCTTGCCCTCATGCCAGACCAGAGGGAGGTGAATGCCGGTGAGTGTAGTCTGTACTCATCATGGTGCCTGGCTGGGCTCGGCCCAAAGGAGCCATGTGAAAGAACACTCTTCTGGGGTCCACCACCTTTAGGAGGAGCTGTATGCGTCCTAGCTCAAATTTTGGGCTTTGGTTACTATTGTTGATATGATTGCATTGCGACACTTATGTAGCTGCCTGGCCAACACAGCCATAGATATCAGATTCCAGAATGTTTCAGAGAGATATGCCCTATTTCCATGAAGCTGTTATCAGTGATACCAAATCTGGAACATTTGGTTCTAATTTTTTCATGGACTTGAATGTGTGATGAATTTAAGAGTGAACATAGTTGTGACTGATTAGATATTTGTTTCCATAAACTATGAAAATGACTTCAAATTATAATTATTGGAGTATGTCAACTTTATCTGTAGGCACTGGTCAAAGAGAGCAAAATCGTTGCTTATTCAAATATATTAGAAAAAAAAAAACCCTCAATAATTTCCAGCAGATGTTACCCCCCATGGCTGTATGTAAGACTTATGCAAAACTGTCACCAGAAAATTGGAGGAACACAATTGTCTGGAATGTCTTTGTATGCTGTAGCATTAGGATTTCCCCTCACTTGAGCTCAGGGCTGCAAACATGTTCCAGCATAACAATACCTCAGTGCAAAAGGTCAGGTCTCTAAGGACATGGTGTGTCATGTTTGGAGTGAAAGAACCTCCATGACTTGCACCCGACCTTAACCCTATTAATGACTTTCAGGATAAACTGAAACACCGACTGTGCTCCAAACCTCTTCACTCAACGTCAATGTCTGACTCTATGAATACTTTTGTGTCGGAATGATCATGATCACAGGAAAGACGGAGTACATTTGAAATGGAATGGTAAAAACCCTGATCAGCTGCACTCCTAAGACAATTTCTTTTGAAGGCAGGAATTCCAAGGATTGTCGTTTGCTGAACAGATTTGTTTAACAGCCAACAGCGTTAGGGATACCACACACTTCCTGATGAATCCAAGCAATCACGAGTTCCTTTGTTGCCAAGAGTGGGGAAAAACATGAATGTTTACAGGGCAGCCTCCTGGTTAGAGAAACTGCTTTGGGACCAAAAGATTGCTGGTTCGATTCTCGAACCAGCAGGAAAAATGTGCGGTGGTGGTGGGGTGAGGAGCACTTTTTCTTTCTCCAGATAAATGGCTGAATTGCCCTTAAGCGGGACACCTAACCACCAACTGCTCTCTCGACACTCCCAATGTGTGTGGCAGCCCACTACTCTGAGTGTGTGTGCTCAGTGTTTAAATGTGTGTGCTCACTTTCAGTGTTAAATCTAGAGCAGGTTCATGCGGCAAAGCCGCATTCAATTTCTAACTGAGGCTCCTCATTTTCCCTGCTTGGGCTTTTGGACGCAACTGAAATTGTATGGATGTGTTTCGGTATTTTTTATTGTAGTGTTCAAATCTAATTAAAATAGGCCAAATCAGAAACAAACTTCCAAGGAACAAACTTCGAAATTCTGTGCTTCCTGATTGAAGAGTGACTACGTTTTGTAAGCTCCACTCTGATTGGTCAGTATTGTGCATGTTATCCAATGAGGTTCGATGATAGAATTCGTGTTCATTTCCGATTATACATGAGTCAGCGTTTTATTTACATTAGCAACAATGGCGCAAGCCATACTTTCCAATATTTTTTTTGACAAAGAGATCCGAGACACATATAAAGACAGTGAATCAGATACCGAAGAGTTCGAAAACACTGAAAAAGAAGCCACTGATAAGATTACAAAGAAATTCCAACAAGAATGGCTAAATAAATTTTCCTGGCTTCAATAAAATGACACAAAAATGTTTTGCTGCGTATGCAAGGAGAACAGAGGAGACAACACTTTCACCAAATAAACAAACAACTTCTGGACCAGTCCCATAAGGTAATTGTTTTTGTCTCAATTATCACAGATGATAATGATGTAAATTTTACAATTTGATTAATTAGCTATTGACCATGACATAGATCAATACAGTACTATTTTCAGGACATGAAATAATCCGTAAGACATTTTTTCGACAAAGAATAAGTGAAGATTATCAGGTTTGGCAAGATAATTTTACTTTGGTTTGAAGAATAATTTGATTATGAAACATAAAATATTTTACTGAACAATAATTTTCTAAAAGGTGAGTGAAATTGAAGGAAAGTTGTTTTCGATTTTTTTTCTAATTTTAATAAGGGGTCAGACATTGCACAATTGTGACAGTTGTCCTTTTGTCTGTGGGTTTGGGGAGATGAATTTTAGGCTGGATAACCCCCAGACCCGGTGGGTAGCCGGGACCGCAGAAGCTATGCCAATTTTTTTTTTGCATATGAACATTCAAACTTTTTTCTCAGACGTCACATTGGACAGTACACGAAGAAACAAAAATCAGAAAAAGTAAAATCTGAACATGCCATCATTCTGGAAAAATCTCAGATGAAAAAGACGATGGCTGACTTCACAAAAAATGCTGTTTCAAAGCCTGAGGAAGGCGCTATTACTGCCATGCGTGTATCATACTGGCTTGCTAAAGAAAATGTGTCTATTTCCAAATACACAAGTCTTCTGGCCTTATTTGAATGTCTTGAAACTCCAGGTATTCAAAAACTGGGGGTTGCAAAGAATGCTAACATACAGGTAATAAATGGCGTCATATTCCAAAAAAAAAAAAAAAAATCTTTTCATAAATGTTTGGCAAAATTTTTTTTACATATTATTTTATATATATTTTTACATTTATTGTTGTTAAATATATTTTTGATGTTTTTATCATTTCTTACTTTTTACTGAACTACGACAAATCTAAAATGTATCTATGACACTGATAATTTGATGCCGTGTGTTTGAAGCAGTGAAAACAATGATTTTACTATTTAGCAATTCTAACAGCAAAATAATTATCACCATTTTACTATCACAGCCTTGTATATCATTATAAAACGATCTTTACTTCTAGCAAATGAGAACTTGAACCCAAATTTGATTTTTGAACTCTTTCCACAGATCTGATAAATCAGCAAAGAAGTTTATTGAGTCCTCGGCTGAAATGGTGCGCCAAGCAGTGGATGCCAGAATTGAAGCCTCGCCTCTCATCAGCTTGCTGTTGGACAAATCCACAGACATTTACATGGTTTTGATCATTTTATTTGTGTTATTGTTTGAATGAGTTTTCCCAGTTTAATTATTTACTTGCTGATTTGTTAAATAATTTTCCGTTTGAATATTTGTGTTTTGTTCACTGAAAGGCCCACCTTATTTTGGATTTTTTTTGGCCCTTTGGCCCACCTCGAAAAAAATCCTAGATTTATCCCTGCACTTTGGATGGATTAAATGCAGAGGAAATATTTTCCCTTACAGGATTAATATACTAGTATATCAAAAATATGTCTATGGTCATCTTTTGTTAGCATCTAGCCAGCTAACAGGTAACTGTAAACATTCATTTGACAAATCGTTTACCCTATTACTGCCAGGGTTGCAGTGAAGCTGGAGTTTATCTCAGCCAACTCAGGGTTGAAGGAGGGGTACTGTCTAAACAGCTGTCTGGTCCGTTGCATAGCTACCACACAAATAAACAACCATTCTCTCTCTCTCTCTCTCTCTCTCTCTCTCTCTCTCTCTCTCTCTCTCTTTATATACACACTCACACACCAAGGGGTGATTTGAAACAGCTCATCAGCCTACTGTGTATGTCATTGGACTGTGGAAAGCAACTGGCATTCCCAAAGGAAACCCACACAAACTGCACACAGAAATGCCCTCCCTGAGCCTGAGGCTTAACCCCAGAACCTTCTTGCAGTGAGGCAGAAATGTGAACCACTACACAACCCTGCTGTCCGATAGTATATACAGGGATCCGTCACTATCTGCGGTTAATTGGGACCCCCCCGATCATCAAGTTCTGCAAAGTAGAATCGACCCCCCTGACTGACGTATACGAACATGGATATGTGTATATAAATATCAATAAATATATATTCAACACTATAAATGCTTCAAATAACAATTAAACATTCAAAAATAATGCATAAGATGTAACTCAAATATGAATACGTACACATACAGATGCGTTCCTCACATAAAAATGTAAGTACAGTAGTACCTCATCTTAGGAAATCAATCCATTCCAGAAGTGGTTTCGTAACCTGATTTTTTCGTAAGTTGAGCTGCATTTTACATGTAAAAGGCCTGATTCTTACCAAGGCCCCCAATAGTACCCCCTAAACCCTTTAAAAATGATAAAAGTATACCTTTTAAGGCCTCCTTCTGCTTCAATATTGTACCGATGGTAGACGGGTTTGGCCAAATTCCTTTGCAATATCACTCAACCTCATGTCATGATCCCACTTCTTCTTTTCACTCGCACTGGGAATCACTTTCACCAGGAATCACATGCGTGCGTGTGTGTGTGTGTGTGTGTGTGTGTGCGTATGTGTGCGTGTTGACCATGTCTTCTTAGTAGAGTTATAATCTTACAAATGTTTATGCAAGGTTAAAAGCCTGATCTAAAAAATAAAATTGCAATGAGCACACTTGAAAAACTCAGAAAACAACAGTAACTCTGTCCTTTCCTGTGTTAGAACTCCATCACGAACAATGGTTCGAGGGCACACGAAAAGCATCATGGGTATTATAGAGATGCAGTGCCATAATAGCCAATGGAAGGGAGCTGCCTCATGGGTATTATGGAGATGCAGCTCCCTCCTAGCCAATGGGAGGCCAGCGGGGCAGGATGTTGGGAGATAGCCAATGGGAGGCCAGTGGGCCGGAATGTTGAGAGATAGCCAATGGGAGAGCAACTTGCGCATTGTTTGAATTTTTGAGATGGCGTGTTTCGTAACGTGAATTTGTTTCATATCCAGAGATGGACATTTTACGTAAATGCGTTTCATAACCTGGATTTTTCGTTTGTTGGGTATTTCGTAAGGTGAGGTACCACTATAGTTTTATGGGTTGTTTGTTTGGGGGTTTTTCATAATTAGCCTTGTTTTGTGGCATTTTCGTTAACTTTTTCCCTCATTTCCTTATTTTTAAATTTTTTTCAAAAAACAGCAATGCACGGAAGCTGCAGAAACTGAAGCACGAAGTAGCGAGGGATCACTGTACAGCCTTACTCCAATGATTACAGAAAACATTTCTACTTCATTTTGATAAAAATATGTATAAACATTTTTTTAAATTAAAACATGGTTTATCTTGCATATTATTTCGCTGTTTGTGAATTCAGCCACAACTTACGTCTTCTGTGCCAACACCAGCGCCATCATACGCATCCCGTTTCCAGTTAATGTCATATTTGCTCATATTTAATATTTAATTGTATTTCAGCTCTAAAGTTTTTGTGTATTCTCGGTATGCGTCATGACTAATCAGGGAGTCTGGTCGGCGCTCTTACGAATCTTAACCTCAGGTGTTAATTTATTAAAACCACGACAAGATCCTGTGAAAGAGAAACAAATCTTAGAGGATAACGTGAAGGTGGGGGTTCAGGAGATCCGAATCCACAGCCCACTTAACAGTGAGAGACTGACGTCCTGCTATAAAACCTTTCTCAGTTTGTATCACAGGCACAGACTGTTTTTGACAAGCTTTACCACCCAAGGCAGAACAAGCCGAGAGCCGAGGCTAAAGGTTGGCAAGAATCCTCTTCCAATAATACACGGCTATTCCCAACTCCCTCAACGCTCATAATGTCAAAGTAAAAAAGTAACTCTACATAATGAGCTTGTCTGCTGTGTCATTTTCTGACGGCACCAGCTACGACCCCCATCTTGTACCGTTAAAATTAGATTCCCTCGCACTAAAGCAATGTAATCCACTTATGTGTGCCTGGATTTTGTGTCTCTTTTATTCAAGACTAGGTGTATCTCTTTGTACAAATCCCTTCATCTGGTCCTCTTAGGAAATATTACATTTGGCTTCTACTACTAGCTGCAGGCTTGAGTAATGTCACACATATTATACAGTATTTCTACGGACTTTCTGTGCTACTGTAATTACTTCTCCAAAGTCAAACTGAAATTAGGATGCAGGGAAGAAGCACCGTTTGCGGAAAATCCACTACAAATCTGATGCCTTCAGATGAACACCAAAAGTAATTCTAATAATAACAATAACATGATCAAAATCCTTCACGGGATAAAAAACAGTCGGTACTCTCACATCAATAGGCCCACACAACCACATTTCAATGCACATAGTAGACTGAGAATGTAACCAAAAACCAATGCATTATTAGCAATGATAAAGTAACACTGCATGGTCGAAACAGATAAGGATGGGAGGTCTCTCCACCCCTCCCCCCACCACCACCACCACCACCACCACCCTGCCTTTTCATATTATACATCAAAGCCAGGATCCCACAGGATGAACCAACTAAAGCAACTAAATTTGATAGAAAGGATTACATGTGAGTAAACAAGAAATAAATATGGCTGCCAGCAGAGATCGCTGAGGTCCGAGTGAAGAAACTAATGAAGAGAAGCCGATGGTCAAAGAGTTTTGTTTGTTTGTTTTTAAATGGCAGGATGATTTCATTCATTCATTTTTTTAAGGGTCGCGGAGAGGCTGGTGCCCATCTCAGCCGCCTCTGGGTGAGGGCAGGGTACATCATGAACAGCTCGCCAGGCTATTGCAGGACCAAAATACATACAACCATTTGACCCTCACACCTACACCTAGAGGAAATTTTTAAACAGCACAATTAGCCTACTGTGCATGTTTTTGGACTGAGGAAGGAAACCGGAATACCCGGAGCACCTGAGCTTATCACTGCCCTCTTCACAGCAGTCATAAGGTGTTTCTGTATGGAGTCTGTATGTTCTCCTTGTGCTTGCATGTGTTTCCTCTGGGTACTCTGTTTCCTCCCACAGTCCAAAAACATACACATCAGGCGATTTAGTGTGTGATATCCCTGTGATGGCCTGGCAAGCTGTCCAGGGTGTACCTCGCCCTCACCCAGAAGTGGCTGAAATGCACTTAGCCTCCCCGAGACCCTAATTAGGATGAAGTAACTTGGAAAATGAATGAATGAATAATAATAATAATAATAATAATAATAATAATATGATTATTATTAACAACAACAACAATAATAATAATAATAATAATAATAATAATAATAATAATAATAATAATAATAATAATTATTATTATTATTATTATTATTATTATTGTTATTATTATTATTATTATTATTATCATCAGGAAAAGGTACAAAAAAAAAAAAAGGTTCCAAGTTCATTCTTGGACATTTTTTATTGTACTTCTGTCCTCTAAGTACAGTGTCATCATGTCTCTGACCTTCAGATTCACGCGACTAATATAGCTTCTGTCATATTAGGGGTCACCATATATTTTCACCGACTTGTCCTGAAAGAAAAGCAGAGCAGAACAGAAAATTGCCACAATCCCTCATACTTGAATTTTTTACTGCACTCTGTCAAGTCTAAGACTTTGTGTTAAGACAACAAGAGTTTCATCATAAAGACAGTTTGTTGCCCTGAGTTGTAACCCTGCTGAATAATAGATAGCATCAATCCGTCATGAGCTAACATTAATACAGCATTAATCAGGCATGTATAGCACCTTATTCATTCAAGTGCAATTACCTCAAGACTTTCAATATGCTAAGGGAACTGTATCCTGCATACACCATAAAACATGCATACTACTAGACAAGAGTGTCCAACATTCTGAATAACACAAACAAAAAAATTCTATTAATGCTATTTATTTACAGATGTGCCAATGTCTATGGCTTTACATACTGTTATTGGATATTGAAGTTAAAAAAAAAGTTTAAAAAATGCTTGATCAAATATATAGTTTATTTGCCATACCAAAATGGTGCAATGCCAGATGTCACAAGGTCAGGCGCACATCTGGTCTAACTTCATTGACTGCGATTTTTAGTGTACAGTATTATATGCAGATTTATCTCAGATGAGAGATGGATGCAGAACAATTAAGTATTCTGAGATTACACTTGTCAAATAGCTGGTTAACATTATACATAAACAAAAAATAAATATTGCTCCATCTGTTAAAAAATAGGGGGGGGGGGCACCACCCTCCTTGACATCACTACATAGCATGTAGATCATGTGACACACTGGCGTATGCGAGTATTGTTGGCCTTATGTTGTGTTTTATTTGTGTCTTTATTAGTTTGTTTATTAGCAGTTATTACTTTTTTCTGAGGAATGGACTATGACCCACATAAAACTCCATGAGGTTTTGGGGATAATCATCTGTACCAAATTCTGGCTCCAAAAATTGTTATTGATTCTTTAACATTGTATAAAAGGACAATTTTTTGAAAGTGGGGAACTACAGCAGTCCCAGTTCTTTTTTTTTTTTTTTGCCTTGATGGATGTTTGCACTATTCAAGAAGTCCTTTCTCCTTCTGCCTATGTGGATTTTTATCCCTTGTTTGCAGTGAAAAGCAAAGTCTCTGTGCATTAACTTTTTTTCCACGCCTATGTACAACAACCCTACAGGGACATAAATGACCTTGGCTGAAGATCACTCTAAGCCAGTGCTTCTCAAATAGTGCGGTGCACCCTCCTTGGAGGTGCGGTATGATGCCAGGAGGGGCGCGCATGACCCTGGGAAACATGCTTTTCTGGAATAGTGCAATTGCACCTCCGCTCCACTAGTTGTCAGTGGCGCTCTCGTCACGCTATGGTGTAGCGTTTTTTCGCACGAGCAAACAATATGGAGTGCAATAAAACAACCCCTCAAGAAACAACATGGAAAAAATTCTAAAAGGAACGAAGAGAAAGGTGGAGAGAAACAGGGATATTAAGACATAAGTAAGGTGAATGAGTTTAAATAAGGATGTATTTGTTTTTATTTCAGGCACATTGGTGCACTTTAAATCTTTTCTATTAACGATTAAAAAATAATGTTAATGACGTTTTTCTTGATTGGAAGTTGAGCTATATTTCTATCTTATTATTTTTAATGTGAATAAAGATACAATGATATTCAGCGGTGTACTCTTAACAATTTTAGAGACAAATAATTCTATTTATAGTTAGTTGCTCGCTGGATGGTGGGGGGTGGGGGGAGGTGAAATGTTCTTCCTAGAGGGGGCGCCACAAAAAAGAATTGAGAAGCACTGCACTAAGCCCATGGACCACGTCCATCCATCCATCCATTCAAAACAGCCCAAGTTTAAAATGAAATAAATAAATAAAAACCTTAGCATAATAGGAAATGAAGACTGAAAGGGTTCCAGCTGTGGGGAGTTGTTCTCAGGTTCCAAATTATAAACAAAACCGAAATGGACAGTAACACAATGAGGATTAGTTCATTCTAGACAATGCACTTTTTGATTTTGGAAAATGAATGACATGAATATGGCAGCTCTCTGGGAACAAGTAGAAAATGCCTCACAGTGGACAGTACTGGTATAATAGTCATCATAAGCATTGACAGGTGATGTGAATACCACTTGAATAGCTCGTTACAGCGGCAGCTACCAAGGAGTGGGAAGCATTCGGTAGAAAGCAGTGTCAGTTCTTGTTGATGTGAAGTCAACGTGATGGAAGCTGAAAAAACAGCAGGTATTGCGAGGTGTTATACACTGGTGTACAGCAATAAGTACCGACAAAAGGTGGTCAACAAAGGACATCTGACTGAGATCTGTCGTGTCATGAGTGCCCGATGCTCATCAATGTGCACGGGGAGTGAAGGTTAATACATCTAGTCTGATTATGCCTAGAGGGCTGCTTAGCTGCAGATCAGTGAAATGGTGTTAATGTTCTGGCTGACTGGCGCATAGTCTAAACCTAGTCATTTTAAAAAAAATTGTTTTGAAGAATTTGTCACCATGAACCAGGATAATTAATAGAATCTGTCAGAAAGTGCTTCCATCATACCTAAAGCATCTGAAAAAGTATGGAAGAGAAGTGGGGGCTTTATTTGTATGCTCAACATGCCACATGCGTCCTCATCACGTTGTGGCCGGTCATGCCTCATTTTGACACTCTTTCACCTTTTCTGAGTGCAGAGGGAACAGAGACAGCGGCTGAAAGAGTCCTGAGTTCTGGAGCTGCTAACTCGGTACTCAGGGCTGGCTGTAGTTGATGAGGCCATTCTTCACTCTGATAAAAGGAAGGTGTGTGGCATGGAACGAACACAATGGTACACTTTGCAGGTAAATTATGCCTCACGCTGCTCAGTAATCACGCTGCAGTCACAGCTGGCTGAGATTGCAGCTCTCGGTGGCACGTTGCTGAATGACCACTTTTCTCAATCCCAAATTGTGGCCTTTTCCCTTTTTTCTTATTTTTTTTAATTTATTATTATTATTATTATTATTACATTTTGCCCTATACCAGTGTAACCTACAGTATAAGTATGGACATTGATTGGCATTTGGGCATTTAGATCCAAGGCAAGGTTAAAGGAGTGTGGTGTTGGAAGTCTGGCACTGTCTTATTGCTGTAGCATATTTCATCAATCAAAGAAATGGGTCAGAAATAGGCTTACACAAAGCAAACAAAGTAGCCTTGAGAAAATTGAACCGAGGTGGGAGCAGCAAAGAAGCCAGCATGTCAGTAAATATGACCCCGGTGTAAACGTTCCTTCACTTTTACTCATTACTGAAGGTAAACAACCATTGCACCAAGCCATCGATCAGTGGCGGCTGCTGGTCTGTCAAACAAATGAAGCAATGCATCATAAGATTTGTCAAATTATTGCATCATGTTGTTTCTATGTAAATTCTTCTGGATGCACGGTAAACGATAGCCAGATCCACAAAACTAGGCTCTAACCAAACACCCCGAGATAGTTTCATTTAAAAGGCCAGCAGTACATTCTCTTCATCACAACACGTCCAGTGTCAGCCAGGAGAGATCAAAAGACGAGATATGTTTCCTGACTTTTAAATCAAATCAATACTGGTGCTTAAGTTGAGATCTCAGGGCTTAAAAGCTATTTAAGGTTGAGCATCGTGCATTTTCTGAAATCATGCACAGCTAGCTAGCAAGCATTACTCAACTAAAACAAGAAGCAAACTCACGCACACACTCACTCATTTGCCAAACGGATAGAGGTTGGAGCCTATTTTTGCCTACACTGGCACACCCTGAACAGCCCACCAGACCACTGCATAGCCAACACATACACACACACACACACACACACACACACACAAAACCATTCACTCTCACATCTACACCTAGGGGGGATTTGGAACAGCTAATTCGCCTGATGTGTATGTTTTTGGACTGTGGGAGGAAACCAGAGTACCTGGAATAAATCCATGCAAGTACAGGGAGAAGATGCAAACTCCATACCGGAACGCCCGAACCGATTTCTCAAACCCAGGACCTTCTTGCTGTGAGGTTGGGTTATTCAATCAGTGGACGTTTTCTTCCTTGATGGCACAGAGTCCTGAACATATTCCCACTGAGAGTCTTTGGGATGTGTTGGAGGAGACTTTATATCGTCAACATTCCCACCATCAATTCAAAATTCATTTATTCATTCATTTTCGAAGCCACTGAATCTTAATTAGGGTCGTGGGGAGGTTAGCGCCCACTCTGGGAGAGAGAGCGCGGTGCGGCACGGACAGCTCTTCGGGCCATCACGGTATCAATTCAAGATATGGGGGGAAAAGAAATGAACCCATAACAATAAAAATAAATGTTACGGTGCTGGTTAAGTTTACTGAAACCATGCCTTGGCAGTCAAGGCTAAAGGTGCACCAAAATAATATTAGTGTTTTTTTTAGTTTAGATTAGTTTTTTTTTTTTGCACAGAAGTTTCAAACAACAAAGAAAAAGTAAGAAAACATTTGGAAGCTGTTGTTGTGTAGGTGCAAAAAGTACTTTATGGCTGTTACACAACATTAACTACAACTCTAAGTGCATTAAGGAGGACAGGCTTTGGGAAAGATGAACAAATCACTTCAGGATGCTTTGGTATTGAAAACCAATCAAAACGTGTTAGATCAGATTACATCATCCCGACACTGATGCCCAGTGTCCACACATGACTAATATTACAGTCGACTACTCCCTGTTCATTTACTTCGGCATCTTTATCACTTTAAAGCAGTCCAGCTTAAAGCGTCTTCAACATTTGTAACGATTAGGTCACAAGCTTGTTTTCCTATACGAGTTTATCACACGGCGCCTATGCTAAGGAGATGGGCTAACACAAACAAATCCATTTGTTTCGTTTGATTGCATTATGCTGAGAAGTAGTTCCTTGGAGGGCCTTGCACACAGAGGTTAGATTCAGCAATTATTACATCCATCGCTCACAGCTGAGCTTCTCTGCACCCCTCATTCTTTTCTCTCGACTGCCCTGCGTGGTAAATGGAGGCTGTTATTGCCATCCGAAACGGCTTTGGGGGTCATCCGCTTTTCTCAGTGACTATGGTGAAGTGAAGACAGAAACAGATTGCACATAGTTGTCTCAGCGATGGAAAGGGAAACACTCACTCCACTGACTTTCCTGCTTGAATAGAAGGAATATCTGCCTGCAAATTCACTATTCAAAAAAAAAATGTTTATCATCATCATTATTGTTGTTCCTGTTGTTGTTATCGGTCATTCATTCATTTGCCGAATCGCTTATTTCAATTAGCATTCCAGAAAAGCTTAAGCCTATCTCAGCCAACACTGGGTGAAAATGGAGTAGATCCGGAACAGCTAATGAGACCATCGCAGCGATTTGGAAGAGATAATTAGAGTAATTTGTATGTTTGTGGACTGTGGGAGGAAACCGGAGTACCTGGGGAAACAAATGACATGCTAACCACCAGAACATTACAATTATTAGAATTAGAATTACAATTATTATTATACAGCCTCCCCGCGACCATAATTAGGATTAAGTGGTTACAGAAACTGAATGAATGAATTATTATTATCATCAAGCGAGAGTATCGTGTTAGAAAGGAAAACCAGGAGACTGAAGGATGTGATTGGACTCTTACTAATTAAATTATGTACTTCGATGGAAAGTTACCAAATTCAAAATATTATAATATACAATAAATTACCAAATTTAAAATGCTTTTTGCGGATGTTATCCTTTTGGCTTCATCAGGCCAGGACCCCCAGCTCTCATTGAAGCGATTCACAGTCGAGTGCGAGGCGGCCGAGATGAAAATCAGTACCTCCAAGTCCGAGGCCATGGTTCTCAGTCAGACAAGGATAGAATGCACCCTCCGGGTCGGGAATGAGGTCCTGCCTCAAGCGGAGGACGTTAAGTATCTCGGGGTCTTGTTAAACGAAGCCTGTACCGGTCCGTCGTGGTGAAGAAGGAGCTGAGCCACGAGGCAGAGCTCTCAATTTACCAGTCGATCTATGTTCCAACCCTCACCTATGGTCACGAGCTTTGGGTAGTGACAGGAAGAACAAGGTCGCAGATACAAGCGGCTGAAATGAGCTTCCTTTGCCGAGTGGCGGGGTTCTCCCTTAGAGATAAGGTGAGAAACTCTACCATCCGGGGAGAACTCGGAGTAGATCCGCTGCTCCTCCGCATTGAGAGGGGCCAGTTGAGGTGGCTCAGGCATCTGGTTAGAATGCCTCCTGAACGCCTCCCTGGTGTCCAACCGGGAAGAGACCCCCGGGGTCGACCTAGAACACGCTGGACGGACTGTCTCTCGGCTTGTCTGGGAACGCCTCGTTGTTCCCCTGGAAGACCTGGAGGAAGTGGCTGGGGAGAAGAATGTCTGGGCCTCTTTGCTTGGGTTGCTGCCCCCGTGACCCGACCCCGGAAGAAGCGGAAGACAATGAGTGAATGAATGAATTCAAAATATTCTGACGCAGCATTTCAGTCCCTGAACCCTGAGTCTTGTCTTAAAACAATATAAGGAAGGAATATATGAGTATTTTTTTTTATTTACACAAATTCTTTTCAGAAAAAAATTCAATCCCTACCCTTTTCTTTTCCTTTTTCTTTTGATTTACCATACAACAAATCCAGTTGTACTAACAAGCAGACAAATACTAAATAAGTAAACCCAATAGAGTACATGACCAGTTTACGGAGATTCACGCTGAACTTCTATGATCTAAGCAGTGGTGCTGAATCGTGTTCCTGGTGATCCACCTTCCTAAAGATTCTAACTTCAACCCTAATGGGGCCCATCGCAAAGAAATGCACTCATCATTTCAAGTCTTCATTTCCAAGTCTTGAGTCTTGATTAGATGATTGGATGGTCAGGTGGGCATAAATAGGCAAGGGTGGGAAGTTAGACCACCAAGAACACAATTGGGGTCCGCCTGATCTACAGGATATTCTCCTCTTAGGTCTTTTTAAAGATCTACTGAAAATATAACACGAACATATCCACAAATAAATTTTGGGTGATTAAAATATTGTGACACTGCAGTCCCAGGGAAATCCTGCTGATGTTAGCAGGAGATCATAACATGAGAGGTTCTAATTCACTTTTCTTGATTCTAGATACCAATTACTGATAAACATTCTGGCTATTCAAGATCAAGATTATATTCAAGATTTCAGGCTGAAAATGAACAGAAAATCATTTTAAAAAGGAAAGTAACAAATGAAAAGAAAATTCAAGAGCTTTCTGCAATATTAATGTAATAATACAAAAAAAAGAAAAAAGAAAGAAAAAACTGATAGAATATAATTTACATCATTTTTTGTTTTTTTTTTGTTCTTTTCAAAATAATACAAAGAATGAACACAATGTAGGCAAACCCCAGAGCCTTCAGTGACGTGTGTCTCATTCTGATTGTACAAGGGAGGATAGTTCCTACAGATTTGATTGCAAGCCCCCAGTCTCTTCTTCTCTTTCATTTCACTTTCATCAGAATGTTGCATCATTGGAGGATTTTGAGGATACAGGGGATGTTATGGAAGCCAATTTTTTAAAAAAAAAGTCAGATTACAAGGTGACGAGCTTTAGGTAGTGAACGAATGAACAAGATCGCAGATACAAGCGGCTGAGAAACTGAGCCATCCAGGAGGAGCTTGGAGTGGAACCACTGGTCGTCTTTGTTGAGATGAGCCAGTTGTGTGGGTCAGGCATCTAATTATAAAGCCTCCTGAAGGTTTCCCTGGTTTTGTGTTTTGGGCATGTCCAACCAGGAAGAGACCCTGGGGTCAAACGCCTCAGTGTCCCCCCAGAAGAGCTGAAGGAAGTGGCTATGGAGAGGGATGTCTGGACCTCAGTGCTTAGGCTGCTGCCCCCACAACCCAAACCCAGATTAAGCGGAAGATGATGCTAATCATAAGATTATACTTTATAATTAGGAGTTAGTAAATCATTACTAAGAAACGCTAAGTCATAATTATGAGATACTGTCAAGAGATGATAAGTTTTCTTGATAAGTCATTTCTTGACAACTAACCCATCACTACTTAGCATCTCATAAGTTTAACTTGCCGACTCATAATTAAGACTTTGCATCTCATAATTGAAATTTATCAACTCATATTTTCAATTTTGAACCTCATAACTGTAACTTACTAACTCATAATTATGACATTGCACCACATAATCAAGACTTACAATCTGTCTTCATTTTTTTCTCCAGCAGTGGAAATGAGCTTCCAAAGGATGCGGTTATGAGAGACACCCAACGAACAGTTGTTTTTTCAGTCTTTATTGGAGAGTGGAGCACAATGCTGGTAGCCATCCTTAACCTTTAGGTGGTGGTTGATCCCTGTGTGATATCTGACAGACAGGCACGTTACAAGGTTAACCAGGTTCTGCCTCGAGCCTCAACATAGTGCCAGCAATACCACATCGAAGTGAGACAAGGCAGCAGGTTGAAAGATATTTTCCATCACTCGATCTGTATCAATCTCCAAAGTAACTTTCATTCCTTGTAGCGAATCAGAAAACAGCCCTATTTTCAGTGCAGTAAACACCCAGACCGAAACATTCCACCCTGACATAGTGCTTCAGGGAAACTTGTTCATCTAGCGTTGGGAATTAAAATCATTCAGGTGTTACAATCCTATGCCAAACAGATTTGCGCAGGAATGACGAAGTCATCTTGTTGACTCCGTCTTTTATAAGCCAATCCATCCTTAGAGATAAGATTGTGCTCTCACTTCATCTCTGTGAACATATAAGATGCAAGCTGTTTTAAAAATTCCTTTGTTTATTTCTGCATGTCTAAATCTGATAAATCTGACAGGACCACCACAACACAGACAATGCAGAGTGTAGGAAACAGATAAGAGACAAGAAATAAAGCTTCAGACAAGTGCCATTAAACATCTCGCCAGTTTGTTACACAAAATTCCATTTCAAATTAGACTTGCAAATGGTCACTGATGAGGCCTTTTAGAACATTTGGATGACATATTCTTTCTCACACTCTTCTTGACATTTCCAAATCAGCTGCCAATAACCTGCACAAACCAAACCGCCCTGACAAAGGACTTTAAAGACGACTGGTAGAAATGTATTCATTATACTGCAAAGGCAGGATGCACAATCTGATTTCTTGATGTTCGGGCAATAACCTGCGGTACTTTTGGGCACTTTTGGTGACTCGGTGGGTAAAGTTCTCAATCGCTACTTGGAAGGTCTGGGTTTGAAACTCAGTATTGCCAGTTTTGCTCTGGTTTGGCCCCCGAGCAAGACCCTCAACCATTTCATACTCAACTGTATGAAAATGATAAATGAAAGTCAGTCTGGATAACGACTTCTGTCAAACACCATAAATGAAAATATTACATAATTTTTTTTTCTCAATCAAGTTTACTTTGACACAACTGAGGTAAGTTGTATTATTAAGAGTTTTTAGTCAGCATACAGACCCAACATCCCGTCTTGTGAATGTGGACAAAACATAGAGACACAGTGGTTGACTTCTGAAGACGAAAGGGATCTTGATCTCTGTCGTGTCACTGTACCTTTACGCGGTTCACATTGACCTGAGGTGTGAGTTTGGATGATGTTGAGGGTGTTGCCCTGTGATGCACTGGCAAACAATTCAGAGTGTGCCCTGCTTTTTGGCCAGTGTCTGCTACGATGGGCTCCACCTCCCAGAGACACCACTGGGTTTAAGTCGTCTGGCAAATGAGTGAATAAGTCTACTGATGGGCAATTTTGCATGTCCTTGTGGATTTCCACCAGTATCTTGACCATAGTCCAGTTAAGCCCTCACAGGTATAATACATTTTTTGATTGACAGGCTGATGCTAGCAGGGTCAGTGCTGTATGTCACAGTGTACACAGAACTGGCAGGTCCAGGGTTAAATTTCCAGTAGACTGTCTACTCAAAATACCCCTGAGTGTTACTACATGATGCTTTGGACTGGACTGGCATCTACTCATCCTGTAGTGTATTCCTACCTTGTACCTTATGTCCCGGGACAGAATCCCAATTCACACCATCTCTAACTACAATAAAGCCTTTACTTAAGATCAAAGAATGAAAAGAAAAGAAAAAAAAAACCCTAATCCCCAGTGTGTGGACTAAGAGCTACACCACCTTATGTAGAAATATTTAGGGATGTGAAACAGTGGGGTAACATATTTTCTCTAGTAATTGATCCATAGTTTCATTCAACAAATATGCTGTATAAATCAGACGGCTATTATTTTGTATAGTTTCGTCAGCATTGCTGGTTAGAAAATAAAGGTTTATTCCCCAGGTGGGCTCCATCTTTTAATTCAAAGCACCTTGAAATTCTCCACAACCTAAATGGTGCAATTATGAAACAGAGGGAAGTGATTTACAAACTGCCCCCAAATGCCAAACTGAAGCAATAAGGAGGAAAACTAGGACAGTTAACCTTAAATCAACTCCTTTCTTTGCTAACTTTAATGAACACAGACATCTATGTAAATATTATTACATAATGGAACTCAGGACAGCTTAAGAGCCTTAAACCAGCCCCAGCTCTGGGTGAGATTCCTCTCCCTTGTGGGAACTCTAACTGCATGAAGTGGTTTGGCCAGATTTGAAAGCAGTCAGAAATAATCTGCATCGAAGAACCACATCAGGAGTCGGTTTTCTCCAGCAAGTTTTGAGCTCTTTAATTTTCTTTTGAATTGATGGCAGATTTGAAGACTGTGGTGCTGCAATTCTGCAACGTATTGCCTAGTTTAGTTCCTGCAGCTGGAGGAATATGTAGAAGATGGAGAAAACCCACAACAGAGAGAGATCGCGTGCCCCACTCCAACTGCTTGAGAGTTCTTCCGAGGGCTTGCCGTCAGATAGCAATTGTGGCAACAGTGTGCATTATTGGTGGCATGCATAGATATTTTTCTTCAGATGAGGTGTGTAATGGAAATGATGAAGCCGCTCAACAGGATGTAACACTAGTTGATGATACTTTGTTTTTTTTTCAGTGAAATGCAAAATGAAGATTAGTGCTCAGATCGTAATCTGTGTGGGATATACTGTATATAAAATTTGATTTATTTTGTTTGTACAGGAAACATAGTGCTATTTTAGTGCTTAGGAGGGCAGGGTTTAGGTCAGAATACTGTAGCAAGCCAATGATAACGAACTACAATAACAAAAAATCAAATAGTGTTTTCTACAACAATTAATGATGCCAGGGTCACAGTTGGAACAAAAATGACTGAACCAGACCCATTTCTGTCAACATAAGTTATAGAAAACAAAGACACAATGTATCAATGATGTATATACGTATACTATCAAAAATAGGGGTGGAGTCTGGGTCCATTTTCGTTAAGTCCAACTAATTAGTACTAAGTAGAACTAAATACTGGACGTCAAGGTAGCTTGGTACACTTTTTGACAGTAACATACAGAGAACATTCCCAATGACAAGGCATTGCATCTCTAAATGTACAATAATGTAGTTTATCATATGTAGCTTATAATGCAGCCGTGAGGGGGGGGGGGCACAAACCAGTGTCTCTCCCTCACGCCGGTCCCAAGCCCGGATAAATGCAGAGGGTTGCGTCAGGAAGGGCATCCGGCGTAAAACAAATGCCAAATAAACTATGCGAATCACAAGAAAGAACCACATACCGGATCGGTCGAGGCCCGGGTTAACAACGACCGCCATCAGTGCCGTCAACCAACAGGGTGCTGATGGAAATTGGACTACTGTTGGTCGAAGACGTCGAAGAAGGAGAGGCGGGAGGCGTGTCCGTTGCCAGAGAGAGAAGAGGAAAGGCATGAGTCTAGGACTGAAAGTAGGGACTTTGAATGTTGGAACTATGACAGGAAAAGGTAGAGAGCTGGCTGACATGATGCAGAGGAGGAAGGTGGACATACTGTGTGTTCAGGAGACCAGGTGGAAAGGTCGCAAGGCTAGAAGCATAGGAGCAGGGTTTAAGCTGTTTTATCACGGTGTGGATGGGAAGAGAAATGGAGTCGGAGTCATCTTGAAGGAGGAGTTTGCCAGGAATGTTCTAGAAGTGAAAAGAGTGTCAGACAGAGTGATGAGTCTCAAGTTAGAAATTAAAGGTGTGATGGTCAATGTTGTTAGTGCTTATGCCCCACAGACAGGATGTGAGCGAGAAGAGAAGGAGAGATTCTGGAGGGAGTTAGATGACGTGATGCAGAGTACCCCCAGAGGTGAAAGAGTGGTCATTGGGGCAGACTTCAATGGCCATGTTGGTGCAGGAAACAGAGGGGACGAGGAAGTGATGGGTAGGTTTGGTATCCAGGACAGGAACGCAGAAGGACAGATGTTGGTAGATTTTGCAAAAAGGATGGAAATGGCTGTGGTGAATACTTTCTTCCAGAAGAGAGAGGAGCATAGGGTGACTTATAAAAGTGGAGGTAGGAGCACACAGGTAGACTACATCTTGTACAGGCGATGTAATTTAAAGGAAGTCAGTGACTGCAAAGTCATAGTGGGTGAGAGTGTTGCCAAACAGCATAGGATGGTGGTGTGCAGGATGATGCTGATGGTGAGGAAGGTGAAGAAGGCAAAGGCAGAGCAGAAGACAAAGTGGTGGAAGTTGAAAAAGGAAGAGTGTCGGGTTGTCTTCAAGGAGGAGTTGAAACAGGCTTTGGGTGGTCAGGAAGTGCTTCCAGATGACTGGACAACTACAGCTAATGTGATCAGGGAGACAGGTAGGAGAATACTTGGTGTGTCATCTGGAAGGAAAGTAGATAAGGAGACTTGGTGGTGGAATGAGGACGTGCAGGAGTGTGTACAAAGGAAGAGATTAGCTAAGAAGAAGTGGGACATTGAGAAAACCGAAGAGAGTAAACAGGAGTACAGGGAGACACAGCGTAAGGCAAAGGTAGCAGTGTCAAAGGCCAAACAGAGCACGTTTGATGACTTGTATGCTCGGTTGGAAAGTAAGGAGGGAGAAAATGATTTATATAGGTTGGCACAGCAGAGAAATAGAGATGGGAAGGACGTGCAGAAAGTTAGATTGATAAAGGACAGAGAGGGAAATGTATTGACTGATGACAGAAGTGTGCTGGGAAGATGGAAAGAGTACTTTGAAGAGCTGATGAATGAGGAAAATGAGAGAGAAAAAAGAGTAGAAGAGGTGACTGTTGAGGACCAGGAAGTAGCAAAGATTAGTAAGGGTGAAGTGAGGAGGGCATTGAAGAGGATGAAGAATGGAAAGGCAGTAGGTCCTGATGACATACCGGTGGCGGTATGGAAGTGTCTAGGAGAGGTAGCAGTAGATTTTCTGACAAGAACATTTAACAAGGTCTTAGAGAGTGAGAGGATGCCAGAGGAATGGAGGAGAAGTGTGCTGGTGCCCATTTTTAAGAACAAGGGAGACGTGCAGAGTTGTGGCAACTACAGAGGGATAAAGTTGATGAGCCATACGATGAAGTTATGAGAAAGAATAGTGGAAGCTAGACTAAGGGCAGAAGTCAGCATTTGTGAACAACAGTTTGGTTTCATGCCAAGAAAGAGCACCACAGATGCAGTGTTTGCCTTGAGGATGTTAATGGAGAAGTACAGAGAAGGTCAGAGGGAGCTGCATTGTGCCTTTGTGGATCTGGAGAAAGCATATGACAGGGTGCCGAGAGAAGAACTGTGGTATTGCATGAGGAAGTCTGGAGTGGCAGAGAAGTATGTTAGAGTGGTGCAGGACATGTATGAGAGATGTAAGACAGTGGTGAGGTGTGCTGTCAGTGTGACACAAGAGTTCAAGGTGGAGGTGGGACTGCATCAAGGGTCAGCTCTCAGCCCCTTCTTGTTTGCTATGGTGATGGACAGGCTGACAGATGAGGTTAGACAAGATTCCCCATGGACTATGATGTTTTCAGATGACATTGTGATCTGTAGTGAGAACAGAGAACAAGTGCAGGAAAATATAGAGAGGTGGAGGTATGCCCTGGAAAGGAGGGGAATGAAGATTAGCCTCAGTAAGACAGAATACATGTGCATGAATGACAAGGACCAAAGAGGAACGGTGAGATTACAGGGAGCAGAGATAAGGAAGGTGGAGGATTTTAAGTACTTAGGCTCAACAATCCAGAGCAATGGAGAGTGTGGAAAAGAGGTCAAGAAGCGTGTGCAGGCAGGTTGGAATGGTTGGAGAAAAGTGTCCGGTGTGATGTGTGATAGGAGGGTATAGGCAAGAATGAAAGGAAATGTGTACAAGACGGTGTTGAGGCCAACGATGTTGTAGAAACAGTGGCCCTGGGGAAAAGACAGGAGGCAGAGTTGGAGGTAGCAGAGATGAAAATGTTGAGGTTCTCTTTGGGAGTAACGAGGATAGATACGATTAGGAATGAGCACATCAGAGGGACAGCACATGTAAGACGTTTTGGCGACAAAGTCAGAGAGGCTAGATTGAGATGGTTTGGACATGTACAGAGGAGGGATAGTGAGTATATTGGTAATAGGATGCTGAGGCTGGAACTACCAGGCAAAAGGCCTAGAGGAAGACCAAAGAGACGATTCATGGATGTGGTGAAGGAGGACATGAAGGTCGTTGGTGTAAGAGAAGAAGATGCAAAGGATAGGGTGAGATGGAGGCAGATGATTCGCTGTGGCGACCCCTGAAGGGAAAAGCCGAAAGGAAAAGAAGAAGATCATATGTAGCTTATCTCAAAAACAATCATTTCATTTCATTCCATCTGAGTCTGGGCAAAGGTGGGGTACACCCTAAACAGTTTGACAGACCTTTAAAACACACAACCATGGACAATGTGAAGCAGCCAATTAATGTAAAGTAAAATGAACTGTTGGAGGAAACCAGAGTACCCGGTGGAAACCCATGGAAGAACACAAGAACTTTTAAGCCCTTGCCAAGCCCATAGCTCACACCCAGAACCTTCCTGTGCTAACGCAGAAATACTAACGACTGCATCACTGTAGTGCATTTAGAAATAAGAAATTCACCCAGAGACCACAAGTTTGAATGTGAGTTAATACCACAGCTGTCCGTAGCCGGAAGTCCACAGGAGCTAATTTTTCCGGGCTCTCATAGGAGGGAACGATTGGCAGTCACTCATGGGTGTTTGTTAGCTCATTCATACAAGTGGGTGGACAGCGCTTTCCTTGAGTGTGTTAAACCGCCTCCAAAATACACATGCTCTGCAGTTCGAAAAGAGGCAGGTGGCTAGAATTGCATGCCATGGAGGGGCATGTGCATACTTTCACCCCTCCCTGGTCGGTGGTGATAGGGAAGGTAATACCTGATGGGTGGGAATTGGATATGACCAAATTATGGAGAAAATGGGGGAATATGTAAGCAATTCAGAAATGTATGTATACCACAGTGAACTTCAAACACAATCTCTGCCAAATCAAAAAACAAACAAACAAACAAACAAAAAAAATAACAAAAGCAACTGCCCCCCCAAAAAAAAAAAAAAAAAAAAAAAAAAAAAGTATTTTCAGAATATTTTGTTTGCTTTAGGGTTCAGGCCTGGCAACCCAGCATGGAAACTTCTACTTATGCCATTCAACCTGTGCATGAAAATAACAACTGGGCACACATGCAGAAATGTGGCGCTACTCTGCGGGGAAAAGCAATAATAACAAATGGCAGACTTTGCACTGATATATGAGGGCGGGGTGAAAAGCTCATATGCTGACCATGATGCAATGGTTGAATGTCACTAAATATGGTTTATTTATCATAGACCGCCCTGTGGTCTAAACAGTGCTTCCACCAGTGTTGCACTGATTGAATCCCCCTGGTATATAAGCTTTCAAATCCCATTGCTCTGACATTATTTTCGAGCTTGCCTATTTATCTCACTCTCATATCTTCATTTGCATGCATTTAAAAGCAGAGTAGAAACCGACATCTTGTATTGATTTTATTTTTCTAGAAGAGCTCGCCAGGATGAGGCAGTGAAGTTTACTGTAATACACTGGGCAGCCACATGAAATGTAATCACTGATTATGAGAGCCATTTATTTCAATGTAAATCTTTGACATATTGCATTCACAGGGACTTTATTGGCCATTAGAACCAAACTAAAATGAACCTTTTCCTTCAACATGAGGTATTTATAACAAGCGTTGACAAAAAAACGTCTCAGTCACATCTCGCAAGGCAAACATCCATGACAGGAGAGCAGTGATGATTCATTAGTGGCTAAATAGTCCTCTACAGTGATGACCTCCAACTGTCCGAAGAAAAGCTTTTCATCCAAATTAATTATATTAATTAGTAATCCCCAAAAGCAATCCATTCAATTATTTGTGACTGCCCTCTGCAAAAGAAAAAATAGACTTGAGTTAGTTTCCTTTCATACTTCTCTTCTTCCTTCTTTCTTTAAACCCATCCATCCATAAATCCACCCATCCTTGCTTCGTTCCTTCAATCCATACCTTCCATCCATGTATGTTTGCATCCATCCTCCATCCTTGAATCCATCCAACCCTGCTTACATCAATCTTTTTTTCTTCCTTCCATCCATAAATTCATCCATCCATCTTTCTTTCCATCGATCCCTCCATCATCTACAGTACTGTATACCGCTTATCCATTAAGGTCACAGGGTAAACTATTTCTGGTTAGATGAGGAATGAACCCGCAAAAGGTCACCAATCCATTACAAGGCGAAGACAAACAAACTGCCGTTCACACTTCACATGGACAATTATGTGCAATTTTAGTATTCAGTTGACCTAACGTGCATGTTTTTGTCATGTTGGGGGAAATCAGAGCAACCATATACAACCCACACAAGCACAGGTCAACTGCAAGACCCAGAACCTTTTGCTCTGAAGCAACAGTACTCAACGCTGGACCGGACGCCTCCCAGTACCATCCAATTAAAAATTTGTTCCTTTCAAAATGATCCTTGTTCTTTTGCAGTCATTAAAAATTCATTTGGCAGATTAGAGAAAAACATTTTGCAGGAGGCTTTAAAGGATAAATGAATACTGCACTCAAGTCCCTCAAGAAGAACTATCATGTCCCAGTTTCTGTTTCAGGACTACGTGATGATTTTCAGAGTATTTCTCAGCCCTTCTCATTCTGGGTAGAGATAAGGGCCAATAAAAATTTTAAGCAATGTTCACATGATAGAAATCACTGGCCAAAAATTGTTGACTGTTTCTATTAATAGAAATATAGATTGAGGCACTTCTGGGAATCTTTCTCTTGATTTCCACTTTTATTTGCGTCACTTGTCTTTTTAGCTGAAATATCCTTTTAATGAGCTCATGTCCTGTCAAGCTTCTGCTTTTGGCATTTGCTCCATGAACATTTATTTACCTGCAAGTTTCTCTGCCTACTCAAGTTAGATTATATTTTTTATTCTGTGTGAGTATGAGCAGTGGTATATCATCCTTTATTTCTAGGTTTGAGTTTGTAATTAATACTAAATGCTGTCTGTGTTTTGATGCGGATCATTATACTGCTCAGCGATACATAAACAGGACACCGGCCCGACAAGGGACAACAATATTTATTTATTGGCCACGTTTTATGTCTATGGTGCTCTATTCAAGATCGTGCACATTTTCATAACATGCCCAATATTTGAATAATTAGATTGATGGAATAAATCTCTACCTGGTGCAGATAAAGGATTTGCAAAACAAATGAAAACCCGAGTTCTATAAGTGAGCAGCACAGTGGCGTTGTGGTGAGCATGACTGCCTCACAACAAGAAGGTCATGGGTACAAGTCCTGGGCTCGGGTGTTACTGTGTGGATTTTGCGTGAGTTTCTTCTGGGGATATCAGTTTCCTCCCATATGCACCCTGGGCTAACTGAGTAAATGTGAATGCAAACAGTTGTATGTATTGGCCTTGCAATGGCCTGTCAAGCTTTTCAGGGTACCCCACCCACGAGACGTGTTGGAGATGGGCACCAGGTTCCCTGTGACCGTAGTAGAAATAAATGTTTTGGCAAATGGGTCATGTAGGGTCTCCTGGTAAAAGAATAAAAATATGGTCGACATCCCCCCAAAAAAAAAAATATATATATATATAAAATAAAATAAAATAAAAATTGCCGTCCCAACTCGGTTTTTTTAGACATTCATCCAACCTGCCAATATAATTACTTGTATAATTAAACACACTTTATTCAAGAATGAATTTCATATTTCAGTGAAATCAATGGAGATTATTAACTTAGCAATTCCATCTCAGGAATTCAGAACGCATGCATCATGAGAACGAGGCACTCAGATGTAAACATTTCATTAAAAGTTTCACTCATCAGCTTTAGTTTGAAAAGCAGACAAGATGCATCTCTTTATGTAATTGAATATTGGCAGTGTGCAAGATAAAGAGTTGGTCCGATTAAGGAAGAGCCTTGAAGCACCATTGCACGCTTTAGAAACCGATGGACGATAATATTTTTCTCTTTTGCAGAAACACCTACTCAAAGATCACCATAGTTTAGGCTCCGTAGATTTCAGAGAATTTGCTCAGCTTGAATAATATAAATCAAGCAAAGCCTTTAGGGAAAATACAGACCATAATTTGGCAGTACAAGGCAGTATGAGATCTGAACCTCAGTAATCATGCAAATTATATGCCACAAAGCACCACGCCCATTTACAACAGGTCAGGTGGTTAAAAAAGTGCACTTTCTTTCTCCACTGAACATCTGGGAAGGAGATGGCTAATCCAGACTCCTTCTGCACAGTGGCTGATGTTGAAGAATAATCAGGTATATAATCTGCTTAAATTTCTGGTAAGGGCGGCATGGTGCCGTAGTGGACATCACTTTTGCCTTTCAACAAGAAGTTTTTGGGTCCGGTGAAGGTGTTCCAGTGTGGAGTTTGCATCGGTTTCCTCTGGAAACACCCCAGTCCCTCCTAAAGGTCAAAGACATGCACATTAGGAAAAGTGACTGATCCAAATTTTCCCAGGTGTTGTAAATATGAATGACTGTGTATATACTGGCCCTGCATTGGCACTGGTGAGCCGTTCAGGGTGTAACCCACCTGCATCCAGAGTCAGCAGAGATTAAAATCCTTCAGTATAATTAAATAGTTTGATAAATCAATTAACTGCAATGGCCTGGAGAGCTGTCCAGGGCATTCTGTGCCTTCGCCCAGAGTCGGCTGAGATGGGCGCCAGCCTCCCCATGACCCTAATTAGGATTAAGCAGTTCACAATATGAATGAATGAATTCACGATGATCAGGAAAAGGCTCTGATGATGATGATGAACCCAAAAGGCTTGTCCTTGAAGGTCTTTCTCATGAGCTTGGATTAGATTCATAAAGATCCAGCAGAAAATAGACCGAGGGGATGGAAACAATCCAGAATATATAGTTAGACGTGCAAGGAATAGAATCTGGATTAGAATGCGAACAATGTGACACCAGCCTGGAGTTTTGATTTAAATTTGAAAAACAAGATTCAATCAGTCAACCCTCTGATGACTACAAAGTCAATAATTTGTGATTTTGTATCTTGAATCTACACAAAGTAACCCTAAATGTTAAAGTGAAGAAAAATGACGGAATTAAAATGACCAATTACTTGTGAATTAAAGAAATAACGTGAGTGCATATGTATGAGTGCAAGTATGTGCCTCCTTTATTTCATTGCTTTAGAGTCTGATGTTTATGGTTCTTTGCATTATTTGAGATAATTTTCATGAACGAGGGGTCCGAAAAGACAGACAGCTGTTTAATCCTAGTGGCAGTGTGTGTAAATACCCCTATTTTACCATTATTCTCTCTCTCTCTCTCTCTCTCTCTCTCATACATACATACATATTATTTACAGTGGTACCTCACTTTATGAAATTAATCTGTTCCAGAGCCTTTTTCATAACCTGGATTTTTCATAAAAAAACTCCTGCATTTTACATGTAAAACGTGTGATTCGTTCCAAGGCTCCCAATACTACCCCCTAAACCCTTTAAAAATTATAAATGCATACCTTTTAAGACCTCCTTCTGATTCAATATTGTACAGATGGTAGACGGGTTTGGCCATATTCCTTTGTTATATCACTCGAGCCCGTTTCTTCTTCTCATTCGTACTGGAAAACATACGCACGTGTGTGTGTGTGTGTGTGTGTGTGCACGTGTGTGTGTGTGTTGACCATGTTTTCTTAGCAGAGTTATAATCTTACAAATCTTTATGGAAGGTTAAAAGCCTGAGTCAAGAAATAAAGCTTTAAACAACAGTAACTCTGTCCTTTACCCAAAAACCATCATGGTAGATTCAGCTTCATAATAGGCAATGGGAGGTAGCTGCGTCATCCCTCCTAGCCAATGGGATCCCTGTCCAAGATGGCGTCAGGTGAACCTGTTCAAGATGGTGCTCAAGTGAAGGCGACATGAACGACAGCTCAGTTGTTAGCCAATGGGAGGCCAGCGGGGTGGGATGTTTGAAGGTCATTGAAGGGAGAGCAGCTCGTGCATTGTTTGAATTTTTAAGATGGCGCTTTCGCAACATGAACTTGTTTTGTATACAGAAACAAAAATTTTAGGAAAATGCGTTTAGTGTGTGTGTGTGTGTGTGTGTGTGTGTGTGTGTATGTATATATGTGTGTGTGTATATATATATATATATATATATATATATATATATATATATATATGCGCGTGTGTAGAGTCTGATCATGAAACTGGTACTGAAATGAGTGACATTCCCCAGTTACGTTGAATCCTGGTAAATGCAGGACAATATTCCTTGGAAAAGCAGTAGCATCAAATTATCAGTAAGACGACTCAAAAGCCAGTATGTAACATGGAATGAATGGCCTCATTATTCACTAATAATAACTTTAGATAATAACACTGTGCTGATTGATGGTGCTTGACATGTTTGACTTTTCTTTATTATCTAAATTGAATAAATGCCAATCCATCAGTGATTGGTGGCACAAAACATACACTGTGTAACATGGACAGGAACTTATGTATATTATTGATCCAGTTTTAAGTTTGGTGGCTATTTATGAATTTTGCGAGGAACATGCAAATTCTGGGGTGCATTGCGTGCACCTGTGATCTGATTAATGTCGTTATTGGACCTGTGGAGACCTTAGTAGAAGCTCAGAAAGTGAAAATAATGAGATCTATCTTGCCATAAAATTGAGCGTGAAGGTTGTAAACTCGAAATATTTGAATTACTTCAAAAACTGTTCAATATAGGTACATATTTTGATATGATATCTCTCAGGCATGCACTAAAGATTTTGATGCATTGGCTCACAAACTTGAACATGAAAATACAGTAGGCCCTTGACTATTCGCGGTTTTGCACTTACGGTTTGAGTACACACGGTCTGCCCAGCAACCGGCACGCGATTCAAATTCAGCCAATGGCTGTCCTCCTTTCTGCTGATTGGTTGAGCTGATGTCCTGCCCCTTTTTCCCTCATTCGCGCACAAGTTGTCAATGAGCCTCTTTTTTTGTGTGTTTTAATTACCAGTTCAGCTCTGATACCAGTCAAACGCTGTGCGTCTTCTCTGGCTAAGCGATAGAAAACGCTGGATGTCTCTTCTGAAGAAATAAGACTTTCTCCTTTCTCTGAACTGTTGTATTAAAATCTTTTTCAATTATTATTCTAGTACAGTACCTAAGTTCATGTTTATGCGTGAAATTTTATGTTCTGTAGTATGTTTAACAAACGATATCAAAAGGATAAACTTTATTACAGTACTCTTCATGTCCTTTTACAATGGAGTGACGTCTCCAAGAAGGCCCTGCCCAGAGGGCGACGTTGCGGAGTCCTCAGAGTCAAATTGTTTCTTTGTTCATGTTTTGCACTATGCACTAAGACCAAGATAGAGCTTTCAGGCAACAAAGACCCTAAGTGGGTCTGGTGAACCAAAAAAAAAAGATAACTATGCAGAAAAGCACCTCATTCCCAATGTGAAGTTTGGGGCAGGGGGAGGATTGGTGATGCTGTGGGCTTGTTTTTCTTCCAGAGGCTCTGGTAACCTTGTTAGGGTGCATGGCATCATGAATGCTTTGAAATACCAGGACAATTTAAATCAAAATCTGGTGGGCTTTGCTGAAAGCTGAAGATGGGTCATCAGTGGGTCTTTCAGCCCGATAATAACCCTAAACAGGTGGAAAAATCGACACAGAAATGGTTCAACAGGCACAAAATCAAGCTCCTCCCACAGCCATCTTAGTCCCCAGACCTCAACACCATTGAGAACCTGTGGGGTGAGCTAAAGAGGAGAGTGCAGAGCAGAGGGCCCAGGTCGCTGGATGGTTTGGAGATTGTGCAGAGAGGAACGGTTCAAAATCACCTTTTCTGCATTCTCCAATCTTGGGATACATTATAGAAAACTATTAGGTGTAGGCCGTTTTGTTAGCAAAAGGTGATTGTATAAAATATTAACAATCATTATAATAATTGTGGCACACATGATTTGATGCTAAACATTATTTCTTCATGTATTGTATATTACTTTTATACTATTTATGTGTCTATTTATTTACTTATATAATATATATATATGTATGTGTGCATGTATGTATGTATATGTATTATTGTATATTTTGCACCCCCTACTTTACTTCAAGCGCCTGTAACAGTGAATTTCACCATTGAGAGATTAATAAAGCTGTATCCCCACTGAATAAATGCACTTAAATTAAAGGTTGGATTTTCCTCTCTGCCCCCATTGTGGTCTGAAATATATATATATATATATATATATATATATATATATATATATATATATATATATTATATACACACACACACACACACACACACACACAGGGATCCCTCGTTACTTCGCGCTTCAATTAATGCGGCTTCAGTGCACTGCGGTTTTTAAAACAAACAAATAAATAAATAAATATTAATTGAATTAAAACATAAGGAAATTAAGGAAGAATATGTGGAAAAGTTATGGAAAATTTCACAAAAACACGCTAATTATACAAAAAAAACCCAAAAAACAAAACAAAACAAAAAAACCCTAAACCAACAAAACAAAAAAAACAACCCAAAATCTCCCATCAAACGTGGATACATTGTTGCATCTGCACGCATATGTATGTATGTTGTCTTCTTCTCATGCAATACCATCTGTATGTGTGTACAGACGCTCCCCAGCATACTAACGAGTTAGGTTCAAGACGGCCGTTCTTAGATGACTTTGTTTGTAAGTCGTTACAGGGCATTCTTTAGAGGGGAACTTATGTTTAAACCTTGTATAATAATCTATACGAGTTTGTACTGTATACATTCTCTCTCTCTCTCTCCCATGTCCCATGTTTATACTCATGGTTCCTCTCAAGCACAGCACAGCAGATCTGATCAGACTTACAGAGTGTCACTCTTATCCAGTTCATTATAATACTGGAGTCAATTTGTTTCTTCTTTGAAACTTTTGGCATGAGTTCAGAAATGTATTGGACCACTGGTCTAAAGCTTGTGTCAGCCACGCTTCCCTCTGCCGGAGCCTAGTATTAAGTGTACCTCAGGATAATGTTTAATCATATTTCATACTTATATTTATGATATATCTTACTATAGATTTTATTCCATTTCTATTTTTACTTGTTCTTCAATTTCATTTCACTTTCGGTTTCTGGATGTTTGCAAAACGAATGTTGGGAAGTTGTGGAGTGTCTGTATTTATATATTATTTACATCTTTTGTTATTATAAGCATTTATAGCACTGACTATGTATTTATTGATATTATATACCCATACATGTACGTATGCATCAGTCGGAGGGGTGGGGGTAGGGGGGTGATCCTACTTCGCGGAATTCGATGGTCGCGTTTGGATCTCGGTCCCAATTAACCGCGGAAAGTGAGGGATCACTGTATATATATATATATATAGAAGCTAAAGAACACTTCTTAACTAGGGGTGCCAATAATTATGGAGGGCAGTGTATTACATAGATACACAGACAAAAAACTTAGAATTTCGAGTTCAGGTTTCTTAAACTGCCAGTTGAAACACATTAATACCCACAGTAATTATCCATTCAGACAGTATTGCTTATTTGCATTTTTAAACCCAAGTAGAGAGGTTTTTACTTTCTTTTTTTTTTGACAGGACAGGAGTTATGTCCCTTATCCAGGCCAAACAGGAACTTGGTTATTTCGAACACCTAAATCCAGATACAGCCAATTAATCACCTTTTCTGCTGAGCCTGAAAAAGCATTTCACCCATTTGGAATTGTTGTGATTATGTCATCCTGGTATTGCATCGTAGATCTGTTCAGCAACAGGGTCTGGACATAATCAGACACGGACCCGGGATCACAACATATTGACTCAAATTTCATTGACTGTTCAGTTTTACAAAGCAGATGCAAAGAAAAGCCTGTACAAACTTACAGCATGAAGGCCACATTAGTTAAAAGTTAACAACAAAATCTCAAACAGCCCAAAGGCATTCAAAAATTAACCTCATTTTGGAAAGAAAGAAAAAACAAAAGTGAACTGAAACTGAAGAGAAAATATGATAATCCTTCACAGAAGGATTTAACACTTCCCCGCTGGTAGAAGCTTTATCACACAAGATTGGGCTCTGTTATCACTTTACTGAAATATTCTAACTTGATCATGTAAAATAAACTGTGTTTTAAGATTTCAGACTTTGACATTTTCTTATAGGAAAAAAAAAAAATGCAAAAATCCATTGCCCAAAGAATCAATACACGCAGCATGCTGCCCGGCTCATCAGAAACCTTGAGCTTTGTTACATTAAAGGGAATCACCAATGATGCTTGGTGACATAAGATCCATACGAGTAAAGGGATAAAAAAAAACCCTGCATTGCAGTTCTCAATGGTGTTGATGGGGGTGACGCTCACTGGTTGGTCTGTTCCATTTTCACAACTCTCAGGATGGGTTGGGCTGTAGACCTTTAGCCAACATTGCTCGTACTTTAGCCATGAGGTCCTGTATTGATAGGTGTGATAGAGAGAGAGAGAGAGAGAGAGAGAGATAAGAAGGGTGAGTTACACTGTACTGAGTCAAAAATAATAATTAAAAAATCATATACTGTATCAATCCCATAAGGAAATAATTTCTTCATTTAACCCATCCAAAGTGAGTACACGTACACACACACACACACATTAGTGACACCTGGAGAGCAGATGGGGATTAGGTGCCTTGCTCAAGGGCACTTCAGCCATTTTTATGGAGGAAGGGAAGATGCAGCTCACTCAGAAATCGAACCAGCGACCATTCAGTCCCAAAGTCACTTCTCTAACCTCATAAGATAACTTTCTCATAAGATCAAAGAATTTACAAGTAAACCAGCCAACGGAATTACCCAACAAGGTGGCAGCATGAACCATAAAATCACACCATGGTCTTCAAATCATGTTGACAAAGATTGTGTGTGTGTGTTGTCCTGAGTGTAGTCTGGCGAGCAGTTCGTGGCGTACCGGCTCCATTGCCCACTGTCGGCTGGGATAGGTACCCACAATCTTAGCAGAATTAAACAATTCGGCAAATGATTGAATGAAGATTTAACCAGTAAACTAATTACTTCTTCAAATTTTTCTTATATCCTAATCCACTCTTCTGAGGCTGTCAGGCTCACAGCGTGAAAAGAAGGAAAGGAAAAAGAAGATTGATGTCACGCACACATCACAGGCTTCTCTTTAACTGTAGTAAAGTAACCATTACTGCTACATGAGCAACAGCGAGAAGACACGGGCTGAGGTATTTCTGCACAGGTTCTATCCAATTTTCTGAAAGTAGTTGTAGCGAGACTCGGCTTGACATGTTATGCACATGAGAAAACATGTTTCTTCTTCATATGCATCTCAATCACAAGTAAAGGTCTTGCATTTTCAATTCCGTTTACCTCCAAAGGTGAAAAAGGATTTCAGTCCGACTCAGTTACTCTCAGGTCTCATTTCCTGACTTGAATGTCAGTCACAACATTTGATGAACACGAATCTCGGCGTTGCTCGTGACTTTCCATTCAATCCTACATCATCGTGCTCAAAGAATCATTGATTAACTCCAACTTTTCTTTTCTTGCAAAGAAAATAGAAAAACGTGACACGAAGTCCTAGTCTGTCAATGACCTGGTGCTGCTGTCGCAAGTAGTAATTCTCTTCTTGGCTAAATATTTAATTAAAAAAAAAAAGTGACAAATAAAATAAAGCACTAAACCACCATCTCTACTCTATAGTGCTGATGTAAGTGAATGTACATCAAGGATAATTTGACAGCTGGCATTTAGATATTTAATAAACTGAATCTATTTATCTTTTATAAGGTCTGTTTTGCGATAGCATCCAATCAAAAGCCTTGTAAAGCCTGACCTTCACTGAGGACAAAAAGCAAACCTCAGCTAACAATTAAAGCAGCTTTGTGAAGACAGCTCATGCAATTTTTTTTTTTTTTTTTTTGGTCAAGATAATACCTTATTTATCAAATGCCATTTCATCAGCCAGGGTAGGATAAACAAGATGAGAAAGATAGTTAAAAACATTTTGATGCTTTGGTGTAAATATTAGGATGGCACAAGGGTTAGCACAGCCACCTCAAAGCAAAAAAAAAGTCCTGGATTCAAGACCCGGGGTCTGGCTCGGGTGTTTCTGAGAGGTGTTTATGTTCCCCATGTATTTGATGGATTTTTCTCCGGGTATTCTGGTTTTCTTCCACAGTCTTACACATTATGCAAACTGACTGTTTTAAATTGACTCTGTGAGTGTCACTGAAAATGATTGAGCGTGTAGTGCTTTGCAACGGTCTGGCGAGCTGCTCAGGGAGTATCCCATCTTTGCCCAGTGTCAGCTGAAAGATGGTCAACCTCCTCGAAACCCGAATAGATGTGGTTTAGCAAATAAATGAAAGCTTAAAAAAAAAAAACTAAAAGAGAACGTACTTGTGCCGGCTGGAAAATAAATTTCCATCACCCAGCACCCCACGGCCGATCAAGTGCCAAGAGGGCAAAAGTGATTATGATGGTGGTATAAAATTTGGGTTTTGGTTGTTGGACACGTTATTTTTGTGTTCCAATAATTTTCTTTAAAATTGAAAATATTTCAGAGGGCTCATGTACAGTAAGGGTGCAGATGTCCCCCCCCCCCAAAACAAAACAAAAAAACCCCCAAAAAACCCCAAACAAACAAACACCAAAACAAACAAACCCCATTTACATCCATGTTACACATCAAGATGGTGGAATAGTACTCATTGTATTTTGTGTCCCGTCCCCCCCCCATAATATAAAGACTATACAATGTCTCAATCTGGAATGATTGACCGTCCATCTTATGTCAGTACTCATTTTCCCAGTGCTCGTGTGTCCACTGACTTCCCAGACATCACTTCTTGTGTATCATGGTTTCTTTTCATGTAAAATAAATGCGATTAACGAACAACACATGGCCAAAAGTATACGGACAGCTGACCAGCATGCATACATACCCCACCCTTCAGCACAGCCTCTGATGACCATCTGTGAAGGACTTCAACTTAACACGACACAAATAAATGGCGTCTGTACAAATGATCCAAATACAATACAAAGTGAAGCTAACCGAAAACTCATACGTTTCAGTTATAAAAGATCAACGATGGAAATTAAGAGTACCTTAAAAAAAAAGAAGGGGGTGGGAAGAGGGATCATGTACACAAGAAGAAATCCCAATAAGGACTCTACAGCCCATGAGTGTGTACGTTCTTTTTGTAGCCATCTTATGTGCTTCAGGACATGTCCATGTAACTGACGGAGGCACAGAGGCTCTTTTAGCATGTCTAAGCTTGCCTGTCACTAATGCACTTTTAAATCCACCATACTCCACACTAATCTGCATTTCCTCCTGTTTTTCACTGCTTGCTGATTCATTTATGTATTACATTCATTTATGCAGAGAAGCCTTTCATCTCAGGAGATCGCACATCGACATATCAGTGTAGCGTCATTACATGATTCGGTACCAGGAGATGCAGAAAACTTGAATGTCGGCTGCTGCTTCCCCGATGATGGGAAATGATTGGAGATGTGCACAAACTGCTTCCACTAGCAATTTGATAAAGCTAATGTTTCACTAGTGACAGCTTAATGCTCCTTTGCCTATTCATGAGTGAGCAGCCTTCAGCACCTTTCCACTGATGCGCTCAGTCGTGCTGTTCCGCTTTGAAAGCAGTCCAACCTGGAGAATCCACAGCGCATCACGGAGATATTCAGTCTCACGGGGCGCTTTTGTAGGAGGCGAACCGAGATAAGCCATCAACCTGACCCTTCGCCTCGCCTGTCTAAGATATTGATCCAGAAATTCCAATAAAAGACACCGGAAATGATCATAAAACACACTAGCTAGTGACCCATGCAAACGTGCTCGTCAGCACGCTCGCTCTGAATGCCGCTGAGGAGGCGGATAAATAGAGTGCCGTGGGCGATGATGGTCCAACTGCTGAATAAAACTTAACCCAAGAAGTATGGCATAAAATGCCAAGCCAAGAGAAAGAACAATAATCCTAACAATAATAAAAAAAGCCTTAAAAGCACAGAAGTAGACGTTGAAAGAGATTTTGCGTTATGTCAATTCAGCTTTTTTTCCTACAGACCATTTAAAAGAAAGCCTAATTCAGCTGAAGAGTTATAGAAACAATTTGCAAATCCAAACAGTCAAGTGGTTAAAAAAAATAAAAATAAATAAAAATAAATAAATTAAAAAAAAAAAAAAAAACTGATCAGAAGACAGGACCACGGCAGGGGACATGATACTACGCACTTTAAAAATAAATAAATAAAAACTTAAATGCCAACAGGCAAATTAATTTTTTTTGGTACACAGTCTCACACCAGTCTCAAACACATAGAAGTAGATGTTGAAAGAGATAGGGGCAGTGGTGGCCTGGTGGGAAAAGGTGCAGGATTGCTGATCATAAGGTTGGGAGTTTGAGTCCCACTCGCCACAAAAGTTGTCACTGTCCCCCTAAGTGCAGCTTATTAAAGGGTTATCAAAGGCGGGCCATGTCTCTCAGTGTCTATGGTGAGAGGTTCATGTAAAAGAACTACTGCTGACTTTCAACAAGAGTCGGCTACAAAGCCGTCAGTGTGTTTCTGTCCCTTGCTAAAGGGTCGTGTCAGGAAGGGCATCTGACGTAAAAACCTATGCTAAATCAAATATGCGAATCATGATTCGATGTGGCAACCCCTGAACAAAAAGGGACCAGCTGAAAGGAAAAGGAAAAGAAGTCATCTCACACCAGTCTGGGAAAGCCTGCCACGTGGATGATGATGATAAAATTTCACTGAAGGTGAAGTAGATATTGCTGAGGATTCCCTGAAACAGAACTCTGAGGGGGCTACCTAGGTAAATAACTCATATTATTCAAATCAAGAAATTGTTATTTCTGATTGGTGGAAAGCCATCAAATAATTCTTGGTATTGCATGCTTGCCATCGAATAAGTTGAATGACTATTGGTACACACACATAGTTACGTGAATTTACTTTGAAAATAGTTTTGGATGAAAAATAAAATCCTCCCATTTACCTCAGGACAATGCTTAAATCAACCACAAATAAACAAAAATCTTAGTTTAATTTGCGTTTTTGTTCTATCGTTGCATATGTAATATAAAAATTATTGCATGGCGTCACAGTGGTTAGCACTACACAACAGGAAGAGCCTGGGTTCGAATCCTGGGTTCAGGTCGTTTCTGTGTGGTGTTTGCATGTTCTCCCCATGCTGGTGTGGGTTTCTTCTAGATATTCCAATTTCCTCATACAGTCCAAAAACATGCACAGTAGGCTGACTGGTGTTTCCAAATTGCCCCGAGGTCTATCGAATTAGGATAAAAAGGCTTTAAAAATCAGTGAATGAATAAATTAATGAAATTTACTGCACAGAAAACAATTATTCACCTCCGAATAAGTGGATATTGCTTAATGTTCCCCTCAACATTCAGTGTTGTAGATTCTTCCGTAATATCTACCTTGACCTCTGTGAATATCTGCTGTTCATGACTTAATTGGCAAAACAATTACATAAGGGTGATATACTACATGAGAAAGGGCAACCTGGAAATGCATCTGTGAGCAGAATGCCTGTGAGACGTGTTCTACAGCAGCTCGATCCAGATCCCTGGCTTAGCTAAGATAAAGTGCTTCCCATGACACACTGAGTCATTAAGACAAACCGGATTGCGGCAATATCTTCATCGTCGTCGTCATTATAAAGCGGAAAATAAACACAGCTGCGTGCCCCCACCCCAACACAAATTTTGCTTCACACATGGATGCTGCAGCTGTTTGAAAGACCGCGCTCTCACATGGAGTTTGGTTCATGTCCGCAACCATGAATGATCAAGGTTTCACAATGTTTATATTCTATTCATCGTGCTAAAGGAAATTCATTTGTCCCAATGCTAACCGCAGCCTGAAATTATTTCACATGACCAGGGATGAGAGTGGGTTGTGATGAAAAAAAATCTGAAAAATTAGCCTGGGGTCTGGGGGCCACAGGCCCCCAGTCAGGCCCAGGGGCAAAGCCCTGGTTAGGATCCAGTTCATGGATTTTAGAGATTTTTTACCCGAAAACCATTAATTTCATCATCAAAATTTTTACAAATTATGTTGAAATACCATCCCCTGTTTGCTTAAAAAATTGACAGTTATACAAAAGTAAAAAGACCAACTACACTTATGTAAAGGAAACATTGACGTAGGTGGTTTGTGTAAATTTTGCATATACATTCCAGGTGAGGTGAACACCAACATGACACTTCAAATGTGCTGCTCTAAATCCAAACTAAGGAACACATTCCCTGCGATATTAAATAATGCTTTATCACGAGTACTTATATAAAATATGCAAATTTGATCACTGTACATTCTTACCTCATACTTGTACAAGTGAAGTCCCAAACTGTTTATATGATTTATCAAAACATTTTTACTTTGGTTCTATAAAGTTTTGGCTATTTACAATATATACAACTATTTACAGTTTCATGGTGCAGAACGTTTATTTCTTCTTCATTCTGAGCTTGTTAGTCCTCTCCCTCTTTTTAGCCAACTCCTCTTGATTTTTCACATGCTCCAGCCTTGCTTTCATTTGCTCCCAGTCTAACACCTCCTTGGCCTTTCTCTTACTCTGCATGCTTGTGCTTGGCACAGCCAGTGATGTCTGGGTGGCTTTCTTCAGGTCTCTCCTTGCCTGAAGTTCAGCCTTGTACTTAGAATAAAACATCTTCATGTTTCCCATCAGCAAAATACTCCAGTGGTGTCTTCTGACTTGCTCCCATATGGTGGCTCACCATCTGCACTGCACTTAGTGTGTGGATCTCCATGCGGCAGGACTTTTGGTTGAGGATGTCCGCAATGATGTTGAAGGAGCCTTAGACCTGTGGACCATGGAAGTAGGACAGCAAAACATGGACCATCTTCGTTAGTGTTGGATACACATCCAGGAAAAGCTGGTTTTACCACCAATGGTTGTTCCGGTGCTTGAAGTTGTGCCGCTGGTGCCGGAAAGGTGAGTTTGACCTGTTGAAAAGCACTTGAAATCGAATAGTTGCTTTTCAATAGAAATGCCTGCTTTCAGTGTTTCACAGAAGTTGCGTGACTCTGTAAAGCCTTCCATCCTCTGGTGATACCGTCATTTTTCTATCCAACCAGTTCCATCGAAACTTGTTTTTCAGATCCATATCGATCTCACTCACTTTAGCTTCGTTACGAGTCTCAATAACATTTGACATGTTGATTGATACAAAACTACATACACGAGTATTGATGCAGTGACTTTTTTCCTCAATATATTTCCACACGTGCAAAGAACCAATCATGTAGCGCGGGAAGGTGGTTTAAGAAGGTGAATACAGGTTGTTTGTCATTCAGCAAATGCTGATACAGGGGCGATTCACAACACGAGACATTGGTTATACACCAAATACAAACTAAAGGCAAACTAATGTCTTACGAGAAAGTACAATATTCAAAATGGATGGATTACAAATCTGTGAATTATAAACATTACACGAGTCCTGACTCAGCTGGCGGAGAGTCAGTACAGCTGCCCAGAAATAATACCAGACCCTACCCCCCTAAAATTTTCTCAATTGATTTGCAATAATACAAAAAGGGTCCATTTTGACTGAAAAAAAAAAAGCAGGATTCGGCCAAAAAGAGGAAAACTCTCGTCCCTAAATGACTGTCTCTTTTCAATAAACACATCTCAGGTATCATATTATCATGTGCTAGTTATCATAAATTGCCAGGAACACATGATGCTTGGAAAAGAGTCATCAGGTGATCATAATACGAACAGCATGAATTCACATGAGTTGCATGATCAGGTTTTTTGGTATAAACCCTCTTCCCAAAAGAGTGTCAATCCTTCAGCAATTTAAACAATCATTAATGTTCTCATAAACTCTTCCTAATTACTTTGTGTTCAAATGCATGTTGTGTGTGATAGAAAGCAGAGCAGACTCAAAAAAGACACTCCACACCCACCCCACACTTTCCCATGAGTTGTGCACAACATTATTATGATAAATTGGATTCTGCAGTCTCTATAAACAGTCACTCAGTATTGCTCTGATTCACAGGCACATACATAAAAATCTGGTAAAAATAATATAAAGTGAGAATTAATCTGAATTCTTCAATCTGATACCTCAGAAGGTGCTGATGAAGTTTGTATTAAGAGCATGGTTCTGAAAACAGCGCCAGCTACCACAACTTCACACACACACACAACCAAAGATTGTACACTAATTTTGTTGGACTGCTTTTAGCTTTGATCAAATTGCATCACAAGCCATGACACTGATTTGACAAACATAAACATCACAACATTTATTTCTGTCCACAGTTGGGCTCATTTTCCACTGACACATTAAATTGATGACAGGAAAACTGAACCACTCCATAAAGTCTTCTCCAACACATGACAGACTTTAAATATGATCAAAATCAGGACTCCGATACCAGTTCATGTGTGAAAATGATTCCTCAAGGTTAATGGTCTGCCCTGAACTACACACTCAATATTTCAGCCCTAATTTTCATTGATTGAATAACTTTTCACTCAGTACATTCAGATCATCAGCTGACTTCATATGTTGCTGAGCCTTGACCTGGCCAGTTGATGTAACGGTGCCATGATAAGCACACAAGTTAATAAGGACTAAAGGTATTCCACTATAAGAGTGTGTGCAACTTGTTTCTTTTTTGGGTGGGTAGAGATTTCGAAATGCTTGCTTTCAGGAATCACTGTTTCGAAAGTAACAGCTCAATCATAGAGACTTGTACAACAAAACTGCTCGATTGAACAGAAAACCCTTTGGTCCGTGCTTTATTTTATTTTAAACAGACAGTAACTTTTCAGAACAGATAATACCAAGGGAGTCAAACTCTGAGTCAGAGTGTGCACTGAGGAGAATGACTACTACTGTTGTAGCATAACACATAACACTAATTTATTTTTGAGATTAAAAGTAACCATTAGGACAAACTTTACCAGAATTGTGTCGTTATTAAAAAAAATCTAGTACAGTGGTACCTCACCTTACGAAATTAATCCGATCCAGAAGTTGTTTCATAACCTGGATTTTTCGTAAGTTGAACCGCATTTTGCATGTAAAACACGTGATTCGTTCCACGGCAGCTAATACTACCTCCTAAACCCTTTAAAAAATACAAAAGTATACCCTTTAAGGCCTCCTTCTGCTTCAATATCGTACCGATGGTAGACAGGTTTGGCCATATTCCTTTGCGATATCATTCAACAGCATGCCACGATCCCACTTCTTATTTTTACTCGCATCGGGAATCACACGTGTGTGGACGTGTGTGTGTGTGTGTGTGTGCGCGCACGCGCGCGTGTTCACCATGTCTTCTTAGCAGCGTTAGAATCTTACAAATGTTTATGCAAGGTTAAAAGCCTGAGCCTAAAAATAAAGTTGCAATGAGCCCACTCGAAAAACTCACAAAACAACAGTAAGATGTAGCTCCATGACAGCCAATGGGAGGGAGCTGCATCATCCCTCCTAGCCAATGGAAGGCCAGCGGGGCGGGATGTTGGGAGATAACCAATGGAAGGCCAGTGAGGCGGGATGTTGGGAGATAGCCAATAGGAGAGCAACCCGCGCATTGTTTGAATTTTTGAGATGGCGTTTTCGTAACGTGAATTTGTTTCGTATCCAGAGACAGAAATTTTAGGAAAATGCGTTTCGTAACCTGGATTTTTCGTTTGTAGGGACTTTCGTAAGATGAGGTACCACTGTAGCTGGAAAATTGCTGTAGTATAAAAGAGATAAAACAATTTGTAACCTGGTGTTACATAAAAATAATCATGTGGTAGCTTTGTTAGGTTGGATCATATCACCCTCTTGTTTTCATTTTTTAATAAAGCAGTCCATCCTTTATGCCTTACAATATACATTAGACTAATTTACAACAATATATCCCTCCATTTGCCTGACCTCCATCTATATAAGTTGCATCTAAGCTAGGATGACTTATTCCTGTTTAAGTCCGATTTCAGGATTTTTTTTTTTTTAGTTTTTGTCAATAATAATCATGAAAATGTAAAAAAAAAATAAAAAGTAATTAAAAAAAGTATAACCTTCATACAATCTAAAGTTTTTTATACTTCAGTATATATTGCATTGATTTAAAAAACAAAAAAAAATACTTCATGAAAACTTGCAAGATGTTTTATTGATACATTACTAATTTTTAAATTCATCTAAATTGATTCCAATCTGTAAACTTAAGAACTGAACTTTCAGGCTAACAGCCATACTTCTGAGTGAAAGAATTTTTAAATTGATATCATTATGATCAAACATGGCTAGCAAAACAAACAAAAACCCTGACTACTATCACTAGTTCATTAGGACAGAAAAACAAATATAAATACTAGTCATATTTTTCATATTTGGATGAGGGTCCTTTCCAGTCAATCTTTCCTGCATGAAGTTTGAAACCCATTTACCAAATACTTGGGTTTCCTTCCTTGAGATGCTCTTTTGACAGGCTTTTCCTGCTTGCCTCCCTAAGTTGTTTGTTGCTTGCATGTCCTTGTGCCTCGATTATCTTTTCAGTAAGTGAAAAGCATGTACAGTTTGTCCACTTGGCCGCTTTAAGCAACTCTTGGATTGCTCTTCAGGAATGTTTTGGGATGTTATCCATGGTTTTGCAACACATCAGTGAAGCTCAGCAACAGGTCCCACTCCTGCTATTAGCAGTCACATTATGTCCCTGAGAGGACATACATGCACCTGCCAGAACACTGCTTGTTAAACAGCTGTGGTGTGCTTAGGTTCACAGGCCCTTGATTTCTTCTCCATACTCTTCTCTATATATCTTTCTGCTTGTACAAATCAAATACAGTGGTACCTCACCTTATGCAAGACCCAACAAATAAAAGATTCAAGTTACGAAACGCATTTACCTAAAATTTGTCTCTGATACGAAAATAATTCACGTTACGAAACGCGCCATCTCAAAAATTCAAACAATGCGTGAGTTGCTCTCCCATTGGCTATCTCCCAACACCCCGCCCTGCTGGCCTCCCATTGGCTAGGAGGGAGCTGCATCTCCATAATACCCATGATTCTTTTCATGTGCCTTCGTCCATTGGCTAGGAGGGAGCTGTATCGCCATAACACCAATGATGCTTTTCGTGTGCCCATTGTTCGTCACGGAGTTCTAACATGCATAAAGAACAGAGTTACTGTTGTTCCGTGAGTTTCATGAGTTTTTTCGAGTGTGCTCATTGTAATTTTATTTTTCGTTCTTCATCATGGGCCTCAAGAAAGTGATTCCCGGTGCGACTGAAAAGAAGCGGGCTCTGTTATCAATAGAAGTGAAACAGGAGATGATAAAAAAATATGAAATTGGGATACGGTTGAGTGATATCGCAAAGGAATATGGACGAAACCCCCCTACCATCAAAATGATATTGAAGCAGAAGGAGGCCTTAAAAATGACGAACCCTTTGAAAGACCTCTCTGTGATATCGAGAAAGAGGTCATCACTGAACGACGAGATGGAGAGACTGTTACTCCTTTGGATAAAGGAGAAAGAAATTACTGGCGATACAATGATGGAGGTGATTATTTTGGAAAAAGCAACCGCCATATTTAAGGACCTCGTGAAGTAGGGTGGGAGTGAGAGTTCTTCGGACCAGCAACTCCCGGAGTTTAAAGCATCGCATAGGTGGTTCGAGAATTTTAAGAAAAGGACTGGGATCCACTCTGTTGTATGGCATGGCGAGGCATTGAGTTCAGACCAGAAGGCGGCAGAAGAATTTATAAAAAAATTCGAACAACTTGTCGTGGAAGATGGGTACATTCCACAGCAAGTTTTTAATTGTGACGAGACTGGACTCTTCTGGAAGAAGATGCCTCGCCGCACCTTCATCACAGCTGAGAAGAAGAAAATGCCAGGCCACAAGCCAATGAAGGACCACCTTACTCTTGCACTCTGTTGTAATGCCAGTGAAGATCGCAAGAATAAGCCCCTGTTAGTCTACCACTTGTAAAATCCCCAAGCCTTCAAAGCTTACAAAATACTGAAAGAGAAACTGAACGTCATGTGGAGGGCCAACGCCAAGGCCTGGGTCATCTGACAATTTTTTTTTTTTGAGTGGGTGAACTTGGTGTTTGGCCCTTCTGTGAAAAAGTTCCTCGACGAGAACAACCTTCCCCTCAAGTGTCTGCTGATTCTTGACAATGGCCCCGCCCACCCACCCAGCCTCGAAGACGATATCCTGGAGGAGTTCTCCTTCATTAAGGTGTTGTACCTTCCTCCAAACACCACTCCTCTCCTCCAGCCCATGGACCAGCAAGTCATTTCAAATTTCAAAAAACTTTACACAAAATTTCTTTTTAAGAGGTGTTTTGACATCACGGAAAATATCCAGCTTACCCTTTATGAATTTTGGAAGCACCACTTCGACATCGTTGTGTGCTTGAAGTTGATTGACATGGCTGGGCAGGAGGTGACCAGTCTGTCTTCCTTTCGGCTTTATCCCTTTTACTCGGGAGTCGCCACAGCGAATCATCTGATTCACACGTTTGATTTGGCATAGGTTTTTACGTCGGATGCCCTTCCTGGCACAACCCTTTTTAGCAAGGGACAGAAACACGCTGACGACTGGGGGGAACAGTGACAACCTTGTGGAGAGTGGGACTCGAACCCCCAACCTTTGGATCAGCGATCCAGCGCCCAGACGTACCCTTAATGCTGCTTGGAGGAAGCTGTGGCTGCATGCCGTTGCTAAGAGAGACTTCAAGGTGGAGGGCAAGCCTCAACCTCAGTCTGAGGTGGACGAAATTGTGTCGCTGGGAAAGGCCATGGGGCTGGAGGTCAATGAGGAGGACATTGACGAGTTGGTCGCAGAGCACCAAGAAAAACTCTCAATGGAGGAGCTGAAGGAGCTGGAGGTGATGCAACGCTCGGCAATGCACGAGGAATTCAGTGAAGAGGAGGAGGCGGCAGCCATCATTCCATCAGCACGAATAAAAGAAATGCTGGTGAAATTTCACGAACGTTCCGAATTCGTGGAAAAAAACATCCAGAAAAAGTGTTCACTAGTCGTGCTATCGCCCACTTTGACGACGTATGCCTTGTGCATTTTAGGAACATTATGAAAAGTCACAAAGGCAATTGTCATTGGATCGATATTTCACTAAACGTCCGTCAACAAGCACTGCTGAAGGTGAAAGTGAACCCAAACAGGCAAAAAGCAGTACCGATAATTAAAAGCGAAAAAAAAAAAAAAAAAAAAAAACATAAAACAGAAAAATGTAAATATATATATCTATCTATATATATCTATATGTCTATCTATCTATCTCTCTCTCTATATATATATATATACATATATATATATATACATACATATATATATATATATACATACACATATATATATATATATATATATATATATATACATACATATATATATATATACATACATATATATATACATACATATATATATATATATATAAAGTTTCGTTTTAATTTAATGTTAAGTTCATCTGATTTCAAAATTTTAAGTTAAATGTATTAATTTCAGTGGAATTAAGTTGTTTAATAAATTTTTTATGTTTAATAAAAAGGGGCAGTGGTGGTCTGGTGGTATAGGGCGCTGGATTGCTGATCCTAAGGTTGGGAGTTCAAGTCCCACTCTCCAAAGGGTTGTCACTGTCCCACCCAGTGCAGAAAACTGGGTCATCAAAGGCGGGCCATGTCTCTCACTGTCTATGGTTAGAGCCATGTAAAAGAACTATTGCTGACTTTCGTAAAAAGTAGCTGCAAAGCCGTCAGCGTGTCTCTGTTCCTTGATAAAGGGTTGTGTCAGGAAGAGCATCCGACGTAAAAACCTATGCCAAATCAAACACGCGAATCATTTGCTGTGGCGACCCATCTGATAAAGGGAAAAGGCCGAAAGGAAATCTCTCAATAAATATTTAATAATGGTTTAATAAATCTGTGAATAAAATGGTTTATAAATAATTTTCTTGTATCATTTTAACACATATTTCATAAAAAAATTGGTGTACTTTAATAATTTTTAAAGGGTTTATGGGGTAGTATTGGGAGCCTTGCAACGAATCACACGTTTTACATATAAAATGCATCTCAACTTACAAAAAATTCAGGTTCCAAAACCACTTCTGGAATGGATTAATTTCATAAGGTGAGGTACCACTGTTTCGGTGTCATCTGAACAAAAATAGCAGCCCCATATTTTCTACTCTTTCTCCTCCTAAACATTACTTGTGGTTTTCATCTTGTGGTAAACCTGCTGTATTTACATTCTTGAAGGTGTTTCCTGATTGTAGACTTTGTCAATAACATGCTCACTTGCTCAAGTTTGTTCTTGACTTGACAGCACATAGAAAAAAAGCTTTTGTTCACCAAGGAAAAATCCTGGGGTCATCTGCCTTAGGTGTCTTCCACTGTCTTACTGAGCTCATCAGTATATTCCTTCATTTTAGGAACATGTTAAAATACAGGGAACCCTCACTTTCTGTGATTAATTGGGACCGAGATCCCCATGCAACCATTGAAATCCACAAAGTAGGATCTGAAGCCGATGGTGATGGAAGGACGATGGGCAGTTAAAGCAATATTTTTATTATTTTGGTTCACAACCTAGAAATTAAACTAAAATTCAACACTAAAACTGTATCCCAAGTAGGGTGGCAAAGGACAAGAACAGTTCTGGCAATTTTCTTGAAACTTTCTATGATAAGCTGGGCAGAGACGGAACTGATTTTGCATTTAATCTGACTTCTAACTTGGAAAAAGCTGATTTGTTTCACTTAATCCTAATTAGGGTTCACGAGCAGGAGATACTGGTGCCCATCTCAGCCGACTCTGGATGAGGGCAGAGTATACTCTGGACACCTCGCCAGGCCATCGCAGTGTAAAAACAAGCTATGCAGCTCCTCGTTACTAAAGTAAGAAATTATTATTTTACAGCTTCTCACCATAGACAGTGAGAGACATGGCCGCCCTTTGATAACCCAGTTAACTGCACCGGGGAGACAGCAGTGACAACCGTTGATACTTGGGCTTGAACCCCTGACCTTGGGATCAGCATTCCAACTGAAAAGTTCTAAGATTTTGCAACTTTCATCTTGACAACTTCTTAACAATATACAGATAAATTTACAAAAATGTGCATTGCCTAAAAACTATGGAACTGATTGATTGATACCAGGGACTTTATAACAGATGAGGGCTATTTAGCACATATTAAGTGCAGGAATTCCAGTTTTGAATGAGAATAGAGATTATATAGTCCATTTTTTAAAACATTTATTGACTTTATCATGTTTTAATATTCCCCACTCTCCAATCCCAAAATAGGCACAACTACAAGTACACTAGTTCGTAAATGCACCCGCAAGTTCGATTAAAAAAAAAAAATTATAAATCTACAATCAAATTTTCCAATTTCTGAGCCAGAACTGAAACGATTACAGGTTGATGGATGGACACACTGATGAATACTGAAAATCAAACAACATGGCAATGTTGCTGAGAAAAGACTCCTACCATGTAAATAGGAATGTATGAAAACAGCAGGGTAAATGTCTGCTATGATTTTTACCCAACAGTGCCTCAAATTCTGCGGCAGTGGTGGCCTGGTGGTAAAGGGTGCTGGGTCGCTGATCCTAAAGTTGGGGGTTCGAGTCTCACTCTCCACAAGGTTGTCACTGGCCCCCAGTGCAGCTTACTGGGTTATCAAAGGCTGGCCATGTCTCTCACTGTCTATGGTGAGAGGCATGTAAAAGAACCATTGCTGACTTTCGTAAAGAGTAGCTGCAAAACCATCAGCCTGTTTCTGTCCCTTGCTAAAAAGGGTTGTGTCAGGAAAGGCATCTGACATAAAAAACCTATGCAAAATCAAATGTGCGAATCAGATGATTCACTGTGGAGACCCCTGAAAAAGGGAAACAGCCGAAAGGAAAAGAAGAAGACACTCATCAGGTTCGAGTCCCACTCTTCACAAGGTTGTCACTGCCCCCCAATGTGCAGCTAACTGGGTTATCAAAGGCGGGCCATGTCTCTCGCTGTCTATGGTATGAGGCATGTAAAAGAACCATTGCTGACTTTCGGAAAGAGTAGCTGCATAGCCGTCAGCGTGTTTCTGTCCCTTGCTAAAGGGTTGTGTGGCGACCCCTGAAAAAAGGGAAAAGCCGAAAGGAAAAGAAGAAGAGTTCCTCAAATTATGACTTGGGACAGCACAGCCATAAATGCTTGGTTTCTATTAAGGCAACAATACAGTAGGCCCCCATTTTCCACAATTTTTCAGATTCCGGCCCTTCCCATGGATGAAGAAAATCTGTGAGTTATTGGCGCAGTTTTAAAACCATATGTATGATATTACATGCACTAAAATATGCTTTTTAAACACATTCTGTAGACAGTGTTACTCATTAATACAGTAATAATGCAGTAAAATGTAGTCATGATTAAGTAAGAACTTTTTAATTTTGCACTGTGATAAAATTTATTAATGAATAAAGCGCTTAGGCTCCTTACCAGAAGCTAGAGAAGATGCAGGGTGTTTGAGTGGCATCATAGGGCTTAAATAATAATTAAAAACACACTAAATTAACCATGAATTCACAATTGAAGCAATCACGTTGATGACACGCGTGCGAAGGAGAAAACAAAAGAAGTGTACACATCATCTGCAACCAATCAGCAGGAGGGAGAAACAAAAGGTCTCAGACATTGGCTAAATTTGAATCACGTGCCAGTAACTTCCGGGTTTACCACTAATCGGGAAGTTTGATAATAATGTAATAAAATGTAGTAGTGATTAAGTAAAAATATTTAAATTTTGTACTTTGATAATGTTTATGAATAAAGCGCTTAGGCACCATACCAGAATCTAGAGAAAATGCAGGGCGTTTGAGTGACATCATACGGCTTAAATAATCACTAAAAACACACTAAAAAAGTTACTTCGTAATTCAAGCAATCACATTGATAACTTATGCACGAAGGAGAAAAAAAAGATGTGTACACATCATCTGCAACCAATCAGCAGGAGGGAAAAACAAAGGCTCTTAGCCAATTTGAATCACGTGCCAGTTACGGGCCGGGTTTGTGGCCAATTCGCAAGCATGCAGGAGCACGTGCACTGAACTGCGAATGGTCAAGGGCCTACTGTACACCCAAGCTCATAAACACATGTTAAATTAATCTAAATAAAGTACTGTAAACCTTAAACAGGGTAAATTTCTCTTTCACCGAACTGAGTGGGAGGGAGGGTGTACACCAATACCGTTTTTTTTTTTTTTTTTTTAAACACCATCACAGTAGCAGTAGGTGATCAACAGGTGGGAGGAGATTTGTATACCAACTCCCTAAACACATCTTTCCCAACAGTCTATCTACTCCAAGCCTTCTGTCTGGACAATTATTTGCTGGTGTTATCAGTAGGAGCTCTAAATTCCATCAGCAGCTCCTGGTTTTACCACAAAGCGTTCCATAACTGAAAGGCGGCGTCCGGGTTCAGTGGTGTCAGCATGGCTGCGTTTATGCTGCCGATAGAAAGCACAAAGAGCTCCGAGGCTCTGCAACTCTGTCAACAGCAGGATATTGCTTCAGCCAGAATAAAAGAGTGCTTAGCAGAGAGAATTCGCCTTCTGCATGCAATCAGACAGATGCGAATGCAAGAACTGGTGGCTAAGCAGGGTGCACAATATCCTAACAAGGGTTTAAAGGAGTGGGCTTTCATCCTTGCATTACCAAACGTGGGCTCATTCAAAGAGAAACGGAGAACCAAACATGCACGTGGCGTGCTGCTCGCAACAGACGAAGCCAGGGATCAGCAAGAAAGCTATCGAGGGGTGACAGCTGCACTGAATCAGGATGCTGAAATGGCATTCTGTTTCTTCTTGGTTACAAATACACACACACACACATATATATATATATATATATATATGCACACACACACACACACACACATACATACAGACATGATGGGATCAAGAGGCAGTCAAGGTATATGTCATATCATATCATATCTGGTTTATTAAAGAGCTGAAAACAGCACATCAGGGGTGTCATCGTTATCAGAAAATCATCAAGGGGAAAAAAGTGCGAGACCTAACGGGATGCGGGTTTGCTGGTTATTTTTTTCAAAACCGCACATCTTAAATAATTATATGTACAGTACACTTTTAAGCCATAAACTGCCATTAAAAAACATTTAGGTTGAAGATAACAGAGAGGTGCCTGCATACCTGAGTGATTTTGGTTTGAACTGAAGAAATAATGGTGGATGAAACTTGTTTGTCTTTTTCCTGTGAGGCATCCCTGTAGAAGCAAACACAAAAAGGATGAGATATGTGTCCAGACAAAAAGATGTAGTTTTAAGAAGCTGCCTTTAACTTTTAACTACAAGTACCGACTTGAGATGACAGGAAGTCCAAATGTTTGACAAGAAAATAAAATAATTAAAAAAAAAAAAAAAAAACCTTGGGAAATGCTATAAAGTATTCATTCATCCATCTGAGAAGAACTGAGAAGACAAGAGAGGCAAATAACCCTACAGGCTTAACTTTTTTTTTTTTTTTGAGAAATCTGAAAAAATTCAGATGAACTACTTTCATACACAGATGCCCCCTGTGGTGATTTGAATAAAACAAACAATAATCGGGAAAGAACCACACTAAGAAATGCAGTGTGTTCTCTTCATTCCTTCTTTTTCCTTCCATGCGTCAGAAACACATTCTGAGTTGGAAAACGCTCGGCGCATTCGACGCTTTCATGTTTCATTCAACAGGTCATTAGTCTAGATGTAAGACTATGCCAAAACTGCAGGGAACTTTAAAAGGAAAGTATTTTTTGTTATAATGGTAATGAAAAATTCACTAAGAACACTGTGGGACACTTCTGTGAGACATATTGCGGGGTGGGGGGTGGGGGAGGGGGGGGTCGTCGTCTAAAAGCACAGTCATATATTCACAATACACACCTCAGACTCTCCAAGCATACAGAATTAGTATAACATTTCTTTACCTGGAGCTTCTTAAACTGGATGCGGGACTAGATGTAGGGGACGAGCTAGCAGTATGGGTCGACACCTTCCTTTTAGATCTCCCACGATGTGATGAGGCTATGGGTGAATTGGAGCGGGGCTTTGAGCGATGCACTGATTTTGACGACTTCTTACTCCTTTCTCGTGGCGACCTGAGACAAACATACATATGTAAAGGTTTAGCAACTCAAACAAAGTACATGCATAGTTAAATGTATTCCTTGATCATTGGTAACCACTTCAATGGTTACCCACCATCAACCACTTCAAAGCCTTCGAAGCAGGGGGACACTTGTGCAAGTGGTGGGAATACATCCTGGTTGGGATGCTACTCCATCAGACCCAGAGAGAGCTGATGATCAAATTGGTGATCCTAGCCCTGTGAAGCAGTGAAACGTGTCACCACGCCTTTCCAACACTTCAATCACAGCTCGTGGCCCTTAATGGTATATAATCCACGACCTTGGATTATTATTTGTGTGGCACTTCTTCTCCAGGTTCATGTGGATATTCTGCCAGTAGAAAATTCGATTGGCTATGCTAAATTGCCTATAGGCATCAATGTGTGTACAAGGTGACCTACAATAGACTGCCAGCCAAAAACGAAGTGCTTTCCGTCTCCCATAAGGTCTTCTTGAAACAGGCTCCGTTTCCTCTGTGACCTTCAGCAGAAAAATTTACTCATGGAAGAAAAATTAATGATAATAGGCTGTCAGTGCTTACAAGCACTGGTCTAATTCTCTTCAGATAAATGACTCCACTCAGACTTTGACCCAATCCCAATTCCCCCTTCAACTTACCACTTGGACCTCCGTCTATTTCACAATGCCCTATTTAGAATATGGTGGTCCATTTTTTATGGAATTTAGGAGCAGTGGTCAGCTAATTCGCCAATTGATGCATTTTCAGATGCAGGTTCCCAAACCCGGGGTGGCTAAATTGAAATTGGGCCTTACATACATTATTACATACATTAGATACAATTTTGCACCAAAAGTGATACATTACCCTCTGAAATAAAGGTTGTGATATCTACTATGAGTCTTGAGCACCGACTTGCTTAATAGTGGAAAAAACCATGCAGGCCACTGTTCTGGTTCCTCCAAATGTCAAACTCCTGAGGCTTTATGGCCATTCACCATCCAGCAGTTAGGAAACAATTATTCTTATGCCAACATGAAAAATAGTACACATGAAAAAAAACATGGGGGGGGGGGGGGACCCTGTTTTTTTTTTTTTTCCGTCTCGAGAGAATATGGAGCTCGGGGTAGAGTCAAGTTAGCAGTAGTGTGTAATATGCACTACACAGCAGTACAATCAATATGAAAGAACATAGCACTATAGCGTACTTGTGCAAAAGCTCTTGAGAAATTATGTCAAGCTGGGTTTCAGTTCCAGGACTGCAGGGTGATCAAGTAAGTAATTTCCGAGTTTAATGCAATCGGACATGACTCATGTGCACGAATTTGGACTTACTCGCTCTTTTAATGACAGATCAGAAGGCGGCTTTGTACTCCTTGAAAGGTAAGAACTCATTTGCAAGCTTAGGAAGTCCATAATTAGGTCCTTATCACAAAACTCAGCAAAAACCTGGACAATTTATGTGCACAGTTGTAAATGTACTTGCGGAAAGACTTGTTGCATGATGTTCTTGCACACTCTGCACAACTAGGAGCAAAGAACAGAACGATGAGCTGAGTCATAGTCAGAAGATATCAGTGGTTCGAGAGAAGGGGGAAATTGTTGGTGTTGGTTTAGCTACTGTCTGCATGTTCATTCTGGAGTTTGAAATAACGTAATTGCTTGAGATAGTACTATCACATCTCCATACGTCAGTGCTTCTCAATTATTTTCTGTCGCGCCCCCTTAGGAAGAGAAAAACATTTGGTGTCCCCCTATATAAATAGTGTTATTTGTCTAAAAATTATTATATGTAATCCTCTGCACAACACTGTATCCTTATTAACATTATAAAATACAAAAAAAGGAAGAAATATAGATCAACTTTCAACAAAGAATAACTCTAAATCTTTTTTTAAAGACTAAAAAATTTTTGTTAAAGTGCATCAATTTGCCTGAAATTAAAAAAAACGAATCCTTATTTAAACTGTCAACATTTTTTATCAACAATTTGAACCACCTGATACTGAAAATAAAAAGTGAAATAAAATCAATGAATAATAATCAATTTAAATTGATCAGCAATATTAACTCAATACAAAATACAATTTGTATTATTTTTATGTCAAAATGATTAAGTCCAGATTAATGGTACAATAAACACGTTTGCAGTGCACAGCTTTTCGAGGCCGGGTTTAAAGCACAATACTGAACTCTCCGCTCCTGCTCAATGCTGAACTGGGACCTGGACTTATTCGCACTGTACTGATGTCATCCAGCATGACGGAGACTGTTTGTGCTGCAGGTAGGATCAGTTCCTCTGCTGTGGGGTTTTCTACACTGAGTAGTTTGGTACTCCTCCTTATATATAATAATATATAGTGCACCCCACTATTTGAGAACCACTGCCATACCTATAAATATGGATGAAAACCTAACACATAGATTGAGGCACTGCCTAAACATGGAGTGTGCACACACTCGAAGCAGTGGGCTGCCACACACAGTGCATCTAGACAGCAATTCGAGGTTTGGTGCATTGCTCAAAGGCACTTTAGCCATGAAGGTGGATGAAGGAAAGGTCCCCCACCTACCGTTACTCAGGATCAACTCGGCAACACAGCATTCTTATTGGGTTTTCTGTGGCATGGGCATGAGACATCCCTCGAAATCATATTACGTGCCTAAACAAATGTTTGCATGAACTTTAAATATGTTTAGTGGCATGAAAAAGTGACTAGTTTATGCTAAAAGTTGAAGGTTTAGATATGCACCAACACTAGGACTGACATGGACAGGAACTGGTGGTCAACTCAGCAGACAAAACAAAAGCTGCCTTCCTTTATTATTTGGCAGGAATGCTTGTAATTCCTTCTTGGGCAGAAGGGAACAGGATCACAAAATTTAGTTCAATGCATAGTTCTAGACTGAGGTGTTTGGGTTATGGTATGCCATTCATGAATAACTGTAAAGACTCTCAAAACATGCAACTGCAGTTTATGTTTAATGATTATAAAATCGATATTCATGCTCATACCAGACTGCCTCTGCAGTCGCAAATGTGGAGCCGGTGGTGTAGTGGATAGTTCCAACTGTAAACAGCCCAAAGGACTTTACCTTAACCGTAGTCGCAAAGTTCTCATTTCAGAACTCTCTTGTGCTTCAACATTTTTCAAAGCTGTAAGGTACAGGGTGGTGGCTAAACAGTTCCTCCAGTTTTTTCCGAAAGTCCAAGAGTCAGAAACACCAACCCCCATGATGGCAGCTCTGCTGACTCTCAGAATTTGTGCTAGTTATCTTTTCTTCTCAATCTTAAGATGACGCTCCATTCCAGACTACATTACTTTCATGTGGCAGTAGATTTTCTTTAAAATGACATGAGGCATGGTATCTAAGGATAGAGATGTTATAACAAATGTTTTAAAGCTGAAATGCTGTGCGCATGGTACTGGCAAACACCATGGGAATCAAGCTCTCAGCTGAAAGCTGCTGCAATTCCTGGCCTTGCTTCTTCTCTCATCACACATGCTGAGAAAAATCTTCTCCAGAAGAAAAAAAGACTTTAATGACACAAGATGGCACTTTGACTGACTGACATAGCAATGCCAGACAGTGGGATAAGTTCTGTCATGTTTAAATGACCCCTAAATAGACAGAGGCACATGCTCAGGCCCCCAACACTTGTATACCATGTATTCCCTTATTGAATATAACCCAAAGCAGGCTTCCTTACTGCTTAAGGCTGTGTTAAAGTCTGTTCATGAGGCAGGCTCTCTGTAGCATGCTTGACAGCCCAAACGTTTCCAGTGGACAGCAAATATAACATCCTGAAGATGCGCTCACTGTGGTAAAAACTATATTTCAGAAACCTAAAGGCCCCTTATCTACATATATGAGACAAACTCCACGAAGCTTGCTGCCCAGTGCCAAGACTTTAATTCCTTCTTGGACACACACAGAAATGAAAAGGCAGTACTAACAATTCAGAATCAAAGTCTTTAATCAACATACTTTCCAGTTGGAAAACCTACTGTGATTTCTGTTAACGTATGCTTCGGAATGTGGTGGCACCATGTTGAAACCGATACTACTTTTACATCTTTTTGATCAGGGGCATTTGGGACTCCCTTGGCTATTTCCAGCAGTTTCTGCTACTCACTCTGCAATTTCCAGTTTCTACTGTGACTGGGGATTTCCCCTGCTTGTCCATTTATTGTTTTTATGAGATCACTGGTGTTCGTAAAATTATTACGTAAGCTTAATATTAATCTACCTCAAAACAAGATGATTACTTTTTCATCTTTGTATTTTTGCAAAAACGTCAACATGTATGTCCAAGGGTTATTAATTCATTGCATCCTGTCTCAGATGGATACGAAAACCATTACCACAGCCATTGTCAACATGTCAAAATACCATCACCCACAAGAGCACTTGGACTGAGCAAACCTCGGCCAAGCCTAGCAATCCCCATATGAACCAAAATATCAAAAACTATCCGTTCTTACAATGATAAATAATTCTTGAAAAAATTCCCGTATGCACAATCAAATCCGGATCATCTCCAAATTCTGCCGCAGTCTTTAGAAAGCCTGACCTCTGAGAGAAATTTCAGGAACATCTTTTTGAATAATTCCGCTAACAAAAATACAAAGCATAACATCAATGACAGAGGTAAAAGCAATAAAAATAGGCTAATTGTGCAGGACTTGTACTTAGGCAAAGAATACAAATGATTCTGTGGGTTTCCATGATTATTGAAGAGGCAGTAAGTAATCAAATATTATCAACAATTTGAAGAGCCTACACTTATGCTTACTAGCCCACAGGAAGTAAAGAGCTTGGGTCATTCGAAATTATGCAACTAATTATGCTGTTATGTCTGAACAAAGTTAATAAGGATATAAAGTTAAGGTGAACCATTTTTATTTAAAAATGACATAAAGAAAGAAAGAAAAATAAATAAAAAACATGCATGCTTCAGATTTATTTTCTGTAAACTGTTGAGGACTTAACCCCCGCCCCCAAAAACAAGAAACACCAAAAAAAGACTGATGCTGAGTCTACATAATCTTTTAGGCAACACAACACTCCAAGAGAAACATGTACCTGGATCTAGATCTGGAGCGCTTCCTGCCCAGGCTTGGACTGCTGCCAAGGCGATAGGTGCTGCCTCCATAACGTTCCCTCTCTCTTTCTCTTTCCTTTTCTCCACGCCGCCGCTCTCTCTTGCTGGGAGAATGTGACTGGGATCTGATGGCAAAAAGAGAGAACCGGAGAACCGGTACAGAATTAGCAAGTGATTCACAGCAGGGCAAACAACTGGGAAGCACAAGAACAGTGCTGTGCAAAAGTTTTTGCCCCTTACTAATGTTTTTTACACCTTTGTCGCACTTAACTTTTTCAGACCATCAAACAAATTAAAACATTACACAAAGATAACCCAATTTAAGAAAAAAATGCAGTTTTCCTGTTGTGATTTTACTTGTTAAGAGAAAAATCCGATCCAAACCTACATGAACCTCTGTTAAAAAGTAATTGCCCCCTTGTTAAAAGGTGAGTTAATTGTGATTAATCCTATTATTGGTGAAAACCGAGTTCAATTTCATGGCCAAACCCAGGCCTGATTGCTGTCAGACATTTCCAGTCAGGAGATCCATAACATAAAACCTGTCTGACAAGGTAAGGTAGGCCATACTGAACACACATCATGCTGCGATCCAGTGAGCTTCAAGAGCAAAAAAGAAAGAAAATTATAGAGATGCCTCAGTCTGGGAAAGGATACAAAGTCATTGGTAAATTTTTGGGACTCCAGCGGACCACTGTCCGAGTCATTATCCATAAATGGAGAAGGCATGGCATAGTGGTGATCCTTCCCAAGAGTGGCCGACCTACCAAAATTACTTCAAGAGCATGGCACAGACTAAGCAGAGAAGTCACAAAGGATCCAAAAACCACTTCTAAACAACTACAAGCCTCACTTGCCTCAGTTAATATCACTGTTCATTACTCCACCATCAGAAAGACATGAGGCAAAAATGGCAACCATGGAAGAGTTCCGAAGCGAAAGCCATTGTTGACAAAAAAGAATATCAAGGCATGACTCACTTATGCCAAGAATCATCTTGATCATCCCTAAAGCTTTTGGGAAAATGTCCTCGGGACTGATGGAAATAAAGTTGAACTTTTTGGGAGAAATGCATCCCTTTTCATGTGGGCCAAAAGAAAAGCTGCATTTGATAAAAAGAACATTGTGCCAACAGTGAAACATGGTGGTGGAAGTGTGATAATCTGGGCCTGCTTTGCTGCTTCAGGACCTGGGCAACTTGTGATTGATGGAACCATGAATTCTGTTCGCTATCAAAAAATCCTGATGAAGAATGTTTGACCATCAGTTCGAGACCTCAAGCTAAAGCGCACCTGGATTCTGCAGCAAGACAGTGATTCGAAGTACACCAACAAGTCCACTTCTGAATGGCTAAAAAAAAAAGAACAAAATGAGGGTTTAGGAGTGGCCTAGTCAAAGTCCTGACCTGAACCCAATGCTCTGACATGGTCTTAAAAAGGCTGTTCATACCCAAAAACCATTCAATCTGGTTAATCTTAAACAATTCTGTCGAGAAGAGTGGGCCAAAATCCCATCACAGTAATGTGAAAGACTCCTCACCTCTTATCGCAAACGCTTGACTGCAGTTATTGCTGCAAAAGGTGGTTCAACAAGCTATTAGGTTTATGGGGGGGCAATTACTTATTCACACGGGCCCTTGTAGGTTCAGATGTTTTTTCACTTAATAAATGCAATTGGCACTGAAAACTGCATTTTGTGTTTACTTGTGTTTTATCTTTGCACAACACTATATATATATATATATATAAATATGGATGACATTGACAAATGTGCATAAATATGTCAGAAATTGATTGGGGGCAAACACCTTTGTATATATATATATATATATATATATATATATATATATATATATATATATATATATATATATATATATGTATATATATATATATATATGTATATATATATATATTTATATATTGAATTCCTCCCACATAGTTCCTACTTCACAGGCTGTGAATTAATATTAAAAAATATTTTTTTATTGATACTTTAGCCCATCCTGTGTTCTTTTACACTCACTAATGACACAACTCCATTACTTTCCACATCATAGAAGTAAAATGTAAACTAACAACAACAACAACAAAAAGAAACTAGAAATAAAAAGATAATGCTTTAAGTATTGAAGACACAAGTGGTCCAAACTGTTAAAGAATTCTTAAAATAAGGTATGACTGAAATTTTTTGACTTGTGGGGTATAAAGCCCCACACCCCGCTTAGCCAAAGTACACCCCGCTTAGCCAAATGGCCCATCCACATCATTTAGCACTGGAGTTGGGTATTGCCCAGGTTTTTTGAATTGCGATTTCTAGTATGTATTGTGATATGTATTGCAATATATTGCAAGAAGAATCTAAATTAAAAGTGAGCCTGTTCTTGACAGTATTTTTTCTTTATTTCAAAAAGAGAAATCAACAACATTAAAAAACATTTTTAGCCATTAAAATAAAAATTCTAAGCATCAGAAAAAATCTACTTATGAAAAATTTAATGCTTTAAACTTTGGCACAAACATTAGCACTAAAACAGAACTGCATATTGAGCAAGATAAACTATTTAAACATATTAAATACACAAACATTATAAGTGCATCTAGTGCTTTTATTAGCATATTGTGAAGCCTTAATCATTAATGAATGCATATTAAATTTTTAAGGCGCGATTAAAGGTGGAGAATCATCCGCGCATGTGCAGAACTGTATCATGCCCGACTAGACCTCATCAGACCTGTGCCACTATGAGCAGTAGATTGATAAATTTATATATATAAAAATTAACATTACATGTAATACAGTATATTAATGCCATCATAGCGATGCGAATAGGCCTGCTGGGCACCTGCCGCACGTATAACACTCAGTGACATTCAGAGTGACAGCTCAGGAAAGTCCGTCAAACTTTAGAATTTTACAATAACAACATACAATATCATGTATCATATAAATCACAAGCATGATCATTATCCTGGAGAGAAGTGGAATGTAATTTACCGGAATCTGGACCGATTTGGAGCATGTTGAGCCTCAGGCTGAGTCTGCAAGTGGTGTGACGCAATTTTTTCAGAGTCGACAGAGATATTATTCCTGCGTTAAGCAAAAAAACAAACAAACAAAAAAATCCCCTGCACGGTGAATGTGCCTTGTTGGAGATCAGGTTCATGGGACCGCTTCCCTCTTTTGCTCATTTTAAAATAAATGTTTAAGGAAAAATCTCAATGCAGTAGGCCAGTAAATTTCTGAGCTATTAGCAACATGAACCGTGGTTTTGTTTGTACCGGGAATTTCTGTATCCTGTATTAAGACAAATTCTACTGGCCAAAGGCCTTCGTAACAGTTGCACTGCCAATCATGGCCTGGATCTTATTATACCTGTCTCTCCACATACTGAATGACTGTCGATAAGAGGACGTTAACACGATTGTGTCAGGATTACATGCCGGAACCTCTGTGGTCGCCATTTTTTTTCTTCAACTAAAGCATTACTTCTGGTTCTATTAGAGGGAATAGCCAAAGTTTTTTTTTTACTGTTCCGAAGTTTTCCGAATGCATGTAAAAAAAAAAGGTTTTGCTTCAGAGTATCACAATACGTATCGTTTGCATGTTAGAACTGGTTTAAACCAATAAACCGGTTTTATAGTGCAGCTCTATTTAGCACATGTATCTGATTTAGAGGTGAAAGAACCTGCTAAATAATCTTCCATTAGCCCTGTAGTTGAAAGGATGGCACAAGTGCCTTATTACGTTTTTCCAGTGTCTGAAAGCGCACGTAGTAATCCATATTATAATACTGAATATGTTTTCATATGACATACTTTACAGTACTTTACAGAGTACAGTAAATTACTTTATAGTAGAAAGAACATCTGCGGTTCCTGCGTGGCACATCAACAAGGTGCGTGACTTAACCCAGGGATTGCAAGTTAAAATCCAGGTTAATACCACAGTCAACTGTGACTGGTAGTCCATGGGAGCTAATTTGCCGAGCTCTCACATTAGGGAGGGGTAGTATACGCTCACTTCCCCGTCACTCACAGCGATCGCCAGCCAATCATGGGTGTCTGTGAACTCATTCATATGAGGGGTGGATAGCACTTTCCCTCCAAGTGTGTTAGACCGTCCCCAAATACGCATGCGCTGCAATTTAAAAAGAGGTGGGTGGATAACGTTGCCATGTACAGACGCTCCCCGACTTACGTTCATCCGTTTTACGTTTTTTTGATTTTACGGTTGTTGTTTTTTTTTTACAACAAAAAAAAAAAGAATAAAAATAAGTCAAATTTTGAGTTTAGACATACCTACGTAGTACGCTGACGTAATGACGCAGCATTCATTGTTTACAAACTACAGACTGAGTATGTGTGTATATATATATATATATATATATATATATATATATTATATGTGTGTGTGTGTGTGAAAATGAAGTTTCAATAGAAAGTCTTTGTTCTGTCTTTTTATTTTTACTTGTATTTGCTCTACGAAAAAGTATTGAGCACTCTCATATGGAAGGATCTACTCAGAAAATTCTCTCTCTCTCTCTCTCTATATATATATATATATATATATATATATATATATATATATATATATATATATATATATATATATACACATATACAGTGATACCTCAGCTCACGAACATAATTGGTTCCCAGAAAGTGTGTGTGTAGGGCGAAAAGTTCGTCTTCCAAACATTTATTTTCCATAAGAAACCATTAAAATGAGAATAATCCGTTCCCAGGTCCCCATAAAACATAATTTTCTACTAAATAAGCCTTAAAACTACACAAAAATATACCTTATTTTATGTATAATAAATGTGCTATTGTATTGTAATTAAATAAATAAACTGTACTGTATAATAAAGTCGTTTTATTTACCTTTGTGATGGTAGTTGATGGCTTGATGGAATGGAGTGGGAGGAGGAGGGAGGGAGGGACTTACTGTTTGGAAGGAGAGTTTGGAAACGTCTACTGTTTGGAAACACCCTTAGCCACACACGCACCCTTAATAGCTTCCTTGTTCTTAAGGGTGGGAGCAATGGTAGACTTAGCGTACTGGTACTGGGACGCTGAGTCACACAAACGCACACCTCGTTCGTGTTTTTCAATGATCTCCGCCTGTGGTGGGGTCTTTTTCGGTCCCATAATAGCAAAAGTACACTCAATATGGTCCAAAATGTCTAGCAAACACAAACCACTTCCACACTCAAAGAAAGGGAGTGACGAACTGTGATGCCGTGAGCGTGCGTCAGCTTCTCGTGGCCGCCACCGTGGCGCTGTTCGACCACGTGGTTTGATTCGTCCGCCGAAAACTAGTTCGTCAGCAGAGACTATATATGCTCGCAAATTTAATGTTCTTGAGGCGAAAAGTTCGTGAGCTTAAGCGTTCGTCAGCGGAGGTTTTACTGTATATATATATCTCAGTTATATAGTGTGTTACCCTTGTGGTAAGACGTCGTCTCTGTGATCTTTGTGTTTACACTATTTTGCGAACTTTTGTAACCCTAAGCAAATATGGTTGGTCAGAAGTGTAAGCCTACTAGAATGGGTGCAAGTCTCATACACAGAGATGAATTAACTATCTGCTCAGATCGGCACAATCTACCATGCATACTACTTTCGGTATTGAGCGCTTCACATATTGTAAGCGTTGATAGGCTGTTTTAAGCTTCATGTAAAGTAACTCGGTATAAATAAGTGACTTATTTGAATTTAATGTTGATATTATTTGATATTTTTGATATTATTTTACAATGTTATGTTTATAATAATTGATTTAGGGGTGTTTTATGAGATATGGTACTGGTATTTATGGATGTATAGTACAGTATGAGCGTCATACGTCACTGTAACAACTTGCTTTCGGCCGTCTGGAACCAATTAAAACCGTAAGTTGGGAAGCGTCTGTAATAGAGGGGTCGTGTGCATGCTTTTGCTCCTCCCTGTTGGGTGGTGGTCATTTTTTGGGAAGGCAATACCTGATGGGTCGGAATTGGAAAGAGCACACTTTCAAATTTTTTCACCACAGAAGCCGATTGGACAACAAACTAACTTTTTTAAAAACTTGTTCAGACAAAAATTAATGGGGTAAGTTCAGCGATACATACAATTCAGCTCCCCCCTCCCCCACAGACACAAGCGCCCATTTATAACCGCCTCATAAGGAGATTACACTAGTCGGAAAAAAAGATGTATGACACAAAAAGGGGAACCGTGTATTCACAAATAAAGCACTATACAACAACAAATGAGTTTTAACTGCCGAATTTCTAGAAGCCACTCACGAGATATACTTCAGAAAACTTTAGGAGGTGAACTTAAATTCATAGTTTGCAACCAGATTTACGCCTACTAACAAAGAAAATACACACCCTGACATGGCCGGTGTGATCTGACTGGTCCTCTATCTAAGAACAATATTTTAGGCATTAAACCTTTGAATCAAGACGACAGAGAGTAAAATTATCAATATTAAAACAATAAAAGACCTGAAATATTTCAGTTGGTGTGCAATTAATCTAAAATATATGAAAGTTTAATTTTTATCAGTACATTACAGAAAATAATGAACTTTATCACAATATGCAAATTTTTTGAGAAGGACCAGTATACTTATATTGAGACTTGGAGAAGGGAATGGCTTTCAGGATGTCAGTTAATATTGGGTATTACGGCTTCTATGTTGTTCTAAATGAGGAAGGTGAAAAGGAAAGCAGTATTGCTGGTATGCTTGATCTCTCATTAGCATTCTCCACAGGGAAAATCAGAGCACCTACTCAACGAGTGAAGGTTGGCAGGTCTACAAATGGCCTTTTTAATCCTTACTCTCATACAAGAAGAGTCATCACCCATGGTGGGTTCCCTGTGTTCTCTCAAAAGTGACTGAGCAAGTATGAAGGTAAAAAACGAAGAAGAAAAACCCCCAGATTTTTTATATATATATATATATATATATAGAGGATTTTCTGAGTAGATCCTTCCGTAGGAGAGTGCTCAATACTTTTTGGTAGAGCAAATAACAAAAGGACAGGACAAAGGCTTTCTATTGAAACTCCATTTATCACTACAGATCTGTTTCGAGGGGTGGTGAAACCATCCCCTCTCTTCAGGTGATTACAGAAGAATATTCTTCTGTAATCACCTGAAGAGAGGGGATGGTTTCACCACCCCTCGAAACAGATCTGTAGTGATAAATGGAGTTTCAATAGAAAGCCTTTGTCCTGTCCTTTTGTTTATATATATATATATATATATATATATATATATATATATATATATACACATACATACACACACACACACACACACACATACATATATATACACATACATATACACACACTGTATTTGATGTGATAAGCGCCCATGGTGCTTTAAAAATTGGAGTGGGTGGGCATTTATTAAAATGTTACCAGCGGAGTGGAAGGGTACGTGCTTATTACCATCGAGATGGAAAACATGAAGAATAACAGAACAAAAAGAGTTTTACTGGTATTTGTATTAATCATTTTTCGGTGTCAACCAAACTACTTACATGAAAGCTGAAAATAAACAGAAAACAGCATAATTAAAAAACAACAACAAAGAACATCCCTTACTTTTCCCTCTTGGTGCTGTTCCTTTAAACATTTTCGGGGAAGTAAAATCAAGCCAATCAACACAAATGTCAAAATCAACTTTAGCAAATGGCACGTTGAACCAATCAACACTAACATAAACAATAGCACATGGCCAGGAACGTCTTAATTTATGACGTTACTGAGCAGGAGAATTGGGTGAAAAATCCTCGTCATCACTTTCTGATAGGTCCATATGTGGCTCATCGCTCCATTCATTCAGAGCATCTGATAGTTTTGATGTAGCAGTTTCAAATTATTCTTGGGTTGTTGAACATTTTACCAAGAGAACACAGCAAAATATTTTCCTGTTTTATAAAGCATAGCGGAACAATCAAATGTGTTGTTACCGATGAACATTATAGACCTTTCCTATTGGCAGGGGGTCTTGAAATGCCATGTAAACTCACGGCTACAGGCAGTGAACGCCTCATTTTATGGCTAAAGATACTAATCGAATAAAATTGTTACGTTTGATCTACCATTTTGCTCCCAGAACACATGGGTGGTTATTAGACGCAGGACCGACCCCCCCCCAAAAAAAAAAAAAAAACAACAAACATGGGGGGGGGGGGGTGGTCCTTATTGGAGCAGGGCGCCTATTACGTTGAGTGTGTGTGTGTTTATGTGTGTATATATATATATATATATATATATATATATACACACACACACACACACACACACACACTAGTCCTCAAAAAAATTTGCATATTGTGATAAAGTTCATAATTTTCTGTAATGTACTGATAAAAATGAGACTTTCATATATTTTAGATTCATTGCACACCAACTGAAATATTTCAGGTGTTTTATTTTTTAATACTGATGATTTTGGCATACAGCTCATGAAAACCCAAAATTCCTATCTCAAAAAATTAGCCTATCATGAAAAGGTAGTCTAAACGAGCTATTAACCTAATCATTTGAATCAACAAATTACTCAAAACACCAGCAAAAGATTCCTGAAGCTTTTAAAAACTCCCAGCCTGGTTCATTACTCAAAACTGCAATCATGCGTAGGACTGCTGACCTGACTGCTGTCCAGAAGGCCATCATTGACACCCTCAAGCAAGAGAGTAAGACACAGAAAGAAATCTTTGAGCGAATAGGCTGTTCCCAGAGTGCTGTATCAAGGCACCTCAGTGAGACGTCTGTGGGAAGGAAAAAGTGAAAGAAGGGCCGATTCCAGACCTTGGGGGACCTGTGGAAGCAGTGGACTGAGTCTAGAGTCGAGACATCCAGAGCCACCATGCACAGGCGTGTGTAGGAAATGGGCTACAGATGCCGCATTCCCCAGGTCAAGCCACTTTTGAACCAGAAACAGCGGCAGAAGCGCCTGACCTGGATGACAGAGAAGCAGCACTAGACTGTTGCTAGTGGTCCAAAGTACTTTTTTTCGGATGGAAGCAAATTTTGCATGTCATTCGAAAATCAAGGTGCCTGAGTCTGGAGGAAGACTGGGGAGAAGGAAATGCCAAAATGCCTGAAGTCCAGTGTCAAGTACTCACATACAGTGATGGTCTGGGGTGCCATGTCAGCTGCTGGTGTTGGTCCACGGTGTTTAATCAAGGGCAGGGTCAATGCAGCTAGCTATCAGGAGATTTTGGAGCACTTCATGCTTCTGTCTGCTGAAAAGCTTTATGGGGATGAAGATTTCATTTTTCAGCACGACCTGGCACCTGCTCACATTGCCACAAACCACTAGTAAATGGTTTACTGACCATTGTATTATTGTGCTCAATTGGCCTGCCAACTCTCCTGACCTGAACCCCATAGAGAATCTGTGGGATAGTGTGAAGAGAAAGTTGATAGACACCAGACCCAACACTATGGATGAGCTTAAAGCCGTTATCGAAGCATCCTGGGCCTCCATAACACCTCAGCAGTGCTACAGGCTGATTGCCTCCATGCCACGCCGCATTGAAGCAGTCATTTCTGCAAAAGGATTCCCGACCAAGTGTTGAGTGCATAACTGAACATAATTATTTGAAGGTTGACTTTTTTGTATTAAAAACACTTTTTTTATTGGTCTGATGAAATATGCAAATTTTTTGATATAGGGATTTTGGGTTTTCATGAGCTGTATGCCAAAATCATCAGTATTAAAACAATAAAATACCTGAAATATTTCAGTTGGTGTGCAATGAATCTAAAATATATGGAAGTTTAATTTTTATCAGTACATTACAGAAAATAGTGAACTTTATCACAATATGCTAATTTTTTGAGAAGGACTAGAATGTACACACACACACACAAAACACAAAAAGTTAAGGATTTTTTCAATAAAAAACTGAAATTAAGGCCAATTCACAAAACCGAAAAAAAAAAAAAAAAAAAAATCTAGAAAATTTCCAGATATCCTTAACTTTTTGTTGTAACACACACACACACACACACACACACACACACATATATATATATACACACACACACACACACAGTAATCCCCTGCCACTTCACATTTCCTACTTCGCGTCCCGGCAATATCGCAGTACGCTGCCCAACATGCTCTGTTCTCCGATTGGCTGTGAATCAAGTAAGTAGATTGATCGAGATTATATTTCAAAGCATCCAACACATGGGGCTCCCTGTCTTTGTGTTCGAGCCGCATTGTTAGTTCGTTTACACTATGTATCAGCAGTTTTCCAGCCAAGCGCCCAAGTTTTTCTCTCTTTGTGCTCGTAAGTACTGTTGTATACAGTATTACTAAGGCCTTGAAAATAGCCCCAAAATGCCCAGGAAGTGTTAAGGTCTGTGCTAGTTGGCGGTGTTTAACTTTCTCTCTCTGCATACACTGGCGAGGCTGTTACCCGCAGGCGAAATCCAGAGTGCGCACCTAAATTCACTCATATGCTAGAGGAGCTCCGTGCTTGACACTAACAGTAATTTTGGTTTTTATGGTTTTCCCTCACCACTACGGTGAACATGATTTTCCCCGCAACCCAGTGCTTCCCCTGAGCTCAATAAAAGTCTTTGTTTCATCATAGTTGGTCTCCCGCATTTTTGGGTTGGACTGATATGCTCCCAGCATCACAGGAAGATCAACTAGTGAACCAAAAAAGAAAAGGAAAATAATGACAGTTAGTGAGAAAGTTAAGCTTCTAGATTTATTAAAAGAAGGGTGAAGTTTTGCATTGTGGATCGCCATTACGGCATTAACGAGTCAACTGTGTGCTACATTAAGAAGTAGGAAGAGAAAATACGAATATCAGTCAGACCCAAAGATGCAGGAGACCAAGTACGTTGAAACAAAGACTTTTATTAAGCTCAGGGGAAGCACTGGGCTGCGGGAAAATCGTGTTCACCGTAGTAGTGAGGGAAAAAAACAAAAACCAAAATCACTGTTAGAGTGTCAAGCACGGCGCTCATCTGGCGCGTTGATAGCTGAGTCAATTCAGGTGCGCTCTCTGGATTTCGCTTGCGGGTAACAGCCACACCCCTCACCAGTGTATGCGGAGAGAGAGCGAGAGAGCGAGAGAAGAGTTAAACACCGCGAACTAGCACAGACCATAACAGTAACAGCGCAATAAGGCCGTTGTGAAAATGCCTTATCGTTGTGCATTACGGACTCCCATAAAAATAATGTGTTTGGACACTAACATGATATGTACTACTGTAAAGCAAAGGCTCTGGAGGTGCTGACGAGCCCCAATCAAGCACCAGTGTCGCCAGTGATTCTCCTCCTCGAGGCGGCTGTGGATTTGTTATTTATAAGGTTTGTTATACAATATTTTTTATTATAATAATTATAATATTCTTGGGTAGCGGGGTGGAAAAATCTTCCACCAACAGAAGAAGTAAGGCGCCTCCTTCCCTCTGCTAGCCTGTGGGAGATCCTTGGGCAAGATCGAGCACCCACTTAGCCCCCCGTGCCAGGGTTTCGGTGAAGTCACGGAGATTGCATGGCACTAGTTTTTTTCCTGTTGCCTTGCAGGTTGGCCTTGAATGGCTAAGGCTAAGGGAGTAAACCCCGACAGAAAATCCGGAGTGGAGCCCCGAAGGCGGTTAGAAGGCGTATCTCGTCCCTTTACGGAAACTCCTGCACCCTCGATGAGTCTCCAACTGTCTTGACTCTGTCTTGCCGTGGAATCAGGCTCATCAGGACTAGAGAGTGAGGCTGGTGCTGTGCAAGTCTCCTTCACTTTAATCCAAGTTCAGCGCAAATCATGGCAACACCACCATGGACAACCCTTTACCCTTAAAGTCCTGTGGCGATGCGGGAATGGCGAAGCAGCAGGTGTGGAATCACTGGAAGCTGTAGCTGCAATCCTGCACACAGGCGGATCAGGCCATATGGTCGTTCTTCTCTGATCGGGACAGCAGGGAAGTTCGGAAGCCCCCTGAGCGACCAGGCAGCCCTATTTAGGATAGCTCTGCCTGCCTCCGTAGTCTGAGGACAGAGCTAGAAAAGGTGCTCTAAGCATAGCCTGTTCCACAACCACCTGGCCAGCATACTGCGGCTGGCGGGTTCCCATCTTGCGGTCGAAATCACAAGAAAATATCCAAGCACATCCTTGCTTCATGGAACGTTAGAACTCTTCTCGACTCAACCACCTGTAAGTCAGGGAGACCAGAAAGACATATGGCTCTCGTAACCAGAGAACTCGCCCGCTACAATGTCGACATCGCAGCCCTCAGCGAAACACGCTTTCCCGACAAAGGCCAGCTCAGTGAGATTGGAGGTGGCCACACCTTTTTTGGAGCAGCCGCAGCAATGAAGAGCGACATGAGGCTGGTGTCGGATTTGCGATTAAAGACCATCTCGCACGAAAACTTGATTGTATACCAGAAGGCATCAACGATTGCCTCATGAAACTCAAGTTCCCCCTGGACAGGGGGAGATCCGCAACCCTCATTAGCGCTTACGCTCCCACCATGACAAACTCTGAAGATACTAAGGAGATGTTCTATGAAGAACTGGATGCCCTCATCTCCACTGTTCCACAGGCGGACAAGCTCCTACTCCCCGGCGACTTTAACGCTCGTGTAGGTCAAGACCACTAGGCATGGGAAGGAGTCCTCGGACCCCATGGAGTAGGGAAATGTAACAGTAATGGTCTCCTCCTGCTCAGAACGTGTGCCACCCATGGCTTAGCCATCACCAACACCATGTTCCGCCTTCCAACCCGTGATAAAACGTCGTGGATGCACCCTCGATCTAAGCATTGGCATCTCATCGACTACGTCATTGTCAGAGCAAAGGATAGGCGGAATGTGCGTGTGACTAAGGCAGTGCTTCTCAATTATTTTCTGTTACGCCCCCCCAGCAAGAAGAAAACAATTCGCGCCCCCCCACCACCCACTTTCCGCCGCAACTATAAATTATAACTTTTTCTATAATATAGTTACAGGTATATCTCTTCATTATATCGTATCCTTGTTAACATAAATAAAACAAAAAGAAAGAGATATAGTTCAACTTACAAGAATAACTTTTTTTAACATTTTTTATTAGTCTGTAAAAGAAAGTGCATCAATTTGCCTTAAATTTAGAAATAATAATATCCTTGTTACATTTTTGACAAACTTACCACACCATTTGCTGCTGAAAATAAAATCAATAAATAATTAATTCAAATTGACTTCAGAAACATTAACTCAGGAGCACAATATATAAACACTTTAACCTACAAAACAAGAACAAATAGAACAATTTGTGCTGATTTTTTTTTCTCAAAATGAGGAAGCCAAGATTAATGGCTACAATGAGCATGTTTTGCAGCGCACAGCTTCTCAAAGGAGGTTTGAAGCATGACACTGCAACTCTCAGCTCCTGCTCAATGTATATACTCGCTGCGCACAATGGGCAATGAGGGCGCCACTGCCAACTACTGGAGTGGATGTGCAATTACACTTTCTTGTAGTACGGCGGAAAAAAAGCATGTTCTCCTGGGTCACACGCGCCCCCCTCAGCATCCCATCGCGCCCCCCCAGGGGGGCGCGCCCCACTATTTGAGAAGCACTGGACTAAGGCAATGTGTGGTGCTGACTGTTGGACAGACCATCGTCTCATCATTTCTAAGACTAATTTGCATATTCAGCCCAAGAGAAGACCACAAGGCCAGACAGTTGTGAAGAAGCTCAACATCAACAAGCTCAAGCTTCCTTCCGTTCAAGAAGAACTAGTAGCAAGTTTAGAAAGCCAGCTGACTGAGGCTACCGGAAACGACTGGGACTCTCTGAAGACATCTGTTCATTCTGTTGCCCTACAGGTGCTCGGACAAGCTACCAGGAACCACCAGGACTGGTTTGATGAAAATGTCAAAATCAGAGCCCTGCTGGAAGAAAAACGCCAACTCTTCAGAGCTCATCAACGTGATCCCAACTCGGTCTCGAAGAAAGACGCCTACGTCAGTAAACGCAGACAGGTGCAGATAAATCTCCGCGCTATGCAAGACACATGGCTAAGTAACAAAGCCGACGAGATTCAAGGCTTTGCTGATAGACACGACGTGAAACGCTTCTACGATTCACTCAGGTGTGTATTCGGACCACCAACATCAGGCAGTTCCCCTTTACTCAGCGCGGACAGAGCAACACTCATCACCGACAAAAATAAGATTGTAGAGAGATGGGCAGAACATTTCAATGGCGTTCTAAATCGTCCGTTGTCCATCAATGACGAAGCTGTTCAACGCCTTTCCCAGGTGGAGATAAACCCAGACTTGGGCATAACTCCATCAGAGGACGAGGTTACCAAGGCAATCAAGCAGATGTCGACTGGGAAAGCCCCCGGCGCTGATGCCATCCCTGCTGAAGTGTTCAAGACAGGCAGCCCTTGTCTCCTACACAAACTTACAGCACTATTTCAATCGTTTTGGGAAAGTGAGACCCTCCCTCAAGATTTTAAAGATGCCACAATCGTTCGCATCTACAAAAGAAAGGGAAACAAGCGATTGTGTGACAGCCACAGAGGGGTATCACTTCTCTCTATCGCCGGCAAGATCTTTGCCCGAGTGCTCCTCAATCGTCTCCTGAAACATCTCGAGCAAGGTTATCACCCCGAGAGCCAATGCAGATTCCACGCAGGTTGAGGGACTATTGATATGATCTTTGCTGCCCATCAGATTCAGGAGAAAAGTGTGGAACACAGTCAAGATCTCTATATCACTTTCATAGATCTAACAAAAGCCTTTGACACTGTGAGCAGAGAGGGACTGTGGAAGATCATGTCGAAGTTTGGCTGCCCGGACAGGTTCGTGAAGATTGTCAGACAATTTCACGACGGAATGATGGCCCGTGTTCTTGATGATGGAAATGCCTCCAATCCATTTCATGTGCCAAATGGAGTTAAACAAGGCTGTGTCCTCGCCCCTACACTGTTCAGTTTGATGTTTTCGGCGATGCTGACCGATGCCTTTAGGGAGACTCCCCTAGGCATCCCCATCAAGTACAGGTTTGACGGAAAGCTGTTCAACCTCCGACGTCTCCAGGCCGTCACTAAAGTCAAAGAGACTGTGATTCGTGATCTGCACTTTGCTGATGACTGTGCCCTCAATGAGCAAGAAATGCAACAGGAAATGGACGCATTCTCGTCTGCCTGTGACAACTTCGGCCTCACCGTCAGCATCAGGAAGACTGTAGTGATGTATAAGCCCGCCCCAGGAAAACCATATCAGGAACCAAACATCACAGTGAAGGGACAGCGACTTCAAGATGTGGAAAACCTCACTTACCTCGGCAGCACTCTCTCTCGCTACGCCAACATCGATGCTGAAGTCAGCAACCGCATTGCGAAGGCAAGCAGCGCTTTTGGGAGATTGAAGAAGTTAGTCTGGGAATGAAGCGGTATCTCACAATACACCAAGATCAAAGTGTACAGATCAGTCGTCTTAACTATACTTCTTTATGGCTGTGAATCTTGGACCATCTACAGAAGACATGAGAAACTTCTCCAGCAGTTCCATCTCCGTTGTCTCCGAAACATCTTTAATATCCGCTGGCAAGATAGGATCACAAACACAGAGGTTCTGGAGAGAACAGACCTCCCCAGCGTTATTACAATCATGCGCAAAGCTCAGACACGATGGGCAGGACACGTCTGCCGTATGTCAGACTCCGGGATACCCAAGCAGTTACTGTACGGTGAACTCAGTCATGGTAGCAGGAAAGTGGAGGCCAGCGCAAACGCTATAAAGACTCCATCAAAGCATACCTGAAGGACTTCAACATCGACGTTGCAACGTGGGAAACTGCAGCATTTGACAGACCCGCTTGGCGCAACCTGATTCACAAAGTTGCCATCCACTCAGAGAATAAACATTCGAACGCAGCCAAAGATAAACGTCAAACACGCAAGGCTCGAGCTGACCAATCTACCAACACGACCCCCTCTCACTGCTGTCCAACTTGTGGGAGGGGTTTTCACGCCCGTATTGGCCTTACAAGCCACCTGCGGACAAATCACCCCACCTCTTAGACACTGTGTTGTTTGTGTTGCTACGGTCATACTCAATATCGAGTCGACGGACATTATACAATATTTATATATATTTATTGTCATTACAAGGTGTATAATTTACTTATATATTAATACACGTTGCCTGTATGACATTAACATGCATAGAACACTTTAAAAGTAACTTCTATATAAATTTTATATAATATATAGGTCGGTGGGTGTCCTTAAGAAGCGGCAGAAGTCATTTCACAGTTTTTCACACATACACACACACACACACATTTCACCAATCACCTGAGAATAGCTGCAGTGTGGTGAAGTAAATCTCATTAAAAAAATTAAGTTCTGACCAGACAGCTGAAATGAATTAAATAAATAATAAACACACACACACACACAACAACAAGTCTTCTGAACAAAATATGATATAGATTTCCGTAGCTGTACAATCCTATGTTGTGTCGGGGAAGATTCAGGGCGAGATACACCCTGTACAGTTCTCCAGGTTATTACAGGGCCAACACACATTTAACCAATCAAATGCAGACTCACATCATGATTTGGAACAGACATTTAGCTTATTGTGCATGTTTTTGGATTATGTGAGGAAACCGTAGTACCCGGAGGAAAGCTACACAAGCATGGGGAAAACATTCAAATGCCACAAAAAACACTCCGAGCCCATGAATTGGACCCAGGATCTTCCTGTTGTGAGGCAGACGTGCTAAACACTGGACAACTGAAAATATTACATCACCTTAAATAAAGGAAAAAAAGACCATGTATTGTACACACATTTCAATAGCGCTCCTTGTGTATGTGTGTGAATTACTCATTTGGTTATGTCCATGGACTACAGAAAATATTGTAAGACGAGTACCCTGCCTGATAGTTCGTCCTTGCTGCGTGGTGGAGATACCTTTCAAAACTGCTACAGTGAACACAATCACAGTTTAACGATAAAGCAGTGAGTCAGAAGAAATGTGAAATTGTCAGTAACTTCGTTGATGTTGTTTTACAAAAAAAAAAAAAAAGTCTTGAGCACAACATCCAGAGATGAGAGGAAACAAATGTCCACCTTCTTTATTATCTTACATTCTCTAAAGGCTGGGCAATCCGTCTACTAGCAAGTACATTCTGCGCCTTCGTGAGAATAAAATTTATTTAATAACTCATGACACTGCTTGGTGGGTGACTGTTTGTGCTTTTCACCAATTCAGTCGAGACAGTGAAATGACTGCAGAGATTAGAACCATAAACAAAGCTGGGTTGCCTGTAATTTTTTTTACATGCCTAATGCTTGCTTAATACAGGCAATTGTGTATGGCTACTTTTAATTAATGATCAGAATCAGAATAATTTATTGATCCTGGAGGAAATTGTGCACACAGTTGTCCATACAAACTCAGAATGAGATAAAAGTCTCGATAAAAAATTTACAAATTTATATAATGTGTACACACACACACACACACACACACACACACACACACCCTTACATGTTACCTACGAGTTCGCAAGAAAAAGGGAGATTAACGATACACACACACACACACACCCTTACATGTGTACATATGGAATCTACATACATGCAAGTCTAAAATTAGACTGATTGGTTGACTGATCAGCAGGTGGCTTCAAGCTCCACATCTTTCCCTCAATAATGAAGCGTATTTGATGTCAAAACAGACTGGGTCAGCGCAGTACACGAGATAAGGTAGCATACGCATTAGATAGATTCAATATGTCGTAAATAACAGACCTCAAGTGTGAAAAATGCTTTTTACAAACATCATACGTGCATCAAATCACTACCGCGAAGACGGCCATCAGACTAAAAAAAGCCGCCTTGGAAAGACTCCTGATGCAAACTGGCCTTTCAAAAATCAAGACATTCTCGATAAAAATATCAGATGGATAAATACATTTTTCTTTTTACATCTGTAACTCTTACATAGTTCAGTAAAATGCTCAACCATTAGAGGATCACCAAGGTAACTGGAACATGTAATTTTTTTTTCAAATTCCAGAATATCATTTCAGATATTTTCAGCATTAGACAAGGGATGGAGCAGCTCAGCCAGAGTTCAAGCACAGATAGGAGACTGGGGAATTGAAAAGCAGCACATGTTCACATGTTGCAGAAACCAACTCATTTTCTTTCCTTTATCCATTTAAGTGTCCACCAAGATGTTGTAGAAGGGAACAAGCTGAAGGGGAAACCTTAGATGACCCAACGGGGATTGTAAGGGGGGGGGGGTCTTTTTAGTTGCTTTTTCAGGGAAAATCATGTACATCAGTTAAAGCCAAGCAATGTCAGCAAAGAGCTACAGAAAATTGACTGAAACTGATTAATAATCAAAGATATTTAAGAAAACAAACAAAAGGCTATCTTTAAGCTCTCCTTAGTTATATCTCAAATTGCATCACATCAAACTTAATGTACTGTATTTTCCAGACTATAAGTCGCATTTTTTTGGCCACACTTTTGCTGAAGGTGCAACTAATAATCTAGAGCAATTTATATGTAAAATTATTACATTTAATTATGTTTGTCATCGTAAACATAATTTCACGTTTATTATTTTTACACTCACAACCACAAGAGGGCACTCTAGGCTTGGGTACCAGTATCTGCTCATCCACCACTGAAGAAATGTCCCCCAAAAGAAAATGCTATTCTACGGATTACAAGGTGCAAGTAGGGAAATATGCAGCAGAAAATGGTAACCGAGCAGACGACAGAAAGTTTGGCGTGAACAAGAAACTTGTGAGGGACTGGAGAAAAGCGGAGATCATCATTTCTGCAATGAAGAAAACAAAAACGCTCATTGTGGGCTCGCACATGGGTGCTTGAGCAACGTGCCACAGGGAGGGGCTTGTCAACAGTGCAGTTGCATCTCCACATCCAGGTAATGAAATTATTAGATTTAATTCTAACAAGAGGGCAGAAAAACGGAGATAACTGAAATGAAGGAAACAAATAAAAAAAAGCTAATCGCTAAAAGCTAATCGTGGGCTAAAAGCTAGATGGCCACAGCTAGAACAACATGGGAGTTTGAGCAGTGTGCTGCAGGGAGAGGCGTGTCAACAGTGCAGTTGTGTCTCCACGTCCAGGCAGTTGTCAAGGAAATTAATATAAATAATTTTGCGTGAGGACTTTTTTGGTGTTACCGCTTCATGCAAAGCAACTGCCTCTCCATCAGAGCAAGGACCACAACGTCAGAAACTACCAGCAGATTTCCAAGCCAAGGTAACCAGTTTCCATGAGTTTGCGACTTAATAGTCCAGTGCAACTTATATACATTGTTTTCGTCTTTATTATGCATTTTTTTGGCAAATGTGACTTGTACTCCGGAGCGACGAATAGTCCGGAAAATATGGTAACTCTATGCCTGCCCAAATTGATCAACTTGAAAACAGAAATTATGCCCCTCAGTGCTCATTCCTCTGGCTTTTATGGACTTGGCATAGTGTTTGTGGCTCGTAATGGACTTATCAGTTTTTCCATGTTGTCACTAGCTAGCAGACAGTGCACCTACTTTAAGCATCCTGGATGTTAATAAAATCTGGGTGTTGCTGGTCATGTGATCCTGATCTGAAGAGTCTGAAATCCAAGAGGCGTTTCATAAACTATTTTTAAAAATCGCCATTGCAATTTTAAATCTGACTGACTGGTAATATCAGAAAATTTGTTGGTAAATTCCTACTTTAAAAATTTGTGTTTTAAAAGTGTATTTCTTGAATACAATTTAATGCCAATCAGACTCTTATTACTAGCTCAACAAATTTAGAAAAAAAAAAAAGATCCACGAGAACCTTGTAGATATATGAAGAATCTCCAGGCACAGAGCTCTAGTGGTCAGAGAAAGAATGTAAGAGGTAAGAATGGTAGGTGCGAAAAGAAAGAGAGAAGTAAAAAGTAGAAGTAAAATTAATAAATAAAGGTGAGGAAGTAAGCAAAAATGAAACCAAGACCTCAATTCCACAGTTTAATTTGCAATGTAAGTGATTTGAAGCTGGGGGGCAGAAATGATTCAATCTGCAGAAAATATATTAAGCCATGTCAAACTGCTATGATGAGATGAGTGTAATTACCGCAACTTTTGCAGCTGATAAGGACAAACTGGTGAGTCATGAGGAGTGAAATGACAAGAGTGAAGTACCTTCGCTGAGACAGTAGTATAGGCATGAGGGATTCTCTCTGAACCCTTCATTATCATGTCGTTAATTACCTTTTGTGTTATTTTAATTTGTTATAATATTTCCATATCATAAATAAACACAGACTGAAAAAACTCAAAGTTAATTTTCAGGACGAAATGTCTCCGGGTACCTATAACAAAAAACAAACAAACAAAAAACTGATATTCATACCTGGATCGCTTGTAGCTGCGATATGCACTCGGTAGTGAGTGTTTGGTTTTAGATCTGGACCGTGACCTGGTCCGAGACCTTCTTTTGTGTTTTTTCTTTTTCTTTTCTCTGTCTCTATTCCTGTCCCGATCTCGAATAGAAGAGGAGGTAGACGAGTGTGAAGAAGGGAGAGGCAGGGTGGTGGTGGTCGTGGTACTGGTGGAGGTGGTGGCAACAGAGGGATCGCTGCTCCTTACAGAGGAGTCTGGTGGCGGGTATTCGGAAAGTGGCATCTGGATGATGGGCCCAGTTGGCGAGATGGACACCTCTGGCTGTGGAGACAGATAATGAGGATGCAGCTTAGATTAGGAAACAGGGGTGGGGGTATTGAGAGCCTGTGAGGGAACCACAAGGAAAGGAAAGATTGAGAGTCTGATAATCAGCAAAATCCAACAGAAAGGCTGTGGTTGCATTGAAAGATACGGATGGAATGAAAGACCAATTCCAGATATGCAGTGTTCCAAAATCAATAATGAAGCAGCTGGTTTGGGTGAAGGGTGATCAGTTGGATTATGTATATGCTCAGCTGATGCAAACAGAAGAACAGCTGAGGAGTTTGTGTCAGGTCACAATTACTCCTCTTCACTTTTATGTCCGCAAACCTCCAATTAAAGGAAAATTCTGGGGGGAACCTGTTAATATTTGAAGTTTTCAGTCTTACAGAACAACGACGACAGTTGTGTAAGGTTTCCGAGTTCGCCCAGCATTACTGCTTGAAAGGCAGGGGAGCAGAGCAGAGGGCGTGCGAGAGATTCAAAACACAGCCCAATTAATTCTACTGCATGGAGTGAAACTTTCGCAGCAGCTCATGGAAATGGCACAATTGCTCACTCAGAAGTGGACAACACATGCTTATGGAGGGGAAAGAAAAACATAAGAGAACATGTAAAAAAAAAAAAAAAAAAGGAATAAAAAATAGAGCATGAGACAAGCTGAGGGCACAAACTAAATGCAACTCTGAGAAAGTATATGCCAACTGAAATAAGTGTACAAACCGTATTAAAAAAATAATAATAAATAAATAAAAATTTACATTCACAGGCAGTGGAGAAAACACAGATCATGCATGTGACAAAAAGAAAAAGATAAATAAGTGTTTGGTTTTGTACTACTAAGTTAGTTCGCTCACTTATTATTGCTTGCTATTTTTATTATTCTTTTTTAACTGTAAAGTGTTCTCTCTCTTTCTCACTCACACACACACACACACACAAAGGACAGTAGCGGCCTAGTGGTAACGTGTTGGATTGCCAATCTGAAATTTTTGGGTTCAAGCCCCATTGTCAACAGTTGTCACTGCTGCCCCACCAGTGCAGCTAACTGGATTATCAAAGGCCGGCCAAGTCTCTCACTGTCTGTGGTGAGAGACTGTAAAAGAACCATTGCTGAATTTCCACAACAGTAGGCTGCAGAGCTGTCAGGGTGTAGTCGGCCCTTGGTTAAGATGGGAACCAGCCTCTCTGCAACCCCAATTATAATTAAGCGGTTCAGAAAATGAATGGAAAAAAATATACACACACACACACACACACACACACACACACACACACATTTTATATACATACATACATACTGTATTCTACATAATAAGCGCCCTGCTTCAATAACTGTCCCCCCCCAGTGTTTTTTATCTCATGTCTAATAACTGCCCAGGAGTACTGGGAACAAAATGGTGGATCAAACTTACCAATTTTATTCGATCAGTCTCCGTCATGGTAAAATGAGGCGTTCATTGCCTGGAAAGGTGAGTTTACACGGTATTTCAAGACCCCTGCCATTGGGTATGTCTATAATGTTCATCAGTAACAACACATTTGACCGTTCCGCCTTGCTTTAAAAAACAGGAAAATATTTTTCTGTGTTCTCTTGGTAAATGTCCAACAACCGATGAATCATTTGAAACTGCTACAGAAAAACTATTGGGTGCTCTGAATGAATGGAGTGCTGAGCCAGATATGGACCTATCAGAAAGTGATGACAAGAAATTTTCACCCAATTCTCCTGCTCACTATCATAAATTTAAAGACGTTCCTGGCCATGCGCTTTTCAACGTGCCATGTGCTAAAGTTGACATTCATGTTGATTGGCTCGATTTTATATTAGGGGAAAATATTTAAAGGAACAGCACCGGAAGGGAAAATTAAAGGGCCTTTTTTTTTTTTTTTTGAAATTATGCTGTTTTCTGTTTATTTTCAGCTTTCATGTAAGTACAGTGGTACCTCACCTTACAAAAGTCTCACCAAATGAAAAATTCAGGTTACAAAAAGCATTTTCCTAAAATTTTTCTCTCAGGATACAAAACAAGGTCACGTTATGAAAGCACCGTCTTAAAAATTCAAACGAGCCATTCAAACATTCAAACAACGCACGAGCTGCTCTCCCATCAATGACATTCAAACATCCCGGCCCGCTGGCCTCCCATTTGCTAACAACTGAGCTGTCGTTCATGTCGTCTTCACTCAAGCGCCATCTTGGACAGGTCCAACTGACACCATCTTGGACAAGGATCCCATTGCCTAGGAGGAATGACGCAGCTACCTCCCATTGCCTATTATAGAGCTGAATCCTACATGATGCTTTTCGTGTAAAGGACAGAGTTACTGTTGTTTAATGCTTTATTTCTTGACTCAGGCTTTTAACCTTCCATAAACATTTGTAAGATTATAACTCTGCTCAGAAGACATGGTCAGCACACACGCACGTGCACGCGCACACACAGACACACACACGCGTGTGCGATTGAGAAGAAGAAACGGAGGACAGGCACTGTAAGAAATCCCCAAGACCGAGGTAATATACTTACTTGGCTACTTCAACGCTCGTGTGGGCGCTGACTGGCAAGTATGGCCTACCTGCTTCAGCCACCATGGCATAGGCAGGGTGAATGAGAATGGACACAGACTGCTCAAATTCTGCTACTATCACGGCCTCTGCATCACCAAGTCCTGTTTCATGTGCAACTTGATACAGAAAGTGTCTTGGATACATCCCTGGTCCCACCACTGGCACTAGCATGACTGTTCTCACCAAGAGGACCTCAGCACAATCCTTAATACGTGATCCTTCCACAGTACTGACTGTGACACAGATCATTCTCTTATTGCCAGCAAGATCAAGCTGAAGCCCAGGAAGATTCATCATGCCAAGACAAACGGTCTCCCCTGCGTCAACATCTGTGACATGGCAAGACTCCACCAAGGCCCAGTGCTTTGCCAACAACTTCTGGGAAAGGCTAAGTGTGCAGCCATCACCAAGTGACTCAGGCAACATTGACGCCACGCGAGGCTATCTTCGTACTGTGATCTATGACTCTGCTATCGTTGCCTTCTGTTAAAAAGAACAAATAATACAGATTGGTTTGAGGCACATTGGGTAGAGATGCTACCAGTCGCAGAGGCCAAAAGGAAAGCGATGTTGGACCACAAGAAGTATACCTGCCATAGCACACACAATGCTCTCAAAGCAGCTATCAGCAAGGCTTAGCAGACTGCCCACCACTGTGCAAACAAGCACTGGCAGAACCTATGCGCCCAGATCCCGTCAGCTGCTGATTGCGGCTATGGCAAGGGATTGCATGAGGGGATCAAAACTGCCCTTGGCCCCACCAGCATCAAAACTGCCCCACTCAAGTCAAAGTCTGGCGAAACCATCGCCAACCAGAGTAAGTAGCTGCAACGATGGATTGAGCGTTACCTCAAGCTTTACGCAACACAGATTACCGTCTCGGTGATTGCCCTTAATGCTTTGCCCAACCGACCAGTTATGAAGGAGCTCGACAATCTGTCCACACTGGTGGAGCTCGGCAAAGCCACGGACTCTCTCGCCTGTGGAAAGGCACCAGGGAAGGACAGTATTCTGCCAGAAGTCCTGAAGCAAGGGAAGCAAACCATCCTGCAGTCGCTGCATAACCTCCTGTGTCTGTGCTGGCAGCAAGGCCACATTCCTCAGGACATGAGAGATGGCAAGATTGTCAACCTGGATAAAAACAAGGGAGATCGTAGCGATTGTAATAACTATTGTCGCATCTCCTTACTGAGCACTGCCGGCAAGATTTTTGCCCGTGTCGCCCTCAACCGCCTATCCGTGTCTATCCTGAGTCGCAATGTGGCTTCAGAGCTGTGAGATTCACAGTGGATATGATCTCTCTCCGTCAGTTGCAGAAGTGCCGTGAACAGCAGCAGTAATTGTTCCTTGCTTTTGTGGACCTGACTAAAAGCCTTAGAGTTGGTGAGCAGAAGGGGGCTTTTCCAAATTCTTCAAAAGATTGGCTGTCCTCCCAAACTCCATGCAGTCATTGTCTCATTCCATCAAGACATGCAGAGCACAGTTTGCTTAAATAGAGCTGACTCTGACCCCTTCCTAGTCAGCAGTGGAGTAAAGCAAGGCTGTGTCCTAGCACCAACTGTATTTGGGTTTTTTTTCTTGATGCTCCTACATTACGCCTTCACCGACTATGATGATGGACTTCACGTCCGAACGAGGAAAGATGGTAAACTCATCAACATTACCAGACTCCGTGCCAAGACCAAGACCTACGAGGTGCTGATTCGTGAGCTGCTGTTCGCATATGATGCTGCTCTAATATCTCATAGCGAATATGGCCTTCATTGCCTGGTCAGCAAGCTGTCCGCTGCCTGCAAAGAGTTCGGGCTGACAATCAGGCTTGAGAAGACTAACATCATGGCGCAGGGTGTCAAGTCCCCACCATCCATCACAATCGGGGACTCACAGCTTAAGGTCGTGAATGCCTTCATTTATCTGGGCTCCACTGTGACCAGCTCAACATCTCTTGACAGTGAGATCAATTCAAGAATTTCCAAAGCTGTCAGGGTCGTGGCCAAACTCAAAATCCGAGAGTGGAACAACAGCCTGCTGAGCAAAATGACTAAGGTCTGTGTGTATCAAGCTTGTGTCCTGTCTGCTCTGCTTTATGGCAGCGAGTCGTGGACGACCTACACCAGACAGGAGAGACGCCTCAATGTGTTCCATCTCCACTCGCTTTGACTATTGCTAAATATCAGATGGCAGGACAAAGTCCCAAATACTGAGGTTCTTCAGCACGCTGGTCTTATGAGCATACCCTCCATGCTCATAGAGAAAAGTTTCCGTTGGCTCTGCCATGTGCACCGCATGGAGCCTCATTGCCTGCCATGAGAAATTCTCTGCGGCTTCAAAGCAGCCATTATCAACAAAATCAGCTGGGAGGCCACTGCTGTAAACCATGACTCCTGGCGGCAAAGGGTAAATGCTGGGGCGTTGAAAGCTGAGGACGATGGGAGAACTCGGGATACATCAAAGAAATCAGTGAGAAGGAAGCATGCAGCCTCCATGCACACGCAATCCATATACATCTATGACAACTGCAAAAGGGACTGCCACTCCAAAATCGGCCTTGACAGCCACGCAAGATCCTGTCATGCCCTCCATGTGTGCTAACCAACGCCTCTACGAGACAAGGATGCAGACGATGATATATATATATATATATATATATATATATATATATATATATATATATGTGTGTGTGTGTGTGTGTGTGTGTGTGTGTGTGTGTGTGTGTGTGTGTGTGTGTATACTTAAACTTGCTAAGGCCTCCATCAGCAAAAAAACAAAAGGAGATGAAGAAAAGGAGTGAAGGAGAAAAATGTAGATGAACATAGCATATTCTGTTTGATACTGAGCTCTCTGGATATTTCAGGCAAGCCAAAGACTAGATAATAAGTGGCAGGGCCCAGTTTAATTTCAAACACTCAGGTTTAAAATAGGTTGACATTTGGGAACCTAATTCTCTCTGCTCTCCTGAGATAGGGTCAGAGGAAGAAGAGAAAAACTCCACTTCTTACACACTGACCTGTTTAAACATCCAAAATCTTAAAAACAGTTTTATAGACAAGCAGTGTCTCACACAGACAGACGGATGTGCAGGCGTGTGAGCAGACACACACACACACACACACACACAGAGAAAGAGAGGGAGAGATAGAGAGAGAGAGAGAGAGAGAGAGAGAGAGAGAGAGAGAGCGCTAAACAGTCTGACACATACATCATTATGCTTACAGTATTTTTCTCCATACCACCTTATTAAATTCTTTTCTTAATGTCAGCTTGGCGCCCTGCTGTGTAGACCCTGGTGCTGGGTAATATTCTGACGTTATTAAACAGTACCACTATTGGTCATTCTTACAGTGTAATTTGTGTGTATGTAATAGATTTAAGCGAGACATAACTTATTTTAACACAAATGACCATAAGCACGAAACAGTGATTTTTATTCCGTGGATAACTAGCAGTTTGCTAAACTACAGGCGTTACGCAGTGAACATTTTGCCGACTCAGCTTTCCTGTCATCAGTTAATTTAGCAACAAAATGAAATGTTTTCAGTGATTTCTGCGCTTTCTATTTGTGCAGCTCAGCACTGTAGCCCGGCCAATTTAACGTGTTGACATGACTAGCAGTCTGGAATAGCCAATAACCATACTAGTCGTAACACTTGCACTCACTTTGAAACCGGGCATGGACCGATGTTGCTGCAAGGAACCACTGATGTTGTACATAATCATTTTAAATGAATAGTAATGCTATCATGTTTGGATGGTTTTTATGTTAGTTTGACTCACTGATAATCAGAAATTTCCTTGCACACTTCCTTTAACTGCAATTCCTGCTGTGCTTCTTTTATACCATTTCTTCAATTACAATGAGTCATAATATTGAAGCTTAAAACCTTATGGGCCACAGCCGACTGTAGCCAGGAGTCCACGGGAGCCAATTGGCTGAGCTCTGACACTCACAGTGATTGCCAGCCAATCATGGGCGTCTGTGAGCTCACTCGTATGTGGGGGCGGATAGCACCCCCCAGTGTGTTAGACCATCCTCAAAATGGGCATGCGCTGCAGTTCAAAAAGAGGCTGGTGGCTCGCATTGCATGCCACGGAGGGGTCGTGTGCATGCTTTCTCCCCTCCCTGGTCAGTGGTGGTTGTATGGTAGAGAAGGCAATACCTGATGGGTGGGAATTAGATACGACTAAAATTCGGGAGAAAAATGGACTGGAGGATACCTTACAGGTATCAAATTAACATCTCACACAGCCACCACTTTCAAATCACAAACTCCAATACCTCAACTGGGAAACCTCTAGTCATGAGTGTGTTCACTAAAGGTTTGTTCACTTCACTGCCATTTGAGACCATGTGTTTATCATGGTGTCTCCACTCCTCATGTTCCATTGAGAAGGTTGCATTTTCGCATACTGGATTTAAAAATTGGTTTCACTTTGGCAGCATCTTTCATTTTTGCAATACTGTCAAAGGTAAGCCAGCCTGAGCGCTGACTTAATGTGCAGCGTTTAAACCATTGAGGAATAGGGGTAGCTGTAGCCTAATGGTTAGCGAAGCGACTTTGGGATTGAAAGGTCGCTGGTTTGATTCCCAAGTGTGGGGCGGTAGGGGAGTGAGCAGCACCTTCCCATCCTCCAGATAAATGGCTGAAGTGCCCTTGAGCAAGACACCAAACTCCCAACTGGCACCCCATTGTGTGTGGCAGCCCACTTCCCGAAGTGTGTGTGCTCAATTTGGATAAGTTAAATGAAAAGGAAATAATTTACCTTACGGGATTAATACAGGATATGAAAATAAAAAAACAACAGCACACAATGATCTATTTCGTCCTTGTACACCTGCTGCCTGATCACAAAACACTTCTAATGCCTTCTTCTGCTTGGAGCTTTCTTGAAGCTGGCAAGGTCCCACATGAATACCCCTACAGGGGTATCGGAAACTTCGTTTTAAAGCCCATGCTGAAGCGAGTTCTACAAGATGGTAAGATATATTCTGGGAAGAATACATCACCTTCCCAAAACTTCCTTCTACCAATCTGACACTGCCAGCACTGAGCCAAAGCTTTGTTATATCTCAAGTTTATCTCCCATCAGTAACCAATTGAACTTTGCAGCATAAGTCCTGTCTCACTGTCCTTCTGACGACTAGATCAACCTGGCAGCATGTAATACAGGGTTCCAGTACTGGATTATTAGTAATACCAACAAAGTCAGCAGATTGGATTCCTCCCAGGCGATTGCACTAACAGGAAATAAATGGAAAGGATAAATAAATAAATTGTGCCTCTAAGTCCTACCGTGCTTTCCTGGAGTGATTCCCATAAAGTTTCAGATCATATAGTTTTTATACATATGAAAAAGTTTCATTGTTTTAAAAATACATCTCAACTCCAGGAAAAAAAAAAGAAAAAAAATCAATACAGTTTCCCAACTCTCTAAAACAAGGCTTAGTCACTCTCCGCTCTTTCTTAGAAAGCTACATTACAGCTTAAAAGCTGCATCCCACCCCCCTCAAAAAATTCTTTCGACTAGCACTTTCATCTCTGCAAGCATTACTGCAATTTCCCCAGAGGTTCCTTGAGTTCAGAGGCACATTAACGGCTACACCAGGAGCAGAGCTTACACTCAGGGCTGGAACATGCTAATTAAGTCAAACTCAATCATGAGGGTGGCCCCGAAGAAACAGGTAAAACTCGACTGAAAACTTTTAGCATTTCAGTTCAGATTTCAGAATTTGACCATACTCAAACTAGGCTTTGAAATTTTCATCCAGGACGAACTAAAGGCAGAATTAGCTACAGCAATCGGCTTCTGAAATCAGGTTGAATCTGAAGCTTCTGGGCATCTTTCAGAAAAGTACAGAAGGTAATGTCACTAGTATTTGTACTGGACTGCAGGAATATAAAATATGTTTAAGCCAATCGAGCTTTCATCTTGCACTTCAGGGCAATCTTTTCCTCTCCATCTCCCATCCATACTTTCTAAAGCTCCCGGGCAGCCTGTTGATTGGGGTCAGCAGATGATGAGAAGACTTGAGTGAGAGATTCATGTATGCATAAGGGTAAGTAACCCCTGGGCTGACCCTGTAGCCACTGTGGAATTGAGTGAGGATGAAATACAGATGGGAGACAGGAACAGGAGGCTGCTGAGGGCAAAAGGTATTCATGGCTGCTATAACTTGTCATGTGGATATTCCTCAACATTAAACGGAAATAAACACCTAAAAAAAAAAAAAGTCATGTTTTGTTCTGAAGAAAAAGAAAATTACTGGGTTATAGGTATAAAAAACAACCACTACACATTTCTTGCATCAGGTGAAAGCCAAATACCGACTACTGCCCCCCCCAGAACAGCATATAATCTGTATTTGAGATCAATAGACACAACCACATATGTAGACAAAATGATAATGGGGGAATTGTGTGTAGTGGGGTGACTGTAGGCATGGAATTATAGGGACAGTAGAATAGGTCAGGGTTGTGGAGGGGCGGGAGCAGTTGTGTGGTTGCAGGTGTGGTGTGGTGAACGGTGGAGCAGATGTGAGAGATGAGAGAGGCAGTATGGTAATGAGTGTAGAGAGGCAGGAGCAGGTATGTTGGGGTGAGTGTGGTTATAGTGTTGTGGTAAAGGGTGTTGTAGAGTGGGGGTGGGACTGGAGGTAGCAGGGCATTTTGGGGGTGCAGAGAAATTGTGGAAAGCTTTATAACTGGCAGTTAAGCAATCAGAAATCTGTTGTCTGAGCTCTGTTTTGTCAGGGTTAATCAGAATGGAAAGCTAATTTGTGAGAAAAAAAAGCTAGTAATTTCAAATTTAAGAGTCCAAAAGTGCAATTACACAAGATTATAGGGACAATCAGACAAATCGTTACCATGCTCCATCCCCCATCTGAGCTTATTTATGAACTCACAGGAATTAAAAACAAGTATGCAAAACACATGCATAAATGCTGATTTTCTTTATTCTAGTTGGTCAGAAAAGGTTGTTCAAAAGCAGTTTTCAGGTAAATAGAAGGTTTATATCAAGTTTTGTATTCTAATTCATGCTTATATTATAGTAAGAACACCAACAGGAAGTTGTATAGTAGATACTCCACATAAACAGATGTAAGGAGTCTCCAGTATTAGTGCTTTGCAATAGTCAGATGTAAAGTCTAAGTTAAACATGTTGACAGACACAGCAAAGAGGGATGCATGAAGGGAATTTTTTGGTGTTATTTTTGTCATCAGTGGAAATTTACACTTTACATTTTATAAGTGCCTTATTTGCCTGCAGCAAGGACTTCCCTAGGTCCAAAAGAAATTATGTTTAGCCCATGCCCCAGGTATGAAAGGAGGCCGAGCCTCAGATGGGTGGGTGGAGTTATACAGAGAATCATGTAACTGTGTGTAGCTACTTCAGGAAGTCTGCATAGGAACTTTGTTCTGTTAAGCGCATGCAGTGGTCGAATAAGGTGTGGAAAACAGGAAATGGAGGAAAAGAAACAAAATGATAGGCTGGTTGATTGAACAGCTGCTAGAAGCTGCTACAAACCAAGCCTGTTGATTTTACTTTTTGAAACATGGTTTTTCAACAATAACCTGGTGAACCAGGTTCACGTTTGTGTCCCTTCCTCCAGTGTTGAGAAAATAGATTTTGACAGCATACAAATATATTATCTTCACAAGCATCAAACTTGAAATATGTTTTATGAAGACCCATATAATCAGTGTGATGGTCAGTTACCAAAGAATTTTTTGCCCATTGTCACCCGACCCACCGACATCTTTGCTAACAAGCTGCAGCAATATCACATCATTAATATCCTATCATTTAAGCTCAATAAAGTGTTTTATGCCCAACTGTCATACAACAAAGAAAGAAATAACTGTAGATGGTCACCTCTAGACCCAGCTTTGTCCTTAATAGGCAGGAAATTTACCATGACTGCTGCCTGTCTCATTAAAGCAAGTCTTGATGGATAGTCCTCTCCCTTGAGGAAGGCGCTTTTCAACAGATAACATCAGCTTGGAAACTAAGAGCCCAATCAATTTGAGAGCAAAGTACACATCAGAGCAGGAGAAGCGCTCGGTCCTGGGGTGTGTAATCCTATAACCCAACATGACACTTGGGGAAAAGGAGCACTAATGGAGGACACCAGATGGGACTTGGGCTTAAACAAGGCCATTTAAGTTGAGAGACAGACACAGCAAAGCTCAAAAGGGACCCATCAATGTCTGAGATGGAGCAAAAGAAGTAAGAAAAGGGATTGGTGGGCAGAATAGATGGACAGTGAAGGACAAGTGATATATGAAGTGAACAAGTAAGATTTCATTGTACAAATAAATACTTCTCAAGCGTGATGTACTCGAGTGAATACGAGTAATGAAATAGAGGGAAGAAGCAAAGGGCATATCAATAAAAAGGGCTTCAGATTGATGGTTGGTTCACACCAGTGCCCGGAACTTGAGGGTCACTCGAGAGCAGTACGTCCGCTATGAACAATTTATGCCTTTATTCATCAGACCGGAGAGCATGAGGCAGCCAGCTGGTACACTGGCCTGCTGCAGCCCCACACTTTCCGTAATTAGTCCGAGAACACTCAAGGTGAAAAATATAACTGTAATGATTATGTACTGTTTATTTGGAGCACAGCAATATTTGTGTCAACACAGTGAGCATGAGCCAAGCCTTCCATTGCTGGGATGCATGAAAAGACACCCCCCCACACACACAAGCAAGATAGCACTGCTGGTTTAAATGTCAGAAGACAATCAACAAAATCTACTTAAATGTTAATGACGCTTTTTCACTCGCTTAACATGTCCCAAGTTTCATCCATTTAGAATGAATTCGAGTATGATTCCTCTGTGTAGCAGTTAAAGGCCGCAATTGGACAAACAAGTAGAGCAAAATAACTTGTCTTAGCACTACTTGAAATGAACTTGCATCTTAAATTGGAATACGAATCAATCAGGGGGTCGGGGGGTGGGGGTGGGGGGGTGTTCTAAAACTGGAAAAAAAAAGAGAAAGTAAACAATGGATTTCAGACACAGCCTTTTAAACCAGTTATTTATACTGTATAATAAGCACTGACTCTATCTTCTCTGTGCCCTGAGGATTTTTTAACTTTTGGGTTTTTTTTGAGATTTCCACCCACCCTTGGCAAAGATTTGTTTACCTTTTCCAATTACCATATTTTATACCAATAAACGAACTTGTTTTAGTAATTTGTTTCTAGCTCAACACTGTTTTGGCCAATTTCTTGTTGTTTGCTTCTTCATGGACTTAATTGTGGGCACTATAAAATGAAAAGCAAACCAATTACCAAACTAGCTAAAAGCATCAGTGAGTTTCTTGCACAAACATTTCCGTGTTGTAACTGAAATATTACTTCACTTTCCATCTTTTAAAGTATAAACATGATTGCATCATTAGATATCAGTTGCTTGCAAAAGCCCATTAACATTTGCATCATTTGCATTAAACATTCATTCATTCACTAAGGCGCAAAAGCCTTAATTAGGGTTGTGGGGAGATTGGTTCCCATCTCAGCCAGACCACTGCAGTGCCAAGATACAACATACAACAGGGATGACAACAGCAAAATATATTTTCAGCTGCAGTTTTTTTTTTCCCTTCCCTTGGAGGGGTCTGGGGGCGGAGTCTGTTTTGGGCAACATCTAATGCATAGACTAATTAGACTAATTGGAATATGATTTTATTTGTAAACATATATGTATTTACAATATAATAGATACACAGAATTGAGAAATAGGTCAACCATGGCTCTACGTTTTGTGTGGTGTAAATGAAAGATATAAAAATATATACAGTGATACCTCTGCTCACGAACATAATTGGTTCCCAGAAAGTGTGTGTGAGGCGAAAAGTTCGTCTTCCGAACATTTATTTCCCATAAGAAACCATTAAAATGAGAATAATCCGTTCCCAGGTCCCCATAAAACATAATTTTCTACTAAATAAGCCTTAAAACTACACAAAAATATACCTTATTTTATGTATAATAAATGTGCTATTGTATTGTAATTAAAGAAATAAACTGTACTGTATAATAAAGTCGTTTTATTTACCTTTGTGATGGTAGTTGATGGCTTGATAGAATGGAGTGGGAGGAGGAGGGAGGGAGGGAGGGAGGGACTTACTGTTTGGAAGGAGTGTTTGGAAACGCCTACTGTTTGGAAACACCCTTAGCCACACACGCACCCTTAATAGCTTCCTTGTTCTTAAGGATGGTGGTAGACTTAGCGTACTGGTACTGGGACGCTGAGTCACACAAACGCACAACTCGTTCGTGTTTTTCAATGATCTCCGCCTGTGGTGGGGTCTTTTTCGGTCCCATAATAGCAAAAGTACACTCAATATGGTCCAAAATGTCTAGCAAGCACAAACCACTTCCGCATTCAAAGAAAGGGGTGTGACGAACTGTGACGCCGTGAGCGTGCGTCAGCTTCTCGTGGCCGCCACCGTGGCGCTGTTCGACCGCGTGGTTTGATTCGTCCGCCGAAAACTAGTTCGTCAGCAGAGACTATATGCTCGCAAATTTAATGTTCTTGAGGCGAAAAGTTCGTGAGCTTAAGCGTTCGTCAGCGGAGGTTTTACTGTATACACAAATATTTCCTGTAAACCACTTTGAGATTTCCTTTCGGCTTTTTCCTCTTTATCAGGGGTCGCCATAGCGAATGATTTGCACGTTGTATTTGGCATAGGTTTTTAACGTCGAATGCCTTTCCTCACACAACCCTTTAGCAAAGGACAGAAGCACACTGACGGCTTTGCAGCTACTCTTTACGAAAGTCAGCAATGGTTCTTTAAATGAACTTCTCACCATAGACAGTGAGAGACATGGCTGGGGACTGAAACCCCCAACCTTAGGATTAGCGATCCAGCACCCTATACAACCAGGCCACCACTGCCCACCTGTAAACCAAGTTGAGATACTATTAAAACGACTTATGAATAACAACGACAGTGTATTAATTTAGCTGAGAACCATCACCAATGTATTGAGTATTTTCAAATTGAACACGAATGACTTACGTTTTGTTGCAAATTAAAAAAAAAACAAACAAAAAAAAACAATGAATAAAATGAAAATAAAATTCCCACACATATTAAACTGTTATTATAAACAATGCGAATATTGATCACACAATGATTTTACCAATACAGATTACTTTTATGAATTTACATTTCAATGAGATTTCACGTAATCTAAACGAAATAAATACTTAGTAATTACCTCTGAGTGCGCTTGTCTGTCGGCCATAAATGCAATACATCCGCGAGATCCATAATTGATCAGGTCATTGCAATAAACACAGAAGGCCTTGCCAGTGATGTCAGATTTCTTTATGAAACCCGCCAAATTTTCCGATATGTTCTGAGTCTATTTGCCGATTTTCACCTCAAATTTCACAATATTCTCTAGCCATTCCTACTTAAGCTTATTCTTAACATCCTTATCTATTTCTGACACATGGGATTCCTCTTCTTTCGTTAAAGTTCGCACCATTTTCAGGATTTTCTAACCAGACATTCTCTTCGTAAAAACACAACATGCTGCCATTTGCATTGAGTCGAGTCACTTTACATTAAGCTTAAAACAGTCAATCAACGAGCGGCTTACAATATGTGAGGTGCTCCACCGAAAGTATGCGCTTGTCACAAGTTCACTTGCTTGTGCTTGTGAGACAAAGCGCAGCTTATTCGGACTTCCGATCTTTCAAGTGAGCAAGTGCGCTGTTGAATACTTGTGTAGTACTCAACCTTCACTTACTCACTTGAAAGATCGGAAGTCCGGATAAGCCGCGCTTTGTCTCACAAGCACCATACGTCACTTGCGACAAGTGCCTACTTTCGATGGCCCTATACCCCCCCCTAAAATTTTCTCCCCGGATTTAGACGATTCACAGAAATGACCAATTTGAGATAAAAACCGCAGAATTCCGCTCAACCGCAGAAAATTGTCATCCCTAATATAATCATTCACACTCACTCTTACACCTAGGTGTGGCTTGGAACAGCTAGATAGACTATTGTGCATGTTTTTGGACTGTGGAAAAGAAACTGGAGTTCGCGGATGAAAATGACATAAGCACCATGAGAACATGCAAACTCCACAAAAAAACAGCCAATCTAAGGAATCGAACCAAGGTCTTCATGCTGTGAGACAGATGGGCACCAAGCTGCCCCTGTAATAAACATAAGCACTCAATCAAATTAAATTAATAAACCAGAGAAAGCCATTATATGGCATGCTTAAACTATGAACGTGCATAACCCATTCAGAACCCATTCGCTCACCAGACATATTCAATAAACATGAAATACAGCATGAGATGTTGGAAATGAAATGACATCTGCCACAATGTCTTTCTGAAACCATTTACTTACTCCTGTAAGCAAACGTCAATGACCCCCCCCACCCCCCACCCTGCGACTGGCACAATGACATTAGTAAGCATCACCATATATTTACTTTCTCCTTGAAATCACATGGCTTCTTCTGTCTCTTTATACTTCATGTCAGACTTTAAGACTTTCCACAAATTGGTGCTGCACTGATAAGGTACCACATAACCTGAGGTGCCAAGAATTATGGAGGGCAGTGTAAGTCTGTGAGACTTACAGGTGTGGTTTCAGAGAAAAACTTCATATTCATCCAAATAACACTGATAAAAGAAGACAAGACATATAGCTTATTCACCAGTAGGTAATGTTACCCCAAAACTCTAAGTTTGTTGTTGTAAGACTAAAAACAAACAAAATGTCAGGCATTGATGTCTTTATGAATGTTACCAAGGCTACCAGAGATGCACAACCTGCACTATTTCCAAGTAGAAAAATACAAGTGCAAGTGATCCATTTGGTTCACAATTAAATCCACTAATGGACACGAAATGGACGAACGGGTATGAAAGTATCCTTACTCTACTCTATGGCAGCAATACTGCAGGTCAATGAGCATAACCACAAAAAAACAAAAACCCCACCATTTGCTTTTTATTTGCTTAGCTATGAACACAGAAACTTGTTGCACAACAAAAGTATTGTGATGACTGGAAAGGTTAGTATAATGCTAACAATCTGCTCATCAAACATGAGCAAGAAATGGGAGATGGAAAAAAAAGTGGTATTAGCATTGGCTATGCCTCGAAACATTAATTGTTTGCTTTTAATTAATGAGAAAAAGAAAAATTTCTTCTTTGAAACTAAATCTCGTACCACAAAATAAAAGGTGATACACAGCAAACTGGCTAACGGTAAGCAAACCAGTCATGCAGAAGGGCAAAGCCAGGGATTTCTCATGGGCATATTTAAATGAAACAGACCTATTTCACATGCCAGTGGATTCCTTTGTGTGTCCCTGGCCTCTAGCCTTATAGTCATGTGATAGATAGACTACAGTTGAGAATTCGCTTCTAATGATTCTGTCGAAAAGAAAATAAATCTCATTGTGTCTTAATGTGTCACCTTAACTGAGAATGCAATATTGGTCCTATGTCTTAAAAAAAAAAGGTGGTGGTGGTGGGGAGTTTAGTCTATAAGCATAAACACATCTGACCAAAGCTTGGGAAGGATTTAAATTAGCTCTCGGGGTCCTTGCTCATTTGTAAACATTAAGAAGTGACTGACACACAGGGCTGAAGAGAAAGTTGCTCAAGGGGATGATGGTTGATTCGGGTCTTACTTTAACTTGACAGATGGTTTCTTCATGTGTGCCAACAATATTAACCCAGGGTACTGACGCTGACTCCATTATTAAAAATGGATATCAATAATATGACAAATGTATCATGATGAAACCGTTGTTTAGAAGCAAAACAACAACAAAAAACCCTAGTCCAGAAGAATATGTTACATGAGCCTGTCTGTTAAATGAATTAACATTTCACTGATATCCAGCATATGCTAGATACATGGGCAATGGGAGTAAGTCTGCCCAGAACAACTTGTGTAAAGAACACGTTGCACCCACTTTTCTATGCAGTTACAGATTATACTCAAATCAGGGAAAACTTGGAAGCTAGAGGGATAACATTCATGCAAAACACTGGAGAAAAACCCCCATGTGCTATAAAACGCCCCAATAACCTGGATGGACCCTATTGTGCTTGCATAAACCCTCCTAACATGATACTGATTGTGTTGAGATGACAAGTTGTACCAAAATAACATTTTCTGAAAATTGCACTGACTTAAAAAAAAGTGGAGCAGGTTTATATATATATATATATATATATATAAAATGTCTGTCTTCCTTTCGGCTTTTTCCCTTTTACTCGGGAGTCACCACAGCGAATCATCTGACTCACACGTTTGATTTGGCAGAGGTTTTTACGTCGGATGCCCTTCCTGTCACAACCCTTTTAGCAAGGGACAGAAACACGCTGACGGCTTTGCAGCCTACTCTTTACAAAAGTCAGCAATGGTTCTTTTACATGCCTCTCACCATAGACAGTGAGAGACATGGCCCACCTCTGATAACCCAGTTAGCTGCACTGGGGGTGGGGGGTGTGACAACCTTGTGGAGAGTGGGACTCGAACCCCCAACCTTTGGATCAGCGATCCAGTGCCCTATACCACAAGACCACCACTGCCCGATATATACATACACACACATATACACATACATAATTGTCTGCTCGACAAGTATTTTCAGTATGTAACATTATATATTTGCACTACAGGAACTAAGAGTGATTTTATTTGTTATTACAGATACACTCCCAACATAACGCAAACTGTGACTGACGCAGTGTATAGGGATTTATCTGGTGCATGATGGACAGCTGTCATGTTTATAATCCTAAAAGGCCTTCCATCTCATGGACTTTTCAGCGGAATCCACGTCGTCTGGAATAATCGTTCTGTATTGTGCTACAACCACAAAATGAAATAACTGCATGAATGTGCAAGAATAAAGGGATTACCACTGGAGAGGTGGAATCTGACATTTTATGAATACATTCAATCTTACAAATATCAGCAGTCTATCATGTCTGAAATGGTACAAAGTGCCATATGGCATGTAGGAAAAGCGATAAACAGGACTCTTATGTTTAAAGCCGCAGGATACAGAATTGTACCCATATATAAAAATGTACAGTGCTGTGAAAAAGTTTTTTCCCCTTACTGCTTTTTTACTTTTTTGCACCTTTGTCAAACTTAACTTTTCAGATCATCAAACAAATTTAAACATTACACAAAGATAACCCAAGTTTTCAAAAAATGCAGTTTTCCTGATGTGATTTTATTGATCTCGTGTACTAAATTTAGCATCCAAAATTATTAACGACGAAACTCATGTTCTTCATTCTGAATATATCCTTCTTCCTTCCGGCCGCAGATATCAATTACCCAAACTTAAATCAAAGAGAGCCCGTACATCCTATATACCAACTAGCATTTTCCTTTTAAATAAGTAGCCTCCACCTTTAGTCTCTTGTATATTGTTACATTTTTGTACCACTGTTTTTATCTGTTGCGTTATCTAATTTAAAAACTCAGTTTTATGTCTTAAGTCGTTACATGTCCATTTAACATACAGTATTCTTTAAAGTATTTTTAAATTTTATTTTTGAAATTTTAGTGCTAGTTTCTTACATTGCACCTTAAGATATTTAATATTTAATGTTATATATGTATTATGTCTTCATGTTGTAATATGTTCTTATGTATGTATGTTTATGGAGCCTGTGTACGTGCAAGACAAATTCCCTCCTCGGGCAATAAAGTATTGTCATTGTCATTGTCATCATTGTCATTGTCATAAGAGAAAAATCCTATCCAAACCTACATGAACCTCTGTGGAAAAAGTAATTGCCCCCTTGTTAAAAGGTGAGGTAATTGTGATTAATCCTATTATTAGGGCCAATTTCATGGCCACACCCAGGCCTGATTGCTGCCAGACATTTCCAGTCAGGAGATCCCTAACATAAAACCTGTCTGACAAGGTGAGGTAGGCCACACATATCATGCCATGATCCAGTGAGCTTCAAGAGCAAACAACAAAGAAGATCATAGAGATGTCTCAGTCTGGGAAAGGATACAAAATCATTGGTAAATCTTTGGGACTCCAGCAGACCACTGTCAGAGCAATTAACCAGAAATGGAGAAGGCATGGCACGGTGATGACCCTTCCCAGGAGTGGCCAACCTACCAAAATTACTCCAAGAGCACGGCGCAGACTAACTGGAGAAGTCACAAAGGATCCAAAAACAACTTCTAAACAACAAGCCTTACTTGCCTCAGTTAATATCAATGTTCATAACTCCATCATCAGAAAGACACTCGGCAAAAATGGCATACATGGAAGAGTTCAGAGGTGAAAGCCATGGTTGACAAAAAAGAATAACAAGCATGACTCACTTGTGCCAATAATCATCTTGATCACCCCCAAAGCTTTTGGGAAAATGTCCTCTGAACTGATGAAACTAAAGTTGAACTTTTTGGGAGAAATGAATCCTGTTACATCTGGTGCATAAGGAAAGCTGCATTTGATAAAAAGAACAGTGTGCCAACAGTGAAACATGGTGGTGGTGGAAGTGTGATGATCTGGGCCTGGTTTGCTGCTTCAGGACCTGGGCGACTTGTCATGATTGATGGAACCATGAATTCTGCTCGCAACCAAGAAATCCTGACAAAGAATGTTTGATCATCAGTGCAAGACCTCAAGCTAAAGTGTACCTGGATTCTGCAGCAAGAAAATGATCCGAAGCACATAAGCAAGTCCACCTCTGAATGGCTAAAAAAGAACAAAATGCGGGTTTTTGAGTGGCCTAGTCAAAGTCCCAACGTGAACCCAATTGAGATGCTGTGGCATGACCTTAAAAAGGCTGTTCGTGGCCAAAAACCATCCAATCAGGTTGATCTTAAACAATTCTGCAGAGAAGAGTGGGCTGAAATCCCATCACAGCGATGTGAAAGACTCATCGCCTCTTATCACAAACGCTTGACTGTAGTTATTGCTGCAAAAGGTGGTTCAACCAGCTATTAGGTTTAGGGGGGCAATTACTTATTCACACATGCTCTTGTAGGTTCAGACGTGTTTTTTTTCCCCCTGAATAAGTGCAAATGGCACTGAAAACTGCATTTTGTGTTCCCTTGTGTTTTACCTTTGTATACTATTTAGGTTTGCTTGATCTGAAATAGATGACAGTGAGAAAGGTGCAAAACATGTCAAAAATTGGTCAGGGGCAAAAACATTTGCACAGCACTGTATATAAAAAACAAATGTAAAGAAAGGACAAATTATTGTTATTATAAAAGAAAGAAAGAAAGAAAAATCCCAATAACCCTGAAATGCAAGTCTTCCTTTCGAGACTCAAAATGCTGGTACTGCTTATTTATGCTACCAGTGAAAAATCAAATTATTAAAAAGTTATCTATTATATTAATGGATCCTTGTAATAAGTTACCTGCTTGAGGAGCAGTTGATTACAAGTAAATGTAAAAAATTACAATGGCAAGAACTACACAAGGTGACAGATACGTGCATCCGTACGTGTCCCTCCAGGCTGGCAGGCAGCACAACAATCTGGCACCACTAGCAACTTACAGAACTTCCATTTTTTACCAGTAAAAAAATAATAAAGCACACTCAAAAGACATACAAACAAAACAAAACAAAACCGAAGCCTTATGTCTAAGGAAAGCATGCACATCAGCATAAATTTGGACATGGCCAACATGTCCCAGAAAACCCATTTCCTCGGGCTATATTGATTCTATCCTGTAATTCTGCTGTTTTATCGCACAAAAATAAAAGGAGGAGGTTTGAGGTTAACAAAAAACAGGCGCTACATTACAAATACGAATTTGGGTCCTGCCGCAGGGTCTGCATGGTTCTGCTTGCTTTCATTAGGCTTCAGCTTGGCAATAAAACTCGAATGGAACAATGAAACACACAAGAAGGGGGAAACAAAACAAAATTATTTCTCTGTGGTCTTATAGAGATTTTGGTGGATATTGGAGCCTGTGCAGAACATATTTTATACAAACCAGACTTTGGTCTAAAAGGTTTTTGAAAGAATGTATTGGTTTCCAGGGAAATGGAGCACATGGGATGTTTGGGTAGCTTTTCAAAGCCAGTGAATAGAAGCGTTACTTCTCAAGAAGCCTTTGAGGCTTGTCTTTCAAAAAAATGTAAGGTGCAGGTTAGTAATGGCTCAATGTTCAGTTACATTTCATTTCCCAGACATTTATAAGTTATGGGGAACACACTAGATAAGCGGATGTAGGGTTAAGGGGCCTCCTGAGGGGCACATATTCTACAGCCAGACTTTGTAGCTGTGCAGCAACATTAGCTCACAACATCGCTACTGCGGGCACTACAGTGTCACAGGTTCGCCATTAGTCATGGTGCATGATCTGATGATACCTCATCGCTGACTTTTAAGAATTTATCTTATTACACTCATCTCTGTTCATTTTTCTCTACTGGGTCTGATTCAAATTTGCAGCGTCTGTTGAAAACATGCTCCAGGTTACCTACTCAGTTTGCCCGAAATTACACTATATAAATTGGACAGCATGAAAACATGGCAGAAAATGATCTCATGATATCCAACGATAACGAAATGGACAAATCCATGGAATATTTATTATACTATATATACATATACAACAGCGCTCTCCTTTAGTATTCTTGAAAGAAAAACCACAGACATACTAGTATTCAGGTATAACTACAGTGTTGACTTTGTGATGTTGATTAATTATAAATACAATAAGAATATTTAGCTTGCTTTTGATACCTTCCTCTCCATGTTTAGTTTTAGAAAATGACATGGAGCTTATTCTAGGTTTAAAATCCTATTTAGTGTACTGTAGTTCTTCGTACGAAAAACATACGAAATCTGACGAAGTAAACAGTTTTAACTATTTTTATAATTTCAATGCGACAAATATATATAAAAAGATACAATTACACCTTTAATCTTTGTACAATCATTTTATATTAAATTGTTTTCTTTCATTTTCATGACTGTGCTGTGTGGACATTAAATGCATTAACACCATGATGCTGACAGATTTTAAGATTAGATTTACATTCTATGAGGATTTTAAATTAACACTCAAAGCCAGCTTAGAGCCTTAACAACTAAGCTCCCATATGTCCGATTGACATGGAAATGCAAACCGGATTTCAAAAAAGTTGGGGCACCATACAAATTATGAATAAAAACTGAATGCAATGATGTGGAAGTGCCAAATTTCTATATTTTATTCCGCATAGAACAAAGATTGCAGGGTCAAAAGTTTAAACTGAGAAAATGCATAATTTTAAGGGAAAAATGTCGATTTTAAATTTCATGGTGTTAAAAAAGTTAGGACACGTAGCAATAAGAGACTGGAAAAGTGAATTGCGCTTATAATTAACAGACCTTTAAGAGCATTACAGGATTTCAGACCATACCGATTTATCTTTATTCTGTTTTACAACTTAATTTATGATTGGCTCAATAAATGACTAACGAGTTGAAAACGAGTTGAGAGAGGATTAGTGGTGCACATAATGTTTTGTTTGCCGCTTTCCTTTCATTCTGAGAAATGGACTGGCTCCACTTCAAACTGCGAAACTATAAGAATCACAGCTGTTTGATGTATAATTATAATTTAGATTTATAATTAGCATAATAAAATTGCAGGTAAGCCAAGTCACTGTGGGTGGGAGAACCTAAAGACCACTGCTGATTAAATTAAAGCAAAGTAGTGCTGAAAGGAAGCTTTCATTTCATTTAAAAAAATAATAAATAAATAACTGACCCTGTATTCAAGAAAAGAGAATTTGTTTAAGACTGAAGTTGATGTAACATTTCTCTCTTTATGTTTTGAGAAATAAAGCTCAGCTGGCTTAGTTGCATCAGGTAATTACAGAGAAGCTGAGATGCTGGGCAATATGAGGCACACTGTCAGAGAGCATTTTAAGGTAGGCCAAATGACTGAAAGCTGCCCGAGTCCTGTGGCTGCAAAACAAGCTTAAATCACCTCACTTCACCACCACGCTTGATGGCATATACAGTGATACCTCTGCTCACGAACATAATTGGTTCCCAGAAAGTGTGTGTGAGGCGAAAAGTTCGTCTTCCGAACATTTATTTCCCATAAGAAACCATTAAAATGAGAATAATCCGTTCCCAGGTCCCCATAAAACATAATTTTCTACTAAATAAGCCTTAAAACTACACAAAAATATACCTTATTTTATGTATAATAAATGTGCTATTGTATTGTAATTAAAGAAATAAACTGTACTGTATAATAAAGTGGTTTTATTTACATTTGTGATGGTAGTTGATGGCTTGATGGAATGGAGTGGGAGGAGGAGGGAGGGAGGGACTTACTGTTTGGAAGGAGTGTTTGGAAACGCCTACTGTTTGGAAACACCCTTAGCCACACACGCACCCTTAATAGCGTCCTTGTTCTTAAGGATGTGGGCAATGGTAGACTTAGCGTACTGGTACTGGGACGCTGAGTCACACAAACGCACACCTCGTTCGTGTTTTCAATGATCTCCGCCTGTGGTGGGGTCTTTTTCGGTCCCATAATAGCAAAAGTACACTCAATATGGTCCAAAATGTCTAGCAAACACAAACCACTTCCGCATTCAAAGAAAGGGGTGACGAACTGTGACGCCATGAGCGTGCGTCAGCTTCTCGTGGCCGCCACCGTGGCGCTGTTCGACCGCGTGGTTTGATTCGTCCGCCGAAAACTAGTTCGTCAGCAGAGACTATATGCTCGCAAATTTAATGTTCTTGAGGCGAAAAGTTCGTGAGCTTAAGCGTTCGTCAGCGGAGGTTTTACTGTATGAGGTGTTTCTGCCAATGTGCTGTATTTGATTTGACAAATGTGTCTCCGTACATTGTGACTAAAGATCTCTACTTGTAAAAAGTACTCTATTCCAAATAGCAATTTGTTCAGTTGCAACTTTGCAAACCTAAATTGTGCTGCCATGCTTTTTTGAAATAGGGGTGAATTTTAACAGCCCTTCCAAACAAACTACACTGGTTAAGTTGTTTTTTCTCGAGTTTTACGATCCTGAAATGGTGATGCATAACATGTTGACTGAAGCTGGTAGAACCTGGATCCAGCTCTTGGGATTTGCCAATTTCTCGAGACATTGCACGGTCTGACCTTGGAGTGAATTTACTGGGAGTTCACTCCTGTGAAGATTGGCAACTGTCTAGAATATTTTCCGCACGGGAATAATCTTCTCTCTTTGTAGAATAATGGACTTCAAATTATTTGGAAATGATCTTATAACCCTCTTCAGATTGATGTACAGTCACAATTTCTCCAAAACTGATGATGCATTTCCCCCTTGGCACCGAGTTAACACACACCTAAATACTTCAGCCCAACAGACATGCAGAATATATGCTTTTATAGGAGTGGTTACACTTGCTAAGGATTGGTTAATTAAGAAAACATAATGAGCAACACGTAGAGATGTAAATTACCTTCTCAATTTCTATGACAAACTTCAGACAAAGCTTCTGCAATTTGGCTAATTCTATTTAAATAACTACAGACATGAAGCATGTGGTATGTTGGTCATTTGAGGTTGTCTAATTTTAAGACGTGGAAATTCTGAGATCATATTTATTTTAATGTGACCTCATACGATAATGAATAAAACTGAAAAAGGTGTGTATTTTTGTACACATACAAGTGCCCCCCCCACTTCAGATCTCAGTTCTAGCAAAACAGAAAAACTCAACCTGAAAATATCTGTCCTTTTTCAACTACACCATGCCCCACTTAATTCCATATTTTTAACGTTTATAACGAACACACACAATTATTGGTACTCCATGTTGACATGTGCTAAAGGCCTTAAATAACATGAAATTTTCCTTGCAGAAGCATACTCGCACTGAACAGTGTAGAAAAATGTAACCTTCAAGCCAAGTGAATTTTAAGGGAAATAAAACCAAAAAATAATTATTTTTTTCATAAAATCACCTCTTTCATAATTATTGGTACCCTTAACAATTCAAGGAAATAACCGTAATTGAGGTATTTGTCATTTCTACAGTAGTTTCAAAGTTGATCAGAGTATCTACGAACATTTAATTAGTAATTAATCACTTCCTGTTTCCCTGGGGTATAAATATGACTTAACACAGAGGCCAGTTCTTTTATCCACTCTTCAACATGAGAAAGACAAAGGAACACACCATTCAAGTAAGGCAGATGTGTGTTGACCTTCACAGGTCAGAGAACGGCTACAAGAAAATAGCCGCTCACCTGCATCTGCCCATATCTTCTGTCACAGGAATCATTAAGAAGTTTAAAACAACCGGAACAGTGGTAAACAAGCCTGGATGAGAACACAGGGTTATTTTTCCTCAACACACAGTGAGGAGGATGGCAACAGAAATGAAAAGGTAGTCCACAGCTCACTGTTAAAGAATGGCAAAAAATGGTGGCATCTTGAGGTCACAAAGTCTCCAAGAACAACCAGCAAGCACCATCTACAAGCTATTTGGGAGCATGCACAGAAAAAGTTCTCATTCAGTCATAAACGTAAACGTTTGCAGTTTGCTAAGCGATAGCGGGACTTCAACTGCTTTGGTCAACTGAGAACAAGACAGAGCTTTTTGGGAAGAAACACTCAAAGTGGGTCGAGCGGAACACAAAATATGACTATGCAGAAAAGCACCTCATGCCCGCTATGCCCACTATGAAGTATGAGGGAGGATTGGTGATGCTGTCGTCCTGTTTCTTTTTTCATGGGCCCTGGTAACCTTGGTAATCAGGGTGCATCATATCATGAACGTTTTGAAATACCAGGACATCTCAAATCAAAATCTGGTGGCCTCTGCCCGAAAGCTGAAGATGGATCGTCCCTGGATCCTTCAGCAAAATAATGACCCGAAATATGTGGCCAAATCAACACAGAAATGGTTGACCAGACTCAGTATCAAGCTCCTCCCATAGCTATCTCAGTCTCCAGACCTCAACTCCATTAAGAATCTGTGAAGTGAGCTGAAGAGGAGAGTGCAGAGGAGATCCAGCTTGCTGGATGATTTAGAGAGAGTGTGCAGACAGGAACGGTTCAAGATCTTCCATTTTGTAAAGCATTAGAGGAGAAGATTAAATGCTGTTTTGCTGGTAAAATGGGGTTGTATAAAGTAACATCAAAAGGCTAATAAATGTGTCAGACATGATCTGATGTAAAATATATATATTTTTAATTTTTACACACACGCACATACACACACACACACACACACACACACACACACACACACACACACATATGTAACATCACCGTTCCTCCTGGGTCCTTCTCATTCACACACATGTATTCTGATTTTCTGAGGCTAACCTTCATTCCTCTCCTTTCCAGGGCATACCTCCACCTCTCTAGATTTTCCTCCACTTGTTCTCTGCTCTCACGACAGATCACAATGTCATCTGCAAACATCATAGTCCATGGAGATTCTTGTCTCACCTCGTCTGTCAGCCTGTCCATCACCATAGCAAACAAGAAGGGGCTCAGAGCTGATCCTTGATGCAGTCCCACCTCCACCTTGAATTCGTCGGTCACACCGACAGCACACCTCACCACTGTCTTACATCTCTCATACATGTCCTGCACCACTCTAACATACTTCTCTGCCACTCCAGACTTCCTCATGCACTACCACAATTCTTCTCTTGGCACCCTGTCATCTGCTTTTTCCAGATCCACAAAGGCACAATGCAGTTCCCTCTGACCTTCTCTGTACTTCTCTATTAACATCCTCAAAGCAAACATTGCATCTGTGGTGCTCTTTCTTGGCATGAAACCAAACTGTTGTTCACAAATGCTGACCTTAGTCTAGCTTCCACTATTCTTTCCATTAACTTCATCATATGGCTCATCAACTTTATCCCTCTGTAGTTGCCGCAACTCTGCATATCTCCCTTGTTCTTAAAAATGGGCACCAGCAGACTTCTCCTCCACTCCTCCGGCATCTGCTCACTCTCTAGGACCTTGTTGAATGTTCTTGTCAGAAAATCTACTGCTACCTCTCCTAGGACCAACTGCCTTTCCATTCTTCATCCTCTTCAATGCCCTTCTCACTTCACCCTTACTGATCTTTGCTACATCCTGCTCCTCAATGGTCACCTCTTCTACTCTTTTTTTCTCTCTCATTTTCCTCATTCATCAGCTCTTCAAAGTACTCTTTCCATCTTCCCAGCACACTTCTGTCATAAGTCAATACATTTCCCTCTCTGTCCTTTATCAATCTAACTTGCTGCACGTCCTTCCCATCTCTATTTCTCTGCTGTGCCAACCTGTATAGATCATTTTCTCCCTCTTTACTGTCCAACCTATCATACAAGTCATCATACGCCCTCTGTTTGGCCTTAGCCACTGCTACTTTCGCCTTACACTGTGTCTCCCTGTACTCCTGTTTACTCTCTTCGGTCCTCTCTATGTCCCACTTCTTCTTAGCTAACCTCTTCCTTTGTACACACTCCTGCACTTCCTCATTCCACCACCAAGTCTCCTTATCTACTTTCCTTCCAGAGAACACACCAAGAACTCTCCAAGCTGTGTCCCTGATCACATTTGCTGTGGTTGTCCAGTCATTTGGAAGCATTTCCTGGCCACCCAAAGCCTGTTTCAACTCCTCTTTGAAGACAACACGACACTCTTCCTTTTTCAACTTCCACCACTTTGTCTTCTGCTCTCCCTTTGCCTTCTTCACCTTCCTCACCATCAGCGTCATCCTGCATACCACCATCCTATGCTGTTTGGCAACACTCTCACCCACTACTACTTTGCAGTCACTGACTTCCTACACAAGATGTAGTCTACCTGTGTGCTCCTACCTCCGCTTTTATAAGTCACCCTATGCTCCTGTTTCTTCTGGAAGAAAGTATTCACCACAGCCATTTCCATCCTTTTTGCAAAATCGATCAGCATCTGTCCTTCTGTGTTCCTGTCCTGGATACCAAACATGCCCATCACTTCCTCGTCCCCTCTGTTGCCTGCACCAACATGTCCATTGAAGTCTGCACCAATGACCACTCTTTCACCTCTGGGAGTACTCTGCATCACTTCATCCAAGTCACTCCAGAATCTCTCCTTCTCTTTTAGCTCACATCCTGTCTGTGGGGCATAAGCACTAACAACATTGAACATCACACCTTCAATTTCTAACTTGAGACTCATCACTCTGTCTGACACTCTTTTCACTTCTAGAACATTCCTGACAAACCCCTCCTTCAAGATGACTCCTACTCCATTTCTCTTCCCATCCACACCATGATAAAACAGCTTAAACCCTGCTCCTAAGCTTTCCACCTGGTCTCCTGAACACACAGTATGTCCACCTTCCTCCTCTGCATCATGTCAGCCAGCTCTCTGCCTTTTCTTTGCATAGTTCCAACATTCAAATTCCCTACTCTCAGTCCTAGAATCATGCCTTTCCTCTTCTGTCTGCCTACAAACACGGCTCCTGCCTCTCCTTCTTCGACCAACAGTAGTCCAATTTCCATCAGCACCCTGTTGATTGACAGCACTGATGGCGGTCGTTGTTAACCCGGGCCTCGACCAATCCGGTATGGGGGTAATACTTCTGATTTGCATTATAAAAGTTTGGCTTTGGTTTTACGTCGGATGCCCTTCCTGACACAACCCTCTGCATTTCTCCGGGCTTGGGACCGGCATAAGGGGAAGAGACACACACACACACACACACACACACACACACACACACACATATATATATATATATATATATATATATATAGATGGGATATTAAAAAATTACAGATAAATGCACAGTGAAAAATGAATTTGCACTTTGCATCATTCACATGTCCCCTTTCATCACGTGAGGTAGAGGTAAAATCCCTTCACTTCATTCAGTCCTGCAAGACAAGTTTTGTTTTTTGTTTCTTTTAATGACTGTCCAAGTGCTCGTCCCCTCATATTCTGCAGATGGTATAATAACAAATGGCTATAATATAGGTTGACAGCTGGTATCAGATTGCAAACTTAATTTTTTTCTTATGCCTAATGTTTGGTTTACTAGGACATGTAACTATCGAAAAATGTGATCCAATTCTAAGAAAAGCATCAAGCTTGAAAGGTTTTTGACATTTTACAGAAACTGGCTGCATTTACTTCTGTTTGTTAAACTGGTTTGTCAACCAACAATATACTTTGCAGGTATTTTATCAGAGAAACTATCCGAACTAAAAACATTTCCACATCATTTGGGTTAAACATTTACATTTCAAATTATACTACTGATGTGGTGGGGTGGGGGGTGGGGGGTCCACATATTTATAAAACCCTTTTTGGCTGTTTTCCACATTTCAGATAAAACCAAAACAGATGGGCTTTTTGCAAACAAGACACATATTTGCAATTTTATATTTGTCTGAAAACATTCTCTAACGGTTTTCCATTTCCTATATAAGGACACACATGCTATAAACAGGCATTTATTGTTCCTTCTTTGAACCTGATACACAAGTTAGATTATTATGGATGTGCTTCAGTGCCAAACCTACTCATTAAAATTCTTCACAGCAAACATGCATGGAAAAGTCATTCTGCATCCTTATTTAAAGCCTTTGTTACTTTCAACCTTAAACCAACTCATTTGTATATGGCCACAATATTGAAGCTGAAAAATGTGAAGATTTGGATGCTCTGACTCGTAGGCACATTTCTAATATTGCTAACAACAGTGGAACCTCTGGCCCTCGAAAACATTCTGAAGTTAAAAATAACGTTCGCGTTCTTCTGATGACATTTCAAATTAATGATGATAATTCAAATGACAACTCAAATTCCATATTCTGGAATCGGTCTAAGTGACTCACATGCTCCACCCTCGACTTTAGATTTGAAGTGGGTAAAATAAATAGACCATCATACTTATGATGACTTTTATACAATCTACTCTACACAATTTTGCCTGCTTCTGAAACAGCTTTCGTATTAACAAAACACTGCTGACTTAACAAACCGAGTTAAATTAACTGTTTGTATTGTGTTGAAACCCACATTTTGTCAAATGATATATTTTATTTATAATTTTTTACATAATGTTATTTATTTATTATTTTATTTAGAACCACAATATGAATATTTTTATAAAATAAACTCAGATTACTGATTTTTATTTTAATTTATTTCCGTTTTTAAAATAACAATAATAATGACGACAATAATAATGCTAAGGTACATGCTGGAGAACTCGTCATCACAAAGCTAACACACATGCAGGCATACCCATTCACACCGAGAGACATTTTAGAAGTAATTAGTCTACTGCACATATTTTTAGACGATGGGAGGAAACCCATGCAAGCACGAGGAAAAAAATGCTAACTCACATGCAAACGTGACAGAAATGCCAAGGCCAGGAGTCGAAACCAGGCGTTCTAGAAGTGAGACTGATCTATTGACCACTGCACCACCAATACAAAGAATCAATTTATAAAAGTTCAACAAAATAAACTACTGCCAATTAATTTGTCACTTTGTAAATCTGCATACTTATCAGTTATATTTTGTTATGTAGTGTATATGTACACACACACACATTTTATATATATATATATATATATATATATATATATATATATATATATATATATATATACACACACACACACATATATACATACTAGTCCTTCTCAAAAAATTAGCATATTGTGATAAAGTTCAATATTTTCTGGAATGTACTGAGAAAAATTAAACTTTCATATATTTTAGACTCATTGCACACCAACTGAAATATTTAAGGTCTTTTATTGTTTTAATACTGATGATTTTGGCATTAGGTAGGTAGGTAAGTCTGTTGGGTTTTTACACCTGAGCCTAGTGGCTTAGCCTTGTGGCTCATCAGGCCGGTTTCCGTAGCATGAAGCAACCAGGAGTTCAACGCCCCCTGGATGGGACGCTAGTCCATCACAGGTTTACCTTACCAGTATATTTTACTGGTACCCATTTATACTGCTGGGTAAACAGAGGCACACTTGTGGGGTCTTAGCACAGTGAGGGTCTCAGTGGGATTTGAACTCTCAACCTCCTGATCATGAGCGCAGCACCCTAACCACTACGCCACCGGCCCCACATTTTGGCATACAGCTCATGAAAACCAAAAATACGTATCTCAAAAAATTAGCAGATTTCATCCAACCAATAAAAAAAAAAATTTAATACAAAAAAGGTCAACCTTCAAATAATTATGTTCAGTTATGCACTCAATACTTGGTTGGGAATCCTTTTGCAGAAATGACTGCTTCAATACGGCGTGGCATGGAGGCAATCAGCCTGTGGCACTGCTGAGGTGTTACGGAGGCCCAGGATGCTTCGATAGCGGCCTTAAGCTCATCCACAGTGTTGGGTCTGGTGTCTCTCAACTTTCTCTTCACAATATCCCACAGATTCTCCATGGGGTTCAGGTCAGGAGAGTTGGCAGGCCAATTGAGCACAGTAATACCATGGTCAGTAAACCATTTAGCAGTGGTTTTGGCACTGTAAGCAGGTGCCAGGTCGTGCTGAAAAATGAAATCTTCATCTCCATAAAGCTTTTCAGCAGATGGAAGCATGAAGTGCTCCAAAATTTCCTGAAAGCTAGCTGCATTGACCCTGCCCTTGATAAAACACAGTGGACCAACACCGGCAGCTGACATGGCACCCCAGACCATGACTGACTGTGGGTACTTGACGCTGGACTTCAGGCATTTTGGCATTTCCTTCTCCCCAGTCTTCCTCCAGACTCTGGCACCTTGATTTCTGAATGACATGCAACATTTTCTTTCATCTGAAAAAATACTTTGGACCACTGAGCAACAGTCCAGTGCTGCTTCTCTGTAGCCCAGGTCAGGCGCTTCTGCCGCTGTTTCTGGTTCAAAAGTGGCTTGACCTGGGGAATGCGGCACCTGTAGCCCAGTCCACTGCTTCCACAGGTCCCCCAAGGTCTGGAATCGGCCCTTCTCCACAATCTTCCTCAGGGTCCGGTCACCTCTTCTGGTTGTGCAGCGTTTTCTGCCACACTTTTTCCTTCCCACAGACATCCCACTGATGTGCCTTGATACAGCACTCTGGGAACAGCCTATTCGCTCAGAGATTTCTTTCTGCGTCTTACCCTCTTGCTTGAGGGTGTCAATGATTGTCTTCTGGACAGCAGTCAGGTCGGCAGTCTTACCCGTGATTGTGGTTTTGAGTAATGAACCAGGCTGGGAGTTTTTAAAAGCCTCAGGAATCTTTTGCAGGTGTTTGGAGTTAATTGGTTGATTCAGATGATTAGGTTAATAGCTCGTTTAGACTACCTGAACATGATATGCTAATTTTTCGAGATAGGAATTTTGGGTTTTCATGAGCTGTATGCCAAAATCATCAGTATTAAAACAATAAAAGACCTGAAATATTTCAGTTGGTGTGCAATGAATCTAAAATATATGAAAGTCTAATTTTTCTCAGTACATTCCAGAAAATAATGAACTTTCTCACAATATGCTAATTTTTTTAGGACTAGTATATAAGTATACATACATACATATATATACATACATACATACATATATATACATACATACATACATACATATATATATATATACATACACACACACACACACACACACACATACAGGGATCCCTCAGTTAATTGGGACTGAGATCCCCCCGTGACAACCAAATTCCGCAAAGCAGGATCAGCCCCCAAACCCCCCGCCGACTAATGAATATACATGTATATGTATAGGTATATATTATCAATAAATACATATTCAATCATGTAAATGCTTATAACAATAATTAAACATTCAAAAATAATGCATAAGATGTAAATAAAATATAAATACACACGCACACAGACGTGTGCACGCACTCAGATGTGCACTTCATATAAATGTAAGTAGTTTTGATGGGAGGTATCGGGTTGTTTTTTTTTGGTGTGTTTGTTTAGGGTTTTTGCATAATTGGCCTTGGTTTTGTATCATTTTCCATAATTGTTTCCCTTATTCGTCCATAATTTCCTTATTTTTTTAATTCGATGAATATTTAAAAAAAAAAAAAAAAAAAAAACGCGGTGCACGGAAGCCGCATGAATTGAAGCCAGAAGTAGCGAGGGATATACGTGTATAAATATATGCTCTTGGAGTAATTTTGGTAGGTCGGCCACTCCTGGGAAGGGTCATCACCGTGCCATGCCTTCTCCATTTATGCATAATGGCTCTGACAGTGGTCCGCTGGAGTCCCAAAGATTTAGCAATGACTTTGTATCCTTTCCCAGACTGAGGCACCTCCATAATCTCCTTTCTTGTTTGCTCTTGAAAATCACTGGATCACAGCATGATGATGTGTGTTCAGTATGGCCTACCTCACCTTGTCAGACAGGTTGTACGTTAGGGATCTCCTGAATGGAAATGTCTGGCAGCAATCATGCCTGGGTGTGGCCATGAAATTCAACTCAGTTTTCCCCAATAATAGGATTAATCACAATTTCCTCACCTTTTAACGGGGTGGGGGGTGGGGGGGTTATTTATTCACAAAGGTTCATGTAGATTTGGAGAGGATATTTCTCCTAAGATATAAAATCACAACAGGAAAACTGTATTTTTTGAATACTTGGGTTATCTTTGTGTCATGTTTAAATTTATTTGATGATCTGAAAATGTGACAAATGTGCAAAAAAGTAAAAAAAAAAAATCAGTATGGGGCAAAAACTTTTGCACAGCACTGTACACAAAACACACACACACACACACACACACTATATATCTATATATATATAAATACATGGGCAGCAGTAGCCTGTTGGTAATGTCGGTTGGATCACCGATCCGAGAGTTGGGGGTTTAAGCCCCTACTCTCAACAAGTTGCCACTGTCCCGAAAGTGCAGCTAACTGGGTTGTTAAAGGCTAGTGATGTTTCTCAATGTCTATGCTGTGTGGCATGTCAAGAACCATTGCTGACTTTCGTCAAGAGTAGCAACATAGCCATCGGCGTGTTTCTAATCGAGTCCCCTGAGGCAGTTCGTTCACAGCAATGTTCAGCAACTCCTGGAGTGGCACTAGAACCTAATTGTATCGGCTTCTGCCCTTCCATGAGATCCCTTTGGTGGCACCGAGAGGGGGACTTGCTACTTGGGTAACAGCATGTCCTCCAGACTTCCTACCCAGGCTCTGCGCACCGGAGAGTATCACCAGCCAAGATCCCAGCCCCAGAGCGCAGCCCCGTAGTCTTTCGAGACTGACAGATGCACAAATAAATTATATTTTTATATATATGGACGTAGCATTCAAAATACATGAATAGATTTAAATGCGTGAGATTTCTTCAAGCCAGTCTGGTCATCTGGCGGTCACTTTCGGAAACAACAGCCCACGTACGGACGATCCGGACTAGTCGGAAGCTACAGATTTTGTCCGTTGCATCCGAAATCCGTTAAAGCATAGTCCGTAAAACCGAGGCATGAGTGTGTGTGTATATGTATGTATATGTATACACACACACACACAAACACACACACACACACACACACACACACACACACACATATATATACATACACACACATATATATACATACACACACACACACACACACAATAGTCCTTCTCAAAAAATTAGCATATTGTGATAAAGTTCATTATTTTCTGTAATGTACTGCTAAACATTAGACTTTCATATATTTTAGATTCATTACACACAAATGAAGTTGTTCAAACCTTTTATTGTTTTAATATTGATCATTTTGGCAAAAAAGGAAAGGAAAAACCAAAAATCCGTATCTCAAAAAATTAGCATATTTCATCCGACCAATAAAAAAGTGTTTTTAATACAAAAAGTCAACCTTCAAATAATTATGTCCAGTTATGCACTCAATACTTGGTCGGGAATCCTTTTGTAGAAATGACTGCTACAATGTGGCGTGGCATGGAGGCAATCAGCCTGTGGCACTGCTGAGATGTTACGGAGGCCCAGGATGCTTCGATAGCGGCCTTAAGCTCATCCACAGTGTTGGGTGTGGTGTCTCTCAACTTTCTCTTAACAATATCCCACAGATTCTCTATGGGGTTCAAGTCAGGAGAGTTGGCAGGCCAATTGAGCACAGTAATACCATGGTCAGGAAACCATTTAGCAGTGGTTTTGGCACTGTGAGCAGGTGCCAGGTCGTGCTGGAAAATGAAATCTTCATCTCCATAAAGCTTTTCAGCAGATGGAAGCATGAAGTGCTCCAAAATCGCCTGATAGCTAGCTAGCATTGACCCTGCCCTTGATAAAACACAGTGGACCAACACCAGCAGCTGACATGACACCCCAGACCATCACTGACTGTGGGTACTTGACACTGGACTTCAGGCATTTTGGCATTTCCTTCTCCCCAGTCTTCCTCCAGACTCTGGCACCTTGATTTCCGAATGACATGCAAAATTTGCTTTCAGCTGAAAAAAGTACTTTGGACCACTGAGCAACAGTCCAGTGCTGCTTCTCTGTAGCCCAGGTCAGGCGCTTCTGCCACTGTTTCTGGTTCAAAAGTGGCTTGACCTGGGGAATGCGGCACCTGTAGCCCAGTCCATTGCTTCCTCAGGTCCCCCAAGGTCTGGAATCGGCCCTTCTCCACAATCTTCCTCAGGGTCCGGTCACCTCTTCTGGTTGTGCAGCGTTTTCTGCCACACTTTTTCCTTCCCACAGACGTCCCACTGAGGTGCCTTGATACAGCACTCTGGGAACAGCCTATTCGCTCAGAGATTTCTTTCTGCGTCTTACCCTCTTGCATGAGGGTGTCAATGATTGCCTTCTGGACAGCAGTCAGGTCGGCAGTCTTACCCATGATCGCGGTTTTGAGTAATGAACCAGCCTCAGGAATCTTTTGCTGGTGTTTAGAGTTAACTGGTTGATTCAGATGATTAGGTTAATAGCTCGTTTAGAGTACCTTTTCATGATATGCTAATTTTTTGAGATCAGAATTTTGGGTTTTCATGAGCTGAATGCCAAAATCATCAGTAATAAAACAATAAAAGACCTGAAATATTTAAATTGGTGTGCAATGAATCTAAAATATATGAAAGTTTAATTTTTATCAGTACATTATAGAAAATAATGAACTTTATCAGAATATGCTAATTTTTTGAGAAGGACTAGTGTATATCACATATCTTCTTTTCGGCTTTTTCCCGTTCTCGAGGGTCACCACAGTGACCAGCATGGGCATGGTCGACCAGCATTTGGCATGGGTTTTTACGTCGGATGCCCTTCCTGTCATAAGGGACAGAAACACGCTGACAGCTTTGCAGCCTACTCTTTACGAAAGTCAGCAATGGTTCTTTTACATGCCTCTCACCATAGACGGTGAGCGACATGGCCCGCCTTTGATAATCCAGTTAGCTGCACTGGGGGATGTGTGTATATGTATATATGTGTGTGTGTATATGTATGTATGTATATATGTGTGTGTGTGTATGTATGTGTGTATGTATGTGTGTATGTATGTGTGTATGTGTGTATGTATGTGTGTGTGTATGTGTGTATGTATGTGTGTATGTATGTGTGTATGTGTGTGTGTGTGTGTGTGTGTGTGTCTGTATGTATGTATGTATGTATGTATGTATGTATGTATGTATGTCTGTATGTCTGTATGTCTGTATGTCTGTATGTATGTATGTATGTATATTCATGCCAAGAAAGAGCACCACAGATGCAGTGTTTGCCTTGAGGATGTTAATGGAGAAGTACAAAGAAGGTCAGAGGGAGCTGCATTGTGCCTTTGTGGATCTGGATAAAGCATATGACAGGGTGCCGAGAGAAGAACTGTGGTATTGTATGAGGAAGTCTGGAGTGGCAGAGAAGTATGTTAGAGTGGTGCCGGACATGTATGAGAGATGTAAGACAGTGGTGAGGTGTGCTATCGGTGTGACACAAGAGTTCAAGGTGGAGGTGGGACTGCATCAAGGGTCAACTCTCAGCCCCTTCTTGTTTGCTATGGTGATGGACAGGCTGACAGACGAGGTTAGACAAGATTCCCCATGGACTATGATGTTTGCAGATGACATTGTGATCTGTAGTGGGAGCAGAGAACAAGTGCAGGAAAATCTAGAGAGGTGGAGGTATGCCCTGGAAAGGAGGGGAATGAAGATTAGCCTCAGTAAGACAGAATACATGTGCATGAATGACAAGGACCCAAGAGGAACGGTGAGATTACAGGGAGCAGAGATAAGAAAGGTGGAGGATTTTAAGTACTTAGGCTCAACAATCGAGAGCAATGGACAGTGTGGAAAAGAGGTCAAGAAGCGTGTGCAGGCAGGTTGGAATGGTTGGAGAAAAGTGTCCGGTGTGATGTGTGATAGGAGGGTATCGGCAAGAATGAAAGGAAAAGTGTACAAGACGGTGTTGAGGCCAATGATGTTGTGTGGGTTAGAAACAGTGGCCCTGGGGAAAAGACAGGAGGCAGAGCTGGAGGTAGCAGAGATGAAAATGCTGAGGTTCTCTTTGGGAGTAACAAGGATGGATAGGATTAGGAATGAGCACATCAGAGGGACAGCACATGTAAGACGTTTTGTAGACAAAGTCAGAGAGGCTAGATTGAGATGGTTTGGACATGTCCAGAGGAGGGATAGTGAGTATATTGGTAATAGGATGCTGAGGCTGTAACTACCAGGCAAAAGGCCTAGAGGAAGACCAAAGAGACGATTCATGGATGTGGTGAAGGAGGACATGAAGGTCGTTAGTGTAAGAGAAGAAGATGCAAACGATGATTCGCTGTGGCGACCCCTGAAGGGAAAAGCCGAAAGGAAAAGAAAAAAAAAAAAAAAAAAAAAAAATATATATATATATATATATATATATATATATATATATATATATATATATATATATATATATATATATATATATACACATATATATACATGCAGATATAGAAGAATTTCTTCTATAATCACCTGAAGAGAGAGGATGGTTTCACCACCCCTCGAAACAGATCTGCAGTGATAAATGGAGTTTCGAGTTTCAATAGAAAGTCTTTGTCCTGTCCTTTTATTTTGGTGTGTATATATATATATATATATATATTCTTCTTTTACTTTCGGCTGCTCCCTTCAGGGGTCGCCACAGCAAATCATCCGCCTCCACCTCACCCTGTCCTCCGCATCTTCTTTTCTGACTCCAACAACCTTCATGTCTTCCTTCACCACATCCATAAATCTCTTCTTCGGTCTTCCTCGAGGCCTTCTGCCTGGTAGTTCCAACCTCAGCATCCTACTGCCAATATACTCACTATCCCTCCTCTGTACATGTCCAAACCATCTCAATCTAGCCTCTCTGACTTTGTCTCCAAAACATCTTACGTGGGCTGTCCCTCTGATATACTCATTTCTGATCCTATCCATCCTCGTTACTCCCAGGGAGAACCTCAACATTTTCATCTCCGCTACCTCCAGCTCTGCCTCCTGCCTTTTCCTCAGCGCCACTGTTTCTAAGCCATACAACATCGCTGGCCTCACCACCATCTTGTACACTTTTCCCTTCATTCTTGCTGACACTCTCCTATCGCACATCACACCGGATACTTTTCTCCAACCATTCCATCCACACGCTTCTTCACCTCTTTTCCACACTCTCCATTGCTCTGGATTGTTGAGCCTAAGTACTTAAAATCCTCCACCTTCGTTATCTCTGCTCCCTGTAACATCACCGTTCCTCCTGGGTCCTTCTCATTCACACACATGTATTCTGATTTTCTGAGGCTAACCTTCATTCCTCTCCTTTCCAGGGCATACCTCCACCTCTCGAGATTTTCCTGCACTTGTTCTCTGCTCTCACTACAGATCACGATGTCATCTGCAAACATCATAGTCCATGGAGATTCTTGTCTCACCTCGTCTGTCAGCCTGTCCATCACCATAGCAAACAAGAAGGGGCTCAGAGCTGACCCTTGATGCAGTCCCACCTCCACCTTGAATTCGTCGGTCCCACCGACAGCACACCTCACCACTGTCTTACATCTCTCATACATGTCCTGCACCACTCTAACATACTTCTCTGTCACTCCAGACTTCCTCATGCAATACCACAGTTCTTCTCTTGGCACCCTGTCATATGCTTTTTCCAGATCCACAAAGGCACAATGTAGCTCCCTCTGACCTTCTCTGTACTTCATTAACATCCTCAAGGCAAACATTGCATCTGTGGTGCTCTTTCTTGGCATGAAACCAAACTGTTGTTCACAAATGCTGACCTCTGCCCTTAGTCTAGCTTCCACTATTCTTTCCCATAACTTCATCGTATGGCTCATCAACTTTATCCCTCTGTAGTTGCTGCAACTCTGCACGTCTCCCTTGTTCTTAAAAATGGGCACCAGCACACTTCTCCTCCACTCCTCCGGCATCTGCTCACTCTCTAGTACCGTGTTGAATGTTCTTGTCAGAAAATCTACTGCTACCTCTCCTAGACACTTCCATACCTCCACAGGTATATCATCAGGACCAACTGCCTTTCCATTCTTCATCCTCTTCAATGCCCTTCTCACTTCACCCTTACTGATCTTTGCTACATCCTGCCCCTCAATGGTTACCTCTTCTACTCTTTTTCTCTCTCATTTTCCTCATTCATCAGCTCTTCAAAGTACTCTTTCCATCTTCCCAGCACACTTCTGTCATCAGTCAATAGAGTTCCCTCTCTGTCCTTTATCAATCTAACTTGCTGCACGCTCTTTCCATCTCTATTTCTCTGCTGTGCCAACCTGTATAGATCATTTTCTCCCTCTTTACTATCCAACCTATCATACAAGTCATCATATGCCCCTCTGTTTGGCCTTAGCCACTGCTACTTTCGCCTTACGCTGTGTCTCCCTGTACTCCTGTTTACTCTCTTCGGTCCTCTCAATGTCCCACTTCTTCTTGGCTAACCTCTTCCTTTGTACACACTCCTGCACTTCCTCATTCCACCACCAAGTCTCCTTATCTACTTTCCTTCCAGAGGACACACCAAGTACTCTCCTACCTGTGTCCCTGATCACATTTGCTGTGGTTGTCCAGTCATTTGGAAGCACTTCCTGGCCACCCAAAGCCTGTTTCAACTCCTCCTTGAAGACAACACTTTGACACTCTTCCTTTTTCAGCTTCCACCACTTTGTCTTCTGCTCTGCCTTTGCCTTTTCACCTTTCTCACCATCAGAGTCATCCTGCACCACCACCATCCTATGCTGTTTGGCAACGCTCTCACCCACGATGATGACTTTGCAGTCACTGACTCCCTTCAAATTACATCGCCACACAAGATGTAGTCTACCTGTGTGCGCCTACCTCCGCTTTCATAAGTCACCCTATGCTCCTGTTTCTTCTCAAAGAAAGTATTCACCACAGCCATTTCCATCCTTTTTGCAAAATCTATCAACATCTGTCCTTCTGTGTTCCTGTCCTGGATACCAAACCTCCCCATCACTTCCTCGTCCCCTCTGTTGCCTGCCCCAACATGTCCATTGAAGTCTGCACCTATGACCACTCTTTCACCTCTGGGGGTACTCTGCATCACTTCATCATATATATATATATATATATACATACACATACACATATATACACACACATGCGTATACATATATACATTCAGAATTTAAACTTACAAAGTTAATAATTTCTCTCAATCCTATCCACAATTCTCTGAACAATCTACAGTAATGCATCAATGATGTCTAATTTCAGGTTTTTCACGACTCATCTTCACAATTTATATCCCTCAGATTGAAAAATGCTGAGCAAAGTAAGCCTAACATTTACTTTGAAATCCTTTTTCATGCTTAAACGGCACTGAGAGTTTGCAGAGCAGTTCAGATGAAATGCATTCTCAAACACCTGGATGTCAGTGCTGCACGTGCACTTTCGTTTCTAGCATTGGGCTCACAACGCCACCTGGCCATCCAGATGATCCTTGCTTTCTCCTACCTCAACATACTCACCCAGGTTAATGATGAAAACCTGCATTCAATCAACACAAACTGCTTTCGACCATAAAATACAAATCTTTACCACAAGCTTTCTGTCTGCAAAACCAGGCCTGATTTATACTTCTGGGAATTTGAATCTCTGAGCATGTGCAGATTTTGCATAAGCATCAGCCAACATAAACAGGCAACAATGACACAAGCACTAAAGCAATACAAAGTTTTGTACGGAGATGTAACAGAATGAAACCACCAATCTCTATTTATTAATTCAAAACGCCAGATGTTTTTGAGATTTACAATCAAAGTGGATGTGACCTAAAACTTTGCACAATACACTACAAATAGAGGAAAAATGATGGATGAACAAAAAATGTCTGCATAAACAGACATGCTATGGTGAACCAGGGTTATTAACCTTTTTATTGGCACTTCTGGAATGTTATCTCACCTCCACAGGGCTACTTTTAGGCTGAAGCATGAGGATTTTGGTCTGACAAAAATCCATAGGTCAGTCAAGGCCAAATAAAGTGTAATATGGAGACAAGGTGGAAGGAGGAATTTACCTCTTTTAAGTACATTTAGCTTCCTGGTATCATCAGGCTAATAAGCTACATCAGCTAAGCCAGCTGACTTAAAGAAGTAGTGGCCCATGATTGGGCTATATCAAAATTGGAGAGGTGGGGCACATCGTGGTATCGGGTGACCGTTTCCTCCCAGTGTCATTAGACTCCGCAAAGGTGGGTGTTCACGGAGACAGACTGCAGCTATCCTGTGACCCTTGTAGAATTAAATAATTCGGCAAATTCTAGAATCTTCCGAGTTAGTTCTTAGCCATCTTAGGAGGATTAAGTGGTATTTTTGTTGATCAAGGCTTAAAGCCCAAGGCTAAATGCCTCCGACCTATTCATACTTGCAATTCCTCTCCTTGGCCCAATAATGGTATAGCACCTATTGGTTATAATTTCTCAATATTTGCACGTTTCAGTATAACACAACATGGCCTTATTGTTTTCTCCTGGCTTATGTTTGTAAGGCTTGCAAAAGTTAATGCTCACCTAGATGAACTGGGCATGAAAAGAAATTAATCGGTGCCAGAAGCAAACTACCTATTTAAAATACAAAATCCTAATCAGGGTTTTATAACAAGCAAATATTATTAATGTCTGCTTTGAGCGCCCCTGGCTCACAAGTAACCTCCTGCAAGAAAATTCATCAATTAATAATTGGTCTACAAATAAATAAATAAATAAATAAATTACCAACATTATTATAAGGAAACCAAGAAGGGCCAAAAACTACTTGACTAATCAAGTACATCTGTGCTCTAGAGGGATAACATTCCAAAACACTACATTGCTGCTCAACCAATCAGTATTTACATGCTGCACAGCACTATAGCGGCACTGGATGTGTTGCTGAGATTTTCAACATGCCCCTGTACATACCAACAATTCCAATCTGGACGAATGCAGACTTCCATACAACTACGCATAAGTATGAATTAGCCTTAACCGAAGACCTTCGCATCCACCACCACGTAATCTACTGTGAATGAGCGATGAGTCACAACAAAACGACCTGCGTGAATTCCTCAGGGGAAGCGTAGTCAAAGTGCACGGCTTCTCAAATGGGGCAGCTCATCTTTTTATTGCTGAGCTGCAGAGTGTGAAGAAGCACCATAAAGGCTCAAGGCTCAGTGCCAGGCGTGGTACAACGCATGAGAACTAAACATCCATGAGACTCTGAGGCATTTTATTAATTATTCAGAATGTTATTAGGAAGTATGATTGTTCAACAAAGGTTAATTTGTCAGAGAACAAAAATTACTGTATTTTCCGGACTATAAGTCGCACCTTTTCACACTTTGGCTGAAGGTGCGACGGATACTCCAGAGCGACTTATATGTGAAATTACATATACAGTGGTGCCTCACCTTATGAAATTAATACGTTCCAAACGTGGTTTCGTAATCTGATTTTTTGTAAGTTGAGCTGCATTTTACATGTACATTTTTACATAAAAAACCTGATTCGTTCCAAGGCCCTCAAATACTACCCCCTAAACCCTTTAAACATAATAAAAGTATACCTTTTAAGGCCTCCTTCTGCTTCAATATCGTACCGACGGTAGACGGATTTGGCCATATTCCTTTGCGATATCACTCAACCGCATGCCACGAGCCTGCTTATTCTTTTCACTCGCACCAGGAATCACGTGTGTGCACACGTGTGGTGACCATGTCTTCTTAGCAGAGTTATAATCTTACAAAGGTATGCAAGGTTAAAAGCCTGAGCCAAAAAATAAAGTTACAATGAGCACACTCGAAAAACTCACGAAACAGTAACTCTGTCCTTTACGCATGTTAGAACTCCGTAAAGAACAATGGGTCGAAGGCACACGAAAAGCATCATGGGTATTATGGAGATGCAGCTCCATAATAGCCAACGGGAGGGAGCTCCGACACGGGTAGCAAATGGTTATTGAGCAGCAGAAAGAAAGTTTGCAGTGAACGAGAAACTTGTGAGGGACTGGAGAAAAGTGGAGATGATTATTACTGCAATGAAGAAAACAAACAAACAACCCCCCCCAAAAAAAAAACAACAACAACAAACAAACCAACTAATAGCAGGCAAAACGCTAGATGGCCACAGCTAGAGGAGCAGGCTCGCACATATGTGCTTGAGCAGCATGTTGCATGGAGAGTTTGTTAACTGTGCAGTTCAGTCTCCACGTCAAGGTAGTCAAGTTATTACATATAATTCTAACAAGAGGGCAGAAAAGCGGAGATTATTATTACTGCAATAAAAAAAAAAATCCCCTTTATATCAGAGTGAGAATCATAACGTCACAAACTGCCAGCAGATTTCCAAACCAAGGTAGACAGTTTCCATGAGTTTGCGACTTATAGTCCAGTGCGACTTATGTATGTTTTTCCTTCTTTGTTGTGCATTTTTTTGGCCAATGTGACTTGTACTCCGGAGTGACGTGTAGTCCGGAAACGGTATTGAACAAGTCCTTGTGTGTCATCCAGCTCAAGAAATTCATGGTTAAGAGGAATGTCAGTCTTATGCAAGGGGTGGGAAAACTACGGCCTATGGGCCACATCCTGCCCATTGTCCTTTTTAATCCGGCCCGTCGAAGTTTGATTGGTACAGAGTTCATGTTTGATGTGAATGATTGATCGATTGCATTCATTTGACTTTGACTTGAAATGACATTTCAACACCAGTGGCGAATTAGACGCAGTCGATTGATTTTGTGGAGCTTGAGCCACTTCCTGTTATCACTCTTTTACTGCACAGCACCCATTTGCAGCAATGTCAGAGAAAAGAAAAGTGAACAGTGAGTGCCAGGTGGTTCATAGGGAATGGACACCTAAATACTTTTTTTTTTTTTACTGAAGTCCAGTCAAAGGCTGCATGTCTTATTTGCTAAGAAACCATTGCGGTTTTAAACGAATACAACATCAGCCACCACTTCTCCACTAAGCATGCTAATTACACCAACAACCTGTCACCGCAAGAACGTCCGGCTAAAGCTGATGGGCTGGTCGCAAGCTTGCAGGCTTAGCAAATCACCGTCATCTAAGCAACTTCCATCCAACAATCAAGGTACAGTCGGCCCTCTACTTATGATATTAATCCGTTCCAGCGCCTTTTTTGTAACCTGGGGTTTTTGTAAGCAGAGGTGCATTTTACATGTAAAACGCGTGATTCGTTCCAAGACTCCCAAGACTACCCCATAAAACCTTTAAAAATTATAAAAGTACACCGATTTTGTATGAAATATGTGTTAAAAGTAAAAGAAAATTATTTACCTTTTTTTTTTAAATCTGTCTTACCAGCCATGCGACGCTTTAAAGTCCGGGGGTTCCTGGTCTGAAGAACCCTCACCCCCACCCTCCTTCACGAGGTCCTTAAATATGGCTGTTGCTTTTTCCAAAATAATCGCCTCCATCATTGTAAAATGTTTTTCATAACCTGGATTTTTCATATGCAGAGGTTTTCGTAAGTAGAGGGTCGACTGTACAAGGATATATGCATAATTCAGCAGGAAGCACTGCGCAAATCCATGGTGCAGCTCAAGCAGGTAGTGAAGCTGGTTGTGAAACTAAGTTTATTCAAGCGATGGGACTTCAACATTGTCAGTTTATTCATTTTCCTGAGGAAACTGACGCTGATCACAGGGACTTCCTTTACCTTCTAATGTCTGCTGGTTCAGTTTGGGGAAAGTATGTGAATGAGTGTGGAGCTCAAAAAGGAGATTACAGTGATCCCTCGCTACTTCACACTTCAATTCATGCGGCTTCAGTGCATCGTGTTTTTTTTTTAAATATTCATTGTATTAAAAAATAAGGAAATTAAGGAAGAATAGGGGTAAAAGTTAAGGGAAATGCCACAAAAACAAGTCCAATTATGCAAAAAAAGAAAAAAAAAAAAAAAAAAAAACCTAAACAAACAATAAATAACCCAAAACCTCCCATCAAAACTACTTACATTTTTGTGAGGTGTGCATCTCAGTGCATGCACGCGCATCTGTATGTGTGTATTTATATCTTATTTACATCTCATGCATTATTTTTTTTAAATATTTAATTGTTATTATAATCATTTATATCATTGAATATGTATTTATTGATATTATATACACATACATCTACGTCACTTGAGGGTGGGGTGTTGGGGGGTTGATCCTACTTCACGGAATTCGGTGGTCGCGTGAGGATCTCGGTCCCAATTAACCATGGAAAGTGAGGGATCCCTGTATTTCAATTTTGAAGCTCCTTGAGAACACTGGAAATGTTCCTGAGCTGAAAGACACTGATTGGCTGTGATTTCACTTTTATTGTGGACAAACTGACTCACATGAGCGAGCTGAATGTGAAGCAACAAGGGAAGAACAGTTTGTAAGTGAAATGCAAGGAAACGTCAGAGCCTTCAAAACCAGGCTAATTTTATTTTCCAAGAAAATGTCAAGACAAGTCATTCGCTCACCCCCCCCCCCCCACACACACACACACACTAGCCACATTAAAAGAGGCCCCGCAACATGTGACCAAATCCAGGAAATCACTGGATGACCTGCAGAAAGAATTCTACCGTTGGTTTTGTGATTTTGGAGAAATTGACAGAGCACTTCAGCGGGTGTCATGTCCCTCCTCACAAGAGCCTGAAACGGTACCCCAAGAGTTGCAGTTGAATTGATTGGTCTCCAATGTGACATGATGTTAAAGGAGAAGTTCAACTCCCTTAAACTGGATGAGTTTTATGCTTCATTCAGTGCAGCCAAATAAATTTCCATGCATCCAGAAGACGGCACAGAGGACGCTGGTGTTTGGTTCAACATGTGTGTGTGTGAACAGACTTTTAGTGTGATGAACACCAACAAAGCAGCCCACAGGTTCCAGTAGAGGATGAACACCTCAAATTCGTTCTGAGAACCACAACAGAATTGCCACCACTGGCAAAAATGGGTGATCAACAACAATATTCCCATTAAAGGGTATATTAAGACTAATGCTTTTTTCCCCCTGTTTTTATTCGATATGTACTGTTAAAAATGCATTTTTTATCATATCTTGTGCTGACCCGGCCCAGCTGTCAAATTTTTAAAGTCAATGTGGTCCCTGAGCCAAAAAGTTTGCCCACCCCTATCTTAGGCTAAAAACCAAATTTTATTTACAAACTTATAAAAAGATTGCACTTTTTGTCTTATCTCTTGTTTGGATATTTTGTTGTTTGGGTTCACACACTTTTTCAGCATGCGAGCCACACAAAATTACAACACATATTTACTCAAATATATTGAGAATTCTTTATCTGAACCGTATATGTTAGTGTACCTTGCATAACCGCGTGAACCCATATTGCTCAATAAAACTTCATACATTTTTTTTTACGGTAGATCCCATACATTAGCATTAGCAGCTGGACTGTCAGTGACTGACTGAGCGCTGACGAAAGGCACTGAGGTGGGCATTGACTTCAGTCTTGAATTTCTGTCAATCTTTAGTATTCACTATATATTGGGGGAGGGTGTTCTATGACTGTACTGTGATGGAAGGAATGATCTCTTGTGGCTTGTTGTATTTGATTTGATTTTTTGCCATTACCTTACTCTGATGACTTGCACTAAATGGAATGATCCTGAGATGCATAGTTTACTCAAAGTTTTTAAAAACTGAAATATGTCCTCTTCTCGGATGTGTTCTTTCATGGGCAGGACTGTTAACAGCTTTTGCGAGCATATCAGTAAGCACCATTCAAATTAAAATGCACAACTGGTCTGCGTCTCTCACATCTGTAGACTCATCCAGCTGCAGTGAGAAGCACTCACAGTCTGCGATGTCCTTCGAAAGTTGTTTAGTCAGATACTCGGTCGTGGCTTCACTGCGCCATGTACCTGTAGTTCTTGATAGCTGGAGAGCTCTGATCGAACACAATATTTCTGCTTTGTTTTTAAAAGTCTTGGAACAACGAGCCAGCTGTTTCAACAAATTAATATTTTACCATCTTTCCATCTTGGAAGGATTTCTTGTTCTTACTGATTAAGTGACTCACCGAAACAAAGCTTCAGTTGGCTCCCTTTGCTTTTCAAGTTCACTGTGAGAAAAATGACACTTAAAAAAAAGGTTCCCCCACTCATTTGTATACCCTTCAGTTTAGAAAACCTAAATTGGAGGCTAACTCACTAGCTTGCTAGAACACGCCGTTATGTGCACATGCTCAGTGTCAGCCGTGTCAGAAAAGGTCAGATTGGTCAGACCGACTGTCAATCAAGTGACAAATTTCATAGTGAGAATGATAGAGTGACGTCTATATGTTTTAATGCTATGCAATCTACCCACACTACCTTTGCAATAGACCGGTATATTCCGTTTGACGTATTGGCACCCCTGATGTAGAGGTTATGTCCACTATTTTAAAACATTTTATTTCCTTCCTATCGAATACCGACTAGCATGCACACGCCCCTCCATGACATGCAATGCTAGCCATCTGACTCTTTTCTGTGTTTGGGGGCAGAATGACACACTCTGAGGGAAAGCACTATTCGTCTTCTCATACATATGAGCTCACAGATGACCATAATTGGCTGGTGATCACTGTGAGTGACTGTCCGTCCCTCTCATGAGAGCTCGGCCAATTAGCTCCCATAGTCTCCCGACCACGAATGGGCGTGGCATTAACCCGGAAACAAATGTGCAATCTCTGGGTTAATAGTCATACACCTTGTTGATGTGCCATTTTGGAGTCCCTGTCCACCATTTTGATTCATGCATTATTCCATTTTTCAGAAATGGACAACCTTATATTATCCCGAGAACTTAACCAATCAGATTGTGTCATTTCCATACAGTATATTGTGTAAGCTTTTTTTCACTTTTCAGGAGACCCTTTGTGTCCACCATTTTGATTTGCACACTAGCCCAGGCTTGAGAGTTGAATACCTATAGCATACACTATGAAAGTCACAATAAAATGTGTAGTATGAATAAGAAGTCACCGCGAAGGCTAAATATAAAGGGTCTGCTCCGCACTTAGGATTGTAATTGTTAGACCAGCATTCTATTGTATAGTTAATACACATAAAACGTCAATTTATGTTGCCTGCAAATTGTATTCAGATTGTTGGTAATGCTTCATAGGTGACTAATATGTGGTGGAACAAGCCTGGTTTCAGAGATAACTAATGAGGGCATAACTATCATGAAGAAAGTACTAATACAACAGAACAAAAATGTACCATACAAGTGAAAAATTGGTATATTCACGTGTATTTAGTTCCTATGCTGGCATCATATAGTAGAAACACTTCACTGCAGCCACTGGTTACCCAATTACATACATTTTTCAGACACTCCCCAACTTACATTTTTAATTGGTTCCGGACGGCCGAAAGTAAGTTGAAAGTGAACGTAAGTTACAGTGACGTATGACGCTCATACTGTACTATACATCCATAAATACCATTACCGTATCTCATAAAACACCCCTAAATCAATTATTATAAATATAACATTGTAAAATAATATCAAATATATCAAATAATATCAACATTAATTTCAAATAAGTCACTTATTTATACCGAGTCACTTTACATGAAGCTTGACCCCAGTGCAGCTAACTGGGTTATCAAAGGCGGGCCATGTCTCTCACTGTCTATGGTGAGAGGCATGTAAAAGAACCATTGCTGACTTTCGTAAAGAGTAGGCTGCAAAGTCGTCAGCGTGTTTCTGTCCCTTGCTAAAAAGGGTTGTGACAGGAAGGGCATCCGACGTAAAAAAAACCTCTGCCAAATCAAAACGTGCGAATCAGATGATTCGCTGTGATGACTCCCGAGTGAAAGGGAAAAAGCCGAAAGGAAGACAGACAGACTTTACATGAAGCTTGAAACAGCCAGTCAATGCTTACAATATGAGGCACTCAATACCGAAAGTAGTGTACTTGCTGTGGGTTATACGGACTTCCTGTCTTTCAAGTACGCAAGGGTGCTGTTGAACTTGTTTAGAACACAGCCTGCACTGAAGTGAATCACCAACCATATTTGCTTAGGGTTACAAAAGTCCGCAAAACAGTGTAAACACAAAGATCACAGAAACGTCGTCTTAACACAAGGGTAACACGCTATATACACTATCCACTAATATACATACATAGACACTCCCCGGCTTACGTTCACCCGTTTTACGTTTTGTTTTTTTTTTTATTTTATGTTTTTGTTTTCAAAAAAAAAAAAAAGTCAAATTTTGAGTTTAGACATACCTACGTAGTATGCTGACGTAATGACGCAATGACGCTGCATTCATTGTTTACAAACTACAGACAGTGTGTTTATATATCAGTTATACAGCATGTTACCCTTGTGTTAAGATGTCGTCTCTGTGATCTTTATGTTTACACTGTTTTGCGGACTTTTGTAACCCTAAGAAAATATGGTTGGTCAAAAGTGTAAGCCTACTAGCATGGGTGCAAGTCTCATACACAGAGATGAATTAACTATCTGCTCGTATCGGCACAATCTACCATGCATACTTGGTTAAGCAAAGAGTTGTAATATGAATGAAAACCTGAATGCACAAATTACAGAACAATTACAGATATTATCTTTTAGCAGAATCTTAAGAGTGTATACTTATTTTTATATGAATATCCATTAAGATTTGTACTTGTTCTTTGTATGCATCTCTTGAATAAAGTTTACTTACACAAAAGAAAGAACGCTCCGGTTTTCTGGGATTTACATCAGTGCAGGCTGTGTTCTAAACGAGTTCAACGGCACCCTTGTGCACTTGAAAGACCGGAAGTACAATGCTTTTGCAAGTACACTACTTTCGGTATTGAGCACTTCACATATTGTAAGCGTTCACTGGCTGTTTTAAGCTTCATGTAAACTAACTCGGTATAAATAAGTGACTTATTTGAAATTAATGTTGATATTATTTGATATATTTGATATTATTTTACAATGTTATGTTTATAATTGATTTCGGGGTGTTTTATGAGAGATACGGTAATGGTATTTATGGATGTATAGTACAATACGAGCGTCATATGTCACACGTCACTAACAACTTACGTTCACTTTCATCTTATGTTCGGCCGTCCGGAACCAATTAAAAATAAAAACGCAAGTCGGGGAGCGTCTGTATATTATATTTTATATATATATATATATAAAACACTGAACTGGGAAGGAGGAGAGGCACGTTCAGTCAGTCGTTTGTAAACAATGGACGCAGCGTCATTACGTCAGCGTACTATGTAGGTAAGTCTAAATTCAAAATTTGACTAAAAAAAAAAAAACAAAAACAAACGTAAAATCGAAAAAACGTTAAACTAATGAACCTAAGTCGGGGAGTGTCTGTATATAAATTTGAACAAAGTATGCAGCATATACAAAGCATGGCCTTCTGCTCTCCTTATCTGCTTATGGGAAAAATGGACATTACATAAGCAGGCAGGCATGAGTTTGATTCCTCTGACATGGTCTGAATTAATCAACGGGATGGGAACTTGACAAGCCATGTTCTGATCAGAATTATGCGAGATCACACCTCCAAGATGTCAGAATTTGTATGTTTTTCCTGCAATAAGAAGCCAGATGCAGAAGAGCTACAAAGGATGCTGAACAGATACACAACATATGTCCTACGTTCCCAGCCCGCACCTCAGATTTGAGTCGTCAGCATGAGAAACTAAAAAGCTTCAAATCAGGGCAAACCAGCTGTGCTGTCAAACCCCTGAAAACCATGACTGCAGTGGTTCAGACAGTTTCCATGAGTATGTCTTAAATAAGACAAATTGTTCTGATTTTCGTCAAAGATGCACAGTGTGCAATCCACTTAGCAGATAAAGCCAGTCAGTGACTATACTTACAGGTACATACGAACAAAATTTGTGGTATAAATCGCACAGCTATAAAGCAAAGTTGCACTCGTTCGTATGAGAGATTTCTCTTTTAACCTTCAGCCAATGAGCAACAGGAGTGCAGGTTACTCCGTATAGAGGCTTCAATGCAGGTTTGAACTAATACAAGAAGAAATCCTTCCTCACAATTAAAAGTAAAATGTATTGAACTACAGTTCTCTCGAATTCTCGATTCTAATTGGAAAATTGGTGACTTTTTGTCTTTTTCTGGCTTGAGTTTCAATACGTTATCACTTCTAAAGTAAAAGTTATACACAACTTGAATGGAGAATGCACCACATAAACAGGTTTTTAAAAATGTACTATATGCAGCTGATGTGTTGACTATTTTTTTATGACGACACCTTTACGCAGCATTTAGCAAAAGTGAATAAGAAATTAGAAAAAAAAAATAGCGACTACTTTCACGTTTTTTTTGTAAATGTATTACATGGAAGTGTAATTAGTTTTCTTTGCACATCCCCACATGGTGCTAAGGTAGAGTCAGCCATGACATGGCTCTACTGCAGCAGAGAGCATGAAAAGCCCGACAGTGGCAGCTTGATGTTTTTCAGAACATATCAAATTCATCGTTCAAATGAACATTACATGTCCTTTCACTTGGAACTTGAACTGGCCACCAAGGACCAAGTGACAAGCATTGCAGGGATAAAAGTGCATTTTTATGTTTCATATAAAATAATATAACTATTTAGAGGATCATACACTGTACAAGTTTGAGTTTCCAGCCAGAAATAATTATTTAAAATAATCATTTTCTCTGGCCGACTTCATGGATCCAGCTCCATTAACTTTGTCTGCTTAGCGATATCTATTGCTATACAGCATATTACATCACTGTACCGCTCCTAAAGAGGCACCTCAGAGAGCTCTGGAGGAGTTTATTGGTATTGTTCCATTGATTTGACTGTAATTCAGCACTGTATCTGTTGCTCATCTGTAGCTACAGTCCTTTCTTTTTATTGCTTTGCCAAAGCCTTAAAAACAAAAACCTTTGCAGGTTTTTATGCAGTTTATAATATGCTAACAAGACAATCAAAATGCTTTACACATTATATCAGTGGTGAAATTCTAGATAATAGTATTACACATAGAAGTGGGATTGAATTATGCAAACAGAGCAGATGTGGACAAATCAGTAGGCTGGATGTTTTGGATTTGAGAATTCTTTTAGCATTTTCCCCCTCAGATAACCGCATGGCACCTGAGCAAGTCGGCTGTTTACCGTGTCCTTTCCCACTCAAAATTCATAACCATAAAAAAATTAATAATAATATGTACAAAGGTATATGCATTATATGCATTATCATTGTTCCGGCTGCAAATACAATGTGCTCCATTTGCTCTAAATCCCAACACCTGCTGCACGAAATACATCAGTTTTAACTCATTGGATTAATGTATTCAAGCTTTTGAGAATCAAGAGCATTCACATGATGTGGAATCTCAGTCAAACTAAAAAAATGTGTACAGTAATCATAAAAACACATATTGGAATAAACATTAGCATTAGTGGATAATGGTGGCGAGCAACCCTCACTTTGTGAGGGGGAGAAAATGGCACGTCACATCAGACTCCTCAGGCTTGTATGACTTACTCCACTGTAGAAAGCAGTAGCAACGTTTTGCTGTTAGGGAATCAGTTCTTGAGTTCGCTCCCTGGTTCTTGAGTGTTCCGACAGAGCATGGCTTGCACTCTTAGAACGTTAAGTTGGGTTGAAAGTTGCTGTAGGTCAAGTGGATAAACCATATTTATGTGAAACCACCTTCAAAATCTGCCACAATAGCCCAAAGCAGTCCATGCAAATTGTTCTCACGCCTCAATCATATGAAACTGCTTTACAGTCTATAGCAACATGACCATCTTGACATACATTTAATTGGTTTAAAACAGCAAAAGTGCTGTCAACTGGGACAGCAAGGCAACAAAGCAAATTCAGAACTAATCAAATCTTGTTTCCAGTCTAAGATGCCTTCAAACGACCCTGCTACCTATTACCCATAAACTTGTGCTGCAAGTAACATGAGCATCAGAGAGAAAAAAAAAGACGGTTGAATGAGCGGCAAAGGAAAATGTATTCATATAAACATACTACTATTCAATAAGCCTGAGTGCACCAGATGCTACCATAAATGCTGTCTCAACAGCTCATTCAAAATCACAATCCTTAGAATATGCCTTCAGTTGAAAGTCCTGATTTTTCAGACTAGCACGGCAAAAAGGCAGCAACTTTCTTTTTTAACGCAGCCACCTCTTCCTTTAACATTTTTAGCCCAAGCTTACAGCCAACTGAGCAGCATGAAGGAGCATCATCCACTTAGATGGCTGGATGAAGGATTTATGACATGTCCATTCCAGCATACTATATCCACTGTAAGTCACACAAGTTGAATGAGTTTGTAGTGAGGTTTCCTGCACTGTACATTAAAGTACACTGAGCCAATATCTCTAAAATAGTGTGGACTGTGCAGGGCATGAGTGTGTTAGACTTGAATTCATGTTCGGATACTGCAGAACTGCGTAGGATTTGCCACTCCACCAAGCATGCTAATACAGCACAGTGAAGAGGAACATTATGAAAGGGCTCAGTGCTATAGATTATTCTTTTTCTTGCCTTACATACGCACATGGGACATTCAAAGGACCCTCAAGCTACAAGCTCGAAGTAGTGCAGCACCTTATCGTCATGCAGACCTCGTCTGGGGAAATCCAGACTTGTTGTTGCAAAACAAGTTATGATGAAGAGCTCTGTCTCAGTCCCTGTAGACGCAGCACAAAACTTTGCCCTCTTCCACTGTCCAAGTGCTAGCAAATCATTCAAGGCATCTCAGTTTGCAACATTGTAGGCTTTTTCAAAGTGCAAAAACTTCAAGGTGTTCACCTTTTATTCTTTGTTTCTTGACACGGCCTCAGAGACTTATTCGTTAGGCTCAGTGGCCCAGAAGAGATGCATTACACCTTTACACATCATTTGCACGGCTAGCAAAGCAATAATCATTTCCAGAGGGGACATGTACAGTACTACATGACAGATATTACATTTTCTCCAAACCAAGACAGATCGATAAACATTTGAAATCCTTTTACACCATTTGAAAAATGTAGTTATGGATTCAGGAGCCTTATTTACCACAATAACAAATAGAATAAATGACTGGGAAAAAAAACCCTTCAAAACAGTAAATGAAACCAGAAATGAGTGATGTGGCCATGAATGGAAACAACTCTATGAGGGAATATAGTTCTAAATCAGAATACATAAACATACCTCGGCAGCAGCCAATGCCTCCTCAGTACGTTTGAGCTCGGCGTCAGGACCACGGAGTGTCTGGAGAAACAGGGCGGCCTTCCGCTTGCGCTCAGCCTGTAGCTGCTTCTCTTTCCACTCTTTGGAGGCCTGAGCTAGCTTCTCACGTGCAGCAGCTGCCAAACGGTCCTCAAGCTTCTGCTTGGCTGTGTCAGAAAAGATACAGGGGATGGTGAGAAGCAATGGGAATTAAGAGTGGAATTTAGAAGCGGGTGGTGAGCTTCAAACAATTAGAGAGTTCCATTTTGTTTCATGCATCTAAAGCATATGGAAGAGCATGACGGGAACAAATTACAAACAACAAATAGAAAAGAACACAATGAAAATAACCTGGGGACTCAGACCATACTTATAATGGAACTCCTCTTTTTCTCTGGAAGTGAACAACAGGGGAAACATGTACCGATACCCTAAGATGCACATGGGAGACTTGTAGGGACTGAAAATTTATTCAAAGTCATAGTTTACATTTATGGCATCTGACAGATGCTCTTATCCAGAGCAACTTGAATTTATCATTTTTATACAACTGAGCAATTGCGGGTTAGGGGCTGATCAATCGCAGCTTGGCAGTACTGGGGGCATGAACCCCTGACCTTCACTAAGCCAGAGCCTTAACAACTGATGGCGCTGTAGTTGTTAGAGGAGTTTTGATCAATAAACATTGAAAAAAAAAAACAAAAAAGTGTGCACCATCAAAAAGTTGGTTTGCAATCCAACAGTTTTTCACTGGGAAACCTGGAATCTGGATTGCAGTGTTCATTTTGACAACTATTTTCGATTTATTCTTAGTCATCCTTCTCAGTTTTACCCTACTTTTAGTTGGCAGCCACTGAAAAGCATTACTCAAGGAAAGGTCATTTTATTTTAGTCATTTTACAGAGGTGTGGGGTGAACAGGTTGCTACAAATTTGACAAGGCCACCTCCTTTAACATCAACAGGATCATTTCTCTTAATTTCTTGAGTGTTGGTTTAGTCCGTTAGCTCAAGATATGCCAACTGCAACTTATCAATGCAGCTGACCCTGAATCAACCCAAACTCTCCTGATGAGGCACTGTATGGTCAAAAAGGATATGTACACTAGGAACATCAAACCAGTCTTTATTTCAGTCTTTCCCAAACTGCTGCCACAAAATTGGAGACACATGATCGTCTAGAATGTCTTTGTACATTTTAACATTAAAATTTCCTCCATTGGAACCAAGTTGCCCAACTATATTAAGGCACGAAAATGCCCCAGTGCAAAAACTAAAGTTCATAAAATTCTGGTTTTTACTTGCTGTTGCATACTTGAGACACATAGATCATGTAGTGAAGGCAAAACTAGATTAGAAGTCAAAGCAATCCTGACAACATCTGTTAATTTCCTCTTTCCTAAGGTGTGCCAAACCAGGCGACAACAACTGATGCCAGTTGAATGCAAAGGATGATTTCTTGGTGTACATCAATGTTGGGGGCTGACATTTCAATCCAAATGGTGTAGAAATGCGAAGTTGTTTAATTCCTCGGTTTCACATTGTAGGGTCTCTCAAACATTTAGGCTGACAGGGGGAAGTGGTTTACATTGGATCAGTTTCAGCTGCCAAAGCACAGTAGGCCCTTGACTATTCGCGGTTTTGCACTCATGGTTTGCATATAGTGGCTGTCCTCCTTCCTGCTGATTGGTTGAGATTCTGTAATGCCCCTTTTTCCTCATTCGTGCACGAGTTTTTTTTTTTTAGTGTGTTTTAATTACCAGTAAAGCTCTATGATGTCACTCAAACGTCGGCTAAGCGCCAGAAAAAGGTAATTACATTGGATGTCTCTTCCTAAAAAGTAAAACTTTCTCCAGAGGAAATGACAGTTTCCTCTGAAGTGTCTGAAAAGAAATAATCATCTGAACTGTTCTAAAACATTCCATTATTAAAGTCTTTTAAATTATTATTCCAGTACAGTACCTAAGTTAATGTTTAGAATGTTTGTGTGTGTGATTTTATTTACTATGGTGTAGCATGTGGCGGCCATGAGGCTGAATGCAACCATGAGGCGAGGGGGCACGAACCAGTGTCTCTCCTCCTTATGCCGGTCCCAAGCCCGGAAGAATGCAGAGGGTTGCGACAGAAAGGGCATCCGGCGTAAAACTTTTGCCAAAATACAAAATGCAAACCGGAAAGACTTAAGTCATACCGGATCGGTCGAGGCCCGGGTTAACAACGACATCCATCAGTGCTGTCAACCAGCAGGGTGCTGATGGAAATTGGACTATTGTTGGTCGAAGACGTCGAAGAAGTAGAGGTGGGATGCGTGTCCGCAGGCAGAGAGAGAGAAGAGGAAAGGCATGAATCTAGGACTGAGAGTAGGGACTTTGAATGTTGGAACTATACAAGGAAAAGATAGAGAGCTGGCTGACATGATGCAGAGGAGGAAGGTGGACATACTGGGTGTTCAGGAGACCAGGTGGAAAGGTAGCAAAGCTAAAAGCTTAGGAGCAGGGTTTAAGCTGTTTTATCATGGTGTGGATGGGAAGAGAAATGGAGTCGGAGTCATCTTGAAGGAGGGGTTTGTCAGGAATGTTCTAGAAGCGAAAAGAGTGTCAGACAGAGTGATGAGTCTCAAGTTAGAAATTGAAGGTGTTATGTTCAATGGTGTTAGTGCTTATGCCCCACAGACAGGATGTGAGCTAAAAGAGAAGGAGATATTCTGGAGTGAGTTAGATGAAGTGATGCAGAGTACCCCCAGAGGTGAAAGAGTGGTCATTGGTGCAGACTTCAATGGACATGTTGGTGCAGGCAACAGAGGGGACAAGGAAGTGACGGGCAGGTTTGGTATCCAGGACAGGAACATAGAAGGACAGATGTTGGTAGATTTTACAAAAAGGATGGAAATGGCTATGGGAAATACTTTCTTCAAGAAGAAACAGGAGCATAGGGAGACTTATGAAAGCGGAGGTTGGAGCACACAGGTTGACTACATCTTGTGTAGGCAATGTAATTTGAAGGAAGTCAGTGACTGCAAAGTAGTAGTGGGTGAGCGTGTTGCCAAACAGCATAGGATGGTGGTATGCAGGATGACGCTGATGGTGAGGAAGGTGAAGAAGGCAAAGGCAGAGCAGAAGAGGTGGAAGTTGAAAAAGGAAGAGGGTCGTGTTGTCTTCAAGGAGGAGTTGAAACAGGCTATGGGTGGTCAGGAAGTGCTTCCAGATGACTGGACAACCACAGCAAATGTGATCAGGGAGACAGGTAGGAGAGTACTTGGTGTGTCCTCTGGAAGGAAAGTAGATAAGGAGACTTGGTGGTGGAATGAGGAAGTGCAGGAGTGTGTACAAAGGAAGTGGTTAGCTAAGAAGTGGGACATTGAGAGGACTGAAGAGATTAAACAGGAGTACAGGGAGACAGCGTAAGGCGAAAGTAGCAGTGGCTAAGGTCAAACAGAGGGCGTATGATGACTTGTATGCTAGGTTGGATAGTAAGGAGGGAGAAAATGATCTATACAGGTTGGCACAGCAGAGAGCTAGAGATGGGAAGGACGTGCAGCAAGTTAGATTGATAAAGGACAGAGAGGGAAATGGAAATGTATTGACTGATGACAGAAGTGTGCTGGGAAGATGGAAAGAGTACTTTGAAGAGCTGATAAATGAGGAAAATGAGAGAGAAAAAAAAAAAGAGTAGAAGAGGTGACCAATGAGGAGCAGGATGTAGCAAAGATCAGTAAGAGTGAAGTGAAAAGGGCACTGAAGAGGATGAAGAATGGAAAGGCAGATGGTCCTGATGATATACCTGTGGAGGTATGGAAGTGTGTAGGAGAGGTAGCAGTAGATTTTCTGACAAGAACATTCAACAAGGTACTAGAGAGTGAGCAGATGCCGGAGGAATGGAGGAGAAGTGTGCTGTTGCCCATTTTTAAGAACAAGGAAGACGTGCAGAGTTGCGGCAACTACAGAGGGATAAAGTTGATGAGCCATACGATGAAGTTATGGGAAAGAATAGTGGAAGCTAGACTAAGGGCAGAGGTCAGCATTTGTGGGCAACAGTTTGGTTTCATGCCAAGAAAGAGCACCACAGATGCAGTGTTTGCTTTGAGAATGTTAATAGAGAAGTACAGAGAAGGTCAGAAGGAACTGCACTGTGCCTTTGTGGATCTGGAAAAAGCATATGACAGGGTGCCGAGAGAAGAACTGTGGTATTGCATGAGGAAGTCTGGAGTGGCAGAGAAGTATGTCAGAGTGGTGCAGGACATGTATGAGAGATGTAAGACAGTGGTGAGGTGTGCTGTCGGTCTGACCGACGAATTCAAGGTGGAGGTGGGACTGCATCAAGGATCAGCTCTGAGCCCCTTCTTGTTTGCGATGGTGATGGACAGGCTGACAGACGAGGTTAGACAAGAATCTCCATGGACTATGATGTTTTCAGATGACAGTGTGATCTGTAGTGAGAGCAGAGAACAAGTGCAGGAAAATCTAGAGAGGTGGAGGTATGCCCTGGAAAGGAGAGGAATGAAGGTTAGCCTCAGAAAATCAGAATACATGTGTGTGAATGAGAAGGACCCAGGAGGAACGGTGATGTTACAGGGAGCAGAGATAAGGAAGGTGGAGGATTTTAAGTACTTAGGCTCAACAATCCAGAGCAATGGAGAGTGTGGAAAAGAGGTGAAGAAGCGTGTGCAGGCAGGCTGGAATGGTTGGAGAAAAGTGTTCGGTGTGATGTGCGATAGGAGAGTGTCAGCAAGAATGAAGGGAAAAGTGTACAAGACGGTGGTGAGGCCAGCGATGTTGTATGGCTTAGAAACAGTGGCGCTGAGGAAAAGGCAGGAGGCAGAGCTGGAGGTAGCGGAGATGAAAATGTTGAGGTTCTCTCTGGGAGTAACGAGGATGGATAGGATCAGAAATGAGTACATCAGAGGGACATCCCATGTAAGCTGTTTTGGAGACAAAGTCAGAGAGACTTGATTGAGGTGGTTTGGACATGTGCAGAGGAGAGATAGTGAGTATATTGGCAGTAGGATGCTGAGGTTGGAACTACCAGGCAGAAGGCCTAGAGGAAGACCAAAGAGACATTTCATGGATGTAGTGAAGGAGGACATGAAGGCAGTTGGTGTAAGTGAAGAAGATGCAGAGGACAGGGCGAGATGGAGGCGGATGGGTTTGCTGTGGCGACCCCTGAAGGGAACAGCCGAAAATAAAAGAAGAAGAAGCATGTCTCATTTTGTTTTCTTTATCCAATTTGTTACATTTCTCGTTCTTTTATGTGCTTTTTGTTATGGTCTGTGTTTTTGGGGGACTTGATTTTGGCAGCTGTACCTCTAACTAACTATTTTTTTTCCGCTTTGGCTGAGGGGCATGGCTGAGCTGCTGCGTGGCTCATACCTGAGTTCACTATTCTCATCTACTCCCGATAAACAAAAGCACGCTCACCTCTGCACCAGAGAATTACCTCACATCACGTCTTTGGCTTGTAACGCTCTCTAACTCTCTCACTCTAAAACTCTGTTTTCTACCCACTCCGGCTGAGGGGCGTGGCTGAGCTGCTTGGATTGACTGCAGTTCATACCTGAATTCAGTCATGTCATGCCTCACCAATAATGCAATACCTTCCACTCGTGGGCATTTTTGAAAACTACAGTGCTGTATGTTTCAAGAAGAATGCATTTAAAGGTGTTCTTATATATATATTTGCATGCTGTATAATGTGTATTTTATTATCAATAAATATCACAGTAAAAAATTAAGTTTTTCTTAATCATTACTACATTTTACTACATTAATACTGTATTAATGAGTGAGACTGTCTATAGAATGTGTTTAAGAAGTATATTTTAGCGCATGTAATAGATGCATGGTATTTTACTTCTGGTTGATCAGTCGCGCATGTAATATGATACATGGGGGTTTTATTTCCGAGTACAGAACTTGCAAATTTTCTTCATTTGCAGGAGGGGCCAGAACCAAATCCCCACAAATAACGAAGGCCTACTGTACTTGATAGATTGGGTTCCACGACAAGGGCATGGCTCAGTTGGGGCACACTGAGTAAATTAGCTGTAATGCCTAAAAAAAGACCTAGAGATTTTTACTGGCTTATGCTGGTATAAGCCACAATAGAGAAAAGTGTTGGCCATGGACAGGGAGGCCTAGGGCACAATACAACATGGGTAACAGGGTTTAATCATGCATAGTCATTGATGGATCTGAAGTAATCTCTCTCTTTTTTTTTTTTTTTTTTTTGATGTGCTGAGGAAATTTGTTGTATCAGCATGCTAAATGATGGTGGTGGTACTTTGTTCACTGCCAAATGTGATCAAAACTCTCGGTATAATTTTACCAATCTGTCACCGGAATTTCTAATGGTGCAGCAGCTCTAAATGTCAAAAATGACATTCAAACAAATGTCTGTACAACCTCCTACCTGTCAGCCAAGTAATTTACAAGCTAGAGTTGGTACATTAAGCTTAATATTATGGTCAGGGCTGTAAAGTTTGCCTGTTCAAACATTCATTATGTAGCAAGGAATAATGCTGGAAACTTGTAACTTCACAAGTAAATTTTGTCAGTCTGGTTCTTTTCATTAATGTAATATGTTCTTAGTGCAGCATTTGCACCAACATAAGTGTTAATTTTCCATAGGATTGCCAAACTACCAGCAACTGCTATAGTTCAAAAACTGTACATACATTAATAGATGGTGCAATTCAGCCCATGCAGGAATTATATGCACTATTTAACTATTAGTGTATTATTCCCCCATTTCACTGGAGCGTGGCAGACTCGCGGAAGCAAAACCGTAGTCATCCTCCAATGTTCCTCAGTCATTCGGTCATCTTCTGTGTCCTTCCGTACTATTCCAAAGGTATTCCTCCTCTTCCGTCAGGCCAAAATCTTCCGCGAACGTGCTTTTGAATATATTCACGGAAAAATTTTGATGCAAATGTTCCGTGATTGTTCCTTTTATTCCACAAGTCTTCCGTGAACGTTCCGCGAACATTCCTCCTTCTTCTGGGTGGTCAAAAGTGGCCACAGAATCCCCACGGAATACTCACGGAAAGTTTGCGAATACATGCAGAATGTTTGTGGAATGGCTGCGGATAACACGGAAGACTTGCGGAACACTCAAGGAAGTCACTTCCACTATAAATTATTCCAGTTTATTCACTTTATTTTTTCTGTTTTGCTGTTCATGTAATAAAGTTTTAAAGTTACAATCACTGTGGTTTAGATTTGTGTGCATGGTTTTAAGTCTGGAATGATTGAGGTGCAAATAAAAGGAACATATTGACATATGTTAATATGTTTACTATAAATAATGTTCAATTTTAAATTTATTGTAAATTATAAACATATTGCACATTAGAAACATATAGTGTGAATGAGAGAATGAGCTTCCTTGGTCATAACGCGTATTTATAGGCGGAATCAGGAGCAAATCCTTTGATCCTTGACGATTTTGCTGCGATATGCCGGCTATTCCTCAGTCATTCCTCGGTCATTCTGTGTTGAACGTGAACGTTCCACCTTCATTCCGCCTGTTCCGAGATCATTCCGCGAGTCTTCCTTCTAAAAAGGAGTAGTGCCGCGGTCGTTACACAAACGTTCCATCCTTTCCGTGAATGTTCTGTGAATTATCTGAAGGTATTCCTTTGCTGTCTGCACTCGTTCTAATGGTGATCCGAGCGCTTTTATGCATGTATTCTGACATTGTACCATGGTCTTTCTGTGTCCTTTCCACACATTCCGTGATAGTTCCAAGGGTGTTCTGAAGATGCAATTTTCTGTAGGTTTTTGACCCATTTTCTTTGTAAAAATGCCGAAGCTCCTCCGTAGAGTGCGTTCTGTGCCTTTCTGCCGTGATCCTTGCATTCAGCGCTCCAGTGAAATGGGGGTATTTCTTACAGCCCGGACAAAATCGTGATCACCTCACGTCTTTCTTTAGCTTTCTTAATAACAGAAAAGATGATATTTGCATAGGCTCCTGACTGGTCAAGGGCTGGTCACCTAAGCAAACAAGTTGGGGATGGAATTTACATTTCTCAACAATGCAGTTTAGCTAGAGTCGGTGGGAAGCTTGTTGTCTCGGCTATTTCATGGAAATTTAGAGAAAACAAGTGAAGACACAAGAATGGCAAACCACTGTGCCAGTCCTTGAAAAGGCTCCTGCTATGCAGCATGATATGAAACACAGTGGGAATGATATAGGTGAGCAAAAACAGCCTCTTACGCATGCAGCAAAGCATAAGAAGAGAGAAAGTGTGATGAAACAGACAGGGGTGACCAGAACACAAGAAAATAACTTGTTCAGACATTATTACCCATCACGGAAACTATCACACGTTTAAAAACAACAGCAGCAACAAAACAATGCTTATCTGGTCTTTAACATTAAGTCTATTTTTCTTTTTTGAAACTGAAGTATTCTGATCAACTGGAAAAAATGCCATTTATCAAAATTCTAAACAAAAAGTAGATGGACAGACTCGGGGTCCTTAAACTGTTCCTGGAGAGCTATCTCCACGAAGGCTTTGGCATCAACCCTAATCATGCTAAACTGTCATTTTAGTCTGTAACATTAAGAAGTAATTGATCAACTGGATCTATGATTTTGGTTCAGCTCCAGGAACAGGTTTGGTCACCAACAAGCTACACTATATGGCCACAGGTATGTAAACACCGAACCATGTCACCCATACAAGCTTGTTGAACATCCATTCAAAAACAATGGGCATTGTAATGATGTTGGGTATTCCTGTCATGCTCCATTAGTCTCCCTTTTTCAAAAAGATTTCAGAAAATTCTCATTAATGGAGACTTTGGCTCCTTTCACTGTGAGAGCATTATTGAGGACAGGCACTTGGGATGGATGCTAATATGCAATGACCACTGATGTGCAATGAAAGAAAAGAATATCTGGACTCACAGTAAAATGAAACCTCTAGGCTTGGTTTGTATGGTACCAGGCCACGAAAGGTAACCAAACTAGTACTGCATGGCTTGTTTTGTGGTGGAAACAGACCTTTCGAAATGAACCGAGACCAGACGACCATTTACTAAAAGTAACATAATACAGGGTAGTATGTTTATGAACAGAGGTGGGTGCACATCCAAAATAAGACAGTTCCTGAAGCTGATTTAGAGCAGTACCAGAAGCTCCCCAATATTACACACTGCTGCCACAAAAAAAAAAAGACAGCTATTTTGGAAGACACTAAACCAGTGATCCCCAAACTACGGCCCGCCTCCACATTTGGCACGGCCTCCTGAATAATACCAGAGACACATTATGATTTTTTTTTTTTTTTTAGTCTGACCACACGATCAAGACTAATACACACCTAGAACATGACATTCTATTACATCCTTCTGTCATCTTCGCCCGAAACAAAAATCCTAGACTCTCCCCTGTTAAATAGAATGGAATAATGGTGAAAAGGTTATAGAAGACAAAAATTGATTCATAATTCAATGTATTTAACCTGCAGTGGACAAATAATTATTTTTTGTTCAATGCAAAGAAAAGGTTGTTTGTATCATCTGTCAAGAGGCAGTGGCGGTATTCAAAGAATACAACCTGCGCCGACACTCTGAATCTTGTCACAAAAACGAGTATGATCAGTTGCAGGGCCAAATGGGAGTAGACAAACTTTCAAAGCTAAAAAGTGAACCGTAAGCTCAGGAGAATACATTTGTACGCCAGGCTCAGCTGAACCAGTCGTCTGTTCGAGCAGCTTTCGGGTCTTTTATTATTTATTTCCTGACTTTTTTCTGTGAAGGTTCTGGAAAGGGTTACTAATATTTGGTTATGCGTGGCTTACTGGAAAACAATAAATGTTTACATTTAGGCAGCTCTGTGATCGTCGTACTTTTACTGTTACAAACTGACCTCGGCCCCCCCATCAGAGAAGGAAAACGTTATGCGGCCCCCGCAGGAAAATGTTTGGGGACCCCTGCACGAGACCATGGTACGTTCTGTCCTCATCTGGGACTCAGAAGTTCTATCGACGTGCTCCGTTTTAAGCCCAGCAAAATAATTTAGAAAAGACACAGACTATTTAAGAATGGCTTTGATTTAAAAGTTCACAAGGCCACGAAATCACACCTCATCACCTCATCATAGACATCACACTGTTAACTCTCTGATTTGATCTGTCAACTTTAAGGACATCAACTGATGTGTTGCCTATAAGCAAACATACCCACAATTAAACTTATAAAATAAGCTACTATATATATTGTCATTTCTTTACAGCCCAAGTCATGAATTGCCAAGTTACAATATGGCCACAACAAAGTATTCAACACTGGATGGTTGCAGTAGACTTTGAATTGAGCAACTCCTAACTATTCAAACAACTTACACACCTGAAAAACTGAAACGCTCATATGTTGTGAGTTTAGGAAGTAGCAAAGGGGGTGGGGGGAGCTCATAAGAGACAGGAGAACAGAAAAGGTTCTTGGCTGCATCCAGGTACCAGTAATCACAACATGATTCTGTGATCCTTTCACAGCCCATCGATACAGATTAGGGAGCTTCAGGCGAATCGATAGCTCCTTCGAGTATCCCAGCATGCCGCTGACTGAACTGTCTGCCACACTGCCATTTATTCCACTTTCCCCGTAAGCTGTAGTCAGTCACTGCATGAAGCCCGTCTTTTTCTGTTAATTGGCCCAACATTTCTTTAGCCAACAGTTCACAGTCTGAACTACACGATGGAATGTTCTGTAGTGAGTTCAGGTCAAAACAGACCATTTTAGTCAAAGAGCCCCTTCAGTCGAGCAGGCCGCAAAAATGTGTATGAATGTTTCCTAGTGGCTCCCTGAAAAACTGCAAGTTGTGAAATTAGTGATTCAAAATAGTTCTGGAGCTGTTGCTTCACAAAGAATCTGTGAGACAGCCAACATTTTTAAACTTTATTTGTTATGGACTTGGAGGCAACCCTCCCGGTGTACGTAGCACTGGGGGGGGGGGGGGGTCATCAAACAAGATTCGAGGCATCAAACTGGTGCAAAAATAGCCTCATATTCTTAATACCCTGTTAAAAGGAACAGATAAATATATCCAAGTATTTCCAATTTGGCTTTATTTTGTTTGTCATGTGGATTTCAGAGACTCGCAGCTGGTCTGTTTAATTCTGCAATTGAGAGCCATTGCAAATGCATGCTTGATGAATCTGAACTGAGACAAGGGGCTGCTATCAAAGTGACAGAGTTATAATCATGACTTCATTCACAGTGCTGTTTGCAAGGGGGGGGAAAAAAAGAAAAAGAAAAAAAAAAAAAAAAAAAAAATGGACCTGCTCTTTAATCCCAAGTACCATTTGCATGAGACGTAAAAAGTGAAAGCTAACACTGGCTACTATTATCAGCAGATTACCAATTTACTCTTTGACACAAGTACAGTGGTAGCTCGACTTACGAGTGCCCCAATAACAAATTTTCCATGATCCAAGCTTTGATCCCACCAAAAATCTGCCCCAACCCACGAGCAAATTTTCTACTTACAAGCTCTTCAGGGGAAATGGCGTTTCCGGGTTGATTAGGCTTGTATTACTTCCGTGTGTATTCCTCTACGCTCCGAGAATGCCTAGTGCAGTGCTTCTCAATTATTTTCTGTGATGCCCCCTATAGGAAGAAAAAAACATTTCAAACCACCCCACGCTGCCCCACACGTGACTATAAATAGCGTTCACTGCACTTCATATCGTTTGCTCAGTGCTTTTCCCCTACAGTGAGAGCGCCACTGCCACCTATTGTAGGCCTCCTTCAGTCTCGAAGGACTACGACTGAGTTCCAGTGCTACTGCAGGAGTTGCCAGGACGTTGCTGTGAACGAACTGCCTCAGGGGACTCTGACTCCCAATTAGAAACACGCTGATGTCTATGCAGGCTACTCTTGACGAAAATCAGCAACGGTTCTTTTGCATGAACCTCACACCATAGACAGTGAGAACCATGGCCAGCCTTTGATAACTTTGGGGGACAGTGGCAACTTGTTGAAAGTGGGGCTTAAACCCCCAACTCTGGGATCAGTGATCCAGCCGACATTACCACCAGGTTACCGCTGCCTGCTGTCCAGTGTAGAGGATGCGCCATTACACTTATAACGCTAGTCCATCAGTATGTTAAAAAGGTATGTTCTCCAGGGCCGGCATTAGTAGCGTGCAGACACACAAAAGCTTTTCTTTTCTGCGGTTCGGATTTGTGACCTTTTCAGTTTTATTTTTTTATTGTACATATCCCAGTGTTTCTAAGATGGGTTGTAAGAAGGTGGCTGATGTATTCAACAGGAGAAAATCGATTTCTCTTGAAATGAAGCTTGAAATCATAGATAAACATGAAAAAGGAGTCCACATGGCTGATCTGTGTAATAAGTATGGGAAGAATGCATCGAGCATCTGTACAATTCTCAAACAGAAGGCCATGTTTGAGAGTGTTAAACCAGCAAAGGGGGTTACTATTTTATCTAAGAAAAGATGAGGACTCAATGATGAGATGGAAACGCTTCTCCTAATGGGATCGAGTCGAAAGAGATCAACGATGATGGGAGTGCGGCCACGCAACAGAAGTGATCAAAATTAGTGAAGTGAACAGACAAAAAAAACAGTTAAAAAATTAAATAAATAAATAAATTAGTGTAAGTTCATGTTAAGTGCTATTCTTAAGTTCAGATGCACTTACAGTATTGTTTATTGACTTATTGTTTCTTCTTTTCTTTCGGCTTTTTTACCTTTTTCTTGAGAGTCGCCACAGCGAATCATCTGATTCGCACATTTGATTTGGCATAGATTTTTACGTCGGATGCCCTTCATGTCACAACCCTTTTAGCAAGGGACAGAAACACGCTGACTGCTTTGCAGCCTACTCTTTACGAAAGTCAGCAATGGTTCTTTTACATGCCTCTCACCATAGACAGTGAGAGACATGGCCCACCTTTGATAACAGTTAGCTGCACTTGGGGGGGGGGCAGGGCAGTGACAACCTTGTGGGGTCTCGAACCCCCAACCTTAGGATCAGCGATCTTACACCCTATCCACTAGACCATCACTGCCCCGACTTATTGTTTATTCTTGTTTTATTATTATTTATTGTTAATTACAGTATTATTGTTACTGTACAAGTGTTATTATTGTGACATGTTTATTGTGAAATGTTCATCTTAAACTTTACATCAAAAATACATGCTTGTGGTAGGTTAAATGAGTTTGGGAGGGGGTTGGAACGGATTAATTGGTTTTCTATTGTTTCCGATGGGAATTTGTGTTTCATCTAACAAACCTTTCCACTTACGGGCTTGCCCTCAGAACGGATTAATTTCGTAAGTCGAGGTACCACTATAATTTAAATAGAGTAAGCCCTCATTACCTAGAAACAACATTAAAATGGTGAAGCATCATGTAGCAGGGATGCTCATCAGCAAAAGTGATTAGGAGGTTGATGGAAAAATGGATGAAGGAATGTTCAAGGCAATCCTAGAACACCATCTTATTGAAGTGCATAATAGAGCTGAGATTCAGGGGAGATTAAAATTCTAACACAGCAAAGACAAACATTCTACCAAAGTTTCAGTTGAGTGGTTCATAGGAAGAAGAAGGAAAAAAAAACCCACAACATGGCTGTGTTTGAATGCCAAACCTCCAATTAAGAACCTTCTGCAAGACACGAATACAGCTTTTCTCGGTCTTTTCTGACAGAGTCAACTACAATAGCCAAAAATATCAGCATCCAAATGGACATTTCCCATAAGCCTGACTGTAGTAATTCTAAGCAAACATCATTTTAGAATCTACTGAGCTGCATCAGAAAAATGAATATCAAAAAAGCAAATAAATAAAAGTTGGACTCGTACAAAATACTTCCGCCATGCAGTACAGAGAACGCAGGAAATAGGTCCTTATATGGGTGCTGGTTTTAATTACCCATGAGCCCATCTTATAATATGCTCAAGATGTGACCAAATTCGTGAAAAAAAAAATACCTTGAAAGATTTATGAGATGACAGGGGTTTGAGTCTTGAAGGTGTTTCAAAGTGTCAACGCCATTGTGTTTAAACATTTCCGACCTGACTCTGACATTGCCCTTCGACCCAGACAATGGCACATTAAATAATCTCGAGCTCCTGGGTAGGGTAGTGTCTCCGCAATGCTGGATAAAAATCTGTGCACAGGCGTCATCAGAATTTTTGTTTACAGCCAACACTGTCTTGTAGGTCTCATTTTCTTATTAACACACAAGTCCTGTACAATAATTAAACTTTATCTAAAAAAAAGCAAACAAAACATCCCACTGAATTTAATATTAGGTTAAAAATGCTTGTTCATTATGGATGAAATGTCAAAGAGGCATGCTACGCATTAACACACAGCCCATATAAGCTCATGAGGGAACATGAGCTTTATGAAAACAGGCATGAATAAAGATTATAGCTCAATTTGCAGTGAGGAAGCATCCATAAAGACTGAAGACCCTCGGATTCACTTTTATTTAATTCCACAGGATGGACTTGAATCACTCCGTCCATGGTGAGCTTGTTCACAGGATAAGCTTGTACTTTCATATTTTATTTAATGCACTGTCAATCATAAAAACATGACAAGCGACATGTCAGCTGCTTCACTGCAAGACTCTTCAGCAAGTGTGTGCTTCTGTTACACACGTCACACAATGCATAATGAGTGTTTTGGATAAAAAGAATATATTAACTGGCCACTCATCCTTTTTTAATATTAATCAAACTTTACATTATGGATGCCTGAATATTGTTTTTAAATATAAGAAACGTAGGGTAATTTTTGATAAACAGCTTCAATTGTTAGTTTAATTCTTCAGTGAGCATCAGGTTTGCCAAGCTGTGTGTGACATAAAGCAATGTTCACCTGAGCATCACATCAGTTCAGCGAGCACTGAGCACCAATGCACAAAGGCTTTCATTCCGTCAGCACGCCATAGGTCTGCCCTCCATAAAATGCAATGCTCCCAACCTGCTCTTTTCAAACTGTTGTGCATGCGGAATACACTCGGAGGAAAAGCATTATCAGCCCCCACGTATGAATCAGCTAACAGGCACCCATGGTTGGGTGGTGAGTGACAAGGAGGTGAGCGTATGCCATCCACCCTTCAGGTGAGAACTCAGCCGGTTATCTCCCATAGACTCCTGGTCACGGATTGCTGTGGCATTAATGTGGATTCAGACTTGCGATATCTGGGTTGATGGTAGCACATGTGGTCAATGCGCCAGTCAGGTGCCGGGTCTGATTCTTTTTAATAGTATCATAAAAATAGCACACATTAAAAAAGCAAGCGTTCATGTATAGTAGTACACAGCAGCATCTATTATTAATAGATGCTGAATAAAATGCTGCAAAGTCCTTGCTAGCATAATATTAAAGACGGTTATTTATTTCAGTATTGGTACCAACAGTGACAAGTACCAGAACACATACTCGTTCTGGTGAGCAGGGGGACTAATGCACCCCTACTGCAAGCCCATAAGGCGTTTTACAGTTTCAGGAACAGTAGTGACTCAACAATTATAGGAAAAAAACCACTCCGCAATATTCATGTATTGTCCGAAATAAATGATATTCACATACATGATAGGCCAGAATCAGCGAGGCTGATGGATATTTGTGAGCATCAAATGAGTGAAACTATGCACATGTATTTAATAAGAAAAATATGACAGAGAGATTCAAACATTCGTCACAAGAAAAAAAAAAAGAGAAACATTATTAGCAGGTTGTTCTCAAATGTTCACGTTATATATAAAAGGGAAACAAATTTAAATTACTGCAGAATGAATGAAAAATACTAGAGGAGACAAAAAAAAAAAAAATCAAATGTACAGAAGAATACGTGTGCCGATGATCTCATTAAAAAGATTTGAGCTTGCGCCAATACTGTGTACATGCTGGAGGTATTAACCTTGACAGCGTCGTTTGCTCCACGGCAAGAAGCACGTGGGGGGTGTGGGAGGGCGTATCCCCCTCCAGACAGGGGGTCTATTTCTGATAGATGCCGAACACTTTTGACAGCTGTTTAACATTATTTACGAACAAACTGTAGATTGTGTAACTTAAAAGAAAAACTTGGAAAAAATTACTGGTGAAGCGCTAATACTTCCTAGTGCCAATCTAACATAATTTGCGCCACTGTTGTGCCAATTTAGCCTAATGGGAACACTGGTTTGCGCGTGTGTGTGTGCGTGTGTGTACAAGTGATAGTTGATAATATATAGCGCGTGTGTGTATGGAAAGATAAGAGACAGAATTCCAATCAGAAAAAATATCATTATTATTATTATTACTACGACTACTTATCATTATCACTGTCATTATATCACTAAAAGTGTTATTAAATATTATTAAAAATATTATAAAGCGTTTAAGAATAGGTTGACTCTGCTTGTACAACATATTTATCTCTAATTTTCTTGTTCCAGATAAATGAGCTGGCAGACTAAAATAAAGGGAAAGTTAAAAGATATGGTGTTAATTTCCCAGACAAGAAATGCATCATTTTTTATACAATAGGAAACAATCAGCTTGAAAAGTGCAGATGTTTTTATCTCAGGCATACAAACAAATTACTCAAGTCCATTCCCCTCCAAATATGTGTACTTTCATTAACTTTCTTTGACATAATATGTTTTGGATTTGAACAGCATCAAGGAGATGAGCCAAATTCCAACGGAATCCTTTTTAACCCGCAGAATCCTACAGGGACATAAAAAAAACACTGCATACACATACACACGCTTATACATTCATTACTTTTCTGGACCACTTAATCCAAATCAGCAAGGTTGGAGCCCATATCAACCAATTCTGGGTGAGGGCAGAGTATACCCTGGACAGCTCTCCAGACCATTGCCAGGCAGAAACACGCTGACTACTATACAGCTACTTGGCGAAAGTCAGCAATGGCTCTTTTACATGAACTTCTCTCCACTGACAGTGACTGAAATGGTCATCCTTTGATAACCCAGTTAGCTGCACGAGGGAGACAGCAGAGAAAACCCGTTGACAGTGTGGCTCGAAACCCCAACCTTGGTGATCGGTAATCCAGCACCACTGCTTGGTGGAGGAGCTTATCTATTCACCAAAGTCTGTATGTCTCTTCCTTTGCTTAATTTTATATATATGGTAAGGGAAGGTAAGTCTGCTGGGTTTTTACACCCAAGCCTAGTGGCTCATCAGGCTGGTGCTTATCCTAGGTTTCCGTAGCGTGAAGCGACCAGGAGATCAACTCCTCCTGGATGGGCCGCTAGTCCATCGCAGGTTACCTTCCCAGTATATTTTTCACTGGAACCCATTTATACTGCTGGGTGAACAGAGGCACACTTGTGGTTGAGACCTTGCCCAGGGGTCTTAGCACAGTGGAGGTCTCAGTGGGATTTGAACTCACAACCTCCCGATCATGAGCCCAGCACTCTAGCACTCTAACCACCGGCCCCACAATTTTTAATTTATATATATATATATATATATATATATATATATATATATATATTATATAATTTTATTATATAATATATATATATATATATATATATATATATATATATATATATATATATATATATATATATATATATATATATATATATATATATATATAGAAATGCAGCCATGAGGTGGGGGGGGGGCACTAACCAGTGTCTCTCCCCCGCATGCCGGTCCCAAGCCCGGAGAAATGCAGAGGGTTGTGTCAGGAAGGGCATCCGACGTAAAACCAAAGCCAAACGTTTATGATGCAAATCAGAAGTATTACCCCCATAACGGATCGGTCGAGGCCCGGGTTAACAACGACCGCCATCAGTGCTGTCAATCAACAGGGTGCTGATGGAAATTGGACTACTGTTGGTCGAAGACGTCGAAGAAGGAGAGGTGGGAGGCGTGTCCGTAGGCAGAGAGAGAAGAGGAAAGGCATGAGTCTCGGACTTTGAATGTTGGAACTATGCAAAGAAAAGGTAGACAGCTGGCTGACATGATGCAGAGGAGGAAGGTGGACATACTGTGTGTTCAGGAGACCAGGTGGAAAGGTAGCAAAGCTAAAAGCTTAGGAGCAGGGATTAAGCTATTTTATCATGGTGTGGATGGGAAGAGAAATGGAGTAGGAGTCATCTTGAAGGAGGGGTTTGTCAGGAATGTTCTAGAAGTGAAAAGAGTGTCAGACAGAGTGATGAGTATCAAGTTAGAAATTGAAGGTGTAATGCTCAATGTTGTTAGTGCTTATGCCCCACAGGCAGGATGTGAGCTAGAAGAAAAGGAGAGATTCTGGAGTGACTTAGATGAAGTGATGCAGAGTACCCCCAGAGGTGAAAGAGTGGTCATTGGTGCAGACTTCAATGGACATGTTGGTGCAGGCAACAGAGGAGACGAGGAAGTGATGGGCAGGTTTGGTATCCAGGACAGGAACGCAGAAGGACAGATGTTGATAGATTTTGCAAAAAGGATGGAAATGGCTGTGGTGAATACTTTCTTCCAGAAGAAACAGGAGCATAGGGTGACTTATAAAAGCGGAGGTAGGAGCACACAGGTAGACTACATCTTGTGTAGGCGATGTAATTTGAAAGAAGTCAGTGACTGCAAAGTAGTAGCAGGTGAGAGTGTTGCCAAACAGCATAGGATGGTGGTATGCAGGATGACGCTGATGGTGAGGAAGGTGAAGAAGGCAAAGGCAGAGCAGAAGACAAAGTGGTGGAAGTTGAAAAAGGAAGAGTGTCGTGTTGTCTTCAAAGAGGAGTTGAAACAGGCTTTGGGTGGCCAGGAAGTGCTTCCAAATGACTAGACAACCACAGCCAATGTGATCAGGGACACAGCTTGGAGAGTACTTGGTGTGTCCTCTGGAAGCAAAGTAGATAAGAAGACTTGGTGGTGGAATGATGAAGTGCAGGAGTGTGTACAAAGGAAGAGGTTAGCTAAGAAGAAGTGACCATTGATGAGCAGGATGTAGCAAAGATCAGTAAGGGTGAAGTGAGAAGGGCATTGAAGAGGATGAAGAATGGAAAGGCAGTTGGTCCTGATGACATACCTGTGGAGGTATGGAAGTGTCTAGGAGAGGTAGCAGTAGATTTTCTGACAAGAACATTCAACAAGGTCTTAGTGAGCAGATGCCGGAGGAGTGGAGGAGAGGTGCCCATTTTAAAGAACAAGGGAGACGTGCAGAGTTGCGGCAACTACAGATGGATAAAGTTGATGAGCCATACGATGAAGTTATGGGAAAGAATAGCAGAAGCTAGACTAAGGGCAGAGGTCAGCATTTGTGAACAACAGTTTGGTTTCATGCCAAGAAAGAGCACCACAGATGCAAGGTTTGCTTTGAGGATGTTAATAGAGAAGTACAGAGAAGGTCAAAGGGAGCTACATTGTGCCTTTGTGGATCTGGAAAAAGCATATGACAAGGTGCCAAGAGAAGAACTGTGGTATTGCATGAGGAAGTCTGGAGTGGCAGAGAAGTATGTTAGAGTGGTGCAGGACATGTATGAGAGATGTAAGACAGTGGTGAGGTGTGCTGTCGGTGTGACAGAAGAGTTCAAGGTGGAGGTGGGACTGCATCAAGGGTCAGCTCTCAGCCCCTTCTTGTTTGCGATGGTGATGGACAGGCTGACAGACGAGGTGAGACAAGAATCTCCATGGACTATGATGTTTGCAGATGACATTGTGATCTGTAGTGAGAGCAGAGAACAAGTACAGGAAAATCTAGAGAGGTGGAGGTATGCCCTAGAAAGGAGAGGAAAGAAGGTTAGCATCAGAAAATCAGAATACATGTGTGTGAATGAGAAGGACCCAGGAGGAACGGTGATGTTACAGGGAGCAGAGATAACGAAGGTGGAGGATTTTCAGTACTTAGGCTCAACAATCCAGAGCAATGGAGAGTGTGGAAAAGAGGTGAAGAAGCGTGTGCAGGCAGGCTGGAATGGTTGGAGAAAAGTGTCCGGTGTGATGTGCGATAGGAGAGTGTCAGCACGAATGAAGGGAAAATTGTACAAGACGGTGTTGAGGCCAGCGATGTTGTATGGCTTAGAAACAGTGGCGCTGAGGAAAAGGCAGGAGGCAGAGCTGGAGGTAGCGGAGATGAAAATGTTGAGGTTCTCTCTGGGAGTAACGAGGATGGATAGGATCAGAAATGAGTATATCAGAGGGATAGGCCATGTAAGATGTTTTGGAGACAAAGTCAGAGAGGCTAGATTGAGATGGTTTGGACATGTACAGAGGAGGGATAGTGAGTATATTGGCAGTAGGATGCTGAGGTTGGAACTACCAGGCAGAAGGCCTCGAGGAAGACCAAAGAAGAGATTTATGGATGTGGTGAAGGAAGTCATGAAGGTCGTTGGAGTCAGAAAAGAAGCTGCCGAGGACAGGGTGAGATGGAGGCGGATGATTTGCTGTGGCGACCCCTGAAGGGAGCAGCCGAAAGTAAAAGAAGAAGAAGAATATATATATATACACACACACACACACAAGTCCTTCTCAAAAAATTAGCATATTGTGATAAAGTTCATTATCATCATCAGGGACTGAACATTTTAAAGCAGTATGGCCGGAAATGCTAACCAAGCGCCAGAGAATCTGAAAACTCCGCCTGGGCTTTAGCTTAGCATAGCATAGCATAGCATAGCAGTTCAACAAATAAGTTGTTGCGTGCTTAGTTGCCCGAAGCTGAAGCTGCTCATAGCTGTAGTAGGGTTGACCGATCATAGATGAGCATAGTGCAAAACATAAACAAACAAATAAAACAAATTAAAACGAACAAAGAAACAATTTGACTCCGAGAACTCCGTGACGTTGCCCTCTAGGCAGCGCCATCTTGGACACGTCACTCCAAGTTCAATGTAAAAGGACATGAAGCGTAATAAAGTTTATCCTTTTGGTATCATTTGTTAAACATTCTACAGAACATAAAATCTCACGCATAAACATTCTCAGACTTAACTTAGGTACTATACCGGAATAATAATTGAAAAACACTTTAAAACGAGTGCTTTACAACAGTATGTGCTGTATAATGCTTATATACAGGTCCTTCTCAAAAAATTAGCATATAAAATAAAGGCACCCCAGACCATCACTGACTGTGGGTACTTGACACTGGATTTCAGGCATTTTGGCATTTCCTTCTCCCCAGTCTTCCTCCAGACTCTGGCACCTTGATTTTCGAATGACATGCAAAATTTGCCTTCATCCGAAAAAAGTAATTTCTTCTGCCACTGTTTCTGATTAAAAAGTGGCTTGACCTCGGGAATGCGGCACCTGTTGCCCATTTCCTGCACACGCCTGTGCACGGTGGCTCTGGATGTTTCTACTCCAGACTCAGTCCACTGCTTCCACAGGTCCCCCAAGATCTGGAATCGGCCCTTCTCCACAATCTTCCTCAGGGTCCGGTCACCTCTTCTGGTTGTGCAGCGTTTTCTTTGCTAGCTAATTTTTTGAGATAGGAATTTTGGGACCTGTATTTTATTACTAAATATCACAGTACAAAATTAAAAAGTTTTTCTTAATCATGACTACATTTTACAGCATTAATACTGTATTAATGAGTAAGACTGTCTGTAGAATGTGTTTAAGAAGCATATTTTAGCGCATGTAATAGATACATAGTATTTTACTGCTGGCTGCTCATTCGCGCATGTGACGTCATACATGGGGTTTTACTTCCGCGTACAGAAGATACCCCCGCGATAACTGAAATCCGTGAAGTAGGATTGTGAAGTAGCATAAATTAAAAAAAAATAAATAAATAAAAAAATTCCCTCCCGGTGTTGTTCCTTTAAACATTTTCCCGGAAGTAAAATTGAGCCAATCAACACAAATATCAACTTTCGCACATGGCATATTGAACACATCAACACGAACATAAACAAAAGCACATGACAAAGAACAACTTTACATTTGTAAAGTAAGTGAGCAGGAGAGTTGGGTGAAAAATCACTTTCTGATAGATCCATATCTGACTCATCGCTCCATTCATTCAGAGCATCCCATAGATTTGCTGTAGCAGTTTCTAATGGTTTATCGGTTGTTGGACATTTACCAAGAAAACACAGCAAAATATTTTCCTGTTTTTAAAGCACTGCGAAACGATAAAATGTGTTGTTACTGATGAACATTATAGACATTCCCCAGTAGCAGGGACTCTTGAAATACCGTGTAGACTTTTTTTTTTTTTTTTTTTTTTTTACAGGCAGTGAACGCCTCATTTTATGGTTACAGAGAATGATCAAATAAAATTGGTAACCAGTACACATGGGAGGTTACTCGACCTAAGATCAAACACACAGCCCATATGGCAGCAGTTCATGCACTGGCTCAATGCTTATTTTCTAGTCATGAAATGAATACAATTCACTCCACTGGTAAACTTTTACCATATTTGTTTGAAGATATAGACGATGTCTTTTAGTTAAAGAACTAGATGCATGAGGATTCCTGCCTCAACATAAACTGTTATTTGTGGCACCCATCTGCATTTAGTTGTGCAGTTTACACACCATTATGTCAACAGATTAGAAGAAAATGTGTTGGTTAATGTGCAATACATGTCAGACAACTGTACAGTGGGAGCAGTTTAGCATGTTAGCAATTGTAAACACCTGGTCTTCCCAGATACACAAACTGAAAATGCATAAAAAATGCTTGTTAAACATCCAATATGGTGACATTTTACAACAAAAATGCTATACATCTAAGCTACAACTCCGCAAACGATGAAAAACACATACTAGCTCATTCATTTCTTCTCGTTCTTTCTTTTAAAAGTTTATTTTGCTCTTTTCATGTCTGTTTCTTGATTTGTTGGTTCTATAAAGAGATTGCCATAAATAAATTTTCACACTGCATTACTTTCAAAAAAAGGCATAAACACAAAACAGTTTATATTAGTGAGTGCACTGTAATATTTAAAGGTTCCAATATTTCTTGTAAAAAATTCATTTTATGAAATCAAAAATATACTACAATAAAAACAAACAAAAATATTGTACATCCCTACTTCAACCAAGGCTCAAGAACGCTCAGAATAAACTTGACCAGTTTCCCAATCACTGATGAATAATCCTACCACAATCATGCTTCTCTGCAACATGTAGTTGACAAACTGAGAACACCAATTGTTAGCGTAATGTTTGCAGTAGCTATTAGCAGATTAACCGCAACATTCTCCAAAGGCCATCAGAACAGTTGCTTTCTTCCAAGCTTTATAGTGAAGCTCCCGTGCGGCAGAGCTGGGACTACATATATCATAAAAAAAGCATCAAACCATTCAGTTGCTTTTAGAACAACAAGAAAAAATGTACAGCGTACATACGTCCATCTGCCTGCCTGTCCCTCCAGTGTACGTGTACACATGGAAACCCTGTGTTATCCTGTGTATACATTTTTAAAATATCTTGAAAAAAGAAAAATGTAAGAAAATGTTTCCGGGAGAGAGTAATATACCAAACAAGTCGTACATGATACCCGGGTCACGTAAAGTCTTAACAGTGTTAATGACTTGAAATAAGTAAACAATCAATTATATTCTTAAGTTTATTCTGAAGACAGTTTCTAAATGGTATACATTACATGTTGAGACTAAGACTGTGTTTGGTTACCTCATTTTTTCCCCCTGCTACAAAAAAACTTAAAATGAATGAATATTCATACGAGGGGTGTTCAATAAGTAATACCCCTGACCCACTTCCAGTTGTCTGATCTAGCTGAAATTTTGCATGTACAATGATTTGTATCTCTATGGGTTATGTGGCAAATTACAGCTCTGAACTAATTGTGGGTTCTGATTTACAACTGAGTCAGGTGTGAAATGGAGCCTGTTGAGTGTTGCGCAGTGATCCGGTTTTTGTATTTGAAAGGATGCACACCACAGGAGACTTGTGATGAAATGAAAGTGATAATGGTGATATGGTGATAATGCCCCATCATATGACCTTATAAAACGCTGGCATTGTGAATTCAAACATAGACGGAAGTCTGTGGAAATAGCTCCCAGATCTGGTCGCCCCCCCCTTCTGCCATTGATGAGGCATCTGTCCATCAAGTTGAGGCTGCCATTTTGGAAGATCGGAGCATTACTATTCGCCAAATAGCCCAAAAGGTCAAGATTAGTACAGGGTCTGTGGAAACTATCATTCATGACTATTTGCATATGCATAAGGTGTCTGCCAGATGGAATCCCAGGTTACTTACACCTTTCCAGAAGCGAGAACGTGTCAAGTGCTCAAGGATGAATTTGGAGATGTGCCAAGAAGATGAGTCAAAGTTTTTCAAAAGCGTGATTACACAGGATGAAACCTGGGTCTATCACTATGATTCAGAGACCAAAGACCAGTCAATGCAGTGGAAGCACTTGGACTCACCACCTCCAAAGAAGGCAAGGGTGCAGCCCTCCACTGACAAGATCATGCTCACAGTCTTCTGGGACCAGGACAGAGTAGTGATGACAGATTTCCTGGCAAAGGATACCACAATTACAGGAGCCTATTATACTTCACTTATGAGGGAATTAAGAGAAGTTATCAAAATCAAGAGGCAGGGCAAGATCAGCAAAGGAATCCTCCTCCTGCAGGACAACGCCCCGGTCCACAACTCGCATGTCGCCAGATCAGAAGCACGGGCGTGTGGCTATGAAATCTTCCCCGATCCTCCTTACTCTCCTGACCTTGCACCCTCTGACTTTCACCTCTTCCCAGCCTTGAAGTTGTTTTTGAAAGGAAAGTGTTTCCCAGATGATACAGCCTTGATTTCTGAAGTCACGTCATGGTTGGAGGACCAACCTGCGGTGTTCTACAATAACGGTCTCCAGAGCTGCATCAAATGATGGGAAAAATGCATCACTCTGGGTGGTTCCTAGGTAGAGAAAGACTAATAACTGTGGCAAGTTTCGTTGCTCTACTGCTATGGGAAGTGGGCCAGGGACATTACTTATTGAACGCCCCTCGTATACGTCAGCTACATGTATCGGCTTAAAGTACACGGACAGTTCCCACGAAAAACTTATCAGATAAGGGAACTCTGAGGTGAGTTCTTCTCTTATGCCAGGGGTCACCAACCTTTTTGAAACTGAGAGCTACTTCTTGGGTACCAATTCATGCGAAGGGCTACCAGGTAAATACACATTTCTGAAATAAATTTGCTCAATTTAATTGTATGTTGTTATTAATAATTAATGATATTCATCCATGTGAAGATAGTAATCATGTTAATGATCAATGATTTAACAAGGTAGGAAACATGATCAATATGCAACACTATTTCTATAAATTATAAAATATAATTCTATAAAAAAAGCCGGTCACTTTTGCACATAATACCTGCTGATGAATGATGCAGAAATAATGCATGAAGTTTGTGAACTCTGGGTCACCTTTACAGTGAGCAATGAATCCTGAATGTCAGCCGATCATAGCAGAAGCTCCGTCAATAATCACTGATACACGCTTTTCCAACAGTACCTTTTTCTCTGCGAAAAACTCCTTCACCACATTATAGATGTCAATTCACCTCCTCGTTGTTTTTAGGGGCAGTGGAGTCAGAAGTTCTTTTGTGGAAAAAGCATCAAATACCATACAGATAAAGACCATCAGCTGTGCTGTGTTACTGTCCACAGACTCGGCACACTGGATGCTGAACTACCTGCACTTCACGAGATCCCGGTCCAGCTCATTGGCCAAGTTCCCAGACATAGCCGACATTCTTCTAACCAGTGTAGTTGGCCCCAGTTGGACATCGGAGAGAGTGGAGATTACATTCGTTCCATATTTCTCGCCATTAAGCACAGTTATTGCAATTATCATCATTGCTTCCTTGAAAACTTCCCAGTCTGAAAATGCCTTCTTTTTCTTAATCAAAAACTGTGCAGCTCTAAAGGAGGCTCCAGTTCCTTTTTTTTTTTTTTTTTTTTTTTTTTTTTTTTTTGAGTTTTTCAGCTTTGAGGTCTTGTGAAAAAAGACTGCTGTTTGCACAAAGTTGCCTTTAACTTCTGGGCTCTCTCTGCTCTGAGTGTGCTGCCCGGTGGGTAGTTAGCATGGTAGCTTGCACGACATGTCAGAAATGTCTCTCCACATTGTGCCGCTTTGCCGTTTGCAACAGTAGCCCCGCAAACGAGACTCACGCAGGAATCTTTCACAGTGGGGAAAAAAGAACTCCTCTTCCCATTCACTGTGAAAATAATACGTTTTTTCTTTCTTTTTTCCGCCATCTCTTCAGGGGTAAATTGTCTCCTCACCTTCACTGCTCCACTAGCTGGTCTCCATGGCAACCGTTGCTATTATTTTCAAATTTACAACAATGCAAGTGTGATTTAAAAAAAAAAAAAAAAAAAAAAAAAAGCAAAAAATTAGATGCAGCTCAATGGGGAGTGGCGCTATGGAGCCGCTGGCCTGTTCTAAAAATAGTAGTGAACAGGCCCGTGGCGACTCATGTTTTCCTTGCGGGCGACCATGTTGGTGACCCCTGTCTTATGCGTGTCCAGATCTATACATTTCATTAGATGACCATTGTAAACATTTAATAAGCATTATTATATGAAAGAACTTTCAGCAAAAGCAAGTTTAAAGATTCAGAACACTCGTAGTGGAGCCCATGTTTGCATCAATGCCAAATAAACATTTGTCCAAAGCCCCTGCAACAGAATAAAAATGCCGAGTCCTTCAGCTATGAAAACATTTCAATACATTTCAAAACAGCTGGAGTAATGAACAACCCATTCTTCACAAAATACCTTGCTTGGCCTCCAGCTCTTCCTGTGAAAGAGTAGGCTTTTTCTCCTCAGACTGTGGAGGAGGAGCTTCGGCTTGTTGATCCACCCCAGTCGAGCTCTGCTCTGCCCCCCCCTGCTCTTCCTCTCTGCACTTGTCCTCATCCGAGTCGTCGTCTAGACGCACACGATTCTTTTCCAGAGGCAGCATGTCGTTCTCTTTCGACTTGATTGCAAAGCAGATGGGGGCAAAGGATGCTGGGAAAACAAGACCAGGAGAGGTTGGAAGTGAATGCCGATCTGTTTCACTTAGTTACAGCTATTAAACCTTCACCCTGGGGCAGGAAATGCAGCTAGCTCTGATGGCCATTAGAGTTAAAGACAGAATCATTATGGTCTGGACACTCAAGAACAAGCGTTAATGCTGCACACTGATGCTCGGCTCAGCACTTCGCTCTGTGGAACAGGGAAACTTTCTGGACTTCAATGATTACAAGACTAATTGTCACAGTACAGGCATTTTCTTTCTTCCATTCTTTCTTTGATTAAATCCAACTCTGACCAGTGGTTCGGTCCCAGAGGTTAAGTCCATAGAAGCACATGACCTAACCTTACCTTTAATAAGTTTGCCCTCATTAGACTGTTTTTCAGAGGAACCGTTTGCAGTGTTGTCACCCTTGTCAACCGTGGAGCACTGAAAGTAAGACAGAGAACAAGAGATGAAGTGCTTCTGCAGAAACTCCGCAACACAAATAACAACCAGGTTTGTGGACAGACACAGGCCTAAGAAAAGGTGATGACTAAGCTAAAAGATTCAACTTTAATCCAAGTTTTATAATCAAGCAAAGACCTCAATAGGTCAACGTGTTCTTAAATTACAAAGGCATATAAATCAAGGGTAAAACATCACATCTCAGTCAAATAACTGAGTTTGGTTGTGTGGTTGTTACCAGAATTACGCAAGAACACATGTTCAAAAGTTAAATGGCATTAGATTTTGGAGATGAAGAAATTCTGGATCCAGGAATTTTTTAAAAGTTTCCTAACATAAAATAGGATTATATATATATATATATATAAAAACAAAAAAACAAACAAACAAAAAAACAGGTCCCTATGAATGTTTGCTGGGTAGAGGTTTGCACTTGAATCGCTCTTGCAAGATTTTCATTTAAATATTTATGCCATTTGGCAGACCCTCTTAACCCAAAGTGACTTACGTTATGTCATTTATACAACTGAGCAGTTGTGGGTTAAGACCTTGCCCAGGAGCCCAACAGTGGCCACATGATGGTACCTGGTCTTGAAACACCAATCTTCCGATCAATATCCAAGAGCAAGCGCCACCACACTGTCTGATATTTGTCTTTGAATAGAATTTTCACAATGGTAACAAAAAAAAAAGACTCACTTCCATATATGACCAAGACCATGGCCACTTTCCGCAAAAGTAGTGTTCAGTTTTGTACGTCATTTTGAATTCATCATTCTGGTATTATTTGAGTGCTGTATGACAGCTTCACAGTATGAAAGCTTGTGTGCACTTCAGACACAGTATTGGATTTGTTTTGACCTTCAATGAAGCTTTTTTTGTTCAATGAACGACAATATTCTAAGTAATTGAATTTTACTTAAGTTGTCATATTAGGAGTAAAATATGGAATAAAGAACAGTTACTTCCTATTCAAGCAAAAGCCTTGAACAGTTCCAGCCCTGATCTCTGGTACATAGCATTGTTTTGACTGAGATTGTGGAATCAAAGCAAAAAAAAAAAAAAAAAAAAAAAATGTAGAAAACTTCTTCCAGCATGAAAGGACAAAGGGTTTATAGTTTAGGACATGCTACAATTTAATTGTAACACTGATGTGCTCTCGGCCTGTTTACCTGATATTTAGCATCAATATATAAATTTAGGAGAATAGAAATACAAGTACCCGTGACAACTGAGTTTTTACAGAATTGGACTTGAAATCTTAGAACACTGGTGGCTCAGTGGTGAAGGCGCAGGCTTACTGATCTAAAGGTCAGGGGTTCAAGCTCCAGACAACCAAGCTGGCAGTGTTGAGCCCTTGAGCAAGGCCCTTAACCCTCAATTACTCTGCTGTATAAAAAAAGATAAATGTAAGCAACGCCAGATAAGAGTGTCAGCCAAATGCCATAAATGTTGTAGGTTCATGCACTAGATGTATTTTTTTTTTTGTCTCCCGCATAACACCAAGCTTGGATGCCAATCAGCAGAGACATCGAACTGAAGCTCAGTGGTTTCTCAAATCTGATTGATCAGACAGTGTTGCAGTTACTAAAATCTAACAAAGGTGCACCAAAATCGAAATCGAAAATCTTCCTAAAATCTCACGAAGGTGCACCTAAAAAAAGAACCCCTCCAACCACACACATTTTTAATTTGCACGTATCGCAAATCAATTTCATCACTGAAGATTGATCAGAACATTGCAGACAAAGGTATGCCCGAGGAAAGTTTTCAATCGCTGAAATTCAGTGCAGTGACGATGGCGTCGTTAGAGACAGACACACCATGCATTTGCATGCATGCCAGTCCTCATACCTCTAATTGATAAAGCTGTTTTGTTGGTGCACTTTATGCCCGGCTCCCGGTTACCTGCAGGCTCTTTTATAGCCAAACTTTTGCAGTGAAAAGCACAACCTAGATATCACATCATGCTATGGTCACTGCATTCTGTCGGGAAGAAACTTTGGCATTCATTGCTAGGCTCATTATTTATGCTTGCTGTCTGTCAAGTAGCCTACGTCATGCATAATTTCACGCTGCGATCGCCGGCTGTGATGACATCCTGGGAATTCTAGGATTTCCTTGCACTATGCCAAGATATTTTACAGGAAAAGATCTGAACTGAACACAGGGATCCCTTGCAACTTCACGCTTCAATTCATGGCGGTTTAAAAAAATAAATAAATAGATAATCCAATTAAAAAATAAGGAAATTAAGGAAGAAAAAGTTAAGGAAAATGCCACAAAAACAAGGTCAATTATGCAAAAAAACAAAACAAAAAAAAAACAAACCTAAACACACACAAAACTAAACAACCCAAACCTCCAGATGCTCCCCAGCTTATGAAAGAGTTCGGTTCCAGACGGCCGTTCGTTAGATGAATTTGTTCCCAAGTCGTTACAGGGCATTCTTTAGAGGGGAATGTATGTTTAAACCTGGTAGAAGTAACCTATACGAGTTTATACTGTATACAATCTCTCTCTGTCTCTCTCTCCGAGTTATTACATAACTGACCGTGAGGTGTAATGATGCTCTTGAGCTCAGTCTAATTGAAAACGTACTCTCTCTCTCTCTCTCCCTGTTATTACATAACTGACCATGCGGTGTAATGATACTCTTGAGCTCAGTCTAATTGAAAGCATATTCTCTCTCTCTCTCTCTCTCTCTCTCTCTCTCACACACACACACACACATTCACACACGACACTACAACTGGACATGTGAACTGATCACCTTCCGGTTGCCCTTGGAAGGCGCACCGGAGAACTATAATCGAACTTCGACATGAAGATAATCTGATTTATTTATTTATTTACCCGAAGTGTGTGTGATGCTTCCTGGATAATTCTGTTTGAATGGTGGATTATTTGTGAATCATTTCACAATATGATTCATGGTTTAAGTCTCGCTCAGCCCCACGTTGACCCAACTCGACTCAACCTGCTGCCCGCGGGCCTGAAGCTTTAAAGTCTATATGGTGTTAAATCATGACCATCACAAATCATTGTTAATGACATAACTCCTCCCCGTGACACTGCAGTAAGCATCATCCTGCACATCAAAAACCACTGAGCATCGCCAAGGCACACCATTTAGCCCACCGGTCCCAGTCCCGGATAATGAAGTTATCTGTGTAGAATCTGGAGGTATGCGGCGGCCAGGCGTGTGCTTCAGGCTGCGCGTTTCTGGAACAGTGCAAGACGTGCTGACCTCTGAGAGCAGTGCGCACACATTACTGGCTCACAGGTGGAAAGTTCATACGAGTGGGGGACATGAAATTAAACACTTAGAAAACTTTTAACCTCTCTCTCTATAATCATCACATTATCAATATCATTATATCCCATGTTTAAACTCCTGGTTGCTCTCAAGCACAGCACAGTGGATCTGATCAGATTTACAGAAAATTTCACTCTTATCCAGTTCATTATAATACTGGAATCAATTTGTTTCTTTTTTGAAATTTTTGGCAGGAGATCAGAAATGTATCGGTTCTGCTTCTCTTCCCGGACCTCCGGTGTCAAGCACTTCTCCGCCACACTCCTCTGTCAGAGCCTAGTATTAAGTGTACCTCAGGATAATGTTTAATCATATTTCATACTTATATTAATGATATATCTTTCGATTTTATTCCATTTCTATTACTACTTATTCTTAAAATTTCATTTCACTTTCAATCTCGACCTCAGACCGGATGTTCGTATCGCCGGATGTTCATAAGTGGGGGAGCGTTTGTAGTTACATTTTTGTGAGGTGCGCATCTGAGTGCGTGCACGCACATCTGCATGTGTGTATTTATATTTTATGTACATCTTATGCATTATTTTTTAATGATTGTTATTACAAGCATTTATAGCATTGAATATGTATTTATTAATATTATATACACATATGTCAGTCAGGGGGGTGATCCTACTTCGTGGAATTCGGTGGTCGCAGGGGGATCTCAGTTCAAATTAACCATGGAAAGTGAGGGATCACTGTACTACTGTTTTCATCAAGTTGATGTTTAACATTTTAAGCAGTCTGGAATGGTCAGAGGAAACGTTTTTAGATGCAGCAATGTCTTCATGAGAAAAATGTTTGGTCTGTTTAAGAAAAATAATCAGCTTCAGACCTGTAGCAGTAACTTTACATGATGATTAGATGACCCTCAATGCGGACACTCATCGCCGAGGTCAGCCGATTGCAAATTTTCATCTGCATCACAAGCTGTTAAAAATAATGTGTCTGAAATCACAACTGTAAATTATGGGACGGTCGCTTAAAGGTGACCTACTCACTGAACTGTCTCCCAAAAAAACCCGCACATCCATCTCTGAAACGACCTAGCGATAAGATCAATCTGATGAAAACCCGCGTGGAGATGAAGAATTTAAGGGGTTATTTTCCAACTGCTGTGATGCACCCGCTCAGTCTCTATGAACATTCTGTGACAACACTACCATTAGTATATATCCTAGATTAGAGACTTAATATCTTAATATGCATCGCATAATTGCACTTTTCCATTGTACAGCGCAGCATGCCCTGGTTCTGTAATTAGCCCAGATCCTGGTGAGTGAGCAGCATCGTATCTATATACCCATGAATAATTTACTTAACCTAACCTTCCTAACTTGAGTACTATGAATGCTCAGCAGGACACTGTAG